>OX638214.1:23466004-24071539 GCA_951805285.1 Thymelicus acteon | reverse complement strand
TGTTAAAGCACCGACCGATCACCTTCGACCACGAATAGATAGATAGAACAACACAACACAACACCCGCACGCGCCACCTCCACCGACACAGAACCACGATATTATCATTAATTTCACATTTCACTCACTAAACTAAACTTTCTTTCTTCCTTTAATTAGGAACAACGGGAGCGACTAGCGACCAATGCCGCCGGCATTACGCCCGCGCCCGACTGCCCGACTGACCGACGATCACTGTCATTTTTTCATTTTAATTTTATTCTGACCTATGCAGGTAGGTGAACATAATATAATTATTTGTTATTTTATAATCCTTCATCGGCAACAAACAAAAATTGCGTAACCAGGACAAAAGACATAAAAAACAAAAGAAAATCTATCGCTGCACCTCACTCACCCACATACCTAACTACCTACCTACCTAGGTACCTAACTACCTACCTGAAACAAATTTAAAAGTTCATCAATTCCGTCCGCACGAATAGAACGAGACGACACGACTCTCCGTCTCGTTCGAGCGTTGCTCGCGTATATCCCCGATAGTTGACGAACCGTTCTCGCAATATATTATAAATAATATAAGCGATAGGGGCGTTTTTATACGATTCACTCGCTGACTGTCCGTCTTGTCGACGACAGTGCTCTGGCGGTTACTCTTTTGCGTTCGTTTCGTAAACAAATAATAATATAAAAAACAATGTCGGGTCGCGGCAAAGGTGGCAAAGTGAAGGGAAAGGCAAAGTCCCGTTCAAATCGTGCAGGACTCCAGTTTCCCGTGGGACGTATTCACAGGCTGCTCCGCAAGGGCAATTACGCTGAACGTGTCGGCGCCGGAGCTCCGGTGTACCTGGCCGCCGTGATGGAATATCTGGCGGCTGAAGTGCTCGAGTTGGCCGGCAACGCTGCTCGTGACAACAAGAAGACTAGGATCATCCCTAGACATCTTCAATTGGCGATACGCAACGACGAAGAGTTGAACAAGCTCCTCTCCGGCGTTACTATTGCGCAGGGCGGTGTACTGCCGAACATTCAGGCGGTACTGTTGCCCAAGAAGACCGAGAAGAAGGCCTAAATGCCGCCATCCCCTCGTCTCGGATATTTGTTTATAATTCGTTCGACGGTTACTACGAAACGAATTATATAATACCAAAAGGCCCTTTTCAGGGCCACAATATTGTTCGCACCTAAAAAGTCAGTTTCTATGACTGAAGACGTCATCATAATTATAATATCAATTTCAATAGGCTACGTAATAAAAACAGTAATAATAATTATATATTATATATAGAGAGACGCACACACAAACACGTTGACTAGCTCACCTATTATACTCTATCCATATATATATTTTATTAAATTATCTATTATAATCATTGAAGTATAATGTCACAGAACAGACATCTCGAACAAAATGTGTGTCCCGTCGGGAGGTTCTATTTTCAAAATTGAGCGAGCTTTCGTTTTACTTTCAAAATCGATCGAATCCATTGAAAATTAATTCATTGGGACATAATTATGTACCTACATTGTGTTCGCGGTCGGTTCTTTATGCTAGTAAATAAATATTACTATTATTTTCAATGACTCATTAATAGATAAAAATTTATAAAATTATTATCAACAATTTTAATAATAATAATTATTATGTAATGAGAGCGATGCGTTGATGCGTTCGTGTACATAATAAATATTTCAGTACATTTATAGAAATAATAATAATATAACAGTAATATTTTCGTCCTCCCCTCCCCGCCCCTCCTCCGCCTCCGCCTTTCGTCTCCCTCGAGTTAGGCGTCACACCACACGTCTGCCGTCCTACTCTATCGTCGTCTGTCTCATTCGCACCAAGCTCGTCGCCGATTGGTTAAAAAAATTATACGGCTCGCTATGAACGCCACCACCTTACGGTGTACAGAGTGATATATACCCGATTTTTGCGTCGATGTTTGTATCAGACAGACTACAGAGTGCTCGCACCAGTACAGTGCGCTCGCTCGTTGTTATTGTTTATTACACGTGTACTCCTACGAATCACTAAGTAGAGTGATCATGCCGCCCAAGGCTAGCGGTAAAGCGGCCAAGAAGTCCGGCAAGGCTCAAAAGAATATCTCCAAGTCCGACAAGAAGAAGAAGAAGCACAAGAGGAAGGAGAGCTACGCCATTTACATCTACAAGGTTCTCAAGCAGGTGCACCCCGACACCGGTATCTCGAGTAAGGCGATGTCCATCATGAACTCGTTCGTCAACGACATCTTCGAGCGCATCGCCGCCGAGGCGTCCCGTCTGGCCCACTACAACAAGAGGTCCACCATCACTTCGAGGGAGGTGCAGACTTCGGTGAGGCTTTTGTTGCCCGGTGAGCTGGCCAAGCACGCCGTCAGTGAGGGCACTAAGGCCGTAACCAAGTACACCAGCTCGAAGTGATCTCCTCGTCGTCGTCGGGATGGTGCCGAAACATTGTCCATCACACAGCTTGATTGTTGTTGATGTTGGGCAAAAAGCAAAAGGCCCTTTTCAGGGCCACAATATGATTCAATATAATTAAGTTTCTTTTTACGGCGTCAATTTTTAATATAGTTCTTACATACAAAATAATAATTGCAAACGTACCAGCCACATACATACATACATACATACATACATACACAGACACAGCGAGTAGGTAAAACAAATAAATAAATACGAATATCAATCAATTCGTAATTCCTTCCTAGAGATTGAACATATTAATATTATATTATACTGGTAGGTACTGATATCGATGTGTATGTATGTAAATAATGTAATGTACGTATAGATAGGTGGTATTTTTATTATTATTATTAATATTATTTATTATTGACTTCACGGACAACGTACTAATTGTGTAAGCAACGAAATTACGAACGTTCGTGCGTTTGTGCGAGCGAGCTAGCTAGCTAGCTAGCTAGCGCGAGCGAACAACGTGAGAGCGAAAGGGACGTAACAAGTTTGATCGGACTGGGGTATATAAATACGACCAAAAATGCGAAAAATCATTCATTCCTTCTCCGCTCGTCGTCAGTGAACGGTCGCGCGCGCGATATTTATTTTAGTTTATCGTAAAACAAACTACCAACGATATGGCTCGTACCAAGCAAACCGCCCGTAAATCAACCGGTGGTAAGGCTCCGCGCAAGCAGCTGGCCACCAAAGCCGCGCGCAAGAGCGCACCGGCCACGGGTGGTGTGAAGAAACCCCACCGTTACAGGCCCGGCACGGTAGCGCTGCGTGAAATTCGTCGTTACCAGAAGAGTACGGAGCTGCTCATCCGCAAGTTGCCCTTCCAGCGTCTGGTTCGTGAGATCGCGCAGGATTTCAAGACAGACTTGCGCTTCCAGAGCTCCGCTGTGATGGCACTGCAGGAGGCGAGCGAGGCCTACTTGGTAGGCCTCTTCGAAGACACCAACCTGTGTGCCATTCACGCGAAGCGAGTTACTATTATGCCCAAGGATATTCAACTCGCGCGCCGTATTCGCGGTGAACGCGCTTAACTTGTAAAAGTTATATTTTAAACAACCAAAAAGGCCCTTTTCAGGGCCGCACACGATTCTAAAATAAACGTTTCTAACGACAAGACGTACGATATAGTATATAGTACATATTATATAGTTTGCAACGTTAAATATACACATGTCATATATATTTATGTATTTATTTATATATATATATATATATATGTATGTATGTACATAATTATGTATATAATATGTCACCGTAAAAGTGTAAATACATTTGAGAGAATAAACCGGTCCGCGAAAATTTTACGCATAATAAAAAGCGCTAAAAAGAAAAAAAAAAAAAAAGCGCCGAAGCTGTGTAGGCGAGCATGGTAATAATTCGTTAAATTTTAAGCGATATGTTACGGTTCACATTATTTCGACATTATTTTTACAATGTTGCGATATAGATAATAATAGATTATTTTATTTACAATTTGAGTATTTACAATTTTACGATGACGTCATATTCCTAATTCTCTTATAATTATAATAATTATTTTTATTACATTATTATATCGTCGCGTCGTCTCGTCCTCTCGAGCATATTTTGGTCTTTGGATATAATGTGTACTCTCCGTCTCTTTCTTTCGTTGACATTGTATTCGCTCTCGCACCGTAGTATTCGCCACGACACGCGGCTATATAAGCGTGAAACAATTTTGTTCGATGCCCCATTTATCGTGGTAGCTTCGCCGCCGTCGGTACACGTTCTGTTCGAGTTGAGTTCACCATTATCGCCGTATCTCAAGATTCAAGATGACCGGCCGTGGAAAGGGAGGAAAAGGTCTGGGGAAAGGTGGCGCTAAACGTCACAGAAAAGTGCTCCGTGATAACATCCAGGGAATCACGAAGCCCGCTATCCGTCGTTTGGCCCGAAGAGGAGGCGTGAAACGTATCTCCGGTCTCATCTACGAAGAGACACGCGGTGTCCTCAAAGTATTCCTCGAGAACGTTATCCGTGACGCCGTCACTTATACCGAGCACGCCAAGAGGAAGACCGTGACCGCCATGGACGTCGTATACGCCCTGAAGCGTCAAGGTCGCACCCTCTACGGTTTCGGTGGTTAATCGTGTGCGTGTGTGAAACGTTCGTGCGTCGCGTACGTACGATCGTTCTCAACGTTACAGGGTTAACAAAAAATAAAAAAAGGCCCTTTTCAGGGCCGCACATGGTTCTAAAACATTAGTTTCTGATTACGAATACGTCATAACCTTCCCCCTTTTTTTTTTTTTTTTAAAAAAAATAATAAGTATACATATTTGATATATTATTATTTATTTATATTAAAGAGAAAATGTGGTGATTGTACATAATATTACTAGCCAATAATTATTTACCTTTACATTTTCACTAACCGACTGGCCGGCCCGGCCGTTGCATTAATGGTCGGTCTCAGTCAATGGATTATAAATGTTATAAGTTTTCTCATGAATAGAAAACTTATAACAAATTACAAAATCCAAGGGGGGAGGATGTTGTGTTTTCCATGTGCTTTTCCTATAATATATTATAATATTATAAGGTACAACAAGTAAGTAGGTAATATCACGATCGGCCAAATCCTAGCAGCGAACACATCGCGGAGCACATCCACCACACGCGCATCATCATCGTATCCATGAAACGACGAGTGTACGTACACGAACAAGCGATTATAACATGAATAGATGAATGCATATATATATTTATATAATTTTATTTATTATATTAAAACAAAAAATAATAATAATAAATTAAAAGAGAAATGCGAACGGTGTTTAAATTGAGGGGAACGCGAACTTTGACGTCGTTCGTTGGTTTGTGTGCGGAGCTTCGATACGCGAGTCTGTTACGAAGCGAGTTTCGCAAAGTTTTAGTTTACTTTCTTATGAGTTATTGTACCCGTGTGAACCTTGAAAGTATAAGTATTTCATTATTATACGATTATATTACTGAAAAAAATTATTAAAATTCCATACGTCTCAATAAGATGCGATCGTCCTCTGCGCGATGTGGACTCTCCGTGTTTTACGTACCTCGACATTTGACACTTGAAAATCTTTATATTTAAAATGTACACGGGCAAATACGTATTTCTGTTTTAGGTGAGGATCTTCGTTTTCATCGGGACCCCAAATAAACTTGAAAATTTTGAGTTTTATACGAAAAAAGAAGTTTTAAATGTGACCCGACGTATGCACGATGAGATATATCCAATTTAAACACTCATAACTTATTACACGCTCGCCGTACAATACGGAAATATATTGTACCGCGTCGCTAGATTCAAGGGGATGCGTTCAGGTGGTTTTCTCTACATATGAACCGGTGCATTATTAGACAATATCATTTTATTTAGACCGGTGTTAGTGAAAAGTTGTAAGTGTCCGTATGAGAAATCATCCATCGCTATACCGGTTTTCGTTATGGTATTGCTCGACTGTCGGCGAGAGTGGCGCCACCTAGGTGTGTGTTTTACGCGCAACTAAATATACTCTGATATATTTCGTTTGCTCTCTACTCTCAACTACTACAGTACGTGACACGTGCACTAAAAAAAACTACTATGGCAGACACAGCAGTAGCCGCAGAAACACCAGCGCCGACGGGGAGCGCCAAGAAGCCGAAGGTGTCCGCAGCTGGAGCCGGTGCCAAGAAGCCGAAAGCGAAACCCACCCATCCGAAGACATCCGAGATGGTAACCAACGCCATCAAAGAGTTGAAGGAGCGCAGCGGGTCTTCGCTCCAGGCTATAAAAAAATATATCGCAGCTCAGTACAAGGTCGACGCAGAGAAACTGGCGCCGTTCATCAGAAAATACTTGAAGAGCGCCGTCGAATCCGGAACGTTGATCCAGACCAAGGGCAAGGGCGCTTCGGGCTCTTTCAAGTTGGAATCTAAATCGTCCGCTTCGAAGAAACCGTCCGCCGGCAAAGCCACCGGCGGACGGTCCGCCGCCGCCGCCGCGAAGCCGAGGAAGCCCGCCGCGAAGGCGGGCAAGAAGGCCGCCGCGACGTCGCCGTCCAAAGCTAAAGCGTCTGTCGCCGCCACGCCGAAGGAGAAGAAGGCCGCCGCCGCAGCTAAAAAGAAACCGACCGCCGCCGCCGCGAAGAAAGCCGCCGCAGCCGCCCCCGCGAAGGGCAAGAGCAGCGCCGCACCCAAAGCTAAAAAGACAGCGAAACCTCCCACCAAGAAACCCAAGGCGCCCAAGCCCAAGAAGCCCACGCCCAAATCGAAACCTGCCGCGAAAAAGGCCGCCGCCACAGTCAAGAAGTGAATCTATTGATGTGTGACACGAGTGAAGCGTGAGTGTGTGCAATGAGTCGAGCGATCCAATCGTGCATCGTGCAGGCTCAAATGCACCTTCCCACCCACCTTCCGCGCGCGGTGCGCCGCCGTCGCTCTCCGTCTCTCCTTCGTCTCCTTGCGAGGAGGCACCATGGAAGCGAGGGCCGGCGGTGACGAACGCAATTTAAAAAGCCCTTTTCAGGGCTAACAAACAGTTCTGATGAAATATCAGTTTCTAAACGGTAGACGTCAAAGAAACAAACAAAAAATCTACAACCTAACACATCTAACTTAAAAATAGTACCTATTAACCTACATAATATACATATTACCTGCCGCCTAACCTTACACATTTAATACATAAACAATCAATTACACATATAAGAAAGAGTATGTAAGGAGCGATTCAGTATTCACCTGCAACTATGCACCGGCACCAGCGTCTCGAGCGGCTCCAGCAGCGACGACTCGATCGGATCTGAAAAGAAGAAAAAAAAAAAACAAATAAAAATTTAATCGAAACTTGAGGTATCATAAGTACCTACACCTACCTACTACCAATTGGCAACAAACAGTTCATCGCGCGAACATATGCACTATTTGTAAAATTAATATGTACACACTTCCATTAACTATTATAATATGTGTTATATGTATACATAGGAATAAACCAAACAAACATACATATACTTTACATTAAACTAAAAACCTATATTACAATAACAATAATTACCTATAAAACTCACCTGTAATCCAAAAAAAAAAAAAAACAACTTACGTTACATTTTCTTATAATATCTATTGCACTGACTTTCTCACACTCCGTATACCTACCTAAACAAAACAAATTCTCAAGCCACACAAATTACAATACTTAGCTAATTAGGTACATACATTAATTACTCAGTTAAGAAAAAATAAAATAATAAAATAATAAAATAAAATAAAATAAAAAAATAAACGTGTAAATCAAACTCACATTGTTAAAGCACCGACCGATCACCTTCGACCACGAATAGATAGATAGAACAACACAACACAACACCCGCACGCGCCACCTCCACCGACACAGAACCACGATATTATCATTAATTTCACATTTCACTCACTAAACTAAACTTTCTTTCTTCCTTTAATTAGGAACAACGGGAGCGACTAGCGACCAATGCCGCCGGCATTACGCCCGCGCCCGACTGCCCGACTGACCGACGATCACTGTCATTTTTTCATTTTAATTTTATTCTGACCTATGCAGGTAGGTGAACATAATATAATTATTTGTTATTTTATAATCCTTCATCGGCAACAAACAAAAATTGCGTAACCAGGACAAAAGACATAAAAAACAAAAGAAAATCTATCGCTGCACCTCACTCACCCACATACCTAACTACCTACCTACCTAGGTACCTAACTACCTACCTGAAACAAATTTAAAAGTTCATCAATTCCGTCCGCACGAATAGAACGAGACGACACGACTCTCCGTCTCGTTCGAGCGTTGCTCGCGTATATCCCCGATAGTTGACGAACCGTTCTCGCAATATATTATAAATAATATAAGCGATAGGGGCGTTTTTATACGATTCACTCGCTGACTGTCCGTCTTGTCGACGACAGTGCTCTGGCGGTTACTCTTTTGCGTTCGTTTCGTAAACAAATAATAATATAAAAAACAATGTCGGGTCGCGGCAAAGGTGGCAAAGTGAAGGGAAAGGCAAAGTCCCGTTCAAATCGTGCAGGACTCCAGTTTCCCGTGGGACGTATTCACAGGCTGCTCCGCAAGGGCAATTACGCTGAACGTGTCGGCGCCGGAGCTCCGGTGTACCTGGCCGCCGTGATGGAATATCTGGCGGCTGAAGTGCTCGAGTTGGCCGGCAACGCTGCTCGTGACAACAAGAAGACTAGGATCATCCCTAGACATCTTCAATTGGCGATACGCAACGACGAAGAGTTGAACAAGCTCCTCTCCGGCGTTACTATTGCGCAGGGCGGTGTACTGCCGAACATTCAGGCGGTACTGTTGCCCAAGAAGACCGAGAAGAAGGCCTAAATGCCGCCATCCCCTCGTCTCGGATATTTGTTTATAATTCGTTCGACGGTTACTACGAAACGAATTATATAATACCAAAAGGCCCTTTTCAGGGCCACAATATTGTTCGCACCTAAAAAGTCAGTTTCTATGACTGAAGACGTCATCATAATTATAATATCAATTTCAATAGGCTACGTAATAAAAACAGTAATAATAATTATATATTATATATAGAGAGACGCACACACAAACACGTTGACTAGCTCACCTATTATACTCTATCCATATATATATTTTATTAAATTATCTATTATAATCATTGAAGTATAATGTCACAGAACAGACATCTCGAACAAAATGTGTGTCCCGTCGGGAGGTTCTATTTTCAAAATTGAGCGAGCTTTCGTTTTACTTTCAAAATCGATCGAATCCATTGAAAATTAATTCATTGGGACATAATTATGTACCTACATTGTGTTCGCGGTCGGTTCTTTATGCTAGTAAATAAATATTACTATTATTTTCAATGACTCATTAATAGATAAAAATTTATAAAATTATTATCAACAATTTTAATAATAATAATTATTATGTAATGAGAGCGATGCGTTGATGCGTTCGTGTACATAATAAATATTTCAGTACATTTATAGAAATAATAATAATATAACAGTAATATTTTCGTCCTCCCCTCCCCGCCCCTCCTCCGCCTCCGCCTTTCGTCTCCCTCGAGTTAGGCGTCACACCACACGTCTGCCGTCCTACTCTATCGTCGTCTGTCTCATTCGCACCAAGCTCGTCGCCGATTGGTTAAAAAAATTATACGGCTCGCTATGAACGCCACCACCTTACGGTGTACAGAGTGATATATACCCGATTTTTGCGTCGATGTTTGTATCAGACAGACTACAGAGTGCTCGCACCAGTACAGTGCGCTCGCTCGTTGTTATTGTTTATTACACGTGTACTCCTACGAATCACTAAGTAGAGTGATCATGCCGCCCAAGGCTAGCGGTAAAGCGGCCAAGAAGTCCGGCAAGGCTCAAAAGAATATCTCCAAGTCCGACAAGAAGAAGAAGAAGCACAAGAGGAAGGAGAGCTACGCCATTTACATCTACAAGGTTCTCAAGCAGGTGCACCCCGACACCGGTATCTCGAGT
Organism: Thymelicus acteon; assembly: GCA_951805285.1. Classification (NCBI taxonomy): domain Eukaryota; kingdom Metazoa; phylum Arthropoda; class Insecta; order Lepidoptera; family Hesperiidae; genus Thymelicus; species Thymelicus acteon. The sequence goes on along the minus strand of OX638214.1, from coordinate 24,061,555 downwards.
AAGGCGATGTCCATCATGAACTCGTTCGTCAACGACATCTTCGAGCGCATCGCCGCCGAGGCGTCCCGTCTGGCCCACTACAACAAGAGGTCCACCATCACTTCGAGGGAGGTGCAGACTTCGGTGAGGCTTTTGTTGCCCGGTGAGCTGGCCAAGCACGCCGTCAGTGAGGGCACTAAGGCCGTAACCAAGTACACCAGCTCGAAGTGATCTCCTCGTCGTCGTCGGGATGGTGCCGAAACATTGTCCATCACACAGCTTGATTGTTGTTGATGTTGGGCAAAAAGCAAAAGGCCCTTTTCAGGGCCACAATATGATTCAATATAATTAAGTTTCTTTTTACGGCGTCAATTTTTAATATAGTTCTTACATACAAAATAATAATTGCAAACGTACCAGCCACATACATACATACATACATACATACATACACAGACACAGCGAGTAGGTAAAACAAATAAATAAATACGAATATCAATCAATTCGTAATTCCTTCCTAGAGATTGAACATATTAATATTATATTATACTGGTAGGTACTGATATCGATGTGTATGTATGTAAATAATGTAATGTACGTATAGATAGGTGGTATTTTTATTATTATTATTAATATTATTTATTATTGACTTCACGGACAACGTACTAATTGTGTAAGCAACGAAATTACGAACGTTCGTGCGTTTGTGCGAGCGAGCTAGCTAGCTAGCTAGCTAGCGCGAGCGAACAACGTGAGAGCGAAAGGGACGTAACAAGTTTGATCGGACTGGGGTATATAAATACGACCAAAAATGCGAAAAATCATTCATTCCTTCTCCGCTCGTCGTCAGTGAACGGTCGCGCGCGCGATATTTATTTTAGTTTATCGTAAAACAAACTACCAACGATATGGCTCGTACCAAGCAAACCGCCCGTAAATCAACCGGTGGTAAGGCTCCGCGCAAGCAGCTGGCCACCAAAGCCGCGCGCAAGAGCGCACCGGCCACGGGTGGTGTGAAGAAACCCCACCGTTACAGGCCCGGCACGGTAGCGCTGCGTGAAATTCGTCGTTACCAGAAGAGTACGGAGCTGCTCATCCGCAAGTTGCCCTTCCAGCGTCTGGTTCGTGAGATCGCGCAGGATTTCAAGACAGACTTGCGCTTCCAGAGCTCCGCTGTGATGGCACTGCAGGAGGCGAGCGAGGCCTACTTGGTAGGCCTCTTCGAAGACACCAACCTGTGTGCCATTCACGCGAAGCGAGTTACTATTATGCCCAAGGATATTCAACTCGCGCGCCGTATTCGCGGTGAACGCGCTTAACTTGTAAAAGTTATATTTTAAACAACCAAAAAGGCCCTTTTCAGGGCCGCACACGATTCTAAAATAAACGTTTCTAACGACAAGACGTACGATATAGTATATAGTACATATTATATAGTTTGCAACGTTAAATATACACATGTCATATATATTTATGTATTTATTTATATATATATATATATATATGTATGTATGTACATAATTATGTATATAATATGTCACCGTAAAAGTGTAAATACATTTGAGAGAATAAACCGGTCCGCGAAAATTTTACGCATAATAAAAAGCGCTAAAAAGAAAAAAAAAAAAAAAGCGCCGAAGCTGTGTAGGCGAGCATGGTAATAATTCGTTAAATTTTAAGCGATATGTTACGGTTCACATTATTTCGACATTATTTTTACAATGTTGCGATATAGATAATAATAGATTATTTTATTTACAATTTGAGTATTTACAATTTTACGATGACGTCATATTCCTAATTCTCTTATAATTATAATAATTATTTTTATTACATTATTATATCGTCGCGTCGTCTCGTCCTCTCGAGCATATTTTGGTCTTTGGATATAATGTGTACTCTCCGTCTCTTTCTTTCGTTGACATTGTATTCGCTCTCGCACCGTAGTATTCGCCACGACACGCGGCTATATAAGCGTGAAACAATTTTGTTCGATGCCCCATTTATCGTGGTAGCTTCGCCGCCGTCGGTACACGTTCTGTTCGAGTTGAGTTCACCATTATCGCCGTATCTCAAGATTCAAGATGACCGGCCGTGGAAAGGGAGGAAAAGGTCTGGGGAAAGGTGGCGCTAAACGTCACAGAAAAGTGCTCCGTGATAACATCCAGGGAATCACGAAGCCCGCTATCCGTCGTTTGGCCCGAAGAGGAGGCGTGAAACGTATCTCCGGTCTCATCTACGAAGAGACACGCGGTGTCCTCAAAGTATTCCTCGAGAACGTTATCCGTGACGCCGTCACTTATACCGAGCACGCCAAGAGGAAGACCGTGACCGCCATGGACGTCGTATACGCCCTGAAGCGTCAAGGTCGCACCCTCTACGGTTTCGGTGGTTAATCGTGTGCGTGTGTGAAACGTTCGTGCGTCGCGTACGTACGATCGTTCTCAACGTTACAGGGTTAACAAAAAATAAAAAAAGGCCCTTTTCAGGGCCGCACATGGTTCTAAAACATTAGTTTCTGATTACGAATACGTCATAACCTTCCCCCTTTTTTTTTTTTTTTTAAAAAAAATAATAAGTATACATATTTGATATATTATTATTTATTTATATTAAAGAGAAAATGTGGTGATTGTACATAATATTACTAGCCAATAATTATTTACCTTTACATTTTCACTAACCGACTGGCCGGCCCGGCCGTTGCATTAATGGTCGGTCTCAGTCAATGGATTATAAATGTTATAAGTTTTCTCATGAATAGAAAACTTATAACAAATTACAAAATCCAAGGGGGGAGGATGTTGTGTTTTCCATGTGCTTTTCCTATAATATATTATAATATTATAAGGTACAACAAGTAAGTAGGTAATATCACGATCGGCCAAATCCTAGCAGCGAACACATCGCGGAGCACATCCACCACACGCGCATCATCATCGTATCCATGAAACGACGAGTGTACGTACACGAACAAGCGATTATAACATGAATAGATGAATGCATATATATATTTATATAATTTTATTTATTATATTAAAACAAAAAATAATAATAATAAATTAAAAGAGAAATGCGAACGGTGTTTAAATTGAGGGGAACGCGAACTTTGACGTCGTTCGTTGGTTTGTGTGCGGAGCTTCGATACGCGAGTCTGTTACGAAGCGAGTTTCGCAAAGTTTTAGTTTACTTTCTTATGAGTTATTGTACCCGTGTGAACCTTGAAAGTATAAGTATTTCATTATTATACGATTATATTACTGAAAAAAATTATTAAAATTCCATACGTCTCAATAAGATGCGATCGTCCTCTGCGCGATGTGGACTCTCCGTGTTTTACGTACCTCGACATTTGACACTTGAAAATCTTTATATTTAAAATGTACACGGGCAAATACGTATTTCTGTTTTAGGTGAGGATCTTCGTTTTCATCGGGACCCCAAATAAACTTGAAAATTTTGAGTTTTATACGAAAAAAGAAGTTTTAAATGTGACCCGACGTATGCACGATGAGATATATCCAATTTAAACACTCATAACTTATTACACGCTCGCCGTACAATACGGAAATATATTGTACCGCGTCGCTAGATTCAAGGGGATGCGTTCAGGTGGTTTTCTCTACATATGAACCGGTGCATTATTAGACAATATCATTTTATTTAGACCGGTGTTAGTGAAAAGTTGTAAGTGTCCGTATGAGAAATCATCCATCGCTATACCGGTTTTCGTTATGGTATTGCTCGACTGTCGGCGAGAGTGGCGCCACCTAGGTGTGTGTTTTACGCGCAACTAAATATACTCTGATATATTTCGTTTGCTCTCTACTCTCAACTACTACAGTACGTGACACGTGCACTAAAAAAAACTACTATGGCAGACACAGCAGTAGCCGCAGAAACACCAGCGCCGACGGGGAGCGCCAAGAAGCCGAAGGTGTCCGCAGCTGGAGCCGGTGCCAAGAAGCCGAAAGCGAAACCCACCCATCCGAAGACATCCGAGATGGTAACCAACGCCATCAAAGAGTTGAAGGAGCGCAGCGGGTCTTCGCTCCAGGCTATAAAAAAATATATCGCAGCTCAGTACAAGGTCGACGCAGAGAAACTGGCGCCGTTCATCAGAAAATACTTGAAGAGCGCCGTCGAATCCGGAACGTTGATCCAGACCAAGGGCAAGGGCGCTTCGGGCTCTTTCAAGTTGGAATCTAAATCGTCCGCTTCGAAGAAACCGTCCGCCGGCAAAGCCACCGGCGGACGGTCCGCCGCCGCCGCCGCGAAGCCGAGGAAGCCCGCCGCGAAGGCGGGCAAGAAGGCCGCCGCGACGTCGCCGTCCAAAGCTAAAGCGTCTGTCGCCGCCACGCCGAAGGAGAAGAAGGCCGCCGCCGCAGCTAAAAAGAAACCGACCGCCGCCGCCGCGAAGAAAGCCGCCGCAGCCGCCCCCGCGAAGGGCAAGAGCAGCGCCGCACCCAAAGCTAAAAAGACAGCGAAACCTCCCACCAAGAAACCCAAGGCGCCCAAGCCCAAGAAGCCCACGCCCAAATCGAAACCTGCCGCGAAAAAGGCCGCCGCCACAGTCAAGAAGTGAATCTATTGATGTGTGACACGAGTGAAGCGTGAGTGTGTGCAATGAGTCGAGCGATCCAATCGTGCATCGTGCAGGCTCAAATGCACCTTCCCACCCACCTTCCGCGCGCGGTGCGCCGCCGTCGCTCTCCGTCTCTCCTTCGTCTCCTTGCGAGGAGGCACCATGGAAGCGAGGGCCGGCGGTGACGAACGCAATTTAAAAAGCCCTTTTCAGGGCTAACAAACAGTTCTGATGAAATATCAGTTTCTAAACGGTAGACGTCAAAGAAACAAACAAAAAATCTACAACCTAACACATCTAACTTAAAAATAGTACCTATTAACCTACATAATATACATATTACCTGCCGCCTAACCTTACACATTTAATACATAAACAATCAATTACACATATAAGAAAGAGTATGTAAGGAGCGATTCAGTATTCACCTGCAACTATGCACCGGCACCAGCGTCTCGAGCGGCTCCAGCAGCGACGACTCGATCGGATCTGAAAAGAAGAAAAAAAAAAAACAAATAAAAATTTAATCGAAACTTGAGGTATCATAAGTACCTACACCTACCTACTACCAATTGGCAACAAACAGTTCATCGCGCGAACATATGCACTATTTGTAAAATTAATATGTACACACTTCCATTAACTATTATAATATGTGTTATATGTATACATAGGAATAAACCAAACAAACATACATATACTTTACATTAAACTAAAAACCTATATTACAATAACAATAATTACCTATAAAACTCACCTGTAATCCAAAAAAAAAAAAAAACAACTTACGTTACATTTTCTTATAATATCTATTGCACTGACTTTCTCACACTCCGTATACCTACCTAAACAAAACAAATTCTCAAGCCACACAAATTACAATACTTAGCTAATTAGGTACATACATTAATTACTCAGTTAAGAAAAAATAAAATAATAAAATAATAAAATAAAATAAAATAAAAAAATAAACGTGTAAATCAAACTCACATTGTTAAAGCACCGACCGATCACCTTCGACCACGAATAGATAGATAGAACAACACAACACAACACCCGCACGCGCCACCTCCACCGACACAGAACCACGATATTATCATTAATTTCACATTTCACTCACTAAACTAAACTTTCTTTCTTCCTTTAATTAGGAACAACGGGAGCGACTAGCGACCAATGCCGCCGGCATTACGCCCGCGCCCGACTGCCCGACTCCCGACTCCGACTCCGAGATTTATAATAATATTAAAGATAAATACGGGAAGTTTATATACGTTCGCACCTTCCAGTACAAAAATGTTAACCAATCAGAACGTTTCAATTTCGACCAATAGCAGCATGGCGTGCCGTACGATATTTATACACACATGTATATATGTATGTATACGTGGTAAATTATTCTCATTGGTCAATCAAAATATTTAGCTCAGTTATGACTCCACTGGTTCTGTGACATAATTTTGCTAATAAATGGTAACAATTTTCATTATTTATTAATCAGCACTCGACCGATCACCTGAGCCTCGAACTGCAAATGAAGTTGAAATGATTCTACACGTCACAAGATGTACGTCGGACCCCAGCTCCCTGACGCGGCATCAGCTTCGTACGCTTTGGTCCAGGACCTTCATCAGCAGCCGGGCTCCATAGATTTCGAGAAACAAGGACTCCATCATTCATAGTCTTACTCCCAGCGAAGTCTCCCCGAACCGCCTTCAACTTTATTGTGTATCTGTTCGCACCACACTTGGAGTCGGCCACACCTCATTCGCTGATGTTTATCACTACTGTATCAGTTACCACCACTGTTGGGTCACTGCTGGGCTCGGGACCATTTACACAATGTTGAAGGTAAACCCTTCAAAGGCATTATGATAAATGATTCTGATCTTGTCGTATTCCACCAGCTGCTTCAATGATTGGTGTACTGAATAGTTACTATGACTATGCTAGTTCTTGCCGCCGAAATTACAATGCCTGATCTCTGCACCTTCCTGGGTGTCTCCAGGACTCCTCAGGTCGAGAAAGAGAGGAGGCGAGGCTCATGTAGTCGACGTGATTACTTATTTTTAATGAATTTAGGTACCTACGTACCTAATATTAAGTAATGTTTTGTATTGTAGGTACATGTCCTAAATAATGATCAAGTTCTATACATATATAGCAACGCCCCCATTTGCGCCACCACAGCGCCGCAATATACATATATCTCTTTCAAAAAGGACACGTGTTTAAGTCAGCGGGGGGCGGGACTGGACCTTTTTAAAGGCCGTTCAACCAGTCCCTCCCCCGTGAGGAGTCATAGGCTTGTTATACTGGATTCGGCTCGGTCGAACACTGATCATTCGAAACAAAAAAAGACACGTGCCCTTACACATCTCATTCTAGAATATCTGTTTTAGAGGATTAGGTGAGGGATCCCAATAACAATACTGAAAATCAGACACCTTAGACATCGCCCAAGCGCCGGCCCACACGCCCACGGCCCATACCTCATACGGAACTGACTCTCAAGCCCCCAGCTCCAGCCCATACCTCAACCACAGCACGACGAGAGGATTAGCTAAATGAAAGTTATGCCATCAAAAACAAAACTTGTAAAAAAAACCAAGTCTCGCAACTCAGTTCTTCTACCGTAAAAAGTTGTGAGATTCATGTAATACCAAGTCGGTTAATTTATTCAGTTCCTACTTAAGGGTCCTTCTGTCTTAAGTTATCACGTAATTAGCTAACCTAACAAGTAACAACATCTTATAGTGACCATATTATCAATATTAAAAATCTTTTATGTTTTAAATAAATAGATCGACTTGACCATCGCATGAAAACAAAATATATCTCACAAGTAATACCTACATATTATATTAAATTTGTTTGTTTAGTGCGATTGCCAAGTCAATCTATTTATTTAAAACATAAAAGATTTTTAATATTGATAATATGGTCACTATAAGATGTTGTTACTTGTTAGGTTAGCTAATTACGTGATAACTTAAGACAGAAGGACCATTAAGTAGGAACTGAATAAATTAACCGACTTGGTAGGATTACATGAATCTCACAACTTTTTACGGTAGAAGAACTGAGTTGCGAGACTTGGTTTTTTTTACAAGTTTTGTTTTTGATGGCATCTCATTTCTTTTTGTAGATAGTTCTACTTTTTTTCCTTTTACAAGTTGCCTTTGAACATAATTATATCTAGGTACCTACCTACACCTGTTATTCCATTATATTATATACAGGTACACTGATTCATTCACTGCAAATGTTACTTTGTTATACAGGTACAGTAATTCATTAACTGCAAAGGTAACTTTGTAATACTATATATTTATATGGGATTACAAAGTTATTTATGCAGTTGATGTATCTAGAAAACTAAACCGAAATTGCAAAATGTTTTAGTTTTTCCTTAATCTATACACTAAACACTAATTGTGTTCCAAATTTGAAGCTTCTATGTCTGCTAGAAGTGCCTTAGAGTTTTGATGATCGGTCAGTCAGTCAGTGAGTGACGAAATTAAGAAACTTTGCCTAGTTATAATTCTTAAACTACTGGTTCAAATTGAATGAAATTTGAAATATACCGTGTTTATACAATGCCTGTTTGGTTATTAAAAAATCAGGCTTCTAGCTTTATCCACAACGAAGTTATAGGGGGTCGAAAATGGCCTGAATTGCTTCGAGAAAAGGATGGTACGGCCGTGCCGCTTTTTTGCTCGACTTGGCGGGGGCACTGCCGTGCCCCCAGATTAAGTTCGATTTATCAAGTATTATTCAAAATATCCATATAAAAGGTGAAAGTAAGATTGAATTAACCAGAAATTCTGTTTCTCGCTTTAAAAATACTCAAGACTTTCATTGCGAAAATATAAATAAAACCTTATTATATTACTTACTTATATTTCTCAGGTAAAAAATATAAATTGACTTTATAACTCAACAATTTAATTATGGTTCATATCTGAGACTCATCATCATGTTACTTAAAACAGCTTGTCAACAGATGGCGTTTTTTACCAACTACATACATTAATTTTAATTTAAAAACATGTTATTTATTACTTTGGACAAATATATATATTAATTACATAGTTATATATTTAATAAGCTAATAATTATTATTTTTATATTTATTTACAATATTAGTTCTAAAACATTATTCACATCACTTTTGGCAATATTAATTACTGAACAAAGGGTTGTTACTGTTAACACTGATTATGTAACACACAAAAGAAACACTATCCAATATTTGTAAATAGAAACAATCCTTTTTAAATAAGTTATGTAATATTCTAGGTAGTCCTATCCTAGGTGCTCTGTAATGTGATTTTTAAGCTACTCGCTAGATGGCATCACCTGTAATATTTCAATACTTGTAAATAAATAATAAGTATCTGTTTCTGAAAATGAAACTTCATAAAATAAAAATAAAATTGCAAAAAAATAAAATTTATTTCATTAATTTTATTTTTATGCACCTCCGTAAACGATTACGAGTGTAATATATGACTTTTGAGTCGTTTGTTACCTATACATATTGTAAGCGTCGTGTCGTGGTCCGACCGGGTGATCGATCATTTATTGAAGTGTCCGGTGATTTAAGCCTCATTGTTTTCACCGAAACGTTTAACGGGAGCACATTATAATAATAAGAAGAAGATGAATATTTATTGCAGCCGATTACAATATAAGTAAAATTTTAAGAAATTGCGTTTTTACCTCTTTTAGTAGGTACTGTCGGATTATAGGTAAGTATCATATATAAATATTACTATAGATAAGAAAACAAAAATTAAAAACTTACATACTTTTGCAGCTAAATCAGTCGCAGCACAGCATAACACAGCGCAGGCTACAGCGCGGCGCAGCGCCGCCACCAAGTTGTCCGAGTGCGTGACTGCGTGGTCCGCTGTACATAGCAACATAAAGTTGTACTGAATCTTCACTGTACTTTGTGTCATGTAATTTTGCACTTAGACGTTTTATCACTTTGAAACACCACGAATAGCACTAACAGTGTTACAGCTTACAGCAGAGCGCATGCTCATACATTTAAAATATTATTCACATTATAATAACATATCCAGGCAGTAACTGGTTAGTGAGCAGCGGATGGATTGAGGGGATAAGCGATAACAGCTTGCAGCGCCGCGCGGCGACCTGTCGACCGTGTTTGTGGACGGACAATGGACGACTGGCAATAATTAGCGAAGCGGCATGCGTCCAACGGCCAGCGCCTGCGCATCCTGTCCATTGCTCGTGTCAACCCATATACCATTCGTTGTAGGAACTTGTCGTCCCGTGTCGTATCGTCTTGGGCAGCAGCAGCTGTCGGCAGTTCGCTCGTATGTTACTTGTTTTCTTTCTTACTGCTACAATGCCGGAGCGCCGCCCAAGCCCAGAGCACATCCCACAGCCCAGGTCCCTGCAAAATTGCAATAAATGTTTATTTTTTATCTAAGGCGCAAAACCATAAATAATCTAGTATAAAACACCTCAGTGAATGGTGAAACAAATATTTGTAAATGAGTACACGATAAACCTTACTGGCAATAACGGTCCAAAGTGAGATGAAATTTGAAACATTTATATTAATATTGATTTAAATTCGGTACACAACAAGTATTATACACGGACGTAATCCCAAGAACAAATTCAGTGAAGCACCCATAGGAATACCAACTCTGTATTCGTACAAGTACACACACCCACACATTGACACCATACTGCTACGACATTGACACCATCGCGAATCAAAAATTACAAAATTACGCACACATGGTAAGCGAGCTGTCAGCAGTCAGCTTCACTCTCGATTAGACAAGGTTACGTCCGTTCTTTTTTTATGTCCGTGGTATTACAATTGTAATAAAAAGCACCCCCGGTGGCAATATTGTTTAAATATGAAACAAACTTGAAAATATTTTACCTGCGACTACAAGTTATAAAGATAAAGCATTTACATTTGTTATTGTCATTATTAGACATTTTACATCTAGATATTATTATTAACAATTGAAAAAAGACAAGGGTCGTTGAAGAGCTGTGGTCAGATAAAATTATTTGTTGTTTTTGCTATTGTTTGGTCGTTGTCACTCCGGTATATGTTAAAGGTCGAATTATAATAAGTTATTAGTTTGAAAACTAAATAAACGGTTTTATAGTGGCTGTAGCAACTAAAGAAATAATTGTGATCGTGCTGTTAATTGTTTAAGGAATTCCCTCTCCTGAAACCAACACTAAAAGTAAGTATTATCAGATCACGCTTATTATAAAAATGTATTGTCATCGGAACCATAGCAATATGCAAAATTTCAACTTCGTACTATGAAAGGAAGTAGTTCTAATTATTATGCTTGCAAGATTTGGCCCAAACAACAAACAGGCAAGCTAAATAAAACCATTTAAAATGTTTTACCTGTAGTACGACAGCACGTTTGGTTGTGCCCAGACAATATAAGTACAGGTAGGTAGGTAGTTACTATTGTTTCGGGGTAGAAATAGATCATCACTGTTTAATCAATTATACAACAGCCGCTGTATTATTATAATTTTGTACAATGGGATAGGAATTTACGAGTTCATATTAGCAATTTAAGAACTTTAACTTTGACGTTTTAACATAAAAAATGATAATCCTTGTGATGTGATTCATGTGATACAGATAGTTTCATGTAATCCGACTGACCCCATGCACCTACTAATTATAAAATCCCGATTATTGATTATTATATTGATTACCGATTTTACTATAATACGAGTACTCACGATATTTGTTTTGTATTCCGATATTTCGACCCAGTTGCATGGATCGTGGTCACGGATGAACTGCTGTGACATTTGACACTATTACATAAGTCTATCAACTTTCCGTTTAGTTCGTTTTTGCGTTTTGTTAACAATATTACGACGGGGTTCACCTGGATAGCTACCACCCTTGAGCATGAGTCAGCCGCCAAACGACTCATTGTGTTCCGGCTGGTGGCTTGAGAGCCAGTTCTTTCTTTATTTTTCTTCTCTCTTTCTTGGCCGGCAACGCATCAGTGATGCCTTTGGTGTTGCTGATGTCCATGGGCGACGATAGCCACTTACCATCAGGTGGATCGTCAGCTCGTTTGCCGGCTATTTCCATAAAAAAAGTAAAATGTGTTCAGTCCACTATGAGTTAAGTTTAAAATCTTGATTACCGATGATGTGAGTTTGAAAACTTGTTTATTAGGAAATTTTAGTGTGCAGGTCTATCTCTACTCTCTAGTCGCTAGCAAGTCAATAACGATCAATAAATCAAAAGTGGTCGTTTCTTTTTATCCCCCGACGAAAAAATGGTTGATATAAGTTTGACGTGTCTGTGTGTCTGTAGGTCTGTCTGTAGCATCGTAGCTCCCAAACGGATAAACCGATTTTGATCTAGTTTTTTGGTGAATCGAGTGTTCTTAGTTATGTTTATTGTAAATAAAAATGTTGGGATTTTTTTATTTTAATTTAAGATTATAAACTACGTTACTATATGTATTTAAACGAAAATACCTAAGTAATAAATGTCGCGATCAGACTGTGGAATTCGCAGTTTCTTAAACTAACTAGGTAGATTTCTTGAAACGATCATTATCAGTATTATAAATGATAATTACCGTTGAATTAAAATATTTTTATTATTAGATACAATAAATAAATATATGCATGATTTTTTGATAATGTAGGCAGTCGGTGGTAGGTGCTCGATGTCCGACATAAGGAAAAATATCGTTTATATAATTAATAAATTCATAACAAAATTAAAAGTTACTACATAAATAGACAGACAATATAGACATAGACGTCTACAGTAATAGAAGAAAATGACTATCAAATAATCAGATTGTACCGAACACAATATTAAACAGTTGTAAAGAATTTCCATCACTATAAATAGAAAATGTCAGCGTATTCTTCATTAAAGTAATCCGCCATTGAAATTAAGTTAATTTGGTATGGAAAAGAAAAACTGTTTCACAACGATAATGTACGTCCGCACAAGAAAGTAGTTAAATTTTTAACTGTCGTATTGACTCATTAACTAAAAACGACATTGCACATGTTTTACAATGAACTCAATATCTAATACGACAACAATAAGCCCGCACGTGTTACAACAAAAACAAAAGGGTCAAATTAAGGGCCGGCGCGGGCGTCTATATACTTTTATGACTTTCTACAGTTCGGTATTTCCTGGTATTTGGTTTTATTACAGTCCTTTTTTCTAAAATTTAGAAACTTTATGTACTTTCTTATACCTTGTCGGATAGGTATTGAAGTCAGGTACTTATTTATGCGCTTTATACGTATTTTTATGAATAAAATTTTATTTTACGATTAGATAAAAATGAAAGTATGACGCCTTATTTTTTACTGTCACGACTTTCAGAGAACTTAATATATAATAAATAATTTAAAATTTTATAATATTATATAATTTATAAGATTGTATAATTTAAAAGTTTTATAGCCTCTAAGTGATGACTATTAATGAAATTTAATAAAGCAATGATTTAACAATAATTATTTCATTAAAATTTAATTTGTAGAAATAAGTAAGAAATAAAATCAGCGAATTTTTTCCTACAAAATCGGGAATTTTTTGGAAAATATTTCCAAAATTAATAACTCCAGAACCATTGGTTTTTGGATGGGGTATTCCATAGATAGATTGATAAGTTATGCGCTGTACTTTAGCCCCTCAGATCTTTTACACCTATTTCCAAGCATCCCGACGACTAGTGAATCGAGCAATAGTGACCGAAAGGAAGGAACTGAAAATACGAAATAATCAAGTGGCCTCGAGTGGGAGGGAGTGAACGGCGGAAAATAGAGAGAGAAGGAATGCCATCTCTGCATATGAAAAGTGTCCGTACGGGTGGCGCTGCTGTGCCGTATCTACATATTTGGAGGACACTAGCGGCACTAGCGCTATTCATTACGGATGCACTAGGCACAACTCGCAAACTTCACTCCGTCTACAACAGCTATGTTCATATCGTAGTCATTCGACGCCGACGCCTATTGTCGTAGGACGGCGGTAGATATTGGAACCTCTATAGAGAAATAAGCAACCGACCAATTTTCGCTTGGTCTTGGTGCACTTTTCAAACAAAATATATTTTATAACGTTTTATAACTTTACTATCATCACTGTAAAATCACTAATAATTAATTTAAAAAATTCGCACTAATACAAATCACGTTTTCGTACATAACCTTTCTAATATAACATTAACTAACATTACATTTGACTACGTAAATAGTTGAGGTTTTGTATACTGGCATTATGGAGGGTACTATGAATTTTTTTAATATTTGAACTCAACAAACTTCACTCCTTCTACAACAGCTATGTTCATGGTTCATATCGCTATTTGTTTCACACTAGCGCCATTCAGAAACGGCCATTATCGGAACCTCTATTTTCTGTAAACAGCTGGACACTTTTTCAACTTTCCCTTCATATGAGATGGCCCTCCTTCTTCAATAGTCCATGATCGAGTCCAAAATAGTAAACAAATACGGCCGACTGCTAAAGTCAATTTCAATAGTCAATGAATATGATTGAAAAGGGTTTGGAACTATGGAATTAAAATTCGATTAACTCTTAACAAATACGATTAATTCAAACGAATGATATTAATAGCATCATACTTTAATAATTATTTTCTTTCACATTATTTGACGAAAAAGGTGAAAACAATGCTGATTTGTGCAAAGAATACGACTTTCCAATTCAACAATATCTACGATTAGGAAAAACCGTAAACCGATGCATTTCTAACTTTGCTTGTTACGACTTCCGGATATTAGCTTTTATGGAAATTTAAAATTTAATTTTTCATTCAATTAAATAATACCAAATCTATGAAATGCAGCATTACATGTAAAAGTAAAAATATTGTAAGTAGGTATATTGCTCACCTTATTCCAAAACTCGATGCGAACAGTATTCACTAAAAATATTATATCACTCACGCGAATGGGTTGGATTTAGAATCCGGTAGCAGGAGTTCGTACATGAGAATGGTTGAAGCTTATAGAGGTTCATCAGCCGATTACAACGGTACCACTCGCAACTCTCGGCGACGCACCGTTTTCGAGAAAATTGAAAAAAACTTTCATAACCTTAGTACCAAAATACGACACTTAACTCGATTAAAACGCCAGAAATGTCTTTTTGACAATTCAGAGCTGTGAAATAAGTCCCAAATAAGTTAATAATCTATACTTAAACTGTCAAATCGGTGCCAAATGTCTTCCGAGGTATGAAATACGTCCTATGCATAAACTGTCAAATCGGTCCCAAATGTAAGTACTCTATGTATAAACATTGGCGAAAAAAGAGGAACGTTGGAAGGCAACACGGGGGGCGAAGCCCCCCGTGCTAGGGGGCGCGGGGGGCGGAGCCCCCCGTTAAGGGGGGCTCGGGGGGCGAAGCCCCCCGCAATGAAAAAAGCAACAGGAACCCAAAACAGAATGGGTTAGGTTAGGTTAGGTTCGTATAATTTTTTTTACGCGGAAATAGGGACCCCGCGAAGCGGGGTCCCGTCGACATTTATGACGAAGTGTAGTTTTGTGACATAATTGAATAATTAAAATATTGTTGTGCAAGAAAACACATCATGAAGTTTGTATGATTATTATTTTAGAATTTTGAGGTTAGGTTAGTTTTTCTCAATTTTCTCGGAAACGTTGCGTCGCTGAGAGTTGCAGGTGGTACCGTTGTAATCAGCAATCACCCCTCCCTCCTTTTCCACCCCCCTTTCCTCCCCCCTCCTGTTACCGGATTCTAAATTTTGGTACTAAGGTTATGAAAGTTTTTTTCACTTTTCTCGGAAACGGTGCATCGCCGAGAGTTGCGAGTGGTACCGTTGTAATCAGTAACCACCCCTCTCTCCCCCACCCCCTCTCCCCTCCCCCCCCTTCTGCTACCGGATTCTAAATTTTAACCACGCGAATTACTTAGTTTCTTTATTATGTATAACTTATGTGAAAATTAGAAACAGAAATCAATATTTCAGCAACAAGCTATATTGCTAAATTTCCACAAAATATGCACAACAGATACAATATAACAACTCTCTAAACCTGATCTACTCTCGAGCTGTGAGCACTGAGCAGTGTCTAATCTATGCACTGAGCGGAGTGAGTGGACTGAGAGGAGTGGCGGGGCGGGGTGCGCACGGCTGGCGCGGCGTGCGCCGGCGCAGGTAGGAGATAAGATCTGACAGCTATGTGGCGGAGGACCAATGGGAGCACAGGACGCGGGCGCCGCTCGACCGCGCGATGTCGCCTCCCGCCGCCAGGCGTCACCGCTATGCTTCGTCGCTAGGTGCTATCTTTGTCTCGCATGGAAATTACTATTATTACAATGTTATTACAATATTTATTTAAGTTTGTTTTGTTTAGTTTTTACAATAAATCGATGTTAATCAGACATTGTTTAAAATAACAGAGGCAAGTTACACGTGTAAGACAGTTTGTATTGAATAAGAATATAAGTAATTAAGTAATTAGAATATAAGTGAAGTATTGCACGCTAAAAAATGTCCGATAATGCGGCAACTCAACAGCAAAATTTCAATCAGAATACAATAGCCAAACTTAAAAGCAAATATTGGGATAGTCCGTAGAATATTATGTAAAAACCTTTCGATGTCCTTAGGAAGTGTGAAAAACGTTAGATTCCGATCTTTGTTATTGTTTAAGCAGTGGAATGCGATGCAATATGATTTTGCCCTCAATTTAGTTCTAATTGTCGGAATAGCGCGACGCAGCGTGTTGGATCATACTAACGTGTGACATGTGTGATGAAGAAAAGTGACATTTGTAAAAAATAATTAATTATATATTTTTCTGAAACTTTAATTTTTAATATGTGTGATAGATAACGAACATGTGACAGCCATTGGGAATTTTCTGAATTAGCCTGACACGTCGAACGCGGTATGTACTTGTTGTAACGTCATATAAAATGCGGAGTGCGCCAGCTTGCTTTTCTTCTCTTCATTAAAAAAAATGACGTGCATAAGTGCATCAATGATACCTATACGAATAAATGATTTTGAATTTGAATTTGAACGTTCTTATCCTAACATTACATTATAAAGTATTAAAATATCTAATATAAAATACGTTTGATTAATGCATGAAATTGCAACAATTCTTCAAATGTAATTAAAAAGTATTAGTTCATCGAAAATGTCACAAATGAATTAGTATGAATGAATTAGTATTGGAAAGTGTCTAGATTAAATAATGTTCAATTCAAAGCAAAAGCCTGTAGTACGAAGAACCGCGAACGATATTAAAGACTTCCTTCATTCACAGTAGTAAAGATGACCGAATAGAATGATTAGAGTGAACTAGTTCCTTGACCGGAATTAATGATTACGGAGCGCTCTTTCAAAATATAACTGAGCTGAGTGAGCAGTGAGCAGGCACAAGACTAGAGAAGAGAGTAGCGATTTTATCGGTGTCCAATTCCGATTAAAATATCAATTAGTTCCAAAAAAGCGGCCAAGTGCGAGTCGGACTCGCCCATGAAGGGTTCCGTAGCAGCAAATAACATAATATAAAAGTTCTTTTAGTTCGTTGTAACTTTGATCAATGTTTTTTGTGGTTTACGATTTATGACGTATTAAAAAAAAACTACTTACTAGATCTCGTTCAAACCAATTTTCGTTGGAAGTTTGCATGGTAATGTACATCATATATTTTTTTTAGATTTATCATTCTCTTATTTTAGAAGTTACAGGGGGGGGGACACACATTTTACCACTTTGGAAGTGTCTCTCGCGCAAACTATTCAGTTTAGAAAAAAATGATATTAGAAACCTCAATATCATTTTTGAAGACCTATCCATAGATACCCCACACGTATGGGTTTGATGAAAAAAATATTTTTGAGTTTCAGTTCTAAGTATGGGGAACCCTCAAAATTTATTGTTTTCTTTCTATTTTTGTGTGAAAATCTTAATGCGGTTCACAGAATACATCTACTTACCAAGTTTCAACAGTATAGCTCTTATAGTTTCGGAAAAAAGTGGCTGTGACATACGGACGGACAGACAGACAGACAGACAGACAGACAGACAGACAGACAGACAGACATGACGAATCTATAAGGGTTCCGTTTTTTGCCATTCGGCTACGGAAACCTAAAAATGGGCACACAATATTAAAACAATGTGGCGCTAGTGTCGAACTCAAAAGTAGACCCGCTGTTCTGGTACTCTATTAGATACATTAAATTTTTCAGTGGTTTTTTTATTCCACAATTAATAGTCATATTAATTAAATAACTAATACGTACATCCATGAAATGCAGCAGTTGATGTAAAAGTAAAAATGTTGTAAGAGGTATAATTGCTCACCTTATTCCGAAACCCGACGCGGACAGTATTCACTAAAAATATTATAACACTCACGAGAATTACCTATAAGTTATTTGAAAATTAGAAACAGAATACAATATTTCAACAACAAGCTATATTGCTAAATCTTGTTGGAAAGATGCCCAAGTTATTCCTTTACCCAAAAAACCCAAACCATCCTCTCCCTCAGACTATCGACCTATTTCCATTCTTCCTTTTTTGTCCAAAATCCTAGAACGTCTTGTCTAATTACGATTAACTTCCTATCTTCATTCCCATAACCTCCTTAGTCCTTTTCAGTCTGGCTTTCGCCGTGGCCATAGCACAACAACTGCTTTACTTAAAGTTACTGACGACATTCGTCACGGCATGGAGAACCGGCAACTTACTGTACTGGCGCTATTGGACTTCAGTAATGCCTTCAATAGCGTTGACTATGACATCCTGTTGGGGGTTTTGCGCGCTCTTAATATATCTCCGAGGACAATTGATTGGTTTCATAGTTACCTGCATGGACGCCGACAATGTGTTAAGATTGAAGACGTTTCTTCCTCATGGTCTGTCATACGTGCCGGCGTACCGCAGGGTGGCGTGTTGTCTCCTCTTCTTTTTGCAATTTTCATCAACTCGATTTGTTCCATACTTACTTCGTCCTTCCACCTATATGCAGATGACTTGCAAATTTATACGCAAGCGTCACTTTCGAATTTATCAAATGCGGTATCTGACTTGAATTCTGACTTAGCCAAGATTTCTGAGTGGGCCCAATCATTTGGTCTTAAAGTTAATCCTGATAAAACTCAAGTGATCATAATTGGTAGCTCGAGACTGGTTTCTAAAATTGATTGGCTAGTACTACCTAAAATATACTTTGGTGGTGTTCAAATTCCTTATTCTAAAGTAGTCAAAAATTTAGGAATTCTTATGGACTCCAGTCTATCGTGGACACCTCAAATTAATAATGTGAGTAAGAAGTTATTTGCTGCCATTGGTAGTCTGCGTAGACTTCGAAATTTCCTTCCTATGCCCACTAGAATTACTCTTGCTACGTCCTTACTGTTGCCCATTCTTGATTATGCTGATATCTGTTATCTTGACCTTACTGAGGAGCAACTAAATAAGCTTGAGCGTCTCCAAAATGTTTGTATCAGATTCATATTTGGTTTACGTAAATATGATCATGTCTCCGAATTTCGTGCTAAACTCAAGTGGCTCCCTATTCGCCTTCGCCGGAATGCTCACATACTTTCTGCTCTGTACTCTGTGCTGTTTAATCCATTTGCTCCTTCTTATTTGCGTGATAACTTTGAATATCGTTATCTATCCCATAATCACTTACTTCGTTCTTCCTACAATCTTACTTTACTAACCCCTTCACACACCTCTTCATTCCTTCATAAATCCTTCACTCTGACTGCTATACGTCTTTGGAACTCTTTACCTCTAGCAATAAGGAAAGCAGAAAACGTAGTTTCTTTTAAAAGACTGCTCAAAGAACACTATCTTCTTTCCTAATTTGTCTTCTTCCTTTCCTTTTTCCTTTTCTTCGCTATACATTCTCATTGTCACTGCTTTTTATTAGTGTGTTAATTTGTCATTTGAAAATACTTTCTTTATTCTTTATCTTTCTTCTCTTCTGTTAATTTCTTATATACTGTTTTACATTATGTAGTACGCCTGTTACCCATTTTCTGTTCTTGCTGATTTCAATTTACTGCTGGGTTGCCTGGAAGAAATCGCTTTAAAGCGATAAGGTCGCCTATTGTTTTGTGTTCCTTCCTTGTGCTGTTTATGTATATTATGTTTTGGTGTACAAACAATAAAGTGTTAAATAAAAATAAAAAAAATAATAATAAATTTCCACAAAATATGTACATCAGATTACAATACAAGTTATAACTTGAGTCAAACTCGTATCATAATTCTTGTCAACAAATCATTAAAATTCCTTTATAGGGTTTTCACAAACTGATTTGTATTTCGCACACCAAATAACTATTAAAGAACTAAATAATCATTATAACGTTTGTGACATCTTCATTATTTTAATATTGACCTATAACAACAACACACTAAGAGAAAACGACGTAAAAACCAACATCTTAAAACAATTTTCATCATTGAATAACTCACGCTCGCACACCCTTAATTTCGTGAAGCGACTTCAAACCTTTGTACAAAATTATTGTTTTGAGGTCTGCTTACCTATGACTATAAATAGAAATGACTACGAAAACCTCACAGCTATAATGGCGCTTACATGCTTTGCAACTTGGTCGTATTATATTTCGAAATACATTGAAATCAACTTATCTGTGACTATAAAGAGGGCGCTGCCGGACGCATTGGACCAATCATAGTGCGCTATTAGCAAGTTATGAATGGGATAGCATTAGTTTCAATTTTCGCCACGTCACAAATAAGTTCTTCAGAGATGGCACTGTACAAATTAAACAGATATTTCATTCCACTCAATATGCATGAGCATAAAATTATTTATAAGTTAAATTTCATTAAACAAAGCCGAATAACATTTTATATTTATGTTTATGTATTTTAAAACAGTCTATATCGATTTTATACGTATCTATTCCATGATATTTTAAACTTTTGCAAAATAAATATTATGTTTAAAAAGAAATTAAATTATAAAGAGTGGAATGGAACGCGACTTGCGAACTCCAGATTTAGTTCAAACGCACTTTATACGACCAAAAGTTTCATGCACCTGTTTGTTTGTGGTTGCTAGGCAACACAGTGATTACGTAAATTCTGATCCGAATGTGAATCAACCACGGATCTTAACTCTAATGATCGACTATCGAGCTGTGTGCCTGCCTGTGAGCCGTGCGTGGCTGGCTTGGCGTGCGCCGACGCAGGTAGCAGATAAGATCAGTAGACCAATGAGAGTGCAGGACGCAGGCGCCGCTCGACCGTGCGATGCCGCCATCGCTGCGTCGTGTTGTCCTTGTCTCGTATCGAAATTATTATTTACAGTGGCGTAGCGTGGGCTTTCACAGCCCAGGGCCAACCAAAAATTTGCCACATGCTTTATTTTTTTTATTACCCGACTGCCAGGAACCCTTATGTTTTTCGCGCGTGTGTATGTATAGGTAAAGCAAAAACCAAAGCAACAACCCATTGAACTACTATTACTAGCGTATAGAATAGACACCCCGAACTTCGGGTTCGGGGGTGTGCATTACAGCCGGCATTGCAACCCCGAACTTCGGGTTCGGGGGTGTGCATTGCAGCCGGCCGGCTGCATTTCATTCTGTCACTCGGCTGTCACTCGGCTGCGCTCATTGCGGCCGCATGCCAAAATTGTTTATGAAAAAACTGAAAAAATGCCCTCGTGCGTAATAAGAACGTGTCACAATTACACGACAAAAAAGAAAAAAGATAATGGTATCACTTATCATCGGTAAGAAAACCAAATATTAACTTAAACCTACTAAAACGAATTTAATTAAATTATTGTGCAATGTTCCCGCCATTTTGGAATGAAAAAATCATCAAAAGGAGCGTTTGAACTTCGCAAGCCACTAACGTGTTAATGGACTAAATAAGCTTGCTTAGGCTTGCCATCTTGGTTCGGCAAGTGTCATACAAAGTTACTCTATAGCAAGTGTGCAAACGAGGCTTCTAGTTTGAAAAGAGAACAGAGGGCAAGCCGGCGGTGGAACACACATTTTGTTTGAAATGTCTTCTCTATGTATGTACCTCAATGCAACAACCCAAAATTGTCCTACTGCTGGGCTCGGGGTTTCCTCTCACAATGTGAGGGGTACAGGCCATAGTCTACCACGCTGGCCAAGTGCGGATTGGTAGACTTCACACACCTTTGAGAACTTTATGGAGAACTCTCCGGTGTGCACGTTTCCTCACCATGTTTTCCTTCACCGAAGCAAGTGATAATAAAATTAACTTCTAATACGCACATAATATTTGAAAATTAGAGGTGCGTGCCAGGATTTGAACTCGGGCCCCTTCGTTCGAGAGACCAACGTTCTAACCGCTAGGCTATCACTGCTCAATGTATGTATGTATCATATGTATGTATACGTATATGTATGTATGTATGTATGTATGTACTATGTATGTAATACTGTTAATTGCCTGATATCTTCCAAACCACTGAACGGATTTATGTAGGTACCTACTAACTGTTATTTCACAATACATTTTGGAAGATATATGTTATATTAACATACATTAATATAATGTAATAAATATTATGTATTAATACACAAAAATAATTCGATACTTTTCTTAAAAAGAGTGATGTTCACAATATTAACACAAGAAATAAGGCTAGACTGATTGTGCCTAGTTTTAGACTCAACAAAACTGTAGGCTCGTTCGTAGATGTATAAAAATCTATAATAAAATCCTGCTAGAATTAACAGAAATGCCATACTGTAAATTTAAAAGGTATTTTCATAAAGAAAGCACATTACAAAGTTGATGAGTATTTAAATGGCAAGACTGATTGGACATGAGTTTCTTTATATTATATTGCCATAAGTAATATTAAGTGCTGTCTGTAACTGTGTGTAGGAAAAAAATAACCCCGGTAGTGGCTTTATAAGAGTGAATGCAGGAAACATGGTGAATGGAGCTTTGCACTCCTTTATGAACAGTCGGAAGGTGTCTAACAAGGCTCGTTTGGCTGTGCATGAGGGGGTGTTGGTTCCGACACTCATGTACGGAATTGAAAGTTGGGTATGGCAGAAGAAACATGAAAGCAGAATAAATGCAGTTGAGATGAGAGCGTTAAGAAGTATGATAGGAGTTAAACTGAGTGACAGGATAAGAAATAGTGAGATAAGGAAACGTTGTGGTGTGAAAGAAGATGTAGTGACAAAAATTGAGAAAGGTATGCTGAGATCACAGAACACTTATACCCTAGAGGAGCTGAGATCACAGAACACTTTGGGCTGTGATGGTTTGGACATGTCGAGAGAATGAATGAAGAACGATTGACGAAAAAAGTGTATAAGGCGAGTGTGAATGCGAGTGTTGGAAGGGGTAGACCTAGGCGGACGTTTCAAGACCAAATTAGGGACGTCTTGAAAAAAGGCCAGGTCAAGAGTACATCAAACCGAAGAGCATGTATGAAAGGAATAATGAAAGTGGACGAAGCGAAACAAGTATGTATGGATCGTAGCAAGTGGAAAGAAGTGGTCTCTGCCTACCCCTACGGGAAAGAGGCGTGATTTATATGTATCTGTATGTAATATCATACTTATATGAATTGAATTGAATTATTATCACTGAATTATCATTATTTTGTATAATACAAAGGAGGAGTTAATTGAAAAATATTTTTTTTTCCAATAAATTAACATTTATTTACAAATACATACATCAAAGTAAAAATAATGACTTCCGTCGAGGTGGGCGGAGCTTATCGTAGAAACTAGCCGTTGACGCAATTACACGAATTGCCGAATTACACGCACAAACTTTTTTTATTAATAGGACATCCAACACAGAAACACCATTACAATACTATGCATGTCATAATCTACAATGCGTTATGCGCCCAACTTATCTGTGAAATGGCGAAAATTGGAACTAATCCCGCTCCATTCAATTATGTTCTTTGTGTTCATTCATTGACATTTACTACGTCTCGAATTGCGTCCCTGATTGCCAATGCGTTCGACAGCAGCGCCCTCCCTCAGTTCACAGATAAGTTGGTCGCACTGTAAAGGGTTTATTACATTTTGTGTAGCCATAATTAAAGGGTGCCACAACTGCCACATCATGCACACTTTATCAGCTAGGTAACAAGTAGTGAATAATTTGGTAAATTAAAATTTGGAATTACAATTAAATTTAAGATTAGAAGAGGTACCAGATGATTAACGCATCACGTGACATTGGATGAATATTTTTCATTCGTGTCCATGTAATCTATTCTTAGGGTGCCAAATATTATTTCACAAAGTGACATATTTTTATAGTTATATGTTATAGTTTTTGTTCATTTGGTCCAGGGGCTAGTGATTAGACTATACAATAATTAATATTATTAATATACATTTTATTATATACAATATATTAATGGCTGTAATATGTAATTTTATTTCAGTTTTGTTCTTATTAATTTAAATTCAGTAACTTTGAAGAACTTGTAATGAAATGTGTTATTTGATTAAATTTTTTTACCACTAGTAAAATCTTTATCAAATTAGGAATATAATTGGTGTAAGTATTAACGTAGGATTTCTACGATTCTGAAGGTCAACATTAATCAGGCCTGTGACTGGACAAAAATATTTATTCAATGTCACGTGATCCGTCTTCAGGTACCTATTTGAAGCTTGGAGTCCAGTTCCAGTATCATATATTAAGTTCTTGGTATTGTGTTGAGTAGTCTGTAGAGTTGTAGATTCACAGTTCACTGATTCATTCAATTTCATTCGCCGCCTTCGCCGCAGCGTGACCACTTTTAGTAGATTTCTACTTTTTTAGTAGATTTGAAGCAAATAAGAGGATAACCTAGTAGGATAAAATGTCTTAATAGAATTTAGTAGAAATGAAAAACACATCGGTAGGTTTTGGTATTAATTCGGTATCAAATAATATCAGGCTTAAGACCAAGCATCCATGTCCAAAAAGTTTTAATTTTACAGTTGGCACGAAAGTGATTTGGAGGATTCCCTTATTATTAAATGAACGTTACTGTGGGTATAGCAAATTGAATTAAATTTTCCAATAGATAAAGACTATTTTTATAAAATAGGTCTTTTAACTTAGATCATTTTTAAGTTGCTCCTATAATGATAGACAACACAGTTTTATTTAGCCTTTTTCGTTCATTTGTATTGTTTCCTTTCGCGGAATCATACATTTATGTAATTTAAAATGAAAAGAAGATACGATCAAACTTATCGTGCGGAGTGGGAAGAAAACCCATTATTTTCAAAGTGGCTTAAAAAATGTGATGACAATAATGCTTATTGTAAAGCTTGTAATTCTAAAATTTTAGCAAGAATTGCGTTTATCAAAGAGCATAGTGCTTCAGCAAAACATATCAAAAACATGATTGATTAACACGTTCGCTGCGTAAGGATTTTTAGTGTACTTTTTGCTGGTGCGTTATGAGGTTATATTGACTCATAGAGGACTTTTTACAGTGCGTCGTGTGGTCAAATAAGCCCTCATTCAGTTCTGTTTTGATATAGGTTTTTCTCAATGGTGACATTTATTATTGAATATATTTTATTTTGAGGTCAAAGACTAATAACCAAGCAATATATACCTAGCTGCGTTTTTAGCTCGCTTGTTTCGTTTAGCGTCTAAAAGAGAAATATTTTGATAGGTCCATTTGACCACACAACGCACTGAAGATATCAAAACACTAGTGATGGGAAACACCTCTGTTGTATAGCATTCGAAAAATTTTCCCAGAATTTTATTGACAGTTTAATTTTTAACATTGTAAGTCACAGACTAATAATTAAAATCAAAAGGAAAAAAGGAAAAGTAAAAAATAACAAAAGGAAAATAGATTTTGCGTCTATCCTGCTGTATGTTTAAGCACACAATGAACTAACTCTTGCCACTTCATCTGATCCAGGTATAAGTTGTTAACTATTTTACTAATATAATATACTTAGATTAAAAGTTGCAAAAGATCGATATTTTACGCGCGAAAAATGGCTCAAAGCGACGCAATATCTTCCTTGTCAATCGCGTGGCACAACACTAAGCGCGCGAAATGGCGCCAGCACAACGTTCAGTGTGGGTATGATGTGCGCGGAGCGCTAGGTCATATTGACCTCACACCGCACTAAAGTAAAATATTTTTCTTTAAGTGCGGGTGAGGTCAAATTGGCTCACGAGTGTTTGAAAATGTTAGATTGTTCACGTTAAAGCGTCAATTGCAATGGTATATAAATCTCTTTCCTACGATAGAAATACACAAAGTTAAGCCTTCCGCACCAGGGGAAAAAATGCTATTTTGCTCATGACGCCACATGAAAGTTCGCTATGAGCCAATATGACCTCACAACGCAGCGAACGTGTTAAATGTAGGGTTCATTAACAAAATATGTGTTTTACGTCAAATCGTATCTACCCAAAACGGCTCAAATATTACTCTAAAAATTATTAATAGATTTCAAATTGCGACCTAGTAGATTTCAGTAGATTTTAGCAGTATCTTTGGTAGATTCCCTTATTAAAAAGTGGTCACGCTGCTTCGCCGGCATTTTTTCTTTGGACTGATAAGTCTGATAACGGAACTCCGTATTTTCAAATTCAACTTTCATTTCATGTTGCCTTGTCTCGAACTTGTAAAGACCGCGTTTACTAGATAAACGATGTGTAAGAACTTGTGTTGTACAAAAAGGAAGAAGTTTGAAACAGTAAGTACATATAAAAAATCTTCGATTTCAACGATGATTGTTTTATTCTTTCATGGCTTACGCGCGGCCGCGTATCTTGTATGTATGTATGCGGAATATTCTTTATTACCTCATAACTTCCAAAAATCCAAATCGCTGGATCAATTTATTTAAATAAGATATCGTCGTGATTGTTTTTATGTGACGTTAAAGGGTGGCTTTGAGATGCCATTGTTTGAAGTATCCAAAAATTAAAATAAATGGAATAATTCATTAAGGGGATATAATTAAAGAGATCATCATTTCAAAAAGGTACATATGATGGCATTTTCAATAGCAGACGGGTTTTTTTTTTAAATTTTAAATGTATACTACACTACCCTCAGATTATTTTATTTCACTACCCTACCCTTCAGACACTTGACTCAACTCGAGTGGCTCGAGTGCCTCGAGTACCCCCTCGGTTACTTTACTTAGCCTGGATGGATATGTTTTGGAGATTTATAGTGTATATAGGAGTATAGGTTCTTCATTTATGTAGTGTGAGTACTTGTCAGTGTTTGATGTATGGAATTGTAAAACTATTACTTAGTAGTGTTAGTATCTGGTTTGCTGTGGAGATGTTGAGGATCCTTAAAGCCTTTAATATATTAAATGTGTTTTCTTTTCCCAGGGCAGCTGCTACATCCACATCCTCTACGAGATGAAACTGATGTTTGCACTAAAACAGCTGTAAGTAACATCATCAACAACATTTAATAAGAATTCCTTTGTTATGAACTACACAAACAAAATTATATCTTTTAAATGTATCCGGCTCGGGCTCGAGAGCCAGTTTTTTCTCTCTTTTTTGCCCGGCAACGCATCAGTGATGCCTCTAGGTTTGCTGATGTCCAAGCGACCAGTCACACTTTGACATGACACTACAGTATTTGTGTGCGGCAGCCGGCAGGATGTGATGTGACCAATCATTGCATATGAGAGGTGTTTAGTTTTATTTATAAACAAAACTGCCAGGAATGCAACAACATGTTACTATAAAGTGATGTCTGGTCCCTTCAGTAGTGTGCTGATAGATCCTCCTTCATGCCATATCGACGGGTGCAAAGTGAAAAGAGTGACCTGCAATATAGGTGCTCTGTAGATGACTCTTTTCATTTTGCACCCGTCGATATAACACATCAACTATGTGTATTAATTAATAAAAAAAATGTATATTCATGCTTTTGCTTAGAAAATGGTTTATGCTTTTGTTAATGACTAGCTTCCGCCCGCAGATTCGCCTGCGGGGATTTTGTTCAATTTACATTAAACAATAATGAATTATATACACCTGAATCTTCCTCAGGTCCACACTATCTATTGGTGAAAACCATACAAAAATCCCTTGTAGTCTGAGTTTATCATGTTCATACAGAGAGATGCGGCCGGGGACTTCATTTTATAATATTATTATGTATAGATGAAAATAAATAAATTGTATGTTGCAGGTTTTGGATGACACAAACCACAGAACTTCACTCAAGAGCCACAATGAAGGTATGCAGTGTAGCAATTTGTAAATTTTACTTAATTATGCAGTAATAATACAGACTGGAGTCTGAACCTAAGAATTTGTAATTTTTTTTTCTTTAGGTCAACCTAAAAACATATTATTATTATCTTATGTCACAGTTTACAATACATAATACTATAAGTTAACCTGAGGGAGTCTTTCTATTCGAGGAGATGCAAACTATGCAAAAATATGAGTGCAGTAATGTTTTGTCTATTTAGATAGTTACGGTTGTCTAAGTCAATACCTGATTTACCTGAAATTGTGAATTTCGTAATATATAATTGTGTCAAATACAAGTATTGAATATGTAAATAATGTGCATAAGTGTATCAGTGATACCTATATGAATAAAAGATTTTGATTTGATTTGATTTAAATATGACGAAGTGGACATTTCTGTTTACAAGTAGCTCGACCACAACAGAATAACAAATCTGTCTGAAGCAAAATTACAATTCCTTTTGAATTGTCTTCCTGAGACCCGGAGAGACCCGGCTGGAGGTCACCTGTTAGGTTAAACATAAGTTTTAAAACAGTTTTTCATAATTGCTTCTGTTATTACAGTTGGTGAATGGCGTTCAGCAGCACGGACACAGCAGGAGTTCATCTTGAAAACTGCGGACGTTGGGGAACAGAAGACTTCAGAGACAAGCCGCCTGCACCTAGCAGACGCAGGTCCAATGAATAACAACATAAATAATTTGTGAGTAGTAATATCTCAGAGTTGGTTTTAGAAGCTGGTGCTAGCGAGAGGGTCGCGGCGCCGCGCTCTCGGCCGTTGTTCAGATGTTGCTGACTGGAGAGTGGATGGAGCCTGTAACACTAAGTGCTTACCTTTTTTTATGGATATAGCCATCAAACGAGCTGACGATCCACCTGACGGTAAGTGGCTATCGTCGCCCATGGACATCAGCAACAGCAAAGGCATCACAAATGCGTTGCCGGCCAAGAAAGAGAGAAGAAAAAGAAAGAAAGAAAGACCTGGCTCTCAAGCCCCCAGCCGGAACACGACGAGTCGTTTGGCGACTGACTCATGCTCGAGGGTGGTAGCTATACAGGCGAACCCCATGGAGAAATAATAATAGTAATAATGTATTAATTACCAAATAAAATCAATATTACCAATATAATCCCTCGAGAGGCCCTACCACCAGCGGGCCGGATTTAGTCGCCTCTTACGACACCCATCCGGCGTGCGATTAGGGTTTGTATCTTAAGCTGCCCCAATACGGCTAAACACTGATGCGTTAAAGAACCCATTCAACCACAATTACCAGAAATAAAATATTCTTTGAATCGTCATTCAATCGCATTGAAAACTATATTTCAGGTGTTGACGTCACACACGACCGAGTCGGCCGCCGCGGGCCGCCGCGGGCCGCCGCGGGCCGCCGCGGGCCGCCGCGGGCCGCCGCGGGCCGCCGCGGGCCGCCGCGGGCCGCCGCGGGCCGCCGCGGGCCGCCGCGGGCCGCGCGCGGGCGTCGGTCACTGCGGTATATCGGTATGAAATTTGTAATAACAATAACATAATAATAATAATAATTCCCGGTGTCGCGGGCGCCATGGACAACACACACGGACTGAAAACAGAAAGAAAATCTTCATTCAAATTTCCGCCTAGCTGGGAGTCGAACCCAGGACGCTTGGCGCGGCGATCCGGCCATAGTAACCATTGCGCCATATGGGTCGTCTCGTCCATGAAGCACTTTAAGCAATAATATAGCAACAATGAACCGGAGATCAGCTGTGCCTCGTGGGGCACGTAGAGCCGTCGTCACAGGTCAGAGAGCAGTCTTTGAACAACGTCGGTGGCCTTTATATATATTTGCTTTGTAACCAACTAGCTGACCCGGCGAACTTCGAATCGCCTAACAAACTGCTTTTTTTTCTAAAATAAAAGTAGCCTAAGTTACTCCTTGTTACATCAGCTATCTGCCAGTGAAAGTCCCTCAAAATCGGTCCAGCCATTTCAGAGATTAGCCGGAACAAACAGATAGACACACAGACATAAATTGTAGAAAATGTTTTGTTATATGTACTGTGTATACATCCAAATGCAGTTAGTAAAAAGCGGTTATTTTTATATTACAAACAGACACTCCAATGTTATTTATTTGTATAGATAGAAATCATAATTTTTGATGAATGAAAAATAATATTTGAACTGGATTCTGTTTAATTGCTTTGCCGGCTTGATTCACCACACCTGTTCTAAAATCGAATGTTTTATATATATACTCCACAAACGGACTGACGATCCATCCGATGGTAAGTGGCCAGCGTCGTCCGGACATCAGCAACAGCATAGGCATCACCGACGCGTTGCCGATCAAGAAATAAGAGACTGTTTTAAAGAATTTAAATATAATAAAAATTTTGAAATCCCTGCACTGTCTTAGAAAGACCTCTAAAAAGTTAACCTATTTTTTGTGTTTGAGGAGCTTCTTTCCGGCTCGTCTCCTAGAAACATGACGTGCATGAGTGTATCAGCGATACCTATATGAATTAATTTTGAATTAGAACCGTTTCAATATGCAATGGGTTCCAACATAACACCTGCTGTAATATGGGTGTCCGGACACAGACATGCTACAATGGATGGATGGATACGTAAGCGCAGTTTTATAATTTGGCCATTTAACCATTAATGGCGCACTACATGGATCTGTTGTCATAATTGTCCATGAGTTGGTTGTCGACTTAAAAATTACCTTTAAATTATTATAATAAACACATAGTGTACAATGAAGGGTTGTATGTCAGAACTTGAAGAGACGAAGTAGCTTGTAGCAGCTAGTATATGTATATTATATGTTGTTCGCAGGTCGCCGCGCGCCGCCGCACTCACGACGTTTGAAGAATGTGACGAACAGAAATGATATATCTTGTATACTGATGCATTGATTTATCCAGTGCCGAGTTAGCCACTGCCGCCCTAGGCAAGAGTATTGTGGCGCCCACATAACAAAATAAAAATCGAGCTTTTTTTGCTCGAAAAATTTTTTACTGAACCAATGGGAACGTTTATTAAGAATTTTTTTTGCTTACCCGAAATGTGGCGCCCCTCTAAATTTGGCGCCTAGGCCGTCGCCCCACCGCGCCCCCCCTAACGCCGGCTCTGGATTTATCAGTATGGAAATGTAAACTAACTGCCTCATTCATAAAGCGTTACATTACACTATCTTTTATCTTTATCGTTTTTCATGAGAGTGAAGGAAACAAAACACTTCATAAGCCTTCAATAACTTGTTTTTATGAATGAGTAAGTGTTTAATGAGAGGTGTTACTACCGGAAGTTGCTGCGTGAGCTACTTACAAGACCCCGAATCCTTGTAAACAGGCTAACGCCGCAACGCGTCAGTTATCTTGTTAACCCTTAATAAGGCGCGAGGCTATGTGAACGCTAGTAGAAAAATTTGGTGTGGGTTTTGGGTTAATTGATACCATATATTTCGAAAAAATGTTTTAAAAAGTTGGGGAGGTGGGGAAACCCACCTTTCTACGGTTGGAAATAATTTCCCCTTGCCTGATTATGTCTATGCAATGTGTCCCAAAGTGGGAAAATGGGGAAAATAATACCCCTTACCATTTTATTATTAGATGTTATTTAGATACTAATATTTATTTGCTCCTGACTTCAATTGTTTCATAATATTACTATAATAATCTTTTTTTTTTAATAATTGTAGCTGCCTGACGCAGCTATCATTATACCTACCGAGTACCTCCTATAAATACTTACGCAGTTACCAATACCTTCTCAATACCTACATATTTACCTTACCGAAACGTTACCTGGATACCAAATACCAATAGGAAAGAATAATACAACAGCCTAACTTATATTTCAAGCTAAGTAAAACAAACACCTCAGTAAAAACGCACGAACAACACTTACGTACGGTGTTACGTCGATTGGAAGATAATGGAATCACCATTAATCCATCAAAATGTGTATTCGGACAACCTGAAGTCAAGTTTTTGGGTTACTCAGTCAACAGCCAAGGAATTAAACCGCCTGTCGAAAAAGTAAAGGCAATTTCTCAGTTTCCGCAGCCGAAAACTATAGAAGAGCTTAGGCGCTTTCTCGGAATTATCAATTTCTACCGTGACCACATTCCGAAAGCCGCTGAACTTCAAGCTCCACTCCATGCCTACCTCCATAATTCAAAGAAGCGTGATAAAACTATCATCCAATGGACCGAAGACTCAACTAAGTCATTTGAAGCGTGTAAAACTGCTATTTCAAACGCTACTTTACTCGCACATCCATCTCATCACGCAAAGCTCGCTATCTTCACCGACGCATCTGATCTATCCGCTGGAGCCGTTTTACAACAATACATAGATAACAAATGGCAACCACTGGGATATTTTTCAAAAAAGTTTTCAAGTACACAGCGAAACTATAGTACATTCGATCGAGAACTACTCGCCATCTACATGTCTATAAAGCATTTTCGAAAAACTTTTGAAGGACGAAGCCTCATCATCTTCACTGATCATAAACCGTTAACTTACGTACTTCAAAAACCTCCTTCACCTTCAGAGACACCGCGCCGAGCGAGACAACTAATCTTCATTACCGAATTCACAACGGATATTCGACACGTCAGCGGAAAAGATAACGTAGTTGCCGACGCATTGAGCCGAATACCTATCGAGAGTATCACATGTCCTACCGCTATTGATTTCGAGAAGATCGCAGAAGCTCAACAAGAAGAGAAAAGTACCATAGATCAACTTTCAAAACAGAGTAATCTATCACTCAAACTAGTTACTCTACCAAATTCACAAAAATCTATTTATTGCGAGACATCAACATCGTTCATTCGACCATACGTACCAGAGAAATATCGACAACTCGTTTTCAACGCGCTACATAATGTCAGCCATCCTGGTATACGAACAACTCGAAAACTGATAACGCAAAAATTTTTTTGGCCGTCAATGAACACAGATGTCGCAACGTGGGCAAAACAGTGTATTCCATGTCAACAATGTAAAGTACAGCGCCATACAACGAGCAACGTTACATCGTTTTCATCAGCTGATCGTTTTCAACACGTCCACATCGACGTAGTTGGACCGCTTCCACCATCACCCGAAGGCTACAGATACCTGGTTACAATGATCGACCGAGCTACTAGATGGCCAGAAGCCTTACCAACTGATGACATGTCAGCCGACTCAATCGCTAAAATATTTTATGAGCACTGGATTATACGTTTTGGTTCACCGAAGTTGATAACAACCGATCAAGGAAGAAACTTTGAAAGTCGCCTTTTCAACAAATTACTTAATATCATGGGAACTCAACGAATACGTACAAGTCCGTATCACCCTCAGTCCAACGGTATGGTTGAAAGATGGCACCGAAGTTTGAAAACCGCACTGAAAACTCGTCTATCAGAACGTACTAAGTGGATAGACGAATTACCTACAGTACTTATGGGTTTACGCGCAATACCTCGTTCCGACTCAGGTGTTAGCGCCGCAGAACTTACCTACGGTTACAACTTACGTTTACCATCCGATTTCTTCACTACTACTATAGATAAGGAACAAAATCTCGACTATGATTACGTCACACAGCTACGTAATACAATAAACTCGACGAAGCCATCCTTACCTACAATCGCACATAGTAACAAGAAACCTATTTTCATTCACAAGGATCTACAAAACTGCGAGTATGTTTTTATCAGAATTGACGCCGTAAAAACGCCTTTAATGCCTACGTACGAAGGTCCGTACAAAGTACTAGAGCGGAATAGCAAAACATTTAAACTGTTGTTACCTGAGAGGCGATCTGCAGTTATTTCGATCGACCGTCTCAAGCCTGCCTACACAATCAGTACTCCAGAGGACTCAACATCTGAAGCAAGCACTCAGGATACCTCAGCTACATACTCACAGTCACCAGCGAAAACCAACGATGGAACTACAAGTACCTGCACAAGCTCCAGTACATCGTCAAGCCCAGTTAAGTCATCAATTCTGAAGACCACTAGACTTGGACGCACCAGCAAGCTTCCGGTACGCTTTCGCTAGGGGGAGAGTCATGTAGCTGCCTGACGCAGCTATCATTATACCTACCGAGTACCTCCTATAAATACTTACGCAGTTACCAATACCTTCTCAATACCTACATATTTACCTTACCGAAACGTTACCTGGATACCAAATACCAATAGGAAAGAATAATACAACAGCCTAACTTATATTTCAAGCTAAGTAAAACAAACACCTCAGGGGAAATATATTTATTTGCTTTGACGTTCTGTTAAGAAACGAATGACGTCTGTTTAAGAAACAAGATAAGCGCAGTCCGTCAGCATCTTCCTCGTTCCTCTTCATCAGTCTTCAAGCCACAAGATCTCATCTTCGAAGCACCCGGCACCCGGCAGTTATCTTCGTAGGTATATATCTTCACGCCCGTGTCGTGTATCGCGCTCGCAGCTCGCCGCAGGAATGGTAACCCATTTGAGCCTCGCGCAATATTTATAACATCGCCTCGCCGTGCGAAGGAGAGCGGCGATGTTAGAACGAGATGGCAATACAGAGCGACAGATATATCGTTATTGTTACAGGAGTGAACGAGACGGCATGCAAATAATCATTGTTAATTTTATTACCCTTTACACGTGTTTTATAATCCTCTTTCTCATTGGTGTTTATTTTTCTTGTAAATTAATGTAGCTATTTTTATTGGTCATTCTTCTTTACAATTTCTGTATATAAACCAGTTCATTTTTACCAAAAATATATTCCTCCGATAACCAGCAGAAGTATCATTACAAGCAACCTTCCTGATACAACATTAGAAGACCTTCACTGAAGATCCTCTACATAATAAAAACTAAAATGTGAGTATAATAAATATATTGTTTTATGTATTGGACTAACGATGTTAAATTAAGAACAACAGTACCTATGCATTCATTATTTTATTAGAAAAAAAAAACTATTCTTGAGAAGTCTCTTAACTTAAAACAACTTAAAACATTTCTTTGCACACAGCAACTTAACAAATAGAGCAAAATTTTTTTGTTCTCTTCCCTCTTAGGTATTGCTTTCATTAGGTAGATGGACCCCGACACTGAGCCGAAGTGTGTGCCCTTCTTGTTTTTAAATGTTACTTAGATGGTAGATCTCATCTAAGCGTCGCTGCATTTCAATTTCTCTTTGGGTGGGATTCACTACCTGTCTCCATTGTTCTTGTGTCTCCATATGACGAAGAATCGGACTGTCGTATCTAACGTATCGCTTAGATGCTCCTCTGAACATATTTGTTGGTCTTCAGGAGTTTCTACCAGAATATCAGAAATACCAAAAAGGACGCCTTTCAACAATAATAATGTTGAAGTAAATTGAGGTTGTCTGCTGCTGCTTAGAGTCCACATCAGATAGATGGGGCTGGTTCATGACGTTTTCTAACTCCTGCGGCTTTAAAACTTTATTGTTTTTCTTGTTCATGGTCTATGAATCCTAGAAATAAATGTAAACATGTAAGTCTCACAGAGATAAAAAAAAGATAATTGAAAATTTGGTCACAAAAATCCTACACTTTTTAATATGTAATAAGAAAATAATTACAAGGCAATCGGGCCAGGGGAGTTATTTTTCCACTTTGTAATTCGAACATTTTGAAGGAATTATAAATGAAATCACTAATACAGACATGAAAACAATAAAAGACTGCGCTGAGATCATAGAAGTATAATGTCATAGAACAGACATCTCGAACAAAAAGTGTCCCGCCGGGAGGTTCTATTTTCAAAATTGAGCCCTCGTTCTCCTTTCAAAATCGAACGAATCCACTGAAAATTGAAGCCGATCGGCGCCAATTCATTGGGACATGTAATAATACTTCAATGGCTGAGATAGTCATTTTATATGAAATAAAAAACATATTCTACTAACAGGAATTTTTGTAGAACAATTTGGATTTTTTTCGCTACAACAGCCGAAAAATGACCGTTTTTTTTTTCACTATAGTCTCGTCGATACTACACGTTGAACATGGACAAATCAGTCAAGATTGACAAATTTCCATAAGTTTTGCCAGGTATGAAGTTTAAAAAAGTACCAAGAAGGTTAACATAATAATGAAACTGTAATAATAGACAATACAAACGGGGAAGCCCCCACCATGAAAATATCTCAGAACTGAAATGGAATCGATTAGGTTAGATTGAATTATTTTATTTTACGAGAAATATAGGGACTCCGCGAGGCGGAGTTCCGTCGACACGGTGCGCAGTTACATTAAATACAGTGTTAACTACTCAAGGGACTGCATATTTTGATGTTATAACATAGAGTTGTCATTGGTGTAGTGTATGTGCGATAGCATACATACACTGTCTCGTGTGTCTCTGTATTAAATGGCAAATCGTCGTTGATAGTCCAATAACGCGTAACTAGCATTGTTAAATTCCGCGTATCTACAAAAAAATCAAAATTGAGATTTCGCGGCTGTAGGTAGCCGACTGTGATTGGCATCTACACATGCGGTCATTTTTTGAATCTATCAATCAGAAGACGAGTAAATCAAAATAAACAATACTGCGGAATTATCGTCGAACAAGTTACGACCTTAATTACGCGTACCTGCACAAACCTCTATGAGTGTAGCCGAATTTATGTGGCGCTCCAGCTAAAAATTATTTTATAAGTAAATAATTAAGTTAATTTAATAATTTACTTAGTGGGATATTTTTGATGTAAGTACCGAATATCTTTTCTATTTTATATTATACATGAAATTATGATGTTTTTGAAGTGAAAACTTCTTTAGCATCATAGTGATTTGAAAGTCGATGAAACGAAAACGGGACAGTAAAAAGAGACAGACACATAAATTCGAAAATGAGATAGGAAAAATTGTACAGGGGGAGGAGGAGAAGAGAGGGAGGGAAGGGGAGGGGATAGAGAGGGAAGGGGAGGGAGTGGGAGGGAGTGGGAGGGAGAGGTAGAGGGAATTTAATGGTCTCTGATTTGTTAAACCTACCAAAACTATAAAAGTTAAAAGTAACAACAAAGTACATGAATCACTGATTATTAGGCGATAAGAAGTTCGCCAAGACAGCTAGTGTTAAATATTTTAATGATGCCAAAGAATTATAACTTCTCACGCGCGTACATCATATTCAAATATTTCCTGTCTCATATCTTCGGTAAGTTGCGCGCAACACAGGGTTTTGCTGCGTAAACATAACGGTGATTTACATTTAGGTCCTAATTTTGTTTTTGGTTTTGGGTCATTTTGTACGTACTTATTATCATTTTTTTTAAACCCTATGAACTCCTTTCCTAACATCCTATTCTGTTTGCTTTTATTTTTTTTCTTCACAGATTACAGTGCCAAGAAGTGCCAGATATAATACGACTCGATAAGACCTGGGCAAGGGGTTGGTGACGGTTGCGTTGTTGATCTGCACGTGTTGAAGTTTAACCATACCGGAATAATTAATTATAAAGCAAATTTTCAAGCTGATTTTTTCTCCTTACCTCCAAGGCCCAAAAATATTACTTCGCCTTTATCCAGCATTCCTCTTCTTTATTCGTCCAGACTACCAATCCAGGAAACAAAATATGAACACTTACAACAATTAAAAAGTGTAATTCCCCGTGATTGTCATGCATTTTATGATAATTTGCCTTTTAAGAAGACATAATATTGTAGTACTTTTATAATGTCTTTTTTGTTGATTAAGTACAATTATTGTAAGTCATTTTATTTAAAATAGTGATTGATCTCATTACTCTAAGTCAATTTGCTAACTACAAAGATTTTAAGATACTAATTTTATTGCCTATTTTTACTTTTTTAGTTAATTATGATAATACTGACACTGTTTTATTAATTTTTAAATAAAAATGGCGCCTTGTCTCCCTGAGTGACTTTGTTGCTTAAAACAATATTTTTGATGATTATATATTTTATAAGATATTTCTAGATATATATTTCTTACCTACCCTAAAAGTTTGGTCAACTTTTGAACGTAATTATTCTATTACTGCCGAAAAATAAAAGAAAACTAACTAATTGGTTTAGGATTGATTTTTCTTATTAGTTGGTGGAATTCTTTTGTTTTTTCCTAGTTTTTTTCGTATTATTTAATTAAACTGATTATGTACTCTGATTGAAATACTTAACAATACTTAATAAATGTTGGATTGGGATTTTGTCATGATTTTATTTCGTTTATAATTTCGCGTAAGTACTGAAAATGTACCAGAATCGTTTGAAACTATACAGCGTAAGTGATAATCTATAGAAACTACTGGGAATATTAACTTTAATATTAGTACATTAGCTAAAGGACAATTACATAATACAAAGCCCAAGTTCATTCAAAATTCGACCGATTAGTTTTCCAGAAAATTAGTTTTTTGGCTCTCCTGTAAAATTAAGGAAAGTGTACTTGCGCGGTATTAAACAATGTTATTTACGCGGTATTGGACTATCAACGACGAAATGTCACTGTCACTTACTTACGTAGTGGTTACGTACTCAGAGTTGTGCGCTGGTTTCGCTAGATGACGCCTCGCTTGATGATCGAATAGACGAGTCCATTCGATCATCTATTCGATTATTGTATTATTTGATTACTCGATAACATGACCTAACTCGGTACAAGAGGGCAGTCCCTGCTGAGTTCGCGGAGTGGACGGTTGTGCTCCGATAGTGACAGTGGCGTGCCATAGTAAAATACGTAGACATAGTCGAGCCAGTGAACAGCGATTATATTAATACACATCGGATCTCCTACAATTGGAAAAAAAAGTTTACATATCTAAGTACATCTTAATATAGTATATAAATTACGTGTCACGTTGTTTGTCCGCGATGGACTCCTAAACTACTTAACCGATTTTAATCAAAGGACAATGTCTATTTTCGGCTATTCGTGGACAGGATGCTCAAAAATAAGTAATTACACGAAAAAATATATTTTGTTTTTTAACTCCTACACGAGTATCTGTCTTGGAAAAGGAGAGTAGAAATTAATGGAAAGGTATGAGAGCAGGTGACCGTGCTTGCATCCATTTTCACAATTGGATAACCCATGGTCTTCCACAAGCCCACCATCTCTAACTTAAGCATGGCATGGGTGGAACATGA
This sequence comes from Thymelicus acteon, assembly GCA_951805285.1. Taxonomy (NCBI): domain Eukaryota; kingdom Metazoa; phylum Arthropoda; class Insecta; order Lepidoptera; family Hesperiidae; genus Thymelicus; species Thymelicus acteon. The sequence goes on along the minus strand of OX638214.1, from coordinate 24,022,536 downwards.
GATTGTACCGGTTTCTGCCAGGTAGAAGAAAGTGGTTTTGATTTCTCTAGCTAGATCCTCTGTAATAGTTGTTAAGAATTCGCTCGGCTTTTCAAGATCTCGCAATATTGCTCCTATTACGAGTGAAGGCCACATTTTGAGAACTTTGTAGGTTCCTTGCTGTAACGTACACAGCATTTCAAGCATTCGAGAAAGACATGCTCTGTACTCACGATGAAAGGAGAATCCAGGGTACTTGTTGGCGTGTATCCATGTATAGCAGTCTACGGAAAACCATGCAGCACACATATCTGCGAAGCACAGTATTAGTGATTATGGCACCAGGTAACACGTACGAGCTGTTACTTTAATCAAACAGATTTCGGCTTCGAAAATCATGGTGATGTCTCCTGCTGTTACAACTTGTCTCGGATTTACTGACTGCGCTACTGTTTCTATTATCGATGTCCATGTTGCCGCTAAGTCGGCATAAATTGTATTACGAGGTAGTTCTCTTCGTGTGATGGTAGGTACCGTAGTTGTAGGCGTTACCGCCTGGAGCAGTGTACTGTACAAACAGAATGAAAAGCAGGGATTTTATTCCAAACACACTTTTATTCAGGGGTTTTCCTATGAAGTTTCTTAGGCTTCAGGGAGGAGTTGGTTCTCATAGAATGAGTACAAATTTACATTAAAAATATCCTACTTATATTCAAAATTTATACTAGCTATACTGTCATCCTATCGCTGCCGCGCCTTTAGCGCGGACCAATGCGAGGGGTCTGCGGGCCTCAAGGCGAACCTTTTTACCCGGGCATAAACTCGGGAGAACAAGGGTCTTCCGGTGGAGGGGCGGGCCCCGCTGTTGAGCGGGGGATCCTATCATCAACCGTAAAACAATAACTGGTGTCGCAGCCAGACAGCGGCCCCCAGATGGGCGGGGGCTCAGTCTGACTCCAAGAGCTCCCGCGGAAGCGGGTAGCCCTCAGGCGGACGAGCGTGGTGCGGCGCGACACCCCTGAGCGAGACATGTGGTCCGTGGTCGGCGCGGTCGAACATCGTCCGCGCCAGCCTGACCACATGCTCCTCTACTGATGGGACTTTCAGGTCGCGCGCTACCACGTCGTTCCTGACGTAGCGTCCCGCTCCTACGGCAACTCGCAGAGTCAGATTCTGCTATTGCTGCAGGCGCTTGCGCTGCCACCTGCTGGCCAATGCATACCATGCCGGCGCCGCATAGGCCAATCGTGATCGGACGTAGGTGTAGTACACCGTCCGTTTTGTACGTACTGGTAGCCGGGATGTCAACACCGGTCGGAGAATAGCGCGTGCGGCTCGAGCCTGCTGGACCATCTGGTCACAGTGCTGACTCATCCGCATCGCGCTATCGATGGTACATCCCAGGTACTTAACGGTAGGTTGCCACACCACCTCACGACCACGGAGGCGAAGCGGCGGCGGCAGTTTTCGTGCTCTGGTGAACAAAATGGGGACCGTCTTACCGACATTGACGGCAATCCTCCATTTGTCCAACCAGTCCGGTAGTATGTCCAGCAGGCGCTGCATGCGACTAACAGCCAGCTCTGCTTTACGGGATGACAGGAAATACGCGCTGTCGTCCGCGAACAGTGCAAGCACCGCGTCGCGCTCCCACTATTGAAGGTGTCCCTCGAGAGTGGGGATGTCGTTGGTGTACAGCGCGTACAACATTGGCGAGAGACAGCTGCCCTGCGGTACACCCGCACGTATGGGGCGGGGGTCTGAGGTCACGTTCTCGACCGACACTACGAACGACCGCCCCGTTAGAAATGCCGCTATAAGCCTAACTATCATAGCCGGCACGGGCGTCTCCAACAATTTGTAGACGAGCCCAACATGCAACACGCGGTCGAATGCCTTTTCGATATCGAGAAAGACCCCGACCGTGTGTCGCCCGTAGTTGAGCTCGTTACAAATGTGGTGGATCACCCGCGTCAGCTGAAGCGTAGTCGAGCGGCCGGATCGAAACCCATACTGCTCATCCCTTATATCAAGTGATGGCACTATGCGTTTCAGCACCAGCCGCTCGAAGAGCTTCGCCAGTGTAGACAGCAGCGTTATGGGACGGTAGCTGGCCGGGTCCCTTCTATCTTTACCCGGCTTCGGGAGAACGATGACCTTCCCCAACTTCCATAACTCCGGGAAGTGCCCCGTGCGGAGTATACCGTTAAAGAGCGTGGTCAAAGCGACCATGGCTCTTTTGGGCAGCATTGCCAAGGCCATGTTTGGAATTCCATCCATGCCTGGGGCCTTGCGCTTTGGTAGTCGCAAGGCCGCCGACCGTGTCTCTGAGGGCGCTATAAAAGAGACACCCTCGAGCGACGGCATCGGGCCATGCATGAAATCCCGTACGCGCTGTTCGACGCATCTGTGGTGCGCGCGGACGGCAGGCGCGGCCGGTTGCGGCGCGAATTGCCCCTCCAGATGCTCCGCAAGGACATCCGCTCGGTCCTGCGCCGAATAGACCCGTTTACCGCTCCTATCCAGAAGCGGATAAACGGGTGCTTTGGCACGAGAGAGCTGCCGTGCGAGATGATGAAGAGAAGTAGCCGAGTCGCCCGCCTGTTCGATTCGAGTCTCCCAGGAGGCCCCTCGGTACTCCCTCATCTCCTCGGTCAGCCTCTCCACCACGGCGTTCAGTTCTCGTTTGACCCGGGGGCAACGTGTGTGCGACCAGGTCTTCCTTAATTCTCGCTTTTTTAAGATCATTTTTCGTAGTCGAACTGGGAGGACCTCCAACCTATTTGTATCGACCCGGCTCTGGGTGGTGGAAGCCGCCAGTGCGTCTTGCACAGTGGTGGTAAACACCGTGGCGGCTGCCTCCACCCCCTCGGGCGTGCCTAAGGGGCTGTTAAAATTGAGGGCGCTTAAACGCTGTTGGAAGCCTTCCCAGTCCGTCCTACGTTTGACGCGCGGTAATGAAACACACGCTGCCCCCAGGCCAAACGAGACCAGAATGGGGAGGTGCTGTGAATCCAGGTCGTATAGCACCTCCACGTGAACCGGACACGGCAGGTCCTTGTGGAGTACTATGTCCAGGACATCCGCGTGCTGTTTATCCGACGTGGGGACGTGGGTGGGCGCATCGGGACCGATCGCCTCGTACCCAAACGCCTCCGAGTCGGCGTACAGCTGCCGGCCCGCCGGGTTGACGATCCTAGAACCCCAAGCAGTGTGCTTTGCGTTCAGGTCGCCAGCCAGGGGGGTCGGCCCATCGCTAAGGATGGTGTGGATGTCCTGGGGGTTAAAAAGGTTCCCAGGCGGACGATAGGAGGCATACAGTTTAAGCTCCTCGCCGGCCATACTCACTTGGACCCCTAAAGCCCGGGTCACTGTGAAGGCCGGCGGGGGCAAGGCGGTATGTATCACGTCGTGACGTACCAGCACAGCTGTACCCCTGTAGGCATAGCCGGCCGGTGAGACTTCGTCACGACGGTACGTGTGGTAGTTAGGGAGGCAGAAGCGTTGGCCCGGTCGCAGCTTAGTCTCGCCGAGGAGGATGACATGAATGTCCTGCCCCCTGCCGAGTGTGCGCAGCTCCCGGGTCCTTGTCGCTATACCCCCCGGGTTCCAGTACAGTACTCTAAGTTGTACTGTCATACTGGAACCCGAATAGCTGGGCTATGGCTCCTTTAATGGCCCCTACCAGGTCCGGGTACGCCGCTAGGGTCTCGGCGATGGTCGCAATAGCGGCCACCACCTCGTCCGCGGGCGTATCGATCCCTAGAGCCTGTAGGGGTCGAGGAACCGGGGTAGGTGTGAGCGAGATCCTGGGGCGGGTGGCTGGGGCGGGTCTTGTGCCCTCCGGTGCCTCCCGCTCCTGTCTCCCTGTGCCTTTGGACTGTATGCCGCTTGTCTCCGCCTGTGCAGCGGCGATAGTCGGCGGTCGGGTGTTTGGGGCCTTCGTGGCCCTAGTGGCCTTAGGAGGCCTTTGTGGTTTTGGAGGCGCCGCCGTTAAGGGTTCGTGCGTCATTGACGTCGAACTTGGGTGCGCCGTTGGTTTAGGTGCCGCCTCGGTAGGAATCTCCTGCCGAGGGGCCCGTTTTTCTTTCTTCTTTTTCTTCTTCTTGCTTTTCTTCCCTTTGCCGTCGGTGGGTTGCCCCTGCGCGGCTCGGGGAAGATTAGCCGGCGCCATCAATGACGCACCCTCAGTGGCGGCGTACTCCTCCACTGTGGCCGTGGTGTTGACACCCGCCGCAGCCGGAGCGCTCCTCCCAGGAGGCGCGGCTTGCGTCGGGAGATGAGGAATCGGGGGTTTGAGCTTAACCCCCTTTTGGCGCGCGATCCTCCTCAGCACCACACATCGCTGGTCGTTAGCGGTGTGTGGTCCGGAGCAATTCGCGCACCTGGTAGCCGTACCCCTGGGGTGTGGGCAGTCCCTGGCTATGTGTCCCTCCCCACAGCGGACACATTTTGGTGGGCGGTGGCAGTTAGTGGAGGCGTGGCCAAATCTCTGGCACCTGTGGCGTTGAGCCAGCACTTTGCCAGTGGTCCACGCCTGGACCACCACCCCCCTCATCAGGAGCAGCTCGTCAACCTTATAAAGACGGGCGAGCTTTTCCTGGTCCAATCGGTCCAGCTGTACGTGGAACACACAGCCGGGACGCCCACGTTTCCCTGGGATGTACTTGGCGTACCTTGCCGGGAAGCCCAGGCCCTGTAGGGCCTCGGTGACCATTTCCGGGTCTGTGTCGTGGGGGAGACCTGTGATGCCCACTTTCGTGGGCCTCTCGTCATTAGGTGTGTAACACCACCACGACACGTCCGGATCGGTCTCCGACAGTCCCACCATGTAAGCCTGGACCGCCCGAAATTCCTCCTCCGACTCCGGTATGAAGCATTTTGTAACACTGTTATTTTCTTCGGATCAGGTTTAATGCCTTCAGCAGAGACGATGTGGCCTAGATATAATAACTCTTTTTTTAGAAAAACACACTTTGAAGGATTTAATTTCAAATTTACTTTTCTTAATCGGGAAAAAATATCTATTAAATTTTTATTATGATTTTCCAAATTACGACCAAAACAAATAAGATCATCCAAATATGTAAGTGCTTTTTCATAATTTAAACCAGCCATTGCTATAGTAATAGCACGAGAGAAAGAACTACAACTAGTCCGTAGCCCCATGGGCAATCTCCGCATCTGGTATTGACCTGAGTTTGTGGTAAAGGCTGTGTACTTTCTACTGGAAGGGTTCAGTTCTAATTGGTAAAAAGCTTGATTAAGATCTAAATGAGAAAAATACATAGCTCCTGACAAAGAATCTAATATATCTGTAATATTAGGCAATGGAAATTTGTCGTCTACAATACGATCGTTCAATTTACGAAAATCGATAACCAAGCGCCAGCTTCTTTTATTGTTATCACTGGACTTCTTGGGTACTAGAAGTACTGGACTCGACCATTCACTACAAGCGGGTTCAATGATTCCGTTTTTTAACATATTTTTGACTTGCTTTTCTATTTCTTCTCTCTGAGAGTAAGGTAAACGATACTGTTTTGTATAGACTGGATCGACGTTGGGTTTTAACTGAATATTGTGTTCATATAAATTACAAGTTGTTAATTGATCTCCCGGTAACAAAAATACATCCGAAAATTTGGCACAAATATTGATAATAGAAGTTCTTTCTTCTTTATTTAAATGGTTTAAATTTAGCAAAGAAAACATTTTATGAATACGTTCCGGTGTAATATTATTTCTCTCAAAGTTAAAAATTGAATAATTACTTAAACTATCTGTTTCCGGCCTAAAATAGCTGAGATTGACCTGCTCCTCTCGTGTATTTAATACTTTCAATGGTAATTTTCCGTCAATCACTTTCGCAATTCCATCTGACAGAAAAACTCCTTCGCATAACTCTCTAGGAAAAATCACACAATCATCTCTCATACTTGAATTTATGTAAATTATTGTCTCGCATCGTGGAGATATACTCATATAATTATTATTACCTAACATACCCATATGCAATGGTAGCGTGACCGAGTTATTAGAACTATGTAATATTATATTATTATATTCAAAATTAATACTGCAATTAAATTTACGTAAAAAGTCTACACCTAAAATTCCAGAAGTTTGAGTAGGCAAATGCTTCATTACGTGAAACTTATTATTAAATTTCATACCGTTTATGGACAAAGTTAAGTAAACAAAGCCTTCGGTTCGTAATTTACCTCCTATACCATTAATATAAATCGGTTTCTTCGTAATAGGAATGTTAAGCTTAGTAAGCGTATCATATTTTATAGCGCTCACCGACGCTCCTGTATCAACTAGCCATCTGTATCTGATTCTACCTATTTCTAATTCAATTGAATTACTATACTGACAACTAAAAATATTATTGGTCTCGAAAAAAATCTAATGACTGATTATTGTCGGGGTTAGCTGTAAAACTTTCCGAATTCTGCGTGACGTCATTCGTAGGATCCATGCAACGTATTCGTTGGTGATGACTACGAAAAGATCCGCGACTATTGTACCTAGCTGGGTAATAAGAACGGTAGTATCTTCCGGTCGGGGCTCGCTGTTGCCTTCTACTTGGGATTACGTGGGGCGAGGCACTTGCTCCACGGGCGGGCGAAAGCGCTGCGTGGGGAACCGGCTGCTGTCGTTGTTGGAGTGGCCGTCCTTGTGCACTATTATTACCTCTATACCTACGAGAAAAATTCTTACGCATACTTGAACCACCACGATTGCCGTAATATATGGATGGTTCCATGGACTCGTAGTTCCGGTGGCAGTACGCCTCCTCGTCCTTGGCTGCTCTGATGGTGTCCTTCAATGAAGTATAGTTACGTGCAGATAAAATTGTATGAAGTTGGCGATTTCTCAAACCATCTGTGAAACTTCGTATAGCTATTTTTTCATTGATTGGGCGTAAAATTTTATATGCATTTTGGTCACCGTCAGCTTGGGAAATCGTCAAGTCTACAAATAATTGTTCAATTTTATCTGCATAACTATCAATAGAGCTGCTACTCTGCCTAATTTGCATTAGTTCGTTATGAATCGAAGTGCTGGATTTCTTTGTAAGGAGATGGTTACGTATATCACTGATAAGGTTTTCACAGTTGTCATAAGAATCCGATAACCTTAATTTAGCACTTTGATTCAGACGTGTTTTGAGAACGAATTTTATTAGCATACTCCTACCTTGCTCGTTGAGGGTTGCACTGTAGAGCTCGATGGCATCCATCAGGCTTTTGGTGACGGCTTCCTCGCCTGTCATCACTGGCAGTAGCGAAACGGCAGTCTTAAAGTCGAAAGACTCCATGGTGACGGTGACGGTTTCACCTTGAACAGTACATGCGGAACCAGACTGATGGCTGTAGTCTTTGCTACAAAATAATTCTATTTCTTTATATAAGTCCCTAATTAAATCGCAATATGACTGTATTTGAATTAGCGTTTCACTTTTTATTAACTTCTTTTCAATTTGTTTACTTAAAACTACAAGACAATTTTCAAATTCTGTTCGTAATTCATTAGTTTCTTTTAATTTTAATTCTAAGGTAGTCTGAGTTCTACGAGCATACGGTAATTTTACTAAATTATCTCTAATATATTTAATTTTCTCAAAGATTACTTTTAAGTCATGATCCATCTATGTATTTAATTAAAATTTAAAATCACAATGTCAGAAGTAGCCTAAGAAAATAACTTTGTTTATTAAATTACATTATATAAATCAATTGAATTTATGACATCATTATTATTAGAATTTGAATTTATGAGATTATAATTATTATGAAAAAAAAAGAATCATTATACCAGGCTTTTAAAATTATTCTTTAAACTTGTCGATCGGGCACTGGTCCAGTCGGCTCCTGGCGAGAGTCGGGGCGGCGCGGCGGCGCTCGTAGAATATCCGGTGTCCTGGTCTCGGTGCTCTCAAGAAGGATCGGCGCAGGCTCTCCCGCAGAAGTTCATTGTGCATCCAATTGACGTGGCAATTCTTGTAGAGTTTATATATGTTGAACAGTCCGGCGATGCCCAAAAGTGTACAAATGATGATCAGTATTATACTGATTCCCGAAAGATGCTGCTGAATGAAGTCCACCGTCGCTGAATTTGAACCCCCTTGCGTGTTTTGGTTTATAAACACATCTTCTTTTTCTACTGTTGATCTACACATTATTAATTTATTGTCCGACGATTATCTACTTAGACTTTTCTTTTGATATACGAGACGCGCACCGCTCGCGACGCGACCGAACTCGGGCCGACCGCTGGCAAAGGGTCGCCATGTAATGTGAGGAGTTCGGATAAAAGAAACGACCGTTGCTTGCCAATTCTTGTTTAATACTAAAACCATAAAAGTACTTCATAACAATTAATATTACGTACATCACAGCACCCCCTTCCCAAAGGGACGCGCGTTCGGCGCTCGGCCGAGTTGGCTTTTAATAGCCGCGAAGTGGCGCGTCCAGTTGGGGAGGCGCTCGGCTATTATGGGGGGATACCCCTTGGCTATCGTCGCTGCGCCTTGGTTGCCCGCAGGTGCGCCGCTGTGAACAGCAGGCGCGGTCCTCGTGGGCGCCTGAGTGGCGCGGGACGGTCCCGGCGCGGAAAGCGCGGCAGCATAGGTGACAGTATTAAGTGTGGGCAACGTGGCCCCCTGTGCGCTAAAATTTACATTTGGTATATACTCTGGTATATTAGGTCTACTCACCCCCTCCCTCCCCCTACTCGGAGTAGGGGGGATCAGCGGCGGCGATGGCGGCGCTGGTGGTGACGCGGCGGATCCCGGGACAGACACAGCAGCATCCGCTTCGGCACCCGCGCCGGCTTCTTGGTGTTTCGATACCTTCATGGTGTTTTGGCCTTGGTGTGTATCTTGGTCTGGGTCTTCCTCCTCCTGGTCCTGGGTCTCGAAGGAGTCCTCGTACTCCCCCGATGAGGATGTTGGTGTTGGCGTTGGCGTTGGTGACGGTGATGCCGGAGGCTCCAGGCAGATGATCTTCGCCGGCGACTCCTCGACCGTTGGCGAAGGGCGCCTCATGGTTTTGATGCCCCTTGGCGAGTCGAGCCGCGGCATCATCTCCTGGCGCAGCGGGTACTTGGCAGCACCCACTCGTCCTCCGGCGTGGTTTCCTCACGGGGGGTATGTGACCTACCCTCCGGTTCTTCGATAGTTTGTTTTTTCGAAGTGGAGGGTACTTGAGACGGCATGATCGGCCGTCCCTCTTCCTCTTCTTCGATCCTACCCTCCACTTCGGTTATTTTTGTTAGGGCGCCTTCCAGCGCGGCCTTCCCTCCTCGGGTGCGTACGCGGCCGCGCCGTCCGGCGCCGATGTTGATGAGCTGCTGCTGCAGCGCCGGGTCGACAGGGCGGTAGCGGGGCTGAAATAGCTCCCGCACAACCACCCTTCTTCCCGGCCTCTCCTCCCCCTCCTCTGGGGGTGGGCGGTCCATAGTGGTCGCGCAACAGACGGCGATGTCGATTTTCTTGCCGTCGGCGGCTATCCCCCCCGGGCGATTCCCGCTGGTGGGAGACCCGGTGAGGCGCCTGCGCGACGGCGGCTGGTACTGTGCGCGGAACCACTACTGGGCGCCCTTTCCCATGAAAGGGGTTACAGTTGCGTGTGACGAAGTGTAGGGTTACTTCGACGGCCCTTGGCCTGTGACGCTCGAATCGCTCTCGTAATACCCAACGAGCACAGACACAAGGACCCGCGATGCGATCAAAATTTATAGGTCATAGCCAGTGGCGTTGGTAGCGCGCTATCTCACAATTCCATCGGGCTATACCTGCCTCTTTCTTTCCGACAGAAGGTCTTTATACAATTGCGCCAATCAGAACGCTTACTTTAATTTCGACTGAAGGTCACATATTCCTTCTAGAAAGATCATCTTCTATCTTACTCTAATAATAATAATAATAATAAAAATTATTTATTGCCACACACACAATATTAAAAATTACAATGTAAGAAAAAAGACAAAAAAAAAAAAGTTTATGGATGGGCAAAAGGGAGTGGCTCAGATTGTGCTAACATAGGACGATGGTCCAATGTAGCGCTGTTTTTCAGCCACTCCCTATCCCTATGTTGATGGACGGGAGTAAAGTTACGATGTCCCCGGCTTCCTTAATTTTAACAAAAAATATCCTCCATAAAAATACAAAGAAAAAATAAATAATAAATAAACATACAAAATTTAAATTAAAATTAACAAAAAACAAAAAAAAAAACAAAGCAGTTCACCCTTATTTTAGTGTGTAGATGTGTGTGTGTGTGTATGTGTATGTGTATGTGTATGTGTACGTGTGTATGTGTGTGCATGTGTGTAGGTGTGTTTGTGAGTAGATATTGTTTTGATTAGAAAAACGTTTTTAAATCAAGGAGTTTCCAGTAGGCATGGTTCAAATTCTCTGCAGCAATTTGCTTTTTTAACAAAGCCGATCGATACTTACATTTGAATGTTTCAGAACTCATTTTCCGTCGCATTGGAGGTGGTAAATCATTCCAGATTTTTGCTGCAGAGAACCTGAAACACCCATGATACCGAGAAGTTTTGTAATTAGGCAACTTTAAAAGATCGTCCTTACGCCGATTTCGTATTGCCAAATCCTTGACCCATATCAGCTTCTCGAATAAATATTCAGGCTTTTTGCTCCATATCACCCTTTGAGTTACACAGGCGAAATGAAGTTCTCTTCTTCCACTCATATTTAAAATGCCCTGATTATTCAAATATGGGGTAATATATTCTCTTCTACTAACATTAAAGCAAAAACGTATGCAGGCGTTTTGTACTCTTTGTATCGCTCTCCCTGTACTGACCGTAAGTCTTGGACCATAGACAGAGCTACAGTAGTTAAGCTGAGAGAGTATTAGCGATTCACATAAGAGTACACGTAATTTCTCGCTAATATAATTTCTGATTTTATAGTGTTTTAAGTTTAAAAAACGCAGTTCGAATTTTATTATTTATGTGTTCCACATACCTTTGTTCGCCATCAATAATTAATCCAAGATTACGAGCTGAGTTGATCCGTTCGATTACGACATCTTCAATTTTTATATCAATTTTATTATCCAACACTTTATCAATTTGCATTTTTGTACCTAATACCAGCATTTGCGATTTCATGGGATTAAGAAAAAGGGAATTATTTTTCGACCATGTGTTAATGTTACTAAGATCTTCATTAATTTTGTTTAAAGCCTCTCGTGTATCTTTACTGGCGAATGAGTAGTACAGTTGTGTGTCATCTGCGTACAAGTGGTATTTACAGTGCTTTATATGTGCATGGAGATCAGCAGTAAAAATAGTAAATAACACAGGACTAAGTAATGAACGTTGTGGTACACCTCTTCCTAGTGTTTTTAGAGTTGATACCTTCAGCTCACCATTACTGTCTTCAGTAACCACTCTTTGTTTCCTGTGTGTTAGAAAGGATTTGAACCATTCGCAGGTGTTGTTTGAGAAACCATAATGCTTTAATTTTGCTAAAAGGAGCTCTGGTTGTATACAATCAAAAGCACGGGAATAATCAAGGAGCACCATTATGCTGCTCATCCCTTTATCCGAGGCGTCAGTAAGGTCATCTGTAACGTTAAGGAGGGCAGTTTCTGTTCCGTAGCCTCTTCGAAAACCAGACTGGAACTTTGGTACTATTTTTTGGGTCTCTACGAATTCTTGAACTTGAGTTAAGACCACCCTCTCCAAAACCTTAGATAGAACAGGCAGAATTGATATAGGCCGAAGATCTTTCAACTCAGTCACGTTGTTTTTCTTTGGTATTGGCCTAACTTTCGCCTCTTTCCAACATGATGGAAATTTATTTGATTCTATTGACTTATTTATAATTTTTGTAATGATAGGAAGAGTCACATCTAGAGTCATCTTAATCATATCTATATCTATTTTATCTAGTCCTGATGCTTTTGTCTTAATATTGTAAATAATTTTTCTCACCTCCTTTTCTGTCACTGATTTAATATTTAGAATGTTTTCTGGTTGTATATTGATATTGATTACATTTTTCATTTGGTCTGAATTAGTATTATCTGGTAATGTAAGAAAATGATCATTAATTTTCTCTGGGTCGTTTAAATTCTCGGGAATGATGTTTGAATGTCTAGTGTCGAGCTGCACAGTATTTTTTATATTTTTCCATAGTAACGCGGGTGTTTTTATATTTTCATTAATGAAATAGTTAAAGTATGCCTTTTTCTCTCTTTCTATAGAAGCTGTAACGAAATTTTTAAGGTTGCGATAGTAGTTTTTCGAAGAGTTCTTATTCTTGCGCACTTTTATTAGAGCTTCATCTCTCAAGCTCATCATAAGTTTTACTACGTCTGTAATCCAGGGCTTTGGTTTATCTTTAATAATTAATTTTCGGATTGGGGCGTGAATGTAAAACAAAGTGATTATGAATTCATTAAAATTATACACCATGTCATTTACATTATCTAAAGTACTGATAGACTCCCACGGTATACTATTTAGATCTTTATTAAAAACATCGGAGTCTATATTTTTGAGTGATCTAAGAAATTTAAATTTTTTGGTAATTTTGGGCTTTTTAATATCGAAATCGGCTAGAACTAACGCATGATCACTCAAGCAGTTGTTATGTATCACCTTTACACCTTTGCATTTTTGGGGGTTGTCTGTTAAAACAAGGTCTAACACTGTCTGCGTAGTATCTGTTATCCTAGTAGGTTCCTCAACCAGTTGCCTGAGATTATGGTGGTGGCAAAAGTTTAAAAGATCTTTAAATTTTAAAGAATCCGTACTAGAAACATCTATATTAAAGGCACCAAGAATGCACGTGAAGTCACAATATGCTGAAATGTTCAAGGACGCGTCAAGGGCATCCAGTGCCTCCGGGACCCCAATATTCTCGGGTCTGTAAGCTGTACCTATAGCTATGCGCACCCCTGGTAGTTTTACTTCTAGCCACATCTGCTCCAATGATGACGGATAAAGTTTTATTACTGTTGTCTTGATGTCTTTTCTAACATAAAAACCTACCCCTCCCCCTCTCTTTCCTTGTCTAGCCCTATGTAAAAAATTATAGTTAGGAATTGTGGGTGCGAGAATCTCTTCTCCTGTTTTGATCCATGTTTCGTTTATTGCTACAATGTCAGGTGAGTGATTAAGGAAGGTGACGAGAAGCTCATCCTCGCCTGTGCTCAAGGATCTTGCGTTCAGTAAGCCGAATCTTAGATACGTTTTTGCAGTTTTCTGATCTTTCATAAATAGTAATATATATTTGTATCTTATCTGTTGGTGTTATGTAAAACAAATATAAATATATATATATATACATATAATAGTGTGCAAATCTGTATGAATATGAGGTGTGTGTATGTAAGTTTTTGAAGTTGTTTACAAATAATAAATAAATGTAAATAGATAAAATTATGAAATTGAGGTGTGTGTATATTGTGTTGTGAATTTTTTATATTTGTGTGAGTGTTATTGTGTAATAAGTTGTATGAATATGGGATGTGTGTGTAGTGTAGTTTCTTCAAGGGTGGTAAACTGTCAATTATGAAAAAGCTAATTAAGTACGATGGTTTCCAAAAATTTTTTCGATATCAGATTCCGTGCGTATTCTAAATCTGGGTTGCCCTTGATCCTGACGTGCAAATATCTTCCCGTCTCGTACCCAGATATATTTGAATTTTTTATCGCCACGTGCTGAGGTTCTTGCTCGCTGAAATAAGTGGCGATTGTATTTTGTCAGCCTCTCGTTAATATAAAGGTTTCTCGCAGGTCCAGATAGTTTAAGGCCGTCGGTATTAAGGTCTCGTCGTGTACGAGCTGCTTGTAGCAGAGCGTCTCGTGGAGATCGGCGAGCCAGGCGAACAGCAAGAGGTCGAGGAAGCACAGGAGGCCCACCTGTGACCACCTTCCGCGTGGGTCCCACTCGTTCCGCACACACAGTATCCTTTTCGTCAAGATCCACCCCAATTTTTTTTGAGAGGGTCATGACAAGGTGTATGCAATTTTCGTTTGCTTCTTCTGGGAAGCCAATTACCTCTACGTCGTTGGATAGGATTGCTTGGTCTCTATCTGCAAGCTCAAGTTGTAGCTGTGTAACTGTGTCCTCTATGGTTTGCGCACCCGTCGGTTGTGGTACCTGCGCCCTCGACTCCAGCAAAGTAATTCGAGCCTCCAGCTGCTCTATACGCTGGTTCTGGCTATCGATGGCGCTTTTGACCTCCTCAATTGCCTGTCTAATGCTCTCCGTCTGGTTGTCTAACAGCCCTCTAATGTAGTCCTTAATTTCGTCTAGTAAAACATTTTGACTGTTGTTATCTTGGGCATTTAAGCTCTTTGGAGCCCCTTGGCGAGTAGACGAAATCAGCGGTGGGGTTTTTTTTGCACGATGTGTTATATTTCCGTTGCCCGAACTCATGACAGAAAAAATATTTAATTTTTTAAATATCTATTCACTAAAAATGTCCCAATATTTTTTATAATTAATACTCGAAAAAGTCCAATTACATGTAACACAAAAAAGCAAAAAAAAAAAAAAAGAGTGCGAGAGGCAGGGATCGAACTTAGGCTCACCAACAACGTTCGCAACGCCGAGGGTTCTTTACCACGCACTTTACACCACGCAGGCTCATACGCAAGCGACGAAATTATTGCTATGATTTTGCTACGTTCTAGCCAACGAGTTCTCCTGCGTTCTAGGGGTCAATGAACTCACAGTAGTCGGCACTGAGTCACTAGCACAGCACTTGCACACGGCCCTATTATCTTGCTATTATTTTGTGTTCACCGGCAATTAAAACGTGTAATTACACTTTAGAAAAAGTTTGTTTAGTTGATTTTTTATGTCACTGTTTTATAACACTTTTAGGCTGCCTGTCCATTGACGCGGAGAGAGGCAGCGGAGCTGAGCTAGCGAGTATTGCGGAGCGGAGTTACGGACTGTGTCTGTCCATTGACGCGGAGCTAGGCAGCGGTGCGGAGCCAGCGAGTATTGCGGAGCGGAGTAACGGACTGTGCGGAGCTAGGCCGAGTTCACGCAACGAGTCATTTGAGCGGAGGGCGGCGGGCGGTCAGTTCAGTCATACGCGAAATATTACGGAAAACAGACATGTCGACGCAAAAGTTGAAATGTTACTACCTCACATTGCTCGAAGAAGAAATGTTAGACTCGGAAGAAACCGAATTACTTACAACATACTATATTAATAATTCTATAAGAAAACATAGATTTTGGTTAAGAAATCATATCAAGTATCGTTCAGTGCACGGTGAATATTATACTTTTTTCCGAACTGCTGATGAAGAAACTTTCGAAAATTCTTATAGAGTTTCTCGATCTACTTTTCATAAGCTGCACTCTCTGGTTCAACCATATATTCAGAAACAGGACTCAAATTTCCGAAATTCCATCAGTAGCTGTGAAAGGTTAGCAGTGTGTTTAAAGTAAGTACTCATTTTAAAATCAAAGTAACTTTTATTAATTTTCTAAGTTAACACCATGAAAAATAATTCAAAAATTGAAATTAATATTGTTATCCACATATTGATCTGCAGTTTCCTCCGAACCTGTTAGCTCTACTACAGGCGTTCCAGTTCTTCCAGTGTTCTGAGTTTCTGGAACATCTGAAGCGGTAGCAGTAGATATATTGATGTCATTTTGTGGAAATGTTGATGAGTGTTCAGTAGTAGCCTCAGTTTCTTCAACATGCGAAGAATTTGCAGTATTATTACTGATATTTATATTGCCTGATGTTGGTGTTGAGCTTGTAGAGTAACCATAATTATTCGGAGAATACCAGGACTGTTGCAAATTAGTTTCTTCTGCTGTCATTACAGCATTAAAACAATTTTTTTTTATTTGAAGTTGTAAATAATATGGCAACTTTTTTGTTGACGCAGCCAAATTTAAAAAAAAAGAGTCTATTTCATCATACTTGTCCCTGGCTCCCATCATATTTTTAACTTCCGTACGTTCTTGTCTTAAAAGATCGCGGTTTTCTTGATTTTTTCTTAATATATCTAGGATCTCATCGTTCTTCCTTTTTTTCGATGTGGAAGGAATCGGACCAGATGCTGTCGAATCATCGGAAACATTGACAGAGGTAAGATTATTTGATGTTGATGGCAAGATACCGCTTGATTCTTGAGAATTATCATCAAAATTTGGCTGATTTGAATTCTCATTTGCCGAGTCTTCTAAGGATTCAAAATTTGATGCTCGATCTCTGTTACACATGTACGGTAGAAGAAATGACATGGCGTTTTGATATTTCCACTCCTTGCGTTGTCTTCTAGCCTGTCCACTCCTTGTTGCATTTTGACGTTTTAATGCATCTCGATGGTTATCTCTAAGTTGTTTCCATCGGTATTTGGCGGTTGTAACTGAAACAAGTAACAAACACATCACTGTAGTATTATATACACATAATTAAAAAGTGAAAACTGTTATTATTTTTTATTTAGGTACTTGTTTAGTTTTGAGTAACTGTTAAAAGTTTTTTTTTTTTATTTTACAGATATTTAGCAACCAGCCAGTCATTTACGGGGATAGCAGAGAATTTCAGGATTGGATTAAAAAGTGTGTCAAGAATTATAGAAGAAGTTTGCGATGTTCTTTGGAACGTATTGCAACCTTATGTTATGCCAGAACCAACAGAAAACGACTGGAAAAAAATTGCAAAGGATTTTGATGACCTATGGCAATTCAAAAATTGCTTAGGTGCTCTTGATGGCAAGCATGTATATATCAAGTCTCCTTCTAAATCAGGGTCATCATTTTTCAATTATAAAAAGAGGTTTTCTGTGGGTTTGATGTGTTTAGCTGATGCCAGAAGAAAAATCATAATGGTTGATGTAGGATCTATGGGAAGGTTTTCAGATGCAGGAATTTTTGACGACAGCATTTTCGGAAAACGCCTAAAAGAGAGGAGCTTAAATTTACCTCAGCCCGTACCACTTTATCAGGACGGAGAGCCATTGCCATTTGTATTTATAGGAGACGAAGCTTTTCCATTAATGGAAAATTTTATGAGGCCTTACCCCCGTGATGGACTGAATTCAGAAAAAAGAGTATTTAATTACCGCTTGTCACGGGCACGTCGCATTGTTGAAGCAACTTTTGGGGTACTGGCACGAAAGTGGTACGTGTATCATAAAGATTTCGAATGCAAAATCGAAACAGTTGATAAAATAATAAAAGCAACATGTGTGTTGCACAATTATTTAATTGATCGACAACCTGATTACCTAAACAGTAACGAAAATAACAAGGAGCAGATATTAATCTCAATGGATAACAGAATAGAAACACACTATAGAAACAAAGGTTATCAAGTTCGAGAAATGTATTGTTCTTACTTCAATAATCAGGGGAAAGTTCCATGGCAAGATACTCGCATTTCGTCACGAATTTCAATCAACAATTATAAAAAAAACTAAAGTTCTATTAAGTAAAGTGAAATACAGCTAATATTATGAAAGTATCGATATGTTGCAAATCAGGATTGCGTGTGGGCTTTGTTTGTGTTGACGATGTATCTGTGTGTGCGTTAAGGCAGCAACGCATAGCGCATACCGTAAGAAAAAAATCTTGAAATACTTAACAACAATACTCATACACGTACAAGACTTCAACACAAATAATGTTCACGCGCGCTCACGAATTGCAAGAAGTGTAAGCTATGATATTTATTTTAATAAAAATATATAATTACCGTCTTTTATGTTTACTTCATTAATGATGAGATTCCATGCCGCATCCTTTGTTTCGTTACATTTATAAAATTCTGAACTCGTGTCCCACAGGCAAGGAAACTTTTTTACGCTTTCGATGAGTCTTTCATCCATTTTTCAAAATTCTTCGTTACAACAAAGCGCACGTACGTACTGGACAAACTTCAGCGGCATACTATCCCAATATCCCATACCCCCGCCCCCGAGACCGGGCCGTTTCCCCGCCGCGCCGCGCCGGCTCACTCGGCTGCCCCGCTCCGCCGCCCCGCTCCGCCGCCTCGCACCGCTACCTCGCACCGCTACCACGCACCGCTTCCGAAAATGTATGAATTTTTAAACTAGCTCGCAAATCCCTTTCCACTAAAGCGGAGCGGAGATTTCATGCAATCCTATTGGTTAATATTTCTTCGTTTCTCCGCTCCGCTGCCCCTCTCCGCGTCAATGGACAGGCAGCCTTAAGGATATAAAGTACATAAGTTTTTCGTATATATATGTGGAAAAAAAGACATTTTACGAATTTAAACTAGGAGAATACAGAGCTTGCTTCTTAACAGTTCCGCGGTCGCGCGGGGAGTCCCATGTCCCATCTCTAACACATGTTTTTATCTCTTTCTGTAAAATACACGTTTTTCAGTTTACAAAGTTTACGTAATAATTTATTAATTGATTCCGTCCGCAACATTCTTCCCCCGGCGTAGAGTTCTCGCAGCCTCATCTGTTGGAAGGACGGCAAGCTTGGTTGTGGGCCTTCGGAACACACCTCCTTTGGTCCTGACGTCATTTGATCGGATGACGCCATCGGCTCCTGGGTTGACTCGTTCAGTGATTCCTCTCGGCCAGATGTTGCGGGGTAGCGAGTTGTCAACCACCACCACGAGATCGCCTTGTCGCAGCTGCGGTGCATTGGTGCTGGTTTGGCCGCGTGGGATGAGCGTAGATAAGTACTCACGTACCCAACGCTGCCAAAATTGATCTGCGAGTGCCTGTGCCCGCTTCCAAGTGCTGCGATCCGTTTCTTCGCAGGGTCCGGTTCTTGGTAGGCCAGACGATGAGCCAATAAGGAAGTGATTCGGTGTAAGGGCTTCGTCGTCGTCTAGATCCACGGAGACGTGCGTGAGTGGTCGGGCGTTCACGCTGTACTCACCTTCGGCGAGTAGAGTCTGCAGTACTTCTTCCTTCGGTGACCTGTGCGAGAGAGTTGTTTTTAGTGCCGTTTTTACTGAGCGCACCAAGCGCTCCCAAGCTCCTCCCATATACGGGGCCCCTGGCGGGATGAATCGCCAGTCTGTATTGTACTGCAAGCTATCTCTGAGTTCGGGCAACCATTTCCCGTAAGTCGTTCGTAATTCAGTATCCGCTCGACGGAATTTGGTAGCATTATCAGAAAATATGACGCGAGGCCATCCTCTTCTTGCTGCCATTCTCCTCAATGCCATGATGGCTGAATCCGTAGAGAGCGAATGAACCAATTCTAGGTGCACCGCTCGTGTGGTGAGGCATGTAAATAGTGCACACCACCTTTTCTCATGTCTACGACCGATTGTGACTGTCAATGGTCCGAAGTAATCTACACCGCTATAGGTGAACGCTCTGTGTCCTGGTTCTAGCCTAACTCTAGGCAAATTCCCTCTTGACGGTATATTCGGAGTTGCTTTATATATTCTGCAAAATTGACAATCTCGCCGCTTTCTTTACGGTCGGTCGCAGTCGTATAATAATAAATTCTTGACGCAATTCGTTACCGACTCGTTCGTTATTCGCGTGGTTTGCTCGCCGATGATACTCTGCGACGAGTAAACGTGTGAACGGGTGTCGACCATCTAATATTATCGGGTTATTGGAGTGCGAGGTTGAGTTGAGGGCGCCGATTCTGCCTCTTGCTCTTATCACGTCGTTATCCAATTCCAGTAGCTTGAGCACGAATATTTGCGAGAAAGTATTCGTATGGTTAACGTAAGCAATTTGTATGGAATTTTTTCAAAAGCGCCCCTATCGTGCGTAAATGGTACTAAATCGGCAGCACGAATATTTGCGTCAAACTTGCGTATCGCAAGCGTATCGCAAGCGTATCGCCGCGTAACGCTACGTAAGCATTTTGTATGGAAATCGGTAGCACGAGTATTTTTTTGACATACGGACGATAGCTGGCTAGCGTCATCTTACGAATGTTTTTTCACGGAGAAATGTTGCGTGAGAAAACTTTCGTATCACTTTTTAACAGCGAATTTCAGTGTTTACATTGATTTTTAAACTAAATTTAAGTAAAAATGCATGAAAAACGTATAATTGAACGTATCACAATTTATTATTACCTTGCTGCACGATTGATTGGAAGCAGCGGAGTGATGAATAGAATAGTTTCTAAAGAAAAAATAATTTGTTTAAATGAAAATAAGTTTAACATTGTGTGACTAATCCAATAACTAAAATAATAATAATAATAATATGATTGTCATAATTATGATGATTGTCTCATTTAATTTGTTTCCAGTGAAATAAATTGCAGAGTAGAATAATCTCTAATTTGCCAGGTGCAATGAAATAGTATTTAAAATTGATATCTTCTTAGCAATGCAGGTTTTAAAATCTAGTGCAATTAACTTCGTCGTCTTTAAAATCAAACTAAAGAATTATCCTCAAAGTCAAGGTTTTGTACCTACCTGCTACTTATGTGAAGTGATAAATAGGTTTATGTGAAATACAAATGCATTTCCTAATTAATTAATTCTTCCATTAGTATCACAAGATTAGTTTTCAGTTATTACGAGTAGAAGCGATTAGAATATACACCAACATCTATGTAATTAAATAACAAGTCACACTTGAGGCACCAAATAAAAGAAGATAATAAACAATAATATCTTTATTTCAAGCAACGAGGTCATATATAAATACCGTACAAAGTAACATACAATATTTCCATTGCACATCATTTATAACTAAATCACTAATTTTATCGACGTAGAAAGACGCGCATTCGGTGGCTGATGGTCGTCAGTCGTTCGGCCACAACTTCAGCATTGTAGACAAGAGCTCTATTGTAAAGCGCACAATAAATGGGTTGAAGTTCACTGCATTGCGCGAATCCAAGTTATGGTCAAGAATCAACCACTACTTCGTCTTCTTCACCAACTACTCAACGACATCGGAGACCTTCGCAATGTAATGGAGATGAAGTCGAGAAACTTTGTATATCATATAGGTCATTGGGACGTTGTATCCTATATACAAATAAGTCTTTTAATGATGGGTACTTTTCCATTAACGCCGCAATCACTATTAAGTATTACATAGGTACCTATTTGTATTTTGAATTACTTTAACTAAGGTACATAATTAATTATAAAATTCACAAAATATTAGTTTGACAACAATAACAAACGTAGTACCGCAGACCGCTAAAGGCGCCAAACCACAGGCTAGATAGGGACACAGAGTACTTAAACGGTAGAGATTGAGCTTGACAATGTACGCGTTCGAATACCAAAGTTCAAGAGACACGGAAATATTTTTATTTGTGTAAAATATATCATTAACTTAATGTTTCTTAATGTAAACTGTATTTTTATTGAAAAGTTAATACAGCTTGATGTAAAAAGTGTGATTTCATAGAGTTTTAATGAAATTTCTTTACATAATTATTTTTTTTCAATTTACATGTAACTTTTGAACGCACCATTCATTCGTTCATTCATTCACTTGGTCCCCTTCTTATTTACGATAGGATGACGTCACTTGCGAGTTGACGCTAGCACGACGCAAGTAACTCGTGCTGCCAACTTACGTCTACGTAAATTACGTATCGTCAATTCGATACGGAGACGCTACGAATGTTTTAAAAACTCGTGCTCGCTGTACAGATCGTACATTTTCAATTTACTATTTTGCGGCAAAGGTTGTTTACTTCTTAGTCTTGCTATCTCCTCCCCGAACGTTTCCTGTTGTGCCCGTTTGATCCATCGAATTTTAGCCTTTTCAATATGAAAGACTTGTAGATGCTGCGTTCGATTTTTCAATTTTTCGATTTTTCGATGAAGAGGTGCGTAAGGGCTATTGTCCTTATAAGCTTATTATAACTCGAAAACCGTTCGATTTTCGGTAATGCGTCGTCCTGTTTTAATATGCTTATCGCGATGACGTAACATGCGTCCTCTTCTATCGGCGTGTTGATTTCCGTGGGCCAGTTTTCTTTCGACGTTCTTAAATGGAGGGCCAATGAACCATCTGTCTGCATTGGATATATTACGTCGCTGTGAATCCTGGTGGCATCGTCCGCCACGTTCAGTGCTGTAGGCACCCATCGCCAGTCTTCAGCTTGCGTAAGTTCCGTTATTTCGGCTAGTCTATGTGCTACGAACGGTGTATACTTCTTTGTTTCGTTTCGTATCCAACGCAATACAGTGCGTGAGTCGCTCCAATATGTGGTTCTTTTAGGTTTCCAGCTATGTCCTTTAATTATTGTATTCGCTATTCGCGCTCCGATTAATGCCGCTTGGAGCTCTAACCGCGGTATTGTCTGCAACTTCTACGGTGCTACTTTCGCTTTGGCCATCACTTGTACTGTTTCTATGTGATTCTCATGTTCTATCCGCCAATAGGCTACAGCAGCATATGCTTGTTCGCTTGCGTCTGCGAATATGTGCAATTCAGTATTCATTTCTGGTGTTGCGTTCATGCTATAACACCGCTGTAGGCGTTGCCGCCTACGTGTAGTGGACTGTACAACAGATAGAGAATGAAAAGCAGGGATCTTATTCCAAACACACTTTTATTCAGGGGTTTTCCTATGAAGTTTCTTAGGCTTCAGGGAGGATTGGTTCTCACAGAATGAGTACAAATTTACATTAAAAATATACTACTTATATTCTAAATTTGTGGGTCATAGCCCGTGGCGTTGGTAACGCGCTACCTCAAAATTCCCGCCAATTCATCGAGCTATACCCGTCTCTTTCTCTCCGACAGAAGGTCTCAATAAAATTGCGCCAATCAGAACGCTTACTTTAATTTCGACTGAAGGCCACATATTTCTTCTAGAAAGAACGTCTTCTATCTTACTCTAACACATGGTATTTATCTCTTTCTACAAATACACATTTTTCAGTTTACAAAGTTTACGTAATAATTTCCTGAAACGTTGCTCGGGGCCTTTATTCGTGAGCTTTTTATTAATGTTTTCATTAAACTTATATCTATTCAAAAAAACTTATTCTAATACACAATAAAACTTATTCTAATACATAATAACTTCCAATGATTTATATAAAACAAGTTAATTACTGATTCCGTCCGCAATAACCGCGGTATGGTTAACGTCGATATATCCTCTAATCGTTGTAACCATTTTTCAATTATACACCGTGTAATATATATAACTCACATGGAGAAAGTAATCGGTTATGAATCTGTAACTGAATCGATATCACGCATTTTTAATTGTATTTTATAGCTTAATAATTTATTATTTAAGAAATGAGTTATACTAATTTCGAACGAAAAGTGTGAACATTCTACCCAGCGGTGCACGCACACATGAGAGCGAACGAGCGCTACGTATACAAGGTCGGTGCGCGCGTGTGTGCGGTACACCCCGTCGTCCCAACGAAAACAGCTGACTATAGCGATCGAGCGATCATTACATAAAATATGTAGTAGGTAATGGTACGAATGTTAAATAGTGAACAAATTATGATTATGATACTCTTTCCATCACATTTTTCAGGCTTTGTACTGTAGACTGTGAACAATTTTGAACTCATTGATTAATAAACCTCAAATTAAAGAACAAAATTATTTAACAATGACAGTAATAAGTTTAATTTTATTTAATACCTACTACAGTGTCACTTTTCACTACATTAAATGCATAAATGACGTACACCCTTAAACACCCCAATTAGAATACCTACCTTTTTAGTTTTAATCATAATACATACACTGAAATATTTTTTATTAGCTTAGTAATTGTTTATTTAAGAAATCCGTTACTTTCTCGTAGAAGGAAAATAATGTTCATAACATTCTATGCACGCATACAGACTCACGCACACATGAGAGAGAGACCAACGTCACAGTGTGGATTCCATAAGCCAGAAACAGCTGATGGACGAAAACGAATTATGCCTAAATTATTAGGTAATCGTACTGAGATAAATAATTATGTTTCATAAACAAATTATGATTCCCTCTTTCCATCACACTTTACAGGCTTTGGACTGTCGACTTTGAATAATTTTGTTTAAATACAATTTCAATCGTTTTGGCATTAAAATTATAAGATATTTATTGAATTATTTATCGTTTAGAGGTATAATAGAACAAAACTAAACAAAGACGGCGTGTTTAAAAGCTGTGAATCATAAAAATATTTACTAACATTAAACAACCAATTAAATTTAGTTAATGTAGGTATTACTTACAGTTCTGATAACTGGTTTCTTCTCTCCTGATCCTTCTGTACTCCTACCCATCAGCGTAGCCAGCCATGGGCTCAGGGTGGGGCAGCAGTCTAAAATAATATTATGTACCTAACTTTTTGTTTTAATCGCATTTTTTTGTGTCGATTGACGACAGCTGTCGAGTGTAAACTTTCCTACAGATATTAAATATTGTAGTTAGTAGCTAGATAATTAAGTTTTTTAAGTTTGATTAGGTACCTTACAGGCTTACAGGTCAGAGCCAGGGTGGGGCACGGTGGGGCGCTAGCTACGCCCATGCTCCTACCAACTCCTGCGGCGTCGTCTTTTAATGACATTTTCAAAATGTCCACCACCTTGCTCGATACACAATAATGCACGTTTGTGCAATTGTCGTTTAAGTTTATTTAATACGACAGTGTCACTTTTCACTATGTCAAATGCAGCTATTATTCTATTTTTTAGATCCTCAGCGCTGGTGGAATCTTTAAAATAAACTAAAGACTTAACACGTCCCCACAAAAAAAAATCTAGGGGCGTCAAATCAGGTGACCTTGGTGGCCACTGAACCGGTCCGCCGCGACCGATCCATCGCTCCCCATATTCAGCGTCAAGATGCTGCCTGACAGTCCACGTGAAATGCGCTGGGGCACCGTCGTGTTGATAGAACACCTCTCGTAAATTTACAAGAGGTACGTCTTCTAGCAGTGCCGGCAAAGTTTCTCTCAAAAACACTAAATATGACTGTCCTGTTAATCTCTCTAGGAATACGGGCCCAAGTACGTGTGTACCGATAATGCCCGCCCAGACGTTAACGGAGAACCGGTGCTGGAAAGAATCCACTCTACATGCGTGAGGATTTTCGTGCCTCCACAAATGCGTATTATGTTGATTGAACATCCCCACTCGTGAAAAGGTACTTTCATCCGTCCAAATAATGTTTCGCTGCCAATTGTCTAGTAACCACCGGCTGAACTCCAACCGTGATTCATAATCACGAGGAATCAATTCTTGACAGCGTCTCAAGTGGAATGGGTGCTCGCCGTCACCATGAAGCGTTCGCCACACGTACATATGACTGACGTTAAAATGTGGGGCGGCTTCACGAGTACTGGTATGGGGATTCGCATCGAAATATTCCAGTATTTCGCTTTGAAGACGAGTAGGTATTCGCACATTGTTTCCTCTGTCGATCGCAGTATTCGGTCGAAATGTTCCGTGGTCTCGGAGCCGTTGAGTAGCGGCTAGCATAGTCCTACGGTCTACACTGGTACCAAACCTAGCATTATAAGTTCTGCACGCTAATGCCACGTTGTCACCACACTGTGCCAAAGTTCTTACCATTTCAGTATAATCAATGTTAGTATACGGAAAAGCCATTGTACGAACAGTTACGATAAGTCGTTAACTAAAAACACGAATAGAATAGGTACTATCG
This sequence comes from Thymelicus acteon, assembly GCA_951805285.1. Taxonomy (NCBI): domain Eukaryota; kingdom Metazoa; phylum Arthropoda; class Insecta; order Lepidoptera; family Hesperiidae; genus Thymelicus; species Thymelicus acteon. Next base: position 23,996,961 of record OX638214.1, on the reverse strand, counting down.
AGTATCGGCGCAGCGCAGCGCGGTGTGCGGCGTAACGTACTGAACTGACTGATTTAAATTCAATTTCAAATTTGTTTGTTTACTTAGATCATAAGCCGGTGTGTGGGAATTGAGTGACAAGGCTGGGGAAACACCTTCATTTATGTCTCGCTCCAATTATTGTTTTCGTATATGCATAATAGAGCAAGCGTGTTACTATTTCGCACGCTTAATAAAAAAAAGATGTAACTCAAAATTTGTGAATTTGGAAACTTAGTAACTGGAGTTTAATTATTTAAGTACGAACTTTTTTTGCATCAATTTTTTTAAAGTATAATAGATATTAGGACACTATTTTCAACTATTTTTGAAATCACGGTACCTTGAACATACAATATCAACAGTTAAAATAATGGAAAGCATAGTAATTGTTATTGTTAAGAAGAATATTTTGGAGTTTTTTAAATTAAATGACTTGAGTTGAGACTTTACATTGGTTTAATTATAGATTACAATTTGGCTTTACATATGTGCGTTATAGAAATGCGTAGGCGCGTTACATAGGACGGTCAATCGGCGAATGTAGCGGTCGGTGGTCCGTGGCCGTTCTCTGTTAGTGGGAGCGTGAGTACGTCGCAGGTGATTGGCCAGCCGTGGTACACGTTGTGCCTTTATTGGTGGACCGGCGTGACCATATTAGGTATCGTTCTCCAGCAAGGGGCAATCTTTCGCTCTGGCCATATATGGTAATGACGAAGTGCATGAGTCATTGCGGCGCGCGGCGCCAACATCTTCCCGGCCCTTGAAAGCTCTGAAGCTTTTAAGAATTTTCGCTAGGCAGTAGACATAGGCGATTAAGTGCTCGTCGTAGGGTTCCATGCGCTGTAGAGACGTCGGCCACTCTAGGAACTCCGTCTGCACCCGGAAACAATTTGGTAACTCTCCCCAGTCGCCAGTATAGAGGGGGAGCTTCATCTTTGATGAGAACGAGATCGCCCAGCTGTAGGTCCTTGCTCTTAACCCGCCATTTGACACGTTGTTGTAGTTCTGCGATGTATTCTTGAGACCACCGCTTCCAGAAGTGTTGACGAATTTGTTCCAAGCGTTGATATCTGTTGAGGCGCGGAGAGTCGGCGTCTTCGAAGCTTGGAGACGGCAACGATGTCAGCGGCCTGCCAATAATAAAGTGACCCGGTGTGAGGGCTTGGAAATCGTTTGGAGATGGGCTGAGAGGACAGAGAGGTCGGCTATTTAGGATAGCTTCGATCTGTGCAAACAGTGAAGCCAGCTCCTCGAATGTTAAGTGGGACTGCCCTAATATTCGACGGATGTGAAATTTGGCTGATTTGACACCGGCCTCAGCTAAACCATTGAAGTGAGGAGCGTATGCGGGTGAGAATCTAAACTCTATACCTCTCTGAGCCGCAAAGTCACAAATAGAATCGGCATGTTTATTAAATAAATCCTTTATATATTTGGCTGCAGCCACAAAATTTCGGCCATTGTCACAATAAATAAGTTTAGGTATTCCTCTACGGGCAATAAATCGTTTTAAAGTTAAAATAAATGCGTCCTTGCTTAGCTCGCTAACTGGCTCTAAATGAATGCATCGATATTTAAGGCAAACAAATATACACAAATAACACTTAGTTATTTTACACCCCCGACCCTTGCGATCAGTGATTAAAAATGGACCGGCGAAGTCAGTGGCAACAGTACTAAATGGAAACCCTGGTTCTACTCGTTCCGAGGGCAAGTTACTCATGATGGTAACCATACCCTGGCCCCTGAATCGTCGACAAGTAAAACAATTATGTGATACGTTCCGAGCTAAATTTCGGCCTCCTATGGGCCAGTACTGGTCACGAATGCATGCTAGTAACTGTTGGGGGCCTACGTGTAAAAGGGTTTTATGCTCATGTTCAAATAATAGTTTTGTAAAATAGTGTTTACCATTTAATAAAATAGGATGTCTTTTATCGTAAGAATAGTTTGAGCCATCAATCCTACCACCGACGCGTAATAAACCCTGTTCATCAATAAAAGGATTTAGTGGAATTAAATTTGATTTAGACGGTAATGATTTTTTATTTATAAGTAAATCGATTTCTGTAGGGAAGGATTGTCGTTGGGCGAGTTTAATAAGAAAATTTAAGGAATTTTTGAGCTCATTGACGTTTGGTGTGCCTGTAAATTTATTTAGAGGGTTTCGGGAATTATGTATAAATCTAAGAACTCTAGCTAGTACTCTTTGTAGTTTAGATAATTTGGAAAAATTCTTAAAATCTATAAATTGTGTGGGTTCTACCACTAAGGTTGAGAATGCTTTCATTTCAGGGAGGTCTTTAATCTCCTGACATGAAGTCGGCCATGTACACTCGGGCTGTGTTAAGAAAGTAGGTCCGGACCACCAAAGATTAGCGTCACTGACGTGTTGAGGATCTAAACCACGAGAACATAGATCAGCAGGGTTCTCTTTAGTTGGTACATATCGCCAGTCTATAGGGTCAGAGAGCTCACTAATGGCGGCCACTCGATTAGCAACGAATGTTTTTGCTTTGCCTCCAGACTTGAGCCAACCTAAAACCACTTTAGAGTCTGTCCAATACACATGACGGGTGACTTGAAAGCGAAGAGCTTTAGTGACAGCGGAGCTTAGTTGGGCGGCTAACAGTGCACCACACAGCTCGAGCCTTGGGATGGACGTGGGTTTAATAGGCGAAACGCGGGTTTTAGCGCACAATAAAGTAGTTTGTATATTTTCCTGTGCGTCAATGGACCTTAAATAAATGCAAGCGCCGTATGCTTGCTGCGAGGCATCGCAAAAACAATGCATTTCTACATTAATAGGATTGTCTAATAAAACTTGTCTTGATATTTTTAAAGAAGATAGTGTATGCAAATGTTGTGAAAATTTTAACCAACTGTTTTGAACATTTTTTGGTACTGGTTGGTCCCAGTCTAATTTCAATGACCACAATGTTTGTAACATTATTTTAAGTTTAATAGTGCATAAAGAAAGCAGACCTAATGGGTCAAAAATTTTAAAAGTAGATGAAAGGATAGATCTTTTAGTTAGAGTCATATTAGGTGTGTACTCTATTTGAAACTCTAGGTTATCTGTAACAGGAGACCATCCTATGCCTAAGGTGCTAGAAGCGTTGCTAAAAATGAGATTTCCTTCGTCTGGCGTTGAACTGTGAGGCAACAAGTTTGGGAGATTTGACCTGTATTTCCTAAGGTGGAAACACCCTTTCGAAAGCTCATCTGACACTTGACGTTGAATGTATCGCAATTCCTCTTCAGTGTTAGCCCCAGTTAACAAGTCGTCACAATAGAAATCATTTTGAATGATAGTTTTAATAGTGGGGTCGTTACATTCCTCGCCCAGAGAATTTCTTCTTGTAGCACGAAGCACGATGTAGGCGCGCAGCTGATTGCAGGAACTTTTGATCCGCAAACTAGTCGCTGCGCGTGACGTACGACGTAGATTTTTCCTCTTCAACTCGTTGATCTACTTCAAATCTTCAGAATCCGCGTTAAATTGCAGGTCCTGTCACGGTCGCCACTTTTGTTATTGTTAAGAAGAATATTTTGGAGTTTTTTAAATTAAATGACTTGAGTTGAGACTTTACATTGGTTTAATTATAGATTACAATTTGGCTTTACATATGTGCGTTATAGAAATGCGTAGGCGCGTTACATAGGACGGTCAATCGGCGAATGTAGCGGTCGGTGGTCCGTGGCCGTTCTCTGTTAGTGGGAGCGTGAGTACGTCGCAGGTGATTGGCCAGCCGTGGTACACGTTGTGCCTTTATTGGTGGACCGGCGTGACCATATTAGGTATCGTTCTCCAGCAAGGGGCAATCTTTCGCTCTGGCCATATATGGTAATGACGAAGTGCATGAGTCATTGCGGCGCGCGGCGCCAACAGTAATTATTTTTCAGTCTTGAATCAAACACAAGTCGGAAAAAGTCCAAAACTTTAACAGCTGATTCGTTCAAGTTGTTATTTTTGAGTTACATCTTTATATTCCTGTGATCTAAGTCATAATCGCCGATCGTGCGGCGGCGGCCGGGCCGTATCGCCGGCCGTGAGTGACATTTTCGTTACGTCTCGCTTTCTCCGGACTGTTTTTAAATATGCGGAAGAGAGAGAACGTAAGGAAGAATTCGAACTGTCTTTATAATATTTTTTTGATCTATTGCGTTTGTAGTGTGTCGTTTACGTCGTACAACTCGTACATTTGATAGTGTGCGTGTTTGTGGCTGTGGCTAAGTCTAATAATGCTTGAAAGGACCCTATTGCCTTGACTTAAGTTTCATTTTTGTTTGTTTCGACTGTTTAAAGAATTGGGTGACATCATTTACTTAATTTTAATTTCTTTTAGGAAAAAAAAATTACCTACATTAGAAATACGTGGAATCGATTCAGTTGCCGATTTTAAGCCATATACCTTCCTATGTTACATACATTTGAGTTACATATTGTATATGCTTCTTCTTGTGGTAGCTTACTATCCCAGTCTATTTTCTTGATCTAAAGCTGTTGTAGTACTATTTTGCCGACGATCGTATATTATAGACTTATAAGTCCGAGAGGGTTATAAACCGACATGACTGCGCTTAGCGTTTCGCGCTTGATTGGTGTCCTCTTTTGCAATCGTACGTCATCGGGTACTATCTTTATATCGGTATTAAACGTTAACGTGTCCGAGCTTGGATCCCATCCTAGTCCTAGGGTCTTCTCCTTTTGATGTGCCGCAAGTTTAACATTACTATTTTTCGATCGTTTATGCTCAGGTATGGTATCTACTACATCTTGATCGTTGGAGTTCCAGCTTCTCAGATTGAAGTCGGCTTGTTCGTGTATGAATGATACTTCCTTTATCATCTTGATAGCTTCTTCTTTCGTCTAAAAACTATCTAGGTAGCCATCCATGTAGTGCCTTTCTTGTATCGCGGCGGCCGCTTCTGGGTACTGTTTTTCATATTCTGTCGCGTTTCGGTTTCTCACGCTGTGGGCGCGATACGGCAAACTGCTGGCTCCGAATATCATTGATACCATCTTCATGGTTTTCGGCGGATCTGTGGGTTTGTCTCTCCACAGAAATAACTGAGCGGGTTGATCTTTCTTTCTTATCTTAACGTGTAAGAACATTTCTTCTATGTCGGCCGTTACAGCTATTCGTTTCTCTCTAAAGCCAAATAAAATCCTGGTGAGTGATACAAGGCTGAGTGATACAAGTCACCTGGTGACTGAAATTAGGCCTTTCCTTGGATGATATTCCCAGTGCGTCGATAGCGAAGTGCGATTCTACAAGTCTATGTAATTGAGTGTCGCAAATGTGAAGCACGTGGCATCGATCCGTGTAGTACCCATCCAAGCTTCGTCCATGAAGCTGCGGGTTCACGCTTCTTGCCGGCGCATAGCTTTCGCGATACAATTAAATGCCAATTATCTGCTCCGATCAATATAGTAGGCTTTGTGTCGCCAGTGCAGATGTTCTTGCTCACAGAGCGCAAGTGTGCGTACCGATGTAAATTGGTAGGTATGCGCTGTTGATGGAGTGACATTCCTTGTATCGTTCTGGCTGTGATTTCGTGCGCTTGTGACTCTTGTAGCCCTTGTATTTTAATCTTGATCGCTTTACTTATAATCCTTCGCTGATCATTAATTCCTTTTATATTCAGAGGCTGAGTTGGTCCGCTGTTGAGCTGGTCGGCAATCTTCTCATCAATCAGAGTGACTGTCGAGCCTTCGTCCAGGAGAGCGTGCATTACTATCTCCCCCCGTGGACCGCTGACTTTCACCTTGCAGGTTTTGAGAAATATCGTTGGCGTCTTCGCTGTTGTGACGCTCATTACCGCTGCAGCTTGGTCGTCAGATGTTGATGCGCAAGCGGTAGTCGCGGTTTCCCTTGGCTTGTCCTGGTGGAGTAGAGCGTGATTGCGCGTACTTGCAACCTCTTACTCCACATGCCTTTGCTTTGTAGGTGAATCTCTTGTGCTTGCGTTTCAGGCATTTAAAACATGCACGACTTTTCTTAGCCCATTCCCAGCGCTCGTCGATGTTCATTGCTTTGAGTTTCGAGCATTCCGTTGAGTTGTGTTCTCCCGATTGACAGACTAGGCATGTTAACTCTTCGAGGCATTTCGAGACGTCTTTAGCCGTGTACACCCCTCTTGAAGTCACTCTCCTTGTGACTTGCGTTTTTCGCTTGATGGGTAACGGTACAAGTGCGTGGCGTTTTGCCGTATGTGTATAACGTAACATGAGGTCTGCCTCGGTCATTAGAAACTCTGTGAGAATTGTCATCTCGTTTTCGTTCATAATTCTGTGCTCGTTTCTCGCAGCATATTCGGCCCATTTGCTTATGAGGTGAGAGTTCAGCTTGTCCATCACGTCACGTACCAGCAATGGGTTTTGGAGGTAACCTCTCTTGTCTACACTCTTGATGATGTAGACTACGTTCTATACCTTGACTGCAAGGTCGTAGAGGTCGGCGCTCGCATTACCCAGTCTCGGTAGTCTCTTCAGGTCCTCCATTGCTCGGTCGATAATAAATTCCGGGCGTCCATATTTCATCTCTAATGTACGCATAATTATCTCTGGATTCGTCACGGTGAAAAGTTGTGACAGAACCGTTTCTCGGGCCTCCCCCCGTAGGCTATTTCTTAGCCGAAGCAGATTTTCAGTAGCCGAGTACTTGAATATTCGTGTCGAGTCCTCCATCGTAGCTTTGAACGGCAGCCACTCGGCGATGGTTCCCGTGAACGTCGGCAATTCTGCTGTTTGGCGTGGCGGCGGTCTTGCAGTCATCATTTTCTCCAGTGTGTTGGCGAGTTGAATCCCTCTATGTTTGCTGTTGTCGCCCCATTGTTCATTCGTCGGAGGGCGGACATCTTGTTGTTCCCCTTGATGCTGTGGTCGCGAAGTCCTTTCCTGTTCGATGCTTCTGTCGACCCAGTCCGTTACGCGGTTGTTCTCGGTCTCATATTGAAACTCAACGTCAATTGCCGACATTTCAGCGGCTAGACGAAACTTGAAAGGTTTTCTTGCATACGTAGTCTTCTTTCTTCTAGCTCGGCAAGTTGTTTATCCGCTTCATATTGTGCCATTTTCATCCTGGCGTCTGCGCTTAGTCTTGACGTATTCGTCCGAGCGCTGTGTGTTGGTGATAGGGGCCTTTCGTTCAGGCGATGCGTCGTTACGTGTCGTTGTAGCGTCGCGTCTGGCTGGCGTACTTGTCGGCGGCGCGGGCGGTCCCATTTCTCGGGGAGGAGAGCGTTCCTAGTACTTACTGCAAGAAACGAAAATATCTGGCTTGCTTTCTATAAGAGAGAGAGAGAGAGAGACAGACAGAGAAACATGCGCACGCCGCACGACATGTAACGACGCCGCACGAGTTGTAACGACTAACGACGGCAAAAAGTGTCGTTACAACTTTTCGTTACCAAATTTTCCGCCTAGCCCCCTTTCGCAACGCGCGATAAGGAACTTCGTTCCAATATCCTATTTATATTCAAAATTTATAGGTCATAGCCCGTGGCGTTGGTAGCGCGCTACCTCACAATTCCCGCCAGTCCATCTATCTAGCAGCTCTTTGGTATATCGGCCTGTTGCTCTGGCGCCACTTCTTCAAGTCCGTGCAGCACCATGCTAGAAATCCCGAGGCGGGTAGAATGCTCATTTGATCCAGGTCAAATTTTTTTGTGATGGGGTCTCAATGCGGCGTGGTTGTTGCTATGACATAAAACGTAATCTATCTCGGTGAGGGTGATCGCAGTCCACAGGTATCGCTCTCTTCTGTAGATGGGGGTCTTCGGTATCGGAATTCTTTCGAAATCAGGTAGATCAGAGGATCTATAAATCAAGATAACTACTAATACTCTGATGATACCCGACTCTTCGGGGTCCATCTTGATTTAGAGTATATTATTTATAATAAATCAATATTATAAGTATTATAATATTCACTGTAAGTACTCACAACACTGTAGGGACCCAACCGTCCGTCCCGAGTTCCCAGTGTAGACTAACTGTCTTGTACCGAGTTAGGTACTCGATAATTACATAACATCGAGTAATCGAATAATACAATAATCGAATAGATGATCGAATGAACTAGTTCATTTTGAAGGTTTGATATAAAAGGGTGGGCACATGAGCAGGGCAGTGGCAGTTGTTAACAAAAAGTAAAATGATTCGTCCCTTTAATTCCGGGCAAACGTTGTTGTGCCAAAAAAATTGTAGGGGTAGGGGGATGAAAAATAGATGTCCGATTCTCAACCCTAGCCGATATGCACGCAAAGATTCACGAAAATCGGTCAAGCCGTTTCGAAGGAGTTCAACTTCTAACACCGTGACACGAGAATTTTATATACCGGGTGTTTTTGAGGTTGTGCACAAACTTTACCAAATGATTCTATAGCATTTACTAAACATATCTTATACAGGTACTAGTGCATTATAAAGCTTAGTTTTTAAGTTATTGGTAATTCCATTTAATATGGGTGTACATTGTAAAAGGGTCTTTATTTGTGCTATGTTGCCGCTCAGTACGGTCATAATCATTCAAACTATACTTTTTTCATTTTAAATGTCATGTCATTATTGATCTACACATCCATACTTCCTCCTGACCAAGCAAATAATTACAACACAGCCGACATGTAGTTGTCCGGCATTATTAAGAGAATCCGAAATTAAGTACTTGGGTGTCATAATTGACGATAAATTAAATTGGCACAAACATATCTTATACACATCCACACGACTGAGGAAATTAATCTACGTATTTAAAGAACTACGAACGGTTGCGGACCATACCTTGCTCGTACAAACATACAAGGCCCTTGCGGAATGTATAGCTGCTTACTGCATTTGCTCTTGGGGATCAGCGGCTAAAACATATCTTCTTGACTTGGAAAGAGCGCAGAGAGCGGTATTAAAAGTTATGTTTTACCTACCTTTTCGGCACCCAACACAAGCAGTCTATGAAAAAGCTGGTGTCCTCTCAATACGCAAATTATTCATTTACCATAGCCTACGCAGATACCACAAACTTTATGTCCCAAATATTAAAATACCTGACAAAAAAAGACAACATTATCCAGTACCACCATCTAAAAGTAAAATAGCCCGACAAAACTTCATTTATTTAGCCCCTAAATTATATAATAAATTCAACAGTCTGTACAAAGGTAATAATTTATCCAATTATGAAGTCAAACAAAAAATCATAGAATGGTGGCGAACTCTTAACTACGACGATACTGAAATTTTGTTGTATTACACATTTTAAACTTTACATATATGTATACAAACACACACACACACTCAGACACAAACACACGCGCACACATATACACACACAAACACACATACATTCACTCACATATTTATTTATTTATTTATTTATTTTACATAAACACTCACACACTCACGATTATTTTAAATAGGTACCTGCTACTGTTTAACTATTTAATATTTATTAGTAGTGTTTTCTTTTTTCTTTTTTCATAACTTAATTTACATTTAAGACTGTAATTGTTACAAAAGAATTGGGAAGGAACTGTCTCCCAGGCCACAGCTCACGCTTTTCTGGGAGTCAGGGCTCTTCGTTTCAAATGTACACTCATTTATGGTCAATAAACGTTATTATTATTATTATTATTGGCTTGACTTGTCAATAAAGGCCCATTTAGACGGAGAGCTTTTCGTCTCGAAGAAGCCACGATCGAATTAATAAAAAAATCTTTCTTACATTTACACCTCTCGCTATTTGACGACAATTTCCTCGCAATGGAATATTGATGAAAAGAACCAAATAAAAAACAAAAAACATACAGCTACATTCCAAATACAAAGTTATTGCTACATTATGCTCGCATGTGTCCAGTGGCCTAGAAAAAGGAACCCACTCAGCATGATGCCTTAGTCCTGTACGTCACGGACGTCAGTGTTTGTTATCTTCAAATTTTTGTATGGGAAAAGTGGAAAATCGACTTTACGCATTGTTTTAGTAGTCTCAAACCATCTTCGGACCATTGCCCTTCGAATAAAAACATTTCTAGCTCGTATTAGATCGGATAATTACAGGGAGGAAAACAGGGGGAGGGTATGATGTTTGCTGAGGCCCGCCATGGAACCTGTTTTATTATGTGCTGCGCCGATGCAGCTGTTAGTCACCCATACGTTTTCGGTTTTATCTTCAACTTCTAACACCGTGTCATGAGAATTTTAAGTATTAGTTAAATACTGCTTATGTATATATCGTAGAAGGCTAGATTGGAGTGTATGCTTTCGTATGTTCAGATCATCTCTGTAAACCATGTATCAAAGAACTCTTCAGTACTATGAACATAGATCTCTCTCTGTGGGCGTAGTTATATGTCAGGACTGCCAGGATACTAAATAAAACACACTGTTCGACAGGCACAAGGATACTCTTCGTTTATTGCCTGATAACACCCGGTTTCATGAATTCAACGTTATTTAGATTTTTTTTTTGGTTTCGCGATCCTATACCAATCTGTCTACCGTAATGTCAATTCCTTTTTCTTAATTTTGATAGATTACTAAGAACTTATTTTACTATACGCCGACACGGCCATTCTGACAAGACACACGTCCTCGTGTGTGAATCGTACGAAATCGCGTCATTTTGAACGAACGTAACATAAAACAAGATCTTCAAAAATCATTACGAATTTGAATTAATTAACCTGAGCCACGTACCATAGTCGTAAACCTCAACTATCAAAAGTAAAACAAAAATTCTGAATGATCTCTGAATCTCGAGTGAGTCCCTCAATCCCCACGGCTTTCAAAGCCGACCAATAATCTCCACTGGTGCCATACGCATACCCACCAAGTGAACAACGCCACCTTCACCAGAGCAAAACGCGCATCGCGCACCCACGGACTACTTGTGCTGCCCCAAGAGACACCGATTTCTAACAGGCTACGACTACGTAATTGCCACTGGTGCTGCAAAGTTACTGACTCGAGTTCCCATGTTTTCTTACTTCATCAACAAGTTCATTATAAAAATCAAATTCGACTGGTACATGACCTACAGGCATTCTCATTAACTTTCCTTTACTTTACTGCCAAAAGTTACACCAAAGCTTGTTGTTGCCCGAACACCCGCAAAAATATCATCAGTTCATTTTTTTAGCACAATCACTGCTTCGCTATGTGTTTTCGCTATGGAGAAGAAGCAGCGGAAGAAACTCCATAACAACACTTTTTTATCACGGAACTACCAAATTATTATTTGCGCGATTTTAAAATATTCACGTCACGCGTAGCGTCGTTTGGTACGTCGCGGTCGCTGCGTCGTCACCGAATCAAAGCATCTCGTTCGTTTGACTCACTGTCGGCCATTGCTGACGACTCACACGTCCTCGTGTGATCATTCTGTAAAGACAATATCAACACAGTATTTCGTTCGGCTATTCTGACTTCATGAAGTAAGGGAAGTGTATGTGTGTGTATGTTTTTGTGTGTGTGCTCATAATCCCAGATAAAATTTCACAACTCGCATATAAACTATGTTCAATAAAGAAACAAACTCATTCCTAACTCATTCCTCAATAAATTAATCGAAAGGCGTTATAAATTCTCGTGTCTCATCTATACTGCTCAATTTTCAACGTAAACCACATGTAACATCACATCAAATCCTAATATTATATCATCATAATTCCTTCAAAATAAACTTCAAAATATTTTAAACCGCTTTTACCAATCAGTATTCAACACTTTTGTTATTGTCCAACCAGTATTTAAACAGTTCCAACTACTATCCAACCTGGATTTGTACACGTTATGTCACAGTTCAACACAGAAAAATGGCTGAAGGTTGATCATCATCATTAAACTCAAAGCTGAGAACATCTTCAAATTACTCTTAAGTCCATAAATTAATCACTTTGATTAGTATACACACAACATCGACCCTTCCTCAAACCACTAAGCATTATGTTGGCCCAACTGCCTCATCACCATCATGCGAAAGGCCGCATTGATCTCTACTATGAACATTTGACCTTCAGACAATTTAAACAGTCACGGCTGTTACAGATAAAGAGATCTTATTAAGCCACGCTTAATACGAATTCAACTAAGCATACTGGTTAAACAATTTCTCTCATAACATAACAGATTATAACTCTAACTTAGACTTACCTAACCTTTTTTTTACCTTACCTAACCTACCCTTTTTTAACGTGTGGAAAGACCTTCGTCTCATCCATTCGGCCATCGGATATGTAACCTACCCTCACCTAACCTAACTTAAGCTAACCTAAACTTTTTAGTCCGCAGTGGTTTGGAGCACCGCAGTGCTGCTTAGAATCCATACGGACTGATGCGGATGATGTGTATTCCAAGAGACTCGAAAGTTCTCAGAAACGCTTCTCATGGCATCTTACATTCCCATACAATTTGGGCAAAACAATTCCAAGCCACGCAGATAATTAAAGCACTTCAAGATGTCATTATCGAATCGAAGACGAATGCTTGACCTCTCGTTTCTTTACAAGCTTGCCAATGGATTACTTGACGCTCCTAATATTTTCTCTCAACTCAACTTTTCCTTTCTATCCAAATTACCTAGATCATCATGGTTCAGAATTCTCAATGACGCACAATGTTGTTCTAACCTCGAAAAAAGTACCACTTACTAGAATTATTCGCTTAATTAGGAATATTTCTAATAATGATGACATTGACTTATTCACAAGTGAAATTCGCGAATTTCTAAATACTTTAATTAATTTGATTTTTTCAGATGCACTGTAATTTTCAATTCAATACTATTATTATCATTTTTGTTATTATCAATGTTATTATCTTACTGTTAACTCACCTTAGTTAAATGCATGACCACCAAGAAACGGCCATGTAGTCTACACCTATAAAATAACACTTATCTTGCTTTTGTTCTTACCTATTGTTTATTTTCTGTAAATGGTTTGTATTATGTTGGTGTTTACTAAATAAAGTAATAAAATTTAATTTAATTTATTTTAATGGGCATGGGCAATTTGTCGAACGATCCTCAAGAAAACATCATTATTTACATACTCTGCCACTGTAAGTGACGTCCATTCGGACACAAACTGTACTCACTGAATAACCTCCATCAATTTATCTGAAGAATAGGATCCAAGTTCTAAGACCTGTTGTCTATACATTCTGTAGTAGCGTTGTAGGATATTTGGAGAATTAAACATTTTTCTTTCTTTCTACTAACTGACCAATTAGGTAAACATTAAATTTCAATTCAATCAACAAATAATAATCAGTACCACATCATTTTACCTTTACCATCAATTTACTTTTGCATTAATAAAAAAAAGAAGAGATAGCTTGACGTCGCATCAACAACTCATCTCGTCATCGTACCAACAAATTCTGCTTCAACATTTTGCCTTCGTAGAATTTAGGAAACAGCATTGACCATTTGCGAGAAAGTAAGAAACACAATTATTTGAAATGAATTTTGAACTTAGGAACCACTTGATCTGATTGCTTTCATTCCATCTTATCACGTTTAATTTAACTCTAATTAGATCATCTATCATCCTCAACTGTATCTGTAGTATGAGTCGAACATAACATTTCAAATTCAACTCTGTTGAAGTGAGTAAGTCTGTAGAAGAGTGGTCTGTAGTTAACACGACATTTCAAAATTTCTTTTTCATCTTAATAAAATTGTCATCAGTTGTCACTTCGATAGATTATAATACTTACGTCAAGACGTAATATGTCATAACAAACCTTGATGACAATTTTGCACCAGCCCAAGAACTATCAAAATATTATCATAAAATTATGCAGGCAAAATACGAAATGTAATAATGTTACCATCCAAATATGCATTTACCGTTGCTCATCAATTGAAGATATTAGGTTACCATTCAGTCTACTTTGCAACAATGCACAATGTGTGATTGGGCGCGATCATTAAAGTTGCCAATAAACAAATCAATATCAATCTTACAAAAGAGCTAGAAGTTCCTCAACTACGTAGGAAACGCTACCATTATAATCAAGGCATCAACTTGACCATCTTACCATATTCAAAATCAGAATGTAATCAATGATAGGATTAGATGCATATGCTAAACTGACGTGACCATTTGATCATTGGTGAACATCTCGTATAACGTAGCATCACAAATAGGTTGGTCTTTCTGTTGCGTTATATTTAACGGTGTAGTGAACCAGAAGTATTCCATCTTACAATTGCATCTTTCACCAACTCTAAAAGTAAATGAAATGTTAACGACTAAAAGCTTTATGCCAATCATGCCGGGCTCGACCATGCACAGGTTGACTCAGTAATCAGCACAGGACACAGCGCTCGCAACAACGCCGGCAGAAGCATGTACGACCCGTTGCAATTTAGCAGAAACCAGCTTCGCTCCACACTCGTAGTTATACACATTCAAATCTCGCCATTTTTCCTAAGCTGAAACGTTTAAGATAGGTTACTCTCAGTTGCATGATATCGAGCATCATATTCACTGGGGCTACTTATCTTGCATTCCTTTAGTGGAAAACCTGAAACCAAATGCTCATTCCCACCTATTTCTCGAATTTTAGTCATAAATACCAATGCGCTGTGGATTTTTAGATAAAGTCCAACTTTGCTATTACACTCCATGATCCCATCATCTCCTTTATGTTTCATTGATTTTGTATCGTTTCTCTTTGTAAAATTTCCGTTCAATTTCAAATGTCATCCAAACTGTTTTGTCCGTCATTTATTTTCCGACATGTATTACTCTGTTTCTCATTAAAACTGTTTCACCATCTGGGTTTTTTTTATCCCACGCCTGATATCGTAGAAGGCTAGATTGGAGTGTATGCTTTCGTATGTTCAGATCATCTCTGTAAACCATGTATCAAAGAACTCTTCAGTACTATGAACATAGATCTCTCTCTGTGGGCGTAGTTATATGTCAGGACTGCCAGGATACTAAATAAAACACACTGTTCGACAGGCACAAGGATACTCTTCGTTTATTGCCTGATAACACCCGGTTTCATGAATTCAACGTTATTTAGATTTTTTTTTGGTTTCGCGATCCTATACCAATCTGTCTACCGTAATGTCAATTCCTTTTTCTTAATTTTGATAGATTACTAAGAACTTATTTTACTATACGCCGACATATATATAAAAGGAATAAACCAAAGATGTGTTTCTCTGTAATCAAAAATATATTTGTTTTATTTTACATATCATACATTTAACATTAAATAAAAACCTATATTACAATAACTCAATTATAAAACTCACCTGTAATCAAAAAAACGACATTTAAAGTTTATTCTCTTCTAAATACTTATAGTACATAATACTACCTAAATAAAATAATTTTCTATTTGACGCCATTGATGTCACTACTATTTTTCTTCCGTGTTCGGTTTAGAACGTCAATGCATTAAAAAATTAAAAAGAAAATATATTTTCTTTACATCTCCCCACCCAGGGAGAAAAAAAAATTGTTTTTTTTTTATTCAGATTCTTCTGACTCTATGTCTTCTTCTTCTAACGTAGGAACGGGAATAATCTTTGTTATGTGGTAAAGATTTGACTCTGTTTTTTTGTGGCCTGTATCAATCCTGTAAATTGTGTTTGAAACTTTTTCAGTAATTTTGAATGGTCCAATTTTCAGTTCATCTAATTTCTTTCTATTAAGTTTATTTCCGTTTTCTATAAACACCATATCTCCCGCTTTAAATTCATATTTTTTTAGCTTTCTTTCAAATTTTATTTTGTTATAATTATGAGATTTTATTGTATTTTCTAGTGCTGTTTTTCTATCTATAATCCACTCCTCATGAGATTTCTTTCTTTTAAATTCTTTGGGCAATATCATGACATTTGTGCCATATAAAATATAGCTCGGCGGAAAGCCAGTGACTGTATGTATTGTTTCATTGTACTTATTTACGCATTCTTGTGCAATTGTAGTCCACGCTTTCTTTTTTTCTTTTTCATTTAATTTGCATCTAATTTTGTTTACTAACGTCTGGTTCAATCTTTCATTTAGTCCATAAACTGTATGTTACCATCTAGTTATGAATAGCCCTCTTTCCCCTACTGCTGTTTCAGCATTAGCATAGTTAGTTCTAAGAACGAAATGTGAAGGCTCAGCGAATGTGCTCGGCCCACCGGATGAGCCCACCATGGATGTAAAACGAGTATTAAACCAGCCTCCAAATCGGCAATACGTCTTTTTATTTCAGTCCAAATCCTGAATTTAATTAGTTTAATTTTAGTAATTATAATTGGTTACACGCTCCAAACCAAAAGTGGCGCAGCCGGTAGGATTTTCTCAAGTAAATTCGTGGTTAGCGCATTTTTCCGACGTCAAAATTCGTCAAGAAAAAGTGAATGTCGTCTACGCGAGTAGAGAAAATCCTTCGAACCAAATAAATATTCTTTTGAATCCTGAGTGTGAAATCATCGAGTATGGGAGTCGCAAGCGGTTGGTGAGTAGAACTTTTCGCCAGTCCTTTGTCCTTAAATCTTCCCGTATTTTTCAAATCATATTTTAATTTTAATTGTTATATTTGAGATCGAAACTTGCTCATGTAACATTCTTTTATTTTATAGTCAGATAGGGCTACATGAAATTATAAGGCCTTATCTTATTCTTAGAATTCTATTAATAGAAGCAGACAAAGAGTAAATAAGTGTCAGAGACTCTACATTTTAAGATTGAATATTGTAATTTAATTGAACTAATAAGTATAGAAAATCATTTAAAACTCAATTATTAATATTTTTATAGACTAATATCGTCATTTTTCTTTTGCGATATATTTCGTAATATAAATTTTTTTTTACAACTTTTAAAAATTTTGTGTTTTATGTTGAATTTTTAAATTTTTTCTTTTAATGGTGCATAAAACATTATTGTGTTTTGTGATTTTAATTGTGTGTTTTATTGTTTAATATAATGTGTGTGTGTGAAATTTAATAGGATTTTAATTAAAGTGAGTTGCTGCCTCTAATTAGTTTCTACTCTATTAATAATGACTACTACGACTACTACGACAGTCGAACCGGTTCCAAAAGAAATTATTGATTTAATTCCGTTGTTTAATGGTGATAAAAGACAGTTAAACCTTTATTTGCGAAAATGCCAATATTTGATTGATCGGTATAAAGGAAGTGTTGAACAAGATCTCTACGTTTTTAACGTTTTAACGAGTAAACTAAGAGAGGATGCAGCTGCACTTTTATCGGAACGCGATGATATTGTTACGTGGTCCGCGTTAAAACAATTGTTAATTCAACAGAACTATTGTATCATCTAAATTTGATTTTTAACCATGGAAATTTAGTGTATCCACCATTTGAAGAAAATTTATTGAAAATTGAGGAAACTATTAGTGTAAAATCTTTTATAAAAAATAACCAAATAACATTTATAATGGAAGTTCCACTTACCGATAAGAAGTCCTATAATTATTTTAAGATATATTCCTTACCTATTTTCACGAACCTGAAAATAAAACCTTAGCTATAATTCCTAAATATCCTTACCTTCTGGCGAAAGGTCTTAAATACTTACCGCTTATAAAACCCTGTCGTCCATTGTCTACTGGCGATCAGCATCTATGCACTGTAGACAATCAAGCATTATACTACGAACTTACCTGTGTGGAGCAGCTGATGAAATTCGACGAAGATAATAGTTCCTGTGAACAAAGAGAAATTCAAATCGAGGAGATCAGGGCTCAGGAAGTCAATGCCGATAGCTAAAATAGATTAAAAACGACCTTAACAAAGCAATGCGGTGAAGATATCAGTAACCAACATGTATTTGGCACTTACCTGGTAACCATGGATGAGCCTTGTGACTTGCAAATCAATGGAATTCACCTTCGTCATCGTATATTCGTAGAATCTGAAGTAGTGGAAAGGATTCCTATTGTCGCCTTACCCCATTTTCGTATGGACAATACCACACAATACCGAGGAAGTGCAGTGAATATGAAAGGAATTAGTTTAGATGAAGTGAAATACATGGCCTTTTCATTAAAACATAGTGAAGTGATAGAAAGTGTTTTGAGTAACCAAAAGAACTTTAGCTTCAGTGAAATTTTAGGATACGTCACTTTTACTTTAATAATTTCCAGTTTTATTGTATTTTTGAGTTATATAATTTGGCTAAAATCGCCTAAATGTTTATTGTACTTTTGAGTTATATAATTTGGCTAAAATCGCCTAAAAGTTTATTATTTAAGAAAAATTATCGGAATGATTCTTCACCCGAACCTTCCGATAATTTTCCTCTTAGGGTCGGAGGAGTTATGAATAGCCCTCTTTCCCCTACTGCTGTTTCAGCATTAGCATAGTTAGTTCTAAGAACGAAATGTGAAGGCTCAGCGAATGTGCTCGGCCCACCGGATGAGCCCACCATGGATGTAAAACGAGTATTAAACCAGCCTCCAAATCGGCAATACGTCTTTTTATTTCAGTCCAAATCCTGAATTTAATTAGTTTAATTTTAGTAATTATAATTGGTTACACGCTCCAAACCAAAAGTATCTTCATCTATGTAATTATGTTTTAATTCATCTGTCATTTTTATCCAAACTCTTCTTACTTGATATCTTTTCATCAAACTATTTTTTACTTTATTAAATACATTCGTCTTCATTATATCTTTATGATAGCCCACTGATTGTAGTTCTTCTGGTACTACATAAATTCTATTATCACTTGTAGATATTGTGGTAATTGAAAAAATATTTGAGTTTCCATCACTTCCTGGTAATAATGTAAATTCGAAACGAAGTTTCTCCATTTTTATTAGTTTTATTGTTTCCCCTTTTTATGTTTATAAACAAAATGTCGTTTTATAAAAGGAATAAACCAAAGATGTGTTTCTCTGTAATCAAAAATATATTTGTTTTATTTTACATATCATACATTTATTTGACGACTCGCAGGGCCTTAGCTCGCCAGGAGGAGTCTCAACTCCAACTGGTTTTGCAGGAATTGAAGGCTTCCAAGGAGCTAGTTAAACAACTACATTGCGAAAGGGAGGACAATGAAAAAGAATTGTTGGATGTGTTAGATAGAAATAATTCATTAAAGAAACAATTATCAGAGTTACATACGCAATTATTAACAACCTCCGACGAACGTGACAGACTTCAGTCAATAGTTGACCGGTTCGACCAATGCAGTGATGAGTATGAGCAGGCCCTCAAGCAAATTGCTGCATTGGAAAAACAGCTTCACGAGGCTAACAATCTCATTAGCCAATTAGAGAGCAGTCAATCTCAAATAATAGCCTCCCAGAACCAAAGTCTGTTCGAGGAGTTGGTAGTTAGTGCACCCAATCTGGTTTCTGCTTCATGTGCTGTTAATCCCATTGCAACAATCGACTTGACAAGAGAGGACTCCCCTTACCGTACAGTTGCCAGGAGCACAGTTACATGCAGCAGGAATAAGTTGAAAAAATATATTAAAATTAATAAGTATGTCGGAAATCAGTAATTTCAAATCATAAAATGGAACGTCGAGCTGGAACTAGCTTGGGTGTATTCGGAAGTTGAAGATGGCAGCACCGTGCAAATTGTCTACTGTTATTTGAGTACACGCGGTGGCGGGGGTCACAGAGGACAGCTATTGACTTTCCAACCGCCAGCGGTCACTCTTTAGACAGCCTCCGAGCTGAGCGGACGCTAAAGTAGAACGTCGTTATTATGGCCGAGTTTAATTTGCATTAGCATTGCACAACGTTTACTTTATGGAGAGCACAACTGGGTACAGTGTGTACTGATGGACTGCGATCGAGCAGGTATTGCGTGTGTTGACCAGTCAGTAGCGCGTTATGCCGGAGCCAGCGAGAAGTGCACGTGGACTGTTTTCTATGCACAGTCATACCCTTTGCGAAGAGTAGCACCCATGCGGCTGTGATGGTTCGCTTCTGATGAGATAGGTCATGGTGCCAGCGATTGGCGGATTGATCACGCGGGTTTTAGAAAGCGCGGGAAGCGCGGGCAAGTTGTGGAGCCGGGATGGCTATGAGTGTGCAATGCGACATGTGAATTATGGTTGGTTACCCGGAATGCCGCACCGCGATGTAAATCCGACTTCACCGCGTTCCATTAGCGATTGGTTATGTTATTCGAGCGACATAGTAACCTGTTCAGAGCCATGTGTATCAGTAGTAATTGCCTACTAAATTAGTAGCAAGTGTAAAACATGTGTTTCAATGGGTTTCTAAGTAAAATGATGAAAACGCCCACAGTTTATTATTTTCTGGACCACCTATCTGCGACATCAGATCGTGGGATAATGAATCCGAATTTCAGGTTTTTCAGATGGCTATCTTGATATGATATTACAAACAGTGGACGGCGAACATGCCAAATAAGGATTCGTTTGAGGTTATAAACGTAAGGAAAGTAAGACAGCGATTCGGTATGGCATTTTTATTTCATTATTATTATTATTGGTAAGCTCCTGCAGCCAGCATGTTATCTCTTAGCGAACAGAGCTAGAGCTCTTCATTTATCACGAACAGATGCTTGATGAACATCCTCGTTGACTGACGCGTTGGCAACAGCTTTCCTTATTATCTGCCTGAACTCCTGGCCAACACTGGTCTCAGTGTCCAGGCAACGCCTGGTTGTCATATCCGTGGCGTCTTTGTGGCGCGTTACATAGCACCAGGATCACACGTTTCTTTTGCTGAGTTTGGTGCCGAGTTACCGAGTAACCGGGTGTATTAAAAGAAAAGTTATTTTCTAAATGGCGCACACTTTAAAAAAAAAAGTTACCTTAGGTGAAAGAGGTAACAAGCTATTGCGATAGTGCAATCCCCCACATGAATGGCATCTTTGTTCTCATTTGTTTAATTTAATTACCCTTACTGAATTAAATTTTATTTTAATTTCTATTCGATGACTGCAAGCGACAAAATAATAAAAGGTATCAGAATCTAAGCAGAATCAGAACATCCGATAGTATTTTTGTGTAATATCTTGACTTCCAGTGTAAATGGTGCCGTCATCTTGAACTGTAAAAACACTTGACAGAATGTTCAAAGTTAAGGTCTCGTGGATTTGATTTTTAATAAAAATATTGTGCTTCTTGTAGCATCTAGGTTTTCCTGAAAATAGGACTGATCGGAAAGAATTTAAAGTGGAGGTGAAAGTGTTTAAAGTGGAGGTGTGCGTAAACAATAAATCGTTTCGCTTTATTTGTGCTTGATTCAATGAAGTGTTATAAAGTCTTTGCACAGTATCTTTCATCGTAGTTATTATTAATTTGCGCCAACATAGTTATTCAAAATCAGTGCAAGTATTGTTTTGTGAAACCAGAAGCGTTCTGTAAATGAGATAGAGAATTTTCTATTTTCTAACATCTTGTTATTATTTAATTTATCGTCTACCCTCAGTTTAGAAAAATAACATTTAGAAATTTCGTGTGTCTTGTCGTTGTTTTTTTTTTGTGTGTTTCAGATAAACTAAGTGACAGTGACTGTTGTATGGACATGCAAGCTTGGAAATAACCAAGAGGCGATCATTGCGATTGCGGCGTAATGATACCCGGCATCAATGCAGGTAGCGTTTGTTGATAGTGATACTGTTGGGAGCGTATCCGGCTTCTTGCACTATGGCTTGCAAACGATGACATGATAATATAACAGGTGATCTGTATTGTTTCTTTTCTTTGTGGCTTAATTAAACAATAATTATTCCTTGTCAAGTTTGTGATAATTATGCGATTTCACAATTGATATTTGATAGTTACCTGGGTTGAATACTTGACGATTTCTGGTAACAAAGGATCAGTAGATCACTGGTCTTTGCTCACCCAACATTGAGTAACTGGCACCAAATGAGTGAAGAATAGACGTTTTGTTACTTACAAGAAACATCTAAAGATAATTATTACTTTACTGAAGAGTTGTGCTGTTTTTGAATTATCTTTAAAACAGACAGGATGACATAGTGAGAAAGTTTAATAGGTGCAGTTTTTTTGATTTTTAAAATATTGCTTAAGATACCGAACCTCGTCAAAGTAGAAACGTACCATGGCTAGTTGCCAGTTCCGTCAGATGCACCATGATCTTTGTGTGTGATAATTATATTAGGTAAAAGTCAAAGTGCTTAAATATTACTAAAATTAACACATCTTTTCTTAGTGACAATATCAAATTATAGTATGCACTTTATGATAGATAAGGAATTAAATAAAGAAACCCTTTTCTCAATCTTCACTGCTACTGAAACCTGTAATTGCTCACAGATTAAACAGTCAACTGATTGACGTGATATAAAATGTACCCATCGCAAAGTAACTCAATTAAGGTGACTTACAAAATTCATTAACAGCTATGCTGCAGTAAGCTGGTTCTTTGGCAAGGGAATATTATCGTGGTCGTATCACATATTATCATGGGGAACGTCATAATAGCTGTCACTATCTTCTCAGCTAGTTCAGAAAGACTGTTTGAAACAGGTGATCTGCATTTCACAGTAATAACGTTTTACTTCAGCAGGTAGGTACTCTTTTGCCGCAGTGTTACGCTTAAACGGGCTAACTACGTAATTTTCTTAAAAAAATAATAATTTCGAGTAAACACTCGTAAGGGTGGTGAATGTACACGTATATTGGTCGCGTAATGTCTAGTTTTTTTTATTTTTTATTATGTAGTCAATTTCAGTGTACAAACCAAATTGGACAATAATAATTTGTTGGCTGTATCCTGGAGATGCCTTTCACTTTCTTCGACAAATGATTTGTTGGTTTACCATATAGTGAGAGGTCACAGTAATAGCAATCAATCGGTATTGAGTTCTAGAATTCATAGAGTTATTTGAACGAATCTTATTGAAATTAATTGTTGCTTTGTTGAATTTCATCTAATGTAAGCATTCGATGGTAATGCGAAAAGCAAGCTACCTATTTTTTAGTTGTAGAAATTATTAATTGTCCTGGGGAACGCGGTACGCAGTCAACTCTGATGGGAGTCTGATTTTAGAGGAAACTAGAGACGTTATCTGGGGGAATTACAACAATGAATTTTATGTTTTGAAATTACCATGTTACTTCGTCGTTCTTTGACCACGACTATGAAGTACCTGCGTCACGTGTAAATGTTAGTTGAATATTAGATCAATGCTGAAATAATGTTTGGTGGAAAAAATACCTTAGTCAATTTAGTCATACAAGGTGAAAACAACTTGACAAAAGTGACATTGTTTTTGGTTGGTTTTTAATGATGCGTGGAACGAAATGTTTGAATTGCAGACATAATAATTGACATCATAAATTATTCAATTAGACACGCAAGTTTTACGAATTACCCTTTTTTTTTTTTTGCAAACTACCTTCAATATTTGCAAACTCCTTTCAATTTTGGTGAAGTACCCTAAATAATTACTAGATAAGCTACCGAAGTATCGGCCGTGTAAATGATGAGGGGCCGACAATCTACAGCTGATACCTGGGGTATATCGTTACAATGAGTATAGCGTTGTCACCGTGCGCGGGTTAGCTAAAAGCGCTAACTATGACATCCTGTGGCGGCTAAATGGTAGCGATCCTTTAAGTTCAGTGAATGAGTTGACCGAGAGATGCTAAAAGACCATTACGTTCTACTCTGATCAGGGGCTAGGGTCAATGCTGACCCTCAACAACAATAGAAATTTTATGCCTCATTGAGCTTTCCAATAGATCAGGAAAGGCCGAGCTTAAGAGATACTTTTGTTTGTTTTCTGGTTACAGGTAAACCATGATAGTGAAGTTACTCTATGATGTATACAGCGTTCCGATTCAAGAGCTCACAAGCTTGTTCATGGTTTATACACCATCGCGAGTATGGGATCACAAAGCACCCACGAGGACGTGGGGCCTGTCATGATGGCCGTGTCGGAAATCAGTAATTTCAAATCATAAAATTGAACGTCGAGCTGGAACTAGCTTGGGTGTATTCGGAAGTTGAAGATGGCAGCACCGTGCAAATTGTCTACTGTTATTTGAGTACACGCGGTGGCGGGGGTCACAGAGGACAGCTATTGACTTTCCAACCGCCAGCGGTCACTCTTTAGACAGCCTCCGAGCTGAGCGGACGCTAAAGTAGAACGTCGTTATTATGGCCGAGTTTAATTTGCATTAGCATTGCACAACGTTTACTTTATGGAGAGCACAACTGGGTACAGTGTGTACTGATGGACTGCGATCGAGCAGGTATTGCGTGTGTTGACCAGTCAGTAGCGCGTTATGCCGGAGCCAGCGAGAAGTGCACGTGGACTGTTTTCTATGCACAGTCATACCCTTTGCGAAGAGTAGCACCCATGCGGCTGTGATGGTTCGCTTCTGATGAGATAGGTCATGGTGCCAGCGATTGGCGGATTGATCACGCGGGTTTTAGAAAGCGCGGGAAGCGCGGGCAAGTTGTGGAGCCGGGATGGCTATGAGTGTGCAATGCGACATGTGAATTATGGTTGGTTACCCGGAATGCCGCACCGCGATGTAAATCCGACTTCACCGCGTTCCATTAGCGATTGGTTATGTTATTCGAGCGACATAGTAACCTGTTCAGAGCCATGTGTATCAGTAGTAATTGCCTACTAAATTAGTAGCAAGTGTAAAACATGTGTTTCAATGGGTTTCTAAGTAAAATGATGAAAACGCCCACAGTTTATTATTTTCTGGACCACCTATCTGCGACAAGTATATAAATAAAACTAAGAAACTAATAAACCATAATAAAAGTAAAGCTAAATACACCAATTGCATAAAAGAAAAGATGCAATTACTTGAAAAATTAGAAACATTATCATCCATTATTGAAGAAAATAGAATTACTTATGAAGAAAACATTAGCTCACTAAATTGTAAATTGTGTAGTTTGCAAGAATCCTTAAAAATTATGACACAAAATTATGAAGGATCCAAAAAAGAGATTAGGGAATACATACTGGCTTTAAAATGTTTGTCTGATGTCTCTGCAAACAATGAGACCATCTCCAGAAGACATTCTGTGGCATCCAGCCTAGGTGCCACAGAACCTTTGACATACAAGGACGCACCAGTGTGTGAGCCATTAATCTCAAAACAATGTAAGACTTTAGAATTAGCACACAACAATAATTCCTTTGTGCAAAATGATTGTATTAAAAATGTTATATTTAGTGATGAAATTGGAAGGAATTTTGGCCAATTAACAAACATTTATTCGGAGCTCAGCTGTGTTAACCATTGTTTTCCTGGGTTATCGTTAAATGATATTTTTGAAAAAATTCTCCACAGTAAATTCGATAGTAACACAAACTTAATTATTTTTGTTGGAAATAGAGGTAAAATAAACAGAAAAATGTTAATATATTATTACAATAAATTGTGCACATTAAAAGTAAAAAGTATTGTAATGTTTACTTTACCTTACAGTGAGTGTTTGCCAAAAAAAGAAAATAACTTAGGTATAATATAAATTTAGCCATGTACACTATGTCTTTACATAGTAATAAATATTTAGAAATAATTGACATTAATAAATTAATTGCTAGAAGTTATATGACTAAAGATAATTACTATCTGTCTAAGTTTAATAAAAGACAAATAGCATTTTCGCTATCATATTTTATTGACAATTTAGCCAAGAATTTGGCTGGTAACTCTGCTTTTATTGAGCAGTCACCTAATGACATTCAGCATGTATCGTTGGAATACGTTCCAAGTAATTTAAATTAGTCTGTAAGACAACAGAGGACATCTCTAGCAATATACCGACCAAGGAAAAGCACCTTAGCTTAAAAATTATACACCAAAATATACAAGGCTTTTCCGGCAAAGAACTGGAATTAAATTTATTATTACATGAAATGAATATTGAAATTGTTTGTGTTACAGAGCACTGGTTAAGAAAATATGAATTAATGTTATCCATAGATAATTATAGTATAGGCAGTTCATTTTGTAGGGAAAATATACTAAGAGGAGGGTCATTAATAATTATTCATAACAGTTTGATTTTTAAGGAACGTAAAGACATAGTATCCCTTTCTATTGAACAAAATATAGAACTTTCTTGTATAGAACTTGAAAAGGTAGTCGTGGTATGTGTATATAGACCACCTGCAGGCAGCTACCCATTGTTCGAATCCGCTATGGAGGATGTTCTAAAAATTGTATGTAAAAAAAATAAAAAAGTAGTTGTGTGTGGAGACTTTAATATTGATATATTAGTTACAACTTCTTGCTCAGTAAGGTTCATTAATTTATTTAAATCCTTTAATTTAGATTATGTATTTTTGGAACCTACAAGAATAACTCCATCATCGGCTACTTGCTTAGATAACATTTTTTGTGATTGTACAATAATAAATAAGTCAATCTTAAATTGTATTAGTTCAGACCATAGCGGACAACTTGCCACCATTGAGTACCATCATGACCTTCCTAAACAGAATATAATTTGCCGGCCAATCACACAAAGAAGAATTAATATATTTAAAAAAAACATTGCGAATAAACTCTCGTCATTGAATATTAACTCAGATGACACACCTGACAAAGCATACTCGACAGTTTTTAATATAATAAAATATGAATTTAATAATAATTTCAAACAAAAAAATATTGCGTGTGATAATACCAAAACAAAATTCAGTGACTGGGCCACACCAGGAATATATAAAAGTAGATTAAAGCTTTTTGAATTATACGAAGAAAAATCAACTTCCACAGATCCGGAATTTTTAAATCGTGTTAGAATGTATTCTAAAACTTTTAAGTTAGTCTGTGCTAAAGCGAAATCTATCTACATTGCTGATAAAATAAAGAATTCTTCAAACAAAATTAAGGCAACCTGGAATGTTATTAATAAAGAAACAGGCAAAATAAAATCAAATAAGCATAGTTTTTCGCTAAAAATCAATAATGAAAATGTCACTTCGGATAGTGCGATTGCCACCGTATTCGAGGATTTTTTCTCGAAGATACCGCATGTGATCACAAAAAACTTAAACGCATGCCCTCAACTAGCTATGACCATCTTAGAATCATGTGTTGATAAAAGTACCAACTCATTTAACTTTAAACCCGTTACTTGTGATCAAATTTTAAAAAGTTTCAATTCGATAAATATTAAAAAGTCAAGTGATATCTGGGGTCTTTCTACAGTTGTAGTTAAATCAATAATCAACTCAATTGCCCCCCATTTAAGTTTTATTTTTAATAAATGTGTTGAAGATGGTATTTTTCCCAATCTTATGAAACATGGGAAAATAATACCGGTTTTTAAATCTGGAGATAAAAACGACCCTACAAATTTTAGACCAATATCCATCTTACCAGCCCTCAGTAAAATTTTCGAAAAAATTATCTACAACCAACTTCTATCCCATTTTTCTACAAACAAATTATTTCATGTTAATCAGTTTGGTTTTTCAAAAGGTAAAAACACCACTGATGCAGGTATCGCACTTCTTAAACACATTTTTAATGCTTGGGAGGATAAGCATGATGCTATCGGTATATTCTGTGACCTCTCAAAGGCATTCGATTGTGTTGATCATAATATATTAATAAATAAACTTAGGCATTATGGTGTCTCAACACAATCAGTTAGTCTTATAAAATCTTATTTATCTGAACGTAGACAAAAAGTAATTATTAATGGAATAGAGTCACCTGGAGTGCACATGACCATGGGTGTGCCCCAAGGATCAATATTAGGACCACTGCTATTTTTAATATATATCAATGATCTTCCTTATTTCACTAAGAACATGTGTGAAACGGTATTGTTTGCTGACGATACATCTTTAATTTTTAAAGTAGATAGGAGGAAAAAATGTTATGACGACGTAAATAATACTGTTTCGCAAGTATTACACTGGTTTACATGTAATAACTTGATGTTAAATGCGAAAAAAACTAAATGTGTCAGATTTGCCTTACCTAATGTGAAACATATTCCAGCTCAAATTGTCCTAAATAAGGAAGTACTAGAACTAGTAAATTCTACAACATTTCTCGGCATTACCATAGACTCTCGACTACAATGGGGTCCTCATATTGAAGCCTTGTCAGGGAGGCTCAGTTCCGCTGCTTATGCTGTTAAGAAAGTAAGGCTCTTAACTGATGTAGAAACAGCAAGATTAGTTTATTACAGCTACTTTCACAGTGTAATGTCCTACGGTCTGTTGTTGTGGGGCTCAGCTGCAGATATTGAGTCAATCTTTGTATTACAGAAAAGAGCAGTTCGCGCTATTTACAGCCTCAGGCCTAGGGACTCTCTTAGAGAATTGTTTAAAGAAATAAATATACTAACTGTTATTTCACAATACATTTTGGATAATATTATGTATGTTAAAAAATACTTCGATAATTTTCTTAAAAAGAGTGATGTTCACAATATTAACACAAGAAATAAGGCTAGACTGATTGTGCCTAGTTTTAGACTCAGCAAAACTGGTGGCTCGTTCATGGGTAGATGTGTAAAAATCTATAATAAAATCCCGTTAGAATTAACAGAAATGCCATACTGTAAATTAAAAACTCATGTAAAAGGTATTCTCATGAAGAAAGCATATTACAAAGTTGATGAGTATTTAAATGACAAGACTGCTTGGACATGAGTTTTTTTTTATATTAAATATTGCAATAAGTAGAATTAAGTGCTGTCTGTAACTGTGAGTAGGAAAAAAATTATCGCGGGAGTTTCTTGCCGCTTCTTCTCCCGGGACCACTCACGGTAGGGATTTGTTGAAGCGATGGCGTTAAGTGACTTTCGAAAAGTGTTTGTAACAAACCTACTTCGAATAAAATTCATTTCATTTCATTTCATTTCATTTCATTTCATTTCATTTAACATTAAATAAAAACCTATATTACAATAACTCAATTATAAAACTCACCTGTAATCAAAAAAACGACATTTAAAGTTTATTCTCTTCTAAATACTTATAGTACATACTACCTAAATAAAATCATTTTCTATTTGACGCCATTGATGTCACTACTATTTTTCTTCCGTGTTCGGTTTAGAACGTCAATGCATTCAAAAATTAAAAAGAAAATATATTTTCTTTACATATATAGTCGAATGTTACTAATGTTAATGACTGTGATTAACATAACCTTTACGGACGAGGTCCCATTTCATTTGCAGAATTCACAAACGTAGCCTCGTGAAGAAGACCCACCACTGCAATTCTCATGTGCCCAATTCTTACCTACATTTTGAACTCATAAATCTAGTCTTCGGTGGGTGGGTCACAATATTTTTCCTGGCAAGAAATGCAGAAATATTCATCATTTTCTTTATCACATTCAAAATTGTTTAAATTTCTTAAACCTTTTGCTCGTTTTTCTTTAGTGTTTTTTGGTTTTTTATTTGGTTGGTTAAGCTTTGCTTTTTTACTTTTTCCGGTGTGCTGGTGAAAATAATGGAGTTTTTTTAACTAATCGTTTTGTACGAGTAGGTTTTAGAGTTGGTCCTTTCAACTAACTACATCACTAAGTGGTAGGCCTAAGGGAGATGGACAAGTTTGACTTGTTATACACTTGCGAGCTTTAAATTGGAATCACATAAACGGGGATGGTTCAGAACAATTTTAACAATTTTCATGCAATAAAATTATAGAATGTGGTATATCATTTGAAAGGTAATTTTATTGGCTTTCATCCTCTTTTGATATCATAACCAAATCTTATTAAGCTTATGTCATGGAACGTAAAAACAAAACTCATTAATTTTTAAAATAAAATATGGTTTGGAAGTCCTGAAACCCTATAAAAAGGGCCGTGTGTGAAAAAATTGTCATTCTAATCCGGCAAGAGTTGTCTCAGCGTACTATCGCTCATCAGCTTCATCTGAGTCAGTCCTGTGTCTCAAAAGTATACCAAAGGTTCAGGTAGACTGGAAACTTAGTGCGAAGACCAGGTTCTGGCCGTCAGCGATACACTTCTGTGAGAGATGAGCGTTTTATTGTCTCTACTTCGCTCCGAAATTGACACCTGACCGGCGTTGACATCCAGCAGCGGATCAGAGAACTTCGAGGGAGAGCTGTCAGCGAGTGGATAGTGAGACAAAGACTTAAAGAAACAAACTTGACCCCAAAAAGGCCAGCCACGGAACCCAAATTAGCTGCAGTCCACCGACAAGCCCGACTTCAATTTGCCCGCGATCATTTAGATTGGGGTATAGAGCTATGGAGCCGAGCCTTGTTCTCGGACGAAACCAGAATGTGTCTGCATGGTAGAGGAAGAGTTTACAGGAGACCGGGGGAGTGATTTGCATAATGCTATTTGGCGGAAACCGTGGCATATGGGGGTGGGTCCTGGTAAAGGGTATCATTTGTTCATCAATGTTACTATATAGTAACCCGGTACTCTTTCTAACTTGTAACAGGCTTCCCGCACTCGGTCAATAATCGGCTGTATTTTCCGTAAAGGATTAGGCGGTGTGTTCTGTGGTGGTGATTCTGAATCAACGACATGCAAGGAATTCCTGAGCTGAAGAAATCGATCGCGGCTCATATTATCAGCAATAAGTGGCAATCTCGTAGATTCTCGCCAGTACATTGGTAAACGTGGATATGGAATGACCCCCATAATCAAGTGTATAGCAAATAACTTTGTAATTTCTAACTGGGTAGTTTTCAGTTCTGTTCCATACCTACGTAGGTGATAAATATTACAACGAGCAGCCATTTCGAAGAACTCCTCATCAAAGTAGTCGTGGACATATTCACTATGTGTCCTTATTGGTCCCGAGGGTGGATTTGGATAATTATGGTCCTTATCAGTAAAAGCTGATTGCCTCCACATACCAGATCGACGAGTAAGTGAGTTTTCAGTCATTACCTCATTTGAAGATTGTACTGGTTGCTTCGGAGAAACGCAACGTGATACAGATGTGGATGGCATTCCTTGTAGGTCTGAGGCGGCATTTTCTGGTTGAGGGTCAAAATTCTCCTCATCGAGCTGACTTTCAAAAATTACCGGATCAAACTGGTCACCTTCATCGTCTAGATCTTCAATTTCGGAGATGTTCGCGCCTACACCAAAATAGACATTTTTTAATCAATTTCTTTGCTAATCGAATTCTACAGGAGTCGATTAGTGTCGGTACTTTTAAAATAATTTTTGTTGTAAAACCTTACGTTAAAATTCAAGTGAAGTGAATCGCCTTCAATACGGGACACGAGCTACATTATTTTCAATATAAAACCTAAATCGGATGATATTTGTTGCGGAAAAGTACTAAATACAGTGTGTGAATTCGTTAGAACAACTTTTATTGAGCAACCATCGCTCCAGTGTTGCTGTAAGCCACAGGAGATATCTCCGTTCTGCAAGAGATCTAAAACATCTTGGTCCTTCAAAACTGCACCTAAAAAAAAATGAGCTTATCATACTTCAAAAAAATATCAAAAAACAGTGGAGAGAAATATGCGTTTTACGGATTTAAAAATGCGTTAAAATCCGGATCATCACGATCGTGATGATGTAAGTTAAACTCGTCACAAACAGAGGTAAAGCTGCGTTATTACAATAAAAGTTACACCTTTGTATTAATTGATATCTATTTTAAACTCTTAATTATAAAAAAGGTGGAAACGTAAAGAAAAATATTGAAATAAAAATACTTACGTGATCTCGATCCACGGTCAAAATGCGCGCCCATCTTTAACAGCAGTCCTTCGGCTA
Organism: Thymelicus acteon; assembly: GCA_951805285.1. Taxonomy (NCBI): domain Eukaryota; kingdom Metazoa; phylum Arthropoda; class Insecta; order Lepidoptera; family Hesperiidae; genus Thymelicus; species Thymelicus acteon. The sequence continues at coordinate 23,965,255 of OX638214.1, read as the reverse complement.
CTGATGATTAGAAACGTGTCCTTGTATTTTTTTAAAGTAATTGCACACATCAACACGATCGTGCGAGGCTGATCGCGTTCATAAAAACAAATGCCGTTTTGTATGTATGATGTAGATTTTTTTTTATCAAACATCACGCTCATATTGAACCGGTTGGAAAGGAATACCTTAAAAATGAAATGGTATGTATTTACTCGTAAAAACTCACAGACTCGGACCAGATAGTGTGCAGGCGCTCAGTCATGTTGATAATACATAGTGATAAATTAACGGCACATAGTCTATTTCATCCACCACACTTGTTAAAATACCTAATAAATCATTCATGATGCACTATCAAATCTTCCGTCAAGTACGGTCAAAATAAACAGTTGTTTTAAAACACCGGTCCACACACTGACACTAAAACGGTTGTTAAACAACTTGTTTAACAAATAAAATAAATCGCAATACCAGTAGTTAATATCGCACGCACATTGCTTACGTACGGCAAGACGCGGGGGGCGGGACAGCCGAAGCGAGGGGCGCGGTGCCCGCAAAGGCCCTTGTGAACGCCCGCCGCGCCGGCGTTCACAAAGGCCTTTTTTGTTTGAAGAAAATAGGTTCTTATTTATTGTGAACTAGCATTCACCCACGGCTTTGCCATGTATTTGGGCCAAGTATTTCATGTTATGGATAAAAAGTAGCCTAATGTCCGTGTCCCAGTTACCCTCTCATATACCAAATACGCAAATCAATCTCATATTTTTTATTTATGAAGTAATCAATAGACAGAGAGAAAACTTGCACATTTATAATACTAAGCACACGGACTTTAAAGAAATACGGACGTAATCTCAAGAACAAATTCAGTGAAGCACCCATCGGAATACAAACTCTCTATTCGTACAAGTAAACACGCACACATTGACACCATCGGCCGCCATTCCGGCGCCGGACCGCACTCGAGTCATACGGACAACGGGAGTTGATAAAGAATAATAAAAATACCTTTGTGTGCTGTTAAAAGTTGCAAGAACAATATTAATTCAGTTAAAAAACATAAAGGGATCACCTTTCACAAGTAAGCTTGTAATTTAATCACTGATTTCTTTTATTTTTCCTAAAGTTATTAACAAAATAAAACTAGAAAAATTGTAACCACAAAATCAGCCAGTGCTGCCAACAATATTGCATATGCTAATACCCAGAATGTGTGGGAAAATTATAGCATATATTATAATACTCGAGTTTCTTATTTTAGTTTAAAAGTATATATTTTTGGGGTTCCGTACTAAATAACAAGGAACCCTTACCTATATGTTTGCCATGTCTGTCCGTCTGTCCGTGGTATTGCTTAGAAACTAACAATATTAAAAAGCTGAAATTTGGTATAGATTAAGGTATATTAATTACGTTAAGATAATGGTAGAACAAAATTTGAAAAAAAATTTTTAAGTACCTCCCCTATAAGTAAAGTGGGTAAACCAGTGTATTTAATCTGTTGTCAATTAATAAAATTCATTAATCTCATCAAATATAACAATTTGCATTTATTGAATGTGGAATGTGTTATATTCGATTTACATGCATTAAGTATTTAAGTAGATAACTAAATTTTAAATGAAGAATTTTTAGTGTGCGTCCAAACGTAATAATTTAGTAAAGCTCTTTAGTTCATACAATTATTCACAACCTACTTAATCACTTATGCATTTTTACTAAATTTTAACTAAAAAGTGTCTGTCCGAACGTTTTAAGTGATAAGCCCCGCCCATCTACTTAACAGAAAAATTTCAATCTTTTTTTTTTGTTTACTTGCGTACTAAATTTTAACTACTAAATTGTTCGTTTACCTTATTAATTTACTTAAAATTTAGTTATCTACTTAACTAATTAATACGTGTAAACCGTACATTACGGAATAACTATTCAGTAAGTAATACATTTAGTGTTTAGATTTTACTATTACATAAAAAAAATGGGGAAATGCTCATATTGTGGTAACCCCAAAATTACGCACACGTAGTAAGCGATCGGCCATTACTATGCTTCACTCTCGATTAGACAAGGTTATGTCCGTTCTTTTTTGACGTCCGTGACTAAGCAGGATAGGATATATAATGTGAGATAAAGGAAGATCGTGAAAATTTTATAAAACAAATATTATAGGTACGTACACAATAAGAACAAAGACTTTACCTTATATGAAGAGTGAATGTAGCTCTCATAGAGATAAATTATGTTTTTTCTTAATTCTTCTGGCAAATCTCGATTTTTTTAATGATCACTAAGTATTCTTCTCGCTTTGCAGCAATATGTGATTCTTCGATTAGAAATTTTCTATTATTTTGACATTTCTTATAGGTAAATCCTATTGCTTTTAAAATTTTACGGAGCACTTGAAGACTACAATCAAAATGTAAGTCAGTTCTGGCGATCACCTGCAATTTTCTGAGTCGGTAGTCTGAAATATCAAAGGATTCCGTTGATTGTGCATCTGTACCTACAATAAGTTTTGTATCTATTGGTAGCTACAATAAGTCTTTACAACAAAATACCCTCGGATATTAAAGAATAAAGTCATTCCACGTTTTTAAAAGAATACTTGCTCACTATATTAGTAGTAATGTATGTATATAGTAGTAAAGCGAGTACATAAATTTAATATGTTTGTTTTAGACAATACGAAATGCCTACATTTTGTTTAATTTTTCATGCTTGTTCTAGCTTCTTATTTATTGATTTCTTCGGTGACAAACTATATTTATTTTATTTTTAGCAATGTTCTCACGGAAATGATGTTATATGTCTTATATGAAAATAAATATCGGTAAAAATTTAGACAAAACCTACCTGAATTTGTAGGGGGTGGGGGGGGGGGTGAGGAGGGGTGGGGGCTGGGATGTAAGGAACCCCCCTTACAATTTTTTTTCGGAGGAAACGCATACTTTTGTTTTTATTGAATTTGGAAGACTTTCCCGGGGCCACAAATCTTCCCAGTAAATTCATTTTTTTCTATTTGGTAGAGTACAATGCACTCCAAACCCAAAAGCCAACGACATTATTCGCGGACGACGTTTTTCACATTGGCGTACGATGTATACGACATAATTTTTTTGCAAGGACCATACCATTTTCCTCCGCGAATACTTTACATGGCTCGTTGGTTCCCAATTTTTTATACACTTCTACAAGATTCCACCTGTCAATAATTTCTTGTGTATTTAAATGTCGATTTACATAAATTCCGTCGTCAAAAATATTGTGTTCAGTGTCAGCCATTCCATCAAGTCCTGAACTTGTTGAAGGCACAGGTTCCGCGTCACATCCAGCCATATTTTCACCAAATCGTCAAAACCAATATCAATAAGAGAAGCCAAAGTCAATAAGAAGCCGAAGTCACGATGCAGCGATATAATCAGTGCCCAAAAAGCAAGCCGGTTCACAATGTAAATAATCAAATCCAAGTCAAGAAACGTAAACCAGTTATTGAAAATAGGTAATCAATAGCAGAAAGTTAACAAAATGTGTCATTTTTAAAATGTAATGGTGGTGGGTAGATACGAAAACTATAGGGTTTTCCAATAAGGACTTGACAACTTTTTTTCAAAATAAAATGAAAACCATTTGAGATATTTCAAAAACTTTATTATCGGGTTGAAGTACATTCAAAACATTTATGAATGGAACTCGACTTCGCCCATATGGCCACCGCGGGCACATTTGCAGCGGTCGATTCGTTGCACCCAATTTTCCATGACTCTGCCACACATTTCTGCCGAAACGACTACTATTTCGCGATCAATGTTGGGTTTGAGCTCTTCCAACGGCGTCGGCTTATTAGCATAGACCAATTACTTGACTTAGCCCCAAAGAAAAAAATCTAGAGGCGTTAAATCGCACGAACGAGGCGGCCAATCGGCTGGTCCATTTCTTGAGATAACACGCTCATCAAACTTGTTCTTCAATAAATCGATTGTAACGTGTGCTGTGTGGCTTGTGGCCGACTGCAAATGTGCCCGCGGTGGCCATATGAGCGAAGTCGAGTTCCATTCATAAATGTTTTGAATGTACTTCAACCCGATAATAAAGTTTTTGAAATATCTCAAATGGTTTTTATTTTATTTTGAAAAAAAGTTGTCAAGTCCCTATTGGAAAACCCCTTATTTATTTAGAAATCCTAACTAAATCATACAATTATGAAAATACTTCGATTCTGCATTAGTATTTACAAAATACAATACTAATAGAATTATTCGATAGGTAATGAAAATATTTCGATTATAAGCATTAGGTACAAATTTTTAATTTGTAGTATTATGTTTGTCACGTAGTACCATACGGTTACGATTCGGTTCGATTATTATTTCGATTCTGATTGGCATAATCGCCTTCATAGCTCTAGTAGTGTTTACATACTCTATGACAGTTCTGACATTGTCAAAATGGCGGTATGAATGTTTATAATATGTCGTGTAAAAAGAAAAGTATTTTAGCTCATTTTAAATATTTTGGTATCTCCCGCACCAAAAATTAGGCATCAAGGTGCTTGCATGGGTCCACACATTCAGAGTGATAGTTATAACAGTGACAAAATAGTGATATTTCATATTCGCGAGTCTTGTAAACTCCTCTTACACTGTTCAAATGTTTCGTTTGACTCATTTGACCATGAAATAGGGGTCTGATCTTTCTTCCTAGAATTTTGTAAATATATGTTAAGTTTACTATGTATTTCGGCTGCATTGGGTAGGTGACGTCGATAAAAGTTAACCATTCCCATGAATCTTCTTAATTCATCTACCGTTTTTGGTTTTGGATACTCTATTATAGCTTTTACTCTATCTTGTAATGGTCGTAATCCATTTTGTGTAACATGATATCCCAGGTAACTTAATTCTGATTTTCCAAATTCACATTTTGCAACGTCGATAGTTATTCCAAATTTGTTTAAACGGTCGAAAACTTGTAGGAGATGTTCACGATGTTCGGATGTTGACGTAGATGCTATTATGACGTCATCGATATAGCTGAATAAAAAATCCAGGTCTCGTAGTACTAGATTGTTTAGAAAACGTTGAAATGTTTGAGCGGCATTTTTGAGGCCAAATGTCATTTTCGTAAATTCATATAATCCAAATGGGCTTGTTATTGCCGTTTTTCGAATATCGGGTTCGTAGATACTGATATTGTGATAAGCTCTTTGCAGGTCCAGACGAGAAAATATTTGTTTTTAGCAAGTAGATATACACAATCTTGTATCCGAGGAATATGGTATCTATCCGGTTTCGTAATGGCATTGAGCCGACGTTAATCGCCACATGGTCTTATTTCGCCATTTTTCTTCGTGACCACATGAAGCGGTGTAGCTCAGACACTCTTGGATGGACGACAGATTCTCATTTCTTGCACGCGTTGAAATTCTTTCTTGACAACATTGTATTTATTTGGGGATAAAGGTCGCAGTCGTGCGAAGACAGGTGAACCAACTGTTTCGATGTGATGAACAACTGAGTGACGCGGAATGTCCTTGAAACACCTGGGCTTCGTAATTTCAGAAAATTCCAGTAATAAGTCGCTATATTCATTGTTTGAGTCGATAGTTCTCACGGAATGTTGGCTGTTAAAAGTGATGCAGTGATTTAGTTTTAGTGTCAGTGTGTGGACCGGTGTTTTAAACAACTGTAGCGCGGGAGTTTTAAATTACGAACAAAAAAATGGGTTTCATTAGCTCCCGGTAAATTGCTTAGACCTTAAAGATACAACGTTAGGGCATCGCGGGTGTAATAGCAAATCGAGGAGTCCCGCCGATCGCCTGATTTCTACATCGGCCAATGAGGGTGATGCGCGGGGACTCGCTCCTGTGTCAATTGGTCTGTTTGCGTCCTCTGCTATCCTGTGTAAAATGGTAATAGGAAACGGGACGAAGAGGCCCGCCAAAAATATTGTACGGTACGGCGTGGCGTCTTGCGGTCTTGAGTTGATTTTGGTTTTAAGAGTTTAAAGTTAATGGCTAGCCGCCTCCGTTTTCATGTTGTTGCATAGTAATTATACGGCAATTATTGTAATTCATATTAATTCAGGATTATTGTATATAAACCTGTGTAAAAGTGTTTAACGCGAATAAACAGTTTGAACTTAAATTGTAAATTTTGTGTTAAACAACTGTTTATTAGGTCCGTACTTTATTGACAGAAGGTTTGATAGTGCATAATGATTTATTAGGTATTTTAACAAGTGTGGTGGATGAAATGTTAGACGATGTGCCGTTAATTTATCCCTATTTATTATCAACACGACGGAGCGCCTACACACTATCTGGTCAGAGTCCGTGAGTTTTTAAATACCATTTTATTTTTTAAGGTATGCCAAAAATACATTAATTTTGTATTAAATGTTTGCGATGCCTATTTTATGTTACATATTTGCTTAGTAGTTCAGTCAATAAAGTAGTATACTGGTCGGTGCTTAGGAGGTGTCTAATTGAAACAAAGGTTCGTGTAGCACTGATTTAATGTACTATTAAGTATTGACAAAACCAATCAATAGGTATCTATATGTATGTATAATAGTATGTATCATCATTACACTACATCACCACCGTTAATTGAAAAAAAATATAATGGAAATATATTTTTTTTTGTTATAATAATTAAGTAGCCTAGTTTAAAATCACTACAATTAAAATTTAGTGTTGAACAAAAATTTTCAAATTTACTTATTAACTAGATTACAAAAATATTGCACTAATTAATGTATACAGTAATATACTAAGTAAGATGTAAACAATAAAAAAAGAAAATAAAGAGGTAAAGTAAACAATTAAGGTAAATAAATGTATTATGTATAAAGGTAAATTAATGTAAAATAATGTATTATGTTAAAAGTAAACATTAAAAAAATTATTTAGGAATAAATGGTTTGGTGCGGTTCTTGTGCACAATATCCGCTTTTCCATTCTTTAATATCCTCACGTTACAGTCAAGATCTTCCAACACGAGGTATGGACCCAAATAAATGCTTTGCATTTTATCATTATTAGGGTTCCTCAGTAACAAATAACTATTCTTATTATAGGACACAGGCTTAATACTAGTATTATGCTTCTCTTTCCTTCTCAATTTACTTTGTATTAGATTATTTTTAGCGTCTCTTTGTGCCACTTGCAATCTGTACCTTAGCTCCGAAGGATAACTATCATAATTATAAAGAGGTTGAACGACATTATTATTTAAATTTGATGGTAACATGCATAACTTACCGAATACCAATTCGTGGGGCGTGTATTTGGTTTCCGAATGAACGGTATTGTTGTACGCGAAGCACCAGTACGGCAACCAGCTGCTCCACGACGTTGGTTCTTTTTCACAGTTGATCCTGAGATACGCACCCATCGTTTTATGTGAGTTCTCTAGGGCTCCGATGGACTCGTGATGGTACGCTGTTGAACTAATATGACTTACCTGCAATAACCGGCATACCTCCTCCATCGTGCTAGAAATAAACTCACTACCTCGATCGGTTGCTATTTCTCGAGGTATTCCAAATCGTAAAATGAAGTTTTCGACGAAACAACGCGCTACGGATGCGGTATCTTTAGAGTGTAATGGATACGCCTCGACGAACTTGGTAAGTTCGCATTGCAAAGTGAGCACATAACAACAGCTGTTTAAGTCTTTGGGCAAAGGGCCTACTAAGTCGAGATATAATTTTTCAAATGCTGCGTTAGCCGTTGTCGTTATGGACATAGGCTGTTTGGTGTGCACCGAATATTTTTGTCTTTGACATTGTTCACATTTCGATACAAAATGCCTAACATCTTTCTCAATGCTCGGCCAAAAATAATACTTTTTTATATTATTTAACATTCGCCTAATTCCTGCGTGGCCACTGGTAGGAAGTAGGTGAAAGTCATTTATGATCACGCGCCTATCATCTATATTATTTATTCTTTGTATATCTTTTAATATACATATGCGCGGACCTGACCAAGCTTTATTCTTTTTTATCTCCTCAATTAACCCAGCTAAAAAGTCTTTAGTCTTTTCGTTCCTCATAATATAAAGTTCCTTTATTTTTACCTTGTTAGCTATCGTAGCCAAATCTCTCACTAAAACGTCTCGCGATAATAATGATCGAGATGTTGGTACAAGGTATACAATTGATTTACTGGGTACATAAAAAAAGTATTTCGAACTTTCCGAAATAAATTCATTTTCTTTTAATTTTTCGAATTCCCTGGAATTAATTATTATTAACTCAGTAAAATTATTCGGTTTCTTAATTATTTCCACAACTCTCGGTTGATCAGACCTCGAGCTGGTGGGAATATTAATAACCGACGAATTTGTACTGTCCCTAGTCACGTTACAATCTTGCATTGCTCTTCTTTGTCCACGCGTCATCACATGCATTACTCTATCATTCATACCTTTTAGATCATCTGACGTCACACAAATGCGCGACAATGCGTCTGCAGCCACATTGTTGCACCCTTTCAAATATTCTACCACAAAATTGTATTCTTCTAACTGTAGTCGGAATTTTATTAATCTACTAGATGGATCTTTCATACCAAACAGATACACAAGTGGCCGGTGGTCTGTCTGTATTTTAAACCGTCTTCCGTATAAATAAGGTCGGAAGTACTTAACGCTCCACACTATCGCTAAAAGTTCTTTTTCGATAGTGGGATAATTCATTTCCGCCTTATTTAAACTACGACTGGCATAAGCTACAGGTAGACCGTCATTGTTACATAGTACCGAACCTATCGCTATCCCTGAAGCGTCTGTTTGCAAAATAAACTCGTTACTGTCTGAAAAATTAGGATACTGAAGTACTGGGGGTTGCATTAAACATGATTTTAAAAAATTAAATGAATTTTCACAGTCCTCTGTCCATACAAATGACACATTTTTACAACTTAATTTATTTAACGGAAATGCTTTCTCTGCAAAATTAGGAATGAACTTGCGATAATAGTTCGCAAACGCTACAAAACGCCTAGTTTCATCGCTATTTTTTGGACGCGGATAGTCTTCAAGGACTCTAGTTTTTTCCGGGTCGGGCTGAATACCTTTCTCGGATACGATGTGTCCTAAATATAAAATTTGTTTTTGTAGAAACTGACATTTAACAGGATTTAATTTCAAATTAACTTTACGCAATCTACTAAACACATCTAATAAATTTTTATTATGAACAGCCAGTGACCTACCAAACACGACTAGATCGTCCTGATATACCAAACATTGCTCATAGTTTAAGCCTGACATAGCCACTGTTATCATCCTGGAGAAGGCATTCGGACTGGTCTTGAGCCCCATGGGCATTCGTGTCATTTGGTATTGATTTTTGGTAGTTGTGAAGGCCGTATATGGTCTACTTGACTTTTCTAAATTTAGTTGGTAAAATCCTTGAAATAAATCGAGATGTGTAAAGTATATTGCTCCAGACAGAGAGTCCAAAATGTCAGAAATATTGGGGAGGGGAAATTTATCTTCTTGTATCTGATTATTTAACTTCCTATAGTCTATAACGATGCGCCATTTTTTCTCACCAGATGAATCACTTTTTTTCGGTACTAATAACAAGGGGCTGGACCATGCGCTCCTCGCTTCTTCTATTATTCCATCTTCTAACATACCTTCTATTTGCCTATCTATTTCTAATTTCTGTGTTTGAGGAAGCCTATATGGTTTAATGTAAATAGGGGAGCTATGGGGTTTTAGATCAATAGATTGTTGATACAAAGGTGTAGTTGACAATCGGTCTCCTGGCAAGTGAAATATATCTGGGTATTTTGCACAAATATTTTCAATGGACTTCTGCTCTTCAACATTCAAACCTTTCAAATCTAACATAGAAAATAACTTTTTAATTCTAACTGCATTCATAACTGGCTTATTAAATTGACAGATATAATAATCGTTTAAGTTTGAGTTACAAAATGCAAAATAATTTAAATTAACGTTGCTATCTCTAGTATTTAAAATATCCTTATAGGTATTTTGCCATTTTTCGGTTTCACAATAGCACTAGCTACAAATACACCCTCACATAATTCCTGGTTGTTAATGACACACTCCTGGGTTGCATTCGTGTTAACATAATGCAAGGATTCACTCCGGGCGGGTATAGATAAAAGGGTATTATTACTGTTCGACGAATAAAAAAAATTTAATGTTATAGAGGTATCTGACTTCGAAAACAATTTTAATGTATTTAATTCAAAATTCAAAACTGCTTTATATCGCTGCAAAAAATCTTGCCCTAATATGCCGTGTGTTTTACAAGGCAATTTATCGAAAACATAAAATTTATGATCAAATTCATGTCCATCATAATTTAAAGTAATGTAAACAACACCTAGAGAAGATAACTCGCCTCCTATTCCTTTGACACGCGTACTCCTTTTATAGAATGGAATTCGTAAACGCTCGACATGCTCGTATCGTATTGCCGACAGGGAGGCACCCGTGTCAATTAACCAATTGCAGTTACTATGGCCAATGTTTAAAGAAACTTGATTTAAACTATTGCATGAATAAACATAATTATTCTCGAAAAAAATGATTTAATGATTCTGTTTTGGAAATAGGAGTACTCGTATGTTCGGAAGGATGAGCAGATGAGTCATGTTCGCTAATAACATTGATATTGTTTCTTTGAGGAAAATATCTGCGATTCCTATATTCGCGAAATTTACCTCTCCTAATAGACCTTGATGATTGTGGCTGCACGGGACCCTTATAGGTATGCTGTAGTTGCTGCTGCCGACCTCGACCTTGCGGCGCTGCCCGTGCCGATCTATGTGTATTATATCGGCCTCGGTGACCCCTGTTAGAGTTATATTTAGGTCTATATAAATTTTGGTTAGAGTACGTACCAACAAACTCCGTTACTTGAGGGCTTGACGTCTCCACCTCCTCGTCCTGAGCACCTTGTATGGCCTCGGCGAGGAACGCGAAGTCACGGGCCGCGACTATAGTGCTTAACCTACGGTTCCGCAGTCCCTCGGCGAAACGTTTTATGGCAAGCTTCTCGTTAATTGGTTTTAGTATATTATGCTTAGCCATGTCACCATCGGCCTGCGAAATCGTAAGGTCGACAAAGAGCTCCGTTATTTCCCTTCCAAAATCTGAAATTGATTTTTCATTTTGTTTTGTACTTTGCAGTTTAGATAAAAGTGCCGTTGATGATTTTTTTGGCAGTAAAGTTCTCCTCATATCCTTTAATAACGCCTCGATTGATTCATATTTTGCCGATAATTTTAATTTGGCACACTGAGACAGCCTATTTTTTAAAACGAAAGAAATCAGTTTATTTTTACATTCCGTTTTTGTGAGAAGAGAAGCATAATACTCTATGCTATCAATTAGTTGCTTAATACTAAGTTCGTCATCCGACATCAAAGGCAATAAATTTAGAGCTGTTTTTAAATTAAAACTTTCCACTTCCGGTAATGCCATTTTAGAAGATTGCGCTTCGGTGTCGCTTTCAGAACATAAGGACAGAATTTCAGAATAGACAGTGTCAAAATTAGAATTTATTTTAAGAATCAAAGTTATCTCATTTTTATCTATTTGTCCCCGTATAATTTGATTTTTTATAATATCGTTAATCTTAGAATATTTTGAAAATAAATCTCGAGCTTCATTTAATTTTCGTAACCTTACCTCACCTATTCTACGTTTAGGCCCAATTTTTATCAAATATGTTCTTAATTTCTTTAATTCCTCAAAAATACTAAGCAAACTTTCTGCCATAACATAATATTATCCATATTGAAAATCTTATATTTATATTTATTAACTAATAACTCTTTACTTAATATTTATTTCATCACTGTTTTTATTTAAAATTTATCACCAAACTCGAATCACACACATCACTTTTTCTATTCACTTACGAGTAGGTAGATGTGCAGCTCTCAAGTCAGGCTGCTGAGTTACCCTGGAGCCGCAGCTGCAGTACCCCTGCCTGCGCTCGACGCTCGATTTTCTTATTCAGGCACCTCACGATGTATCTCACGGCAAGTGCTGCGATGACCAGGACCAAGACGATCATCATCCAAAAAATGTAGATGGTAATGTTCCCGACGTGCACTTGGATTGTCTCGGAGTGTTGATCCACCTTGTTTTCGTAGCCCAGCTGTGTGATCACATCCTCATGCCGGGCTTGAGGAGTTGGGGCAGATGAAGAAGATCCCATTGCCACGGTAGTATCAACATAGCGCAGATAGGTATACGTATTATAATTAATTTACACGCGCGCGATGACATCCGATCTACGGCGGCGCGGTGACAATGGCAGGGTCGCCATATACTGGTCGGTGCTTAGGAGGTGTCTAATTGAAACAAAGGTTCGTGTAGCACTGATTTAATGTACTATTAAGTATTGACAAAACCAATCAATAGGTATCTATATGTATGTATAATAGTATGTATCATCATTACACTACAGTAGTTGTAGAGTGCGTGAGCGGGAACTTAAGCGATTTCTTCAGAAACTTATTCAGGGTGCTTAGGGAGAAAACCTACTAAAAGTCCCCACGTCTAGGAGTCCTCCGTGCGTCGTTGCTGCGGTCCCTCGTGGAGCCTGAACGTGAGCGCACTCGGGCGGACTCGGCTCTCGAGTGGGAGCCGTTAGGTCCGCTGCGGGCGCATTTGGCGTCGGTGGGCCATGTGATGGGCCTCCGGTATCCCCGGGTTGGGGCATGCTGCCAAGTGTCCTTTCGCTCGGTCCGTGGGTACTTGTGAAAATTTTCCCTCAACTGCGGGTAGTCGTCGAAAAGACAACCGGCAGCGGTCCCTTTCCCTCACCGGAATTCTCAAAGAATTCGGGAGAGAGCAGGGGGTAGGTGTAAAACTCGTCGGACTTGCGGGTAGTTGTGGGTTGAACCGCACTTGGCAAACTGCGGCAGTCCGTGCGCGCGCGCCCTTTCTACGCCACTTTTATAAACCCGTCCAGCGATGCAACTGCGAGAGGCTGCTCACGAGTCTGCTCGATCGCGGATCGCCCGCCGGCAAACAGAGCGCGACAGACTTATAATGCGTTTCGTCTCTCACATTAATCGATGTACATAATGTTTCACTATTATTATTATTTAAATTCTATTGAACAAAATTTATATATCGTAATTGGATAAGTGAATAAAAGTAATTTCTATTGGTAAATTTATAATGTAGCCGGGGATATAAATATATGCAGGGTTGACCCAATAAAGCATACCCATACGCTTGCAAATAGTAAAGCATCTAAAGACCAGTAGTTTCATTTCTCCGCCCCTAGACCACTCGGAGTCAGTAATAGTGGACCCTATCGCCACCATTACACGTTTGTATGAAATTTTATTTTGTTCTTATTATAACCAAGAAAGTTGAACTATCCACCATGACCAGTGGCGTAGCGTGGGCTCCCGCCGCCCGGGGCCGACCGAAAATTTGCCCCCCCCCCCCCCAATAACTTTGCCGCTCCCATATTATTTAAAATATTTTTTTTATTAATTACAAATTATTTATTTAATTTTATTCTCATAAATAAGGGAAATACTCACCGGCAATGTTAAGGCCCGACAGCTCAGCAGATAAATTATTCCATTACTCCGTTTGTGTTCGACCCAGCCTGGTTTTATTACTGTTATTATGTAGTTTCATTGTTGTTAACCATGTTTTAGTCTTCGATGCCTTCCTTATGTAGAAATAGTTTCTTGTATGCTTTGTAATTGTTTAATGTTTCATATCTTGTGTTCAAAGGATAGATAATACAGTAAATTTGACAGTACTACAAACATAATTATCTTTGTTGGAAATAGAAGTAAAATAAACAGAAAAATGTTAATATATTATTATAATAAACTATGCACACTAAAAGTTAAAAGTATTATAATGTTTACTTTACCTTACAGTGAGTGTTTGCCACAGGAAGAAAATAAAATTAGGTATAATGTAAATTTAGCAATGTACACTATGTCTTTACACAGTAATAAATATTTAGAAATAATTGACATTAATAAATTAATTTCTAGAAGTTATATGACTAAAGATAATTACTATCTGTCTAAGTTTAATAAAAGATAAATAGCATGTTCGCTATCATATTTTTTTGACAATTTAGCCAAGAATTTGGCTGGTACTTCTGCTTTTATTGAGCAGTCAATTAATGACATTCAGCATGCATCGTTGGAATACGTTCCAAGTAATTTAAATTAGTCTATAAGACAACAGAGAACTACTTTAGCAATATACTGACAAAAGGAAAGCACTATTGAATCAGGAGGCTAGTGAGTGCAGGAGCAGCCTGGCCGCCGTGAGTGTGTCCGGGGGGGTTTCGGTAGTAAAACACGTGACCGAGCTGACTCTAGATGTTTATTGCACTAATTTGTATTGCTAATTGACAGGGTTTTATTGGTGTCAGACGCTTGCTAAGTCACGTCTTGTACGTGTTCACGGGCTCCGCGCGCCCAGCTAGGCAACTCGTGCTTGGCACAAGGACGCTGCGCCAGCACAATGTACGAGTACTCGTACATACTGGCATCTGACACCGAAAGAAAAGAAACCAAACAAAATTTATACACATAGTCGCTAACAAAATAAATAGAAAATTGTAAACTTTTAAAAATGATTGATAACAAAAGTAAATAACTAATGCACTTGTAAACAAAAATGTAAATAATGCACTTGGGCTTAAATGTTAAGTTGCAATTATTGAATCCTAATCTAAACGTAAATGTGTAACGTATAAATGTAAACAAAACATTGCAGTAGTAAATTGTAAGCTAAAATATTGCAATCTAAATTCTAAGTTAAAACTGGAAGTCGCAGTGTCCACTTTCGCGGCCGATTCCCGTTGCTCGTTGAGGTCCTACGGCGACGTGACTCTCTGCTGCATTCTTCTAGCGAGTCTGGTGGAACTGTTTGCTTCCTGCGGCGACGGTTTGTTAACTGATAACAATGTAAGAATCTTCCTGCGATCTTCTTGATTGTTATGTTGCCACCAGTCTTCCTTTACCTTTGTATAAATACAGTCGACGTGATAATTTGAAAAGTTCGTGAGTGCGTTTGTTTTATCAGTAATTCTCAACTTTCAATCCTTAGCAATCTTGACATCACTCTTCAGTGTAGACTGTTGTAAGCAGCCTCACACTCGCAGTTGTTTATTGTAGTCTAATTAAGGATTCACTTTGAAAAGATTGCTCTTGGAAGTCACCGTGCCCTTGATCTTGTTTTATATTGCCACCTTGAAAATATTTGTTCAACTCGCAATAAGTAATTTTAATAGATGTATTCTCAGCAATGCCCACGGTGTCGTTTTGCTTGCAATGCGCTCCAGCTGATCACACCGTCACGCGATGACGCAGCTTTGTTAAAACAACTGAAGTAAGTAACACGATTTGCATGATACGTGTGTAAAATTGTACATATTCATCAATTCTTTAACGACAGGAATGTCAATTGTAGTGTATTTATATGTTTTGCGAGTTTTCAATCAGCTGTGATTAAGTTAAAACCCATTGTAGTGTAGTCTGCGATGATCTTTCTTGCTGATGTATCTCCGGGACGATGCTCTCATGATGTCAGTTATCGCTACTAGCTATATGTCAGTTTCTTCTTAGCGTAAACTGTACAATGTTAATTTCTTCGGTAAAATGCTTATAATATGTTGTATGATGTATGTTGAAGGTGACTTGCAGTGGACTGTAGATGATGAATGAGAACCAGCTTGCTTCCTTGTGAATACTTTATTCTTACGAGTGCTCCGAACTGACTACAATTTTGCTTGGAATCACGCGCATTCTTATACGCTACGGTGTAGCCTCAGTTACCTACGTGTTCGCTAAGCGCTACGAACGAAGGGACCAATCAGAGCGCAGAAAAAGTGAAAGCGGCCGTTAGGGCCATAAATCAATCAACTTTTATGATTTGTTTGCTAGATATCTCTCTCTAACCTATAGCTCTGTCCTTACTTGTCCCTCTCGCTCTTACATAAAGGTTCTCCTATCTCGGTCTCTTTTTGACCCTGAACCGTTTAATTTACTGCGTAATTACCAGTTTAATACTATTACAATTACTTTTTCCTATTCTATATTATTCTAAGTAGGGATTTCTTTATTTACAATAACCAATTAACTTATATCTAGACTAAAATATATCTAGATTAAAACTTATTACTAATGGTCGCCGTTCGTAACATTCTCCCCCCGGCGTAGATCCCTCGAAGCCTCCTCTACGTGGAGAACGGCGAGCTTCGAAGCTGGGCGGCGGAAGACTCCTCCCTTCGTACGTACGTCGGCTGCCCTGACGACTCCGTCTGGTCCCGGGAACACTCGCTCGACGACGCCCCGTGGCCATGTGTTGCGTGGCAGCGACCCGTCGACTACGATGACAAGGTCGCCGACTCGTAGCGGGTGCACGTCGACGCGGGCTTGCCCTCGTGGGATGAGAGTCGGGAGGTACTCGGCGATCCATCTCTTCCAGAATTGGTCGGCTAGTGCCTGGGACTTCCTCCAGGTGCTGCGGCTCGCCTCGTCGCAGGGTCCGGTGAGCGGCAGTCCCGTCGATGACCCGATGAGGAAGTGGTTCGGCGTCAATGCTTCTTCGTCGTCTGGGTCGACCGATACGTGGGTGAGCGGACGAGCGTTTATACTATACTCGGCCTCGGTGAGCAGTGTCAGCAGGATTTCTTCTTTTGGAGACTTTTCTTTGAGCGTAGCGCCCAGCGCAGCCTTCACTGAGCGCACTAGACGCTCCCAAGCGCCTCCCATATTCGGCGCCCCTGGCGGGATGAATCTCCAGTCAGTCTTGTGCTGCAAGCTGAAATCCTGTAGCTCCGTAGCCCACGTCGCGTAGGCCGCTCGTAGCTCTGCGTCGGCCCCTCTGAAGTTCGTAGCATTGTCCGAGTAGATTACACGCGGCCATCCCCTCCTGGCGGCCATCCTTCGTAGAGCCATTATTGCTGAGTCTGTAGAGAGAGACGGCACTATCTCTATATGTTTTGCTCGGGTGGTGAGGCACGTGAACAGTGCGCCCCACCGCTTCTCGTGCCGCCTTCCCACGGTGACTATCATTGGCCCGAAGTAGTCCACGCCGCTGTATGTGAACGCCCGATGTCTCGGTTCCAGCCGGACTGTTGGTAGGTCCCCCTTTGGTGGCGTTCTCGCTGTGGCGCGGTACACGCGACAGACTTGGCACTGTCTTGCCACCTGTCGCACGGTCGGTCTGAGGCGCGTTATAATGTAGTGTTGGCGTAGCTCGTTAACGACCCGTTCATTGTTGGCGTGGCCCGCTCGACGGTGGTAATGTTCTACGAGCAGTTTTGTGTATGGGTGACGACCGTCGAGTATCGCCGGCTGGTTATTCGGTGTCGTAGCCTTGAGTGCGCCGATTCTGCCTCGCGCCCGTAGTACGTCGTCTATTAATATTGGGTCCAAATTTCTAATTTTACTATGGCGCTGTAGCGGTTGATTACTGCGTATGCGTGCTATTTCCTCGCCAAAGGAGTCCGCTTGTGCCCTTTGGATCCAGCGACGTTCTGCCGCTTCGATGTGAGCCACTTGTAGGCGAAGCGACCGATTTTTCTTCCTTAGTTTTTCCACGAAAAGTTGTGTCAGCGCGGTCGTTCTGATTAGTTTCATGAACTGCGAGAATCGTGTTATGTCGGGCAGCGCGTAGCACGACTCTTCGACGGTGTAGCAGACTTCTTCTTGTGGAACGTTGCTGTCCTGCTCTTCCGCAGGCCATTCTGTCTCGCTCTCTCTTAGGAAAGCCAGCCCGTTGAACCACCTGTTGCTCTGTCGTATTGGCGTCTCGAAGCGCGTAGCGTCGTCCGCTGGATTGGATGACGTAGGCACCCACCGCCAGTCCTCCGTAGCTGTTAGCTCGGCGATCTCCGCTAGGCGATGGGCTACGAACGGCGTGTATTTTCTTTTCCCGTTTCGTATCCAATTCAGTACGGTTTTCGAGTCGCTCCAGTATACGACCCTCTGTGGCTTCAAATTGTGTTCTCTGACGATGGTGTTAGCCATTCTGGCCCCGATGAGCGCCGCTTGTAGCTCCAGTCGAGGTATCGTCAGTAGCTTCAGTGGTGCGACCTTTGCCTTGGCCATCACTTGCGAGACCTTTATGTCGCCGTCTCGCTCTAGCCGCCAGTATGCTACGGCGGCGTAGGCTTGCTCGCTGGCGTCTACGAAGACATGTAATTGTATCTTCGTTTCCGGCGACATTTCCATATCGTAGCACCGCGGAATGGTTATTCTCGCGATGTCGTCGAGTTGCTTCATCCATTGGTCAAACAGTTGAGCCTCTTCATGCGGCAACTCGTCGTCCCACTCGGCTTTCTTGATCCATAGCATTTGTAGTATTATCTTTCCCTTTATTGTGTAATGACTGATCAATCCGAGCGGATCATACACCGACATAACCGCGCTTAGTGTCTCGCGTTTAGTCGGTGCTCGGCGTCGCTGTCTGACGTCGTCTGGAACCCTCTTAATATCCGTGTTGAACGTGAGTGTGTCCAACCGCGGGTCCCACCGTAGCCCGAGTGTTTTTTCCTTTTCCCAGGCGGCCAGTTGTACGTTCGTGTTTTTAGATAGCTTGTGAGCCGGGATGTGGGCGAGCACCGTCTTGCTATTCGAATTCCACCCCCGTAGGTTGAAGCTCGCTTGTTCATGCACGAACATAATGTCTTTAATGTTCTTGATAGCTTGTTCTTCACTGTCGTAGCTATCCAGGTAATCGTCCATATAATGTTTACACTGTATCGCCGCCACCGCTTCGGGGTATTCGTCGACGTAGTCCGCCGCGTTGCGGTTCCTCATACTGTGAGCGAGGAATGGTGAGCTGCTGGCCCCGAAGATCATCGACGTCATTTTAAACTTCTTGGGCGGTTCTTTGGGTTGCTCCCTCCATATAAACATTTGGGCTGGCTGGTCCGCGGCGCGTATTTTCACCCGAAGGAACATTTCCTCTATGTCGGCTGTTACTGCGATTCTATGTTCCCGGAACCCGAACAATATTCTTGTTAATGAGGCTAACAGGTCCGGTCCCTCTAACAGGTAGTCGTTGAGGCTGACTCCCTGGGTCTTGGCGGCGGCGTCAAACACTACTCTCACTTTGCCCGGCTTGTTGTGGTTGACTACGGCAAAGTGAGGTAGATACCATCGCCTCGGCGAGCCCTCCTCGGTACCGTCGCACTCCCTTGCGTAGCCTTTTGCTAATAGATTGTTGATTTGTGCCGCGTAGCCCTCTTTGAACGTCGTATCCCGGTTCATTTTGCGCTCCAGCGTAGCCAATCGCCGTAGCGCGGTCTCGTAATTATTTGGTAACTCGGGATCGTCCGTCTTCCATGGCAGGCCGACCTCGAAGTGTCCATTTTTCCTTGTTGCGGTTGTCGTGAATATATCGATCGCTCGTTGATCTTCTTTATTCACTTTCAATTTCGTAGACACCCCGATCGAGTCGACGTCGAAGTGTTGCTCGACTAACTTGTGTAGCTGTGTGTCGTTCGAGCAGATGTGTAGCACCGTAGCTTCGTCTTCATACAGCGTTTTCTTAGGTGTTGAGCCGTGTAACACCCATCCCAGTTTGGTCCACGAAGCCGCGGGCTCGTTTTTCTTCCCGACTCGTAGCTGCCGGGAAACGATGAGATGCCAATTATCGGCGCCGATTAATAGCTGGGGCTTTGCTTCGCCGTGGCAGATCTTATTTGTGATACCCCGTAGGTGCGAGTATCGTTCGAGATTCGCTGGCACGTTTTGTTTGTGTAACTGTAGCCCCCTCACGGTGCGGGCGGTCAAGGCGTGTTCTTCGTTTTCTTGTACGCCCCTGACGCGTAGCTTCACCGCTCGGCTTGATATCTCTTTGGCGTCGTTGATCCCTCTGATGTTTAATCTCTGGAGGGGTCCGTTGTTGGCTAGCTTCTTTGCCAATTCTTCATTGATGAGTGTGACCGTAGAGCCTTCATCGAGGAGAGCGTGGGCTCGTAGCTCCCCCCGTGGACCGCTGATAACAACTTCACACGTCTTTAAGAGGACCGTAGTGGGCGTCCTCTTCGTAGTAACACTCATGACGGTCGCCGCTGTGTCGTCGTTATGTTCTTCACGCTTCGTTGCTTCCGGTTCCTTGGGCTTATGAAGCAGCGCGTGGTGCTTGTAAGTACATCCCTGCACCCCACATGCCTTGTGCTTGCATGTGAGCCGGCTGTGCTTTTTATTGAGGCACTTAAAGCAAACTCTGTTTTCTTTGGCCCATTTCCATCGGTCGTTAACACTCATTTTCTTCATTTTTGAGCACCCCGTCGTGTTATGCTCCGTTGATGCGCACAATAAACATATTTTATTGTCCGCAGGTGCTTCTTCCGCCGTGTAAACTCCTCTTTGAGGCACCCTCTTGTTGGGCGCCTCTCTCTTGAGCGGTGGCGGAGCGCTGCGTCTTGCGTGTGTGTACTTGATCATCAAGTCCGCTTCCTTCATTAAATATTCTGCCAGGATGGTAGTCTCATCTTGAGCTGCGATGCGCTCTTCATTCGCGGCGGCGTACTCGGCCCACTTCGTTACTAAATGTGGGCTGAGTTTGTCCACGATGTCCCGGACGAGTAACGGGTTCTTGAGGTAACCTCTGCGGTCCACACTCTTAATTGTGTAAACCGCATTCTGTACGCGGACCGCGAAATCATAGATGTCCGCGCTCGCCGACCCCAGTCGTGGCAGCCTTCTGATGTCTTCCATAGCGCGGTCGATGATGTGCTCTGGGCGTCCATACTTCATCGCTAACGTATTGATGATGACGTCTGGATTGGAGGCGGTGAAAAGTAGGGATAACACCGCTTCCCTCGCCTCCCCCCGTAGACTGTTCCGTAGACGGAGCAAGTTTTCCGTCGGCGTATATTTGAACAGTCTCGTAGAGTCCTCGTAGGCGGCTCTATACGGTAACCACTCGTTTACCGCTCCGTTGAATAGTGGTAGTTCGGCGGACTGGCGAGGCGGCGGCCGGGAGGTAACTAACTTCTCGAGCACGTCGGCGAGTTGCTGAATGCCTCGGTGTTTTGTGTCCCCCCATTGCCCATTAATGGAGGGACGAGCCTCCTGTGGCTCCTCCTGGTATCTCCTCCGGTCCGGCCTCATTTCGTCGACGCTTCTGTCGTCCCAGTCTTGGACCCTCTGTCGACTCGCGGAGCCCTCTGAAGCGGCTTCTATGGCTGAGACTTCGGCAGCTAGCTTTGACTTGACCAGTCGCTCCTTCATCTGCAAGCGTTGAGTCTCGATCTCGGCGAGTTCCTTTTCGGCCTCGTATTGTGCCATCCGTAGCCTTGCCTCGGCGCTTGCCCTCGATATGTTACTGCGGATGGTTTGCGTAGGCGACGTTGGTCGAGGAACGGACGTCGTAGCGGCGGGGTTAGGCGGCGCGCTCGTGGCTTGCGTGGACGGCGGACCCATTGTCGACGTCCCGGGCAATGTGTCTTGCGGCGGTGAGCGCTCCAGCCTTCTTCCCAGTGGGATCCCTGCCACCGTGGATGGTGACTGTGGCGGCTCCTCGTAGACCCGATGCATTTTTGACTGGACAGGTGCTTGCGGTAGCTCTGAGTCTCCGTAGCCCGATTCAGAGCGGACTCGACTTCTTGTATTCATTTTCCCTTGTTGGTCCGGCGTAGCTATTCTGGCCCGGTGTCGCGGCTTTTCTTCCTCCGGCACGGCGTAGCTTGCTTTGGCGGAGCGTGGCCCCGCCCGGCTAGGCTGGTTTCCGGGGTCGTGAAGCGGCGAGGATGCTTGGCTCTGCGTAGCTGACCCAATGTAGCTGGCTCGACGTAGCTGGCCCGTCGTAGCGTCTGGCCGGTGTAGCTCCTAGCTCCGGCGTAGCCCTAATCCAGCGTAGCCCTAGGTTCAGCGTAGGCTCGTGGATCTGGTTGGCGTCCTGATCTGCGTAGCTCCTGATCCGGCTCGAAGGACCAAAAAACTGTTGAGGGTGACTCCCAGTGGACTGTAGATGATGAATGAGAACCAGCTTGCTTCCTTGTGAATACTTTATTCTTACGAGTGCTCCGAACTGACTACAAATTCGCTGCCCTGAACACCTAGCGCAGGAATTAGACCACGTACATCAAGTACTGCGTCGCAACGGCCACACATCGAAAACACGAAGACATACACACAAGAGGCTCACCACAATAAGCACGGTTGAACGGCAATCAGCATTTCTTCCCTACATTAAGGGCGTGACTGATAAAATTGGTAGGATATTAAATAGAAAATACAGAATAAAAACCTTTTTCACGCCATGTAAGAAAGTTGCAGCCTTTTTACGCTCACCCAAAGACAGGATACCCTATCAGTGCCCAGGGGTATACAAAGTCGACTGCAGCTGCGGTAGTTGTTACATTGGGCAAACAAAACGGTCAATATCGCAGCGCATAAAAGAACATATTACAGCGGTCAAGAAGGATGAAAGGAAGAAATCAGCCGTAGCAGAACATCTGCTTGAATCGGGGACTAATCACTGGATTGAGCTACATAGCCCGCAGGTAATCTCCACGGAACGCCATTACATCCCACGGCTAGTACGAGAGGCCATCGAGATTAAAAAACACCCCAAAAACTTTAATAGGGAGGATGGATTTAAATTAGCGCAAACATGGAATCCAGTGGTTAGTCTATGCAAATCCCAAAATCAGAAAGTGCAAAGTGTGCTGCGGCAAGATGTGGTGAGTGTAGTGTGTCGTAATATTGTCAACAAAACGCAAAAACGAACTAGACGGAAAGTTGATAGACTTATGTACTAGTGTCAAATGTCACCTGTCATCCTGTCAAAAGTTTCTCCGCGCCACCGCAGTTCATCCGTGACCACGATCCATGCAACTGGGTCGAAATATCGGAATACAAAATAAATATCGTGAGTACTCGTATTATAGTAAAATGTGTTCAGTCCACGATGAGTTAAGTTTAAAATCAAGTATTGCAATGGTTTACATGTAAAAACCTAATGTTAAATGCTAGTAAAACGAAATGTATGAAATTCACTTTACCAAATGTAAAACAGGTACGCACTCAAATAGTTATAAATAAGGAAGTACTTGACCTTGTAAATTCAACAAAATTCCTTGGCCTTACCATAGATTCACGATTACAATGGAGTCCTCATATTGAAGCCTTGTCTGGGAGACTGAGTTCAGCTGCTTACGCGGTTAAGAAAGTAAGGCTCTTAACTGACGTAGAAACAGCACGGTTAGTTTATTTTAGCTACTTTCATAGTGTTATGTCCTATGGTCTGTTGTTGTGGGGCTCAGCTGTAGACATTGAGTCTATATTTATTTTACAGAAAAGAGCAGTCCGTGCCATTTACAACCTCAGGCCTAGGGACTCGCTTAAGGATCTCTTTAAGGAAATTAATATTTTAACTGTGGTGTCACAATATATATTGGATAATGTTTTGTATGTTAAGAAATATTACGATAGTTTTCTTAAGAAGAGTGACATCCACGATATTAATACGAGGAACAAGGCTAAACTGATTGTACCAAATTTTAGACTAAAAACAAACTGGTGCCTCGTTCATGGGTACATGTGTAAAGATTTATAATAAAATTCCATCGAAATTTACAGAAATGCCTTACCTTAAATTTAAAACTCATATTAAAAGCATTCTTATGACAAAAGGATATTACAAATTAGATGATTATTTTAAAGACAAGACTGCTTGGACATGAGTTTTATGGATATAGATTGTAGTAGATGATAAGTGCTATCTGTAACTGTGAGCAGGAAAATAAACAAACCCGGAAGTTTGTTGCTGCTTCTTCTCCCGGGCCCTCTCACAGTAGGGCTTTGTCTGAAGCATTGGCATAACTTGCATGACTTTCAAAAGTGTTTGTAAACCAAACCAATTTTGAATAAAAACATTTGATTTGATTTGATTTGATTTGAATGTAGCAATAATTTACTTAATTTTTTGTGTTCACCTTATTTACAATAGTAAATAACATCAGCAAGTCCGTCAGCAAGTCAGCATGCACCGCACCGGCGTGCGCCCCGCGCGACAACGTAGGTTACATTGAAAAACAGCGGTCCTCGCTAAATGTGATCTTTTTCCGTTCCATCGGCGGCATGGCACTGCATTTAATTTTTAATCATTGTATTTAGATTTAAGCATATTGTTGTATCTGTTACAGTGCCATGTGAGTGAAATAATTTTTTTTCTTTCTTTCTTCTTTCTTTCAAATGCACTTTTCTTGTTTTTCATAACAAAATTTACATAAAAAAATATAAAAATTAAAATGTGTGCAATTCACACGTGGTAGAAGTGAAACCTTCAAAAATGTTGTTTTCAAGATAATGAGACGAATTAAATTACGGGAAGATGATAATTGTAGGTTTTACTACTCCACTCCACTCCACTCCAGTCTCCACTTCACTCCACTCCAGTCTCCACTCAACTCGAGTCTCCACTCAACTCCACTCAACTCAACTCCCCTACCCCTGTACAATGCTTCCTATCTCACTTTAGAATTTATGTGGCTGTCTCTTTTTACTGGACAGTTTCGTTTCATCGAATTTCAAATCATCCCCGTACTAAAGAAGTTTTCACTTATATAATTAATTTTAATACATTTTTTTTAATTTAAAAATCGAGTGGCTTGCCGCCCTCTTCATGTGCCGCCCGGGGCCAGGGCCAACGCTACGCTACTGACCATGACGTTAGATGGCCTCTAATAATTATGTTTTGCATTGGAGTCCCAACTTGTAACATTTTTCAATATTTTTAGGACAAAATATGACATGGTGTAAAAATTATTGCGATCGATTCTATTACTGATTCTGAACAAACTACTTTCAGCTTTCGTATATACTAAGAATAACGCTGTATACCTACTCGCGGGCGCGTATCGCCGCGGGCCTCACGCTCGGTGACCATGTTTATGCGGGGACAACGGAGCAACACAGCAAGCTTGTAATTTTTTGAGATTTCAAGATACAACTTTGAAAATTTTTATGTAGATTTTTTAGACGAAAATATTTGAAACATATATCGGTTTTTGTATATGCGAAGAATTACCGTGTATATGTGTGTGTCATCACATTCGCACCCTTAAAATGAAAGTGACCTAACTCAAAATTCCTATAATTTCTGTTTTTGCTATAAACTTACCTTAAAATGCGTACCCAAAAACCCTGTGATGAAAAAGAGCTCGAATTATGAGTAAGAAAAGGACAACCTAATAATCGGTCACTTTCATTGATCGCTCTATTCATCGATATATACTTTTTTGAAAACTTTCTTGCTCATTTCCCACAAATTCCAATTTTTGAGTTAGGTCACTCTCATTCTAAGGTTGGGAATATTATGATGGCATTTCCCCATTACCATATAGCTCATTTAGAATTATTAAATTGTGTTGCA
Organism: Thymelicus acteon; assembly: GCA_951805285.1. Classification (NCBI taxonomy): domain Eukaryota; kingdom Metazoa; phylum Arthropoda; class Insecta; order Lepidoptera; family Hesperiidae; genus Thymelicus; species Thymelicus acteon. The sequence continues at coordinate 23,939,882 of OX638214.1, read as the reverse complement.
TCAATTGTTCCCTACTTAAAGATTCGATACCAAGATTTGTGGGTACAAAATCCTGCAATAACATTTCCCTCACATCATTCAATAATTTTTCTATGTACGACGGGGTATATTAATGAGGGAGGATATTCTATCAACTGAATCACCAGTTCTCATTTTCAACAAAAGTGCTGCAAGGAAACTGCTGTAAACTTCCTCATCATGCATTTTTTATACGAGGCACATCTTCCAATATTATATTGAATTTTTGTTTTGAAATGCCCATCCAGTACTCAAAAACACGATCATCCATTTCAGGTAAGTCGTCAAAATCCAATGTTGGGTTGAAACTATTTACAAAAGAAAATACATGTTGTATTTGAGCGATAGTATGATAAGTTTCAATACTATTTCCCGAACTGTACAAAGTGTCCCAAGTGTTGCTCATCAAAATAAATGTTCACATACACGAGCAAGTTTGGGTAAATAGAATTTATGATTGCTACACAGTGAGGTACTCGAGCATTGGGGAAACACACAGTGATTGTTGTAGTTGGCTGCTCTTCTGTATTCTGGCAGAACTACTCTTTCAGTATTCTCTGATTCCGCTTTTATTGGTGGCTGGTAATCCTCTTGCGTATCTTCTATTGGGACGTTGTAGTATTTACTATTTCAACTTGGCATACCTTCTTCTACTCATCCGTTTCTTCATCTTTACTTCCTTCCTTTCATCATTTTTATATTTGTTTATTTCTTATATTTATACAGGATGATTCCAAAAGGTGTCTCGAAAAAAAAACCATAGTTTCCGAAGAGGCAACTGAGATGAACTAGCATAAAATTTTACGAATCTAAATCGTAAAAAAAAATACGAACCTTATCACGTTATGTGACACAGACTACCTTATTAATTACTTTGAATTAATATTAATTAATATTAAGATGTTTTACAAAAAGAAAAAAAACATAATAAAATTAATATTTTAAATAATAGTTAAAAGTATCATTTTAGTCGCGCGCGCTATACGATACATGAATGAATTTCGTAATGCTTTGTATTCGCCGCTATTCCCGAAGCTCGGTTTTATCGTTTTATGGCACCGCGCCGCCGCCCCGCGCCGCCGCCCCGCGCCGTCGTTACTTACTACGTACGTATGCGCAGGCGTTCGCCCGGCCGGGCCTTCCGGGGCCTTCCGGGGGAGCGGGGTGAGACGCTCCCTTGCGTCTGGCCGTCCGAAAGCAATTAAACAAAAAGTCGGTTAATTAATCGTATTGTTTACATTGACAATTTTTAGTTAAACTAGTGATTTTAAATCATGCCAAGAAGAAGAAAGAGCAGTCGTTTACCGTTCTCAAATGAACAATACCTATTAATGTACCGATTAATTAAACGGAGGTGGAAACTTTGAATAATTAATTGGGTAAGTTTAATTCATAGTTTAATGTAAATAGCCAATTGTTGTTAATATCGTAATTCCAACTTTTCAAATACCTACGCCAAGATTAAGTATTATTAAGTTTTAAGTTACTTACCTTTTTTTTTTACGGGAGGAAATCCTCATGGACTACCTCCGCTTGGGGAAAGGCGGAGGGGCGTGCCGGACTCTTACCGGCTAAAACCACCCCGGTGTCTCCTCGCTCGTGCGCGCGCGGCCGCGGGAATCCAAATTCTTCCGCAGCCCCACACTGGTGCTGGCCGGGTCTGCCCGGGCCTCGTCTCCTGCACGGGGTAGTGAGGTGTTGAACTACCCCGTGCATCGCCTCAGAGGCGCGCGCTGACACCCGCGCGCGCCTGCGACTCGGGTCCATTGAATAGGGGGCGGGGACTTCCCCAAGTCCCTCGCCCCTGGACCCATTCATGGGGGCCGGAAAAGGGCGTTGTCCGCCCTTCCCCTGCGCCCGGTGCGCCTTCTGCGGCCGGGGAAGGGAGTCGAGATCTTCCTCTCCCGTTCCGCAGTTTCCTTCTGCGACATCACGTCCTCGCAGAAGGACACCACCGCACTACGGCCGGCAGCGACAGATCGCCTCCTACTTTATTTGTGAGGACACGGCGCTGCTCCTCTCAAGCTACGCACTCGGCGAGCGTGTGTTGCGCCGTGTCCTCCCCGCAATGGACGCAGTGGTGGCATCGAGCGTCCGGCTCCCTGTCTATGCGGCACAGGTATTTGCCGAAGCAGCCGTGGCCCGACAGCACCTGCGTCACCCTAAATGACAGGGAGCCGTGCCTTCTCCCGAGCCAGTCGTCGAGTACTGGCCGGATCGCCTTGATGGTAGCGAGGCCGGCGGTAGGGCGCAGAAGCCTTTGCCGCCATTCCGCCACCAAGACCTGACGGAGCTCCTCTCGGCGCAGCGCAATCTGCCGTTGCACCGGCCTCGAACCCCGTACCCGCTCTTCCTCGCGCCATCGGTATAATGACGCGAGTACTTTCGCCTCTAGGTCCCAGGGCGGGGATCCGGCCAGGACGCAAGCCGCCTCGTAGGAAATCGTGCGATACCCGCGGACGACTCTGACGGCCATCGCCCTCTGCGGTTTGCGTAGAACGGCGAGAGTGCTGGCCGTCATGTCCGTCGCCCACACAGGGGCCCCATACAGGGCCATGGACCGCACGATTCCCACGTACAACTGCCTACAGGAGGCACTCGGGCCCCCCAAGTTGGGAAGCAACGTTGAAAGCGCGCCCGCTGCGCCCATCAGCTTGGGCGCCAGTCGCCTGAAGTGGGGCCCAAATTCCCATCGGCTGTCGAGCACCAATCCCAGATACTTCATGGTGGACTCGACAGCTATCCGGGCCCCGCTATTAAGTTAGGTACTTACCTACCTTAAGTTACTTACCTACCTACATTAAGTTACCTACATTACATAAGCTACCTACCTACTTACCTACATTACATAAGTTACCTACATTACATAAGCTACATACATTAAGTTACTTACCTACCTTATTATGTCATGTTTCACTTTAAAATAATAATTTTGCAGGTCATTGTGCAATTGCACATTCTGATATTTTATTTCATTTTAATCGTCCTAAGCGATAAAAATATGAATGAAAAGTTACGGGATAGCGTAGCGCGCTGCGGGATGCGACGCGCGCGGGGCGGGGCACAGCTGATAGAACGCGCGTGGTCATTGAACTACTAGCCTAGCTTACGCCTTTCGTGCCCTATGCGATAAATAAACGTTTCGCAATGCTTTTTCGCCGTTCTATGAAACCGCTCGGGCGCCCGTGCCGCCGTCGTAAATAACGTACCGACAAAGGCCAAAAACCGCCGCGCCGCTCGCTTCGGCCTCCCCCCCCCCCCCGCCCCGCGTCTGCCGCGTTGCCGTGCGAAAGCAATGTAGGTAGGTACACATACACAGTACACAAACAGTCGTTCCGCCGTGAGCGCAGCAGTGTTTGCGATTTTAATAATTATTGGTGTTGCGATTTATTTGTTAAACGAGTGAAAATAATCACGCCAAGAACAAGGAGGAACGGTCCTTTACCATTCTCAAACGAACAGTTCCTACATAAATGACTGTGCTATCGGATCCTACTTCATCGAGGGCAGACTAACTGGGAGGTGGTATCTTGACATTCTGAGATACGTAGTGACAGAATTGTTGGAAGTACCGCTTTCATTATCTATCTGACAAGTGACATGTACTTCCAGCAGGATGGAGCTCCGGCACATTTCCATAGTGAAGTTCGTGCATATTTAGATCGGGAGTTTACCAATCGGTGGATAGGTCGTAGTGGACCCATTGCGTGGCCGGCACGGTCACCAGATCTAACGCCTCTGGACTTTTATTTGTGGGGAGATATTAAAAGACTTGTGTACGAACGTGAGTGTCAAAGTGTAGAACAATTAAAAGACAAAATTATAAGTGCTTTTATGGTCGTTAAATCGAATAGGTTAGTGTTAAAAAAAATTTAAAAGACAATTTGCGCCCGCGCCGGGCTGAACTGTGCATCCAAAACGGAGGTGGACACTTAGAACAATTATTAAAATACACTTAGTGGGTAAGTTTAGTTCGTAGTTTATGTAAATAATCAAATGTAAATATCGTGATTCCAACTTTTTAAATAACGCCAAGAATACCATATTAATTACTTTCTTTAAGTTAATTAAGTAGGTACCAACCTAATAAATTATTATGTTTCACTTTAAAATAATAATTTACTAGGTATGTTGTTGTCCAATTTTCTGATATTTCATGGTTTTTTTGATCGTCCTAAGCCGATAAAAGTATGAAGGAAAAGTTGGTCGACGCGGGTCGCGCGGCTCGGGGCGGCGCGGCGCGGCGACGTGGTGCTGAGGCACAGCTGATACCTACTACGCGCGCGGCCAATGAACTTTTACTACTAGCGTATGCGCGGCATTATTTATTTGATACTTTCATTAAATTTATTTATTTTCACAAAATCAAAACAAATACGTAAAATCCCAAAATGATATGCTGTAAATTTACAATGTATCTTATGTGTAAATATACATAAGTATCATTATACCTTTCCAACTCACCCTGTATATACTTTATATGTTTCTTTACCACTCTGTAGTATTTTATTGGCTGAAAATTTTACATTGATTAGTTTTGGTTATTTATTCTAAATTTCATGTGCAAATATCTTTGTAATTCATACTTGTAGGACCTTTATATCTTTAAACATTACCTTTTGTAACATTCTTGTATAGCTTTCTCTTTAGTTCATAATGATTTCTGTAATATTTTCTTAGTACATTTATTATTACGTCCATTTTCTGTAATTTGTTATGACAGCATTGTCATTAATGTCTTTGTAATGTTTTTTAAATTTCCATAGATTATATTATGTAAATTTCTTAGTATTTTATATAGATTATATCTAAATGTATTAATATTTTATGTAACTATTAAACGTGGAATTCACTAGACTGACATCCCCACGGGCAAGTCTGCAGACATGCCCGCCGGGCCTCGCTACTATAGGACTGTGCAATGTTTGCTAATGTAGGGCCGTTGCAGTCAGTCTGGCAGACTTGTCTGTTGCTTGTCCGCGCGATCTCATGTTGTCTGTGGGGGCACAGACATGTCCGTATGTGAGTGGTCACTGCGGGCTGTCTGTTCACAGACCCGAGAGCGACAGCAACTAGGGCAGACGTCACTTTCTTATTTTATTTATCAAAAATGAGTTTTAATGAAAATAAAGCATTCTGGGCAGAATTCCTAGGTGTAGTAGTTGTTGTACTTACGTGTTGTACTTACTAAACAACACCTGAGACCTCTTCCAGCATTTTGTCTTAGACCTTTCCCTTCTCACCCATTCTCCTTCTATCTTTATTAAATAAATATTAATTATTTACATCGCCTCTTAGCTTTTCATACTTCCTTCAGTTCTTATAAGTAATGTTCGTCTTATGAACATCCAGCATCTAGGGACGTTGATTCAGATTTTTATAAGGTAATGCTATTTCTAATAAAATGTTTAATTTTACTGTCCCTCTTTTTCTTACCCCATATTCCTTTCCTTTCGCATCTACTCTCTTTCGTCTCTTTTTGATTAAGATCGCCAAGTTATTAGGTTTCATACCAACATACAAAGGAACCTCGTCATTTCTGTCCATAAATAAAACAACTTACAAGCAAAACAAAACACAGGAAATGTGAGAAACTCGATGAAAATTTATATTATTACTAAAAAAAGGGTTTGTTGTCAACAAAAAATTACTTACAGCCTACAACCTGCTTTCGTCTTTAAAGACAAAAGTTTTACTTGCGAGACAATCCCCTTACATACCTAATATAAAACTAGGTCCTACGACCATAACACGCCAAACATGGCTAGGCCCGCAACAAGAATTTCCTTTATTTAGGCGCCCTTTCTGAATGCGCCCAACGGACCCAACGCTGACACATAATTATGGGTCAGAGACTGCAGATACCAGTCATTCATTGAAATACTTCGTCTATTAAGTATCTTTATTTTACATCACAACTCCATCACGCTAAATAACTATAAATAATAAATAAACTAAATAAAATAATATAGCATTCACAAAATCACTACATTTTGCATGGTTTTCAAAGTTATGAGGGCCCATACTGCCGTCAAGTCAATAATGTATGATTTTCAATTTAATAAGGGCACATACTGCCGTCAAGTCGGTAATGTATAATTTTAAATTTTATGAGGCCTATACTGCCGTCTAGTCAGTAATGATTTTCAATTTCAAGAGGTCCATACACACTTCAGTTATTATGATTTCAAATCATGAGACCCATACTGCCGTCAAGTCAAGTAATCATACATTACTTCTAAATTTCATGAGGTCACTACTTCCGTCAAGTCAGTAATGTATCAATATCAATTTCATGAGGGCTCATACTGCCGACAACTCAGTAACGTATGATTTTTAATTTCATGGGAGCTCATACTACCGACAACTCAGTAACGTATGATTTCCAATTTCATGAGGGCTCATACTGCCGACAACTCAGTAACGTATGATATTCAATTTCATGAGGGCTCATACTGCCGACAACTCACTTCAACTCAGTAACGTATGGTTTTTAATTTCATGAGGGCTCATACTGCCGACAACTCAGTAACGTATGATATTCAATTTCATGAGGGCTCATACTGCCAACAACTCACTTCAACTCAGAAACGTATGATTTTTAATTTCATGAGGGCTCATACTGCCGACAACTCAGTAACGTATGATATTCAATTTCATGTGGGCTCATACTGCCGACAACTCAGTAACGTATGATATTCAATTTCATGAGGCCTCATACTACCGACAACTCACTTCAACTCAGTAACGTATGATTTTTAATTTCATGGGGGCTCATATTGCCGACAACTCAGTAACGTATGATATTCAATTTCATGAGGGCTCATACTGCCGACATCTTTTCTGAGTATGTTTATGTTAAGCAGAACTAAACTTCATTATAATTACCTTTGGTTGATTTTACTCTGATTTCTCTGACTCTTCGAGTTAGAGTAAATATATATATATGTATCAGTCCGGACTTGATTATTTAACATCTTACTGAAGAACACGCATCAACATATAGACAAACACCAAAATGTTTCTATGTGTGATAGATTACGAACGTATGACTGACATTATGAATTTTTTTGAGTTAGTAGGACATGTCGAACGCGGCATGTACCTACTTGTAACGTTACGGTAAAATGCGGAGTGCGCCAGGCCTGGTAAAACTTCAACTCTGACTATAGCTTAAACATTCACTCAACTTTATAAATATTAACTCAACTTTATCTTCATCCTTTTCACTTGAACTCAACATTACCTTGACCTCACTTTTTTTATGAACTTTTCTAGGTATTGTGACGGGTCATCTTATTGAAATGAAATTCCAAGTGGTTTACACCATTTAGCTCTAATCAATACAAAACTACAATCGGTTTGCCTGTAAAACTACTTAAAGAGGACTTCTCGATTTATAACTAAATACATTCAGCTTAATAAATATTTTTGGACGTCAGGAGAGTTTCTCCTTCAAGGTTTTTGTGGAACTCTGCCAAAACCAAGCCTGGGCTTCTCCAGGGGTATGAATTTACTACAGTATATCAAATCGTGCGTCTTCAAAAGGCGCTTTCCTCAGGCTACAATAATAAATAGCAAAATTCTAAACATTGCTGCACCCATTCTAACAAAATACAATTATTGTTCTCAATTTCAAAATAAAAACTTAGGTACTCCTTTTGCCCACGAATAACTCAATAACCAATATATAATATGATTTCCGTGACAAAACTTAGTTTAATCACAGTAACAACACAAGAACGCGTCTAGCTCGCAAGCGCTTTTGACCCTCACTGCCTCAATAGATTCTATAAAATTCAACACAAAAACTAAATTAGAAAAATAAAATTGTCTCATCGTGAAGATTTGAACTCCTGTATCGCGGCTTGTATAATGGTTCCTAATAGGAACGATGATAGGAACTTCCTATCATCTCCCAATACGCAATGATATTCAAAAATATAGATACGTTATGCTCTTACAAACCAACCAAGAACTCCGTTCTGAAAAGAGCCACAACACACGCCCATCCTTTGCTCCACTACACCAATCACATTGGTACAATACACGAAGGCATTCTAACGCCGTATGTCAAATGTCAAGCACTTCTGACTACAACAAAAGCGTCATGTTAACAGAGCGACCACGACCATAACGGTCAACTACCCGCTCCCGCGCTCCTCATCGTCGGCGCGCCAGTGACACATCCACCTGTTTTCACATTATAATATCATTGCTTCTTATTTTGAAGTTGAGAACTTATCCTACCGTACGCTGAGTGCCATATTCTGAGTGCGACCCTTTTCCGTCATGTTGGCAGCTGCAACTCCGAACTCAAACTAATTATTACATCTCTATAGATCTCTATAGATCTCCATAGAACCCTAACGTTGTTGCTATGCTTATGACGGAATAAATGTTTCTTTCTTTCTTTTTTACGCTACCGCCCATCAAACCAACTTTATTTATGATCACTCACATTATGTTATTATATTTTCAGCCGTGTAGTACAGCCGTGATGGTCAAATAACAAAAGGAAAGGCTGCTAAAGAATCACAAAGAACTTACAAGCTGAAATAGGGACCCGGCGCCGCAACGTTAAATTACGTTAACCGTATTACAACAGCTTGTGATAGTTTATGTATATTATTTTGAAAAGAAATACAAGTGCATGGCTGCATGTATACCAAGGCGGCTAGGCATGTATGTATGTTTGATACTGCAAATGCAATACTTTCATAACGGAACATAATTTTTCATCAAACAACTTCAGTTCCGTTTTTATCAGAATTCACATCAAAACGACTGCAATTATTTCAGTTTATCATACCTACACATGTACTTTGTAACTAAAGCAAAACTACGTTTGAATGAAACCCAGGACCTGCGTAGAATATAACTAATAGTCATAACAACAGCTAATTTTATTGACAATCACCCTTACTGTTATAGTTTTATGGCAGCGAAGAAGCAAACGCACTCTCAACAATTAAACTTAACTTGCATGTGCTGCCATCTATAATGGTAGTAAAAATCTATACTTTATAAAGCCGAAGAGTCCGCCCGGCCGAACTCGCCAATCCCAGGAACCACCGGTTCGAACCGAAAAACTCCGTCCATTCACCGAGGAAGGCCACAGGTCATACAACATCGTGCCTTCCAGCAGCCAGTCCCTTCCACAAACCAACGCGGGTGAAACGGCGTGGCACAGCTAGTCCTAAATAAATTTTACTAATTTAGGGAAACTTTCTCCTTTTATTCTTGAATATTTTAAAGTCCCTACTCCTTTATTTAAGTTCATAATTTGTATAATGTTATCTCCTTTTTAGTACTAAGTGTTGTTGTGCAACACACACACGCAAGAATGGATGCCGGACACAATTCGCACATTTACAACAAAATGGTGCTTTACAAAAATAGTAGTTTTTCAGTATAGCCATTCAAAGTTTTCAACTCAACATTGCGATCAATGTCTATAAAGAAAACTGAAATATATCGTTGCAATTAGCCTCTCTCGTCGGTTCGCCCAACCTACTTTTAGTTAGGCACTAAAAACATGCTAGTAAATAAGTAGTTCATTGGCACACATACGCAACTTTAACCAAACACGCGGCACCACACGCAATACGCCATTTATGTAGCAATCCCTCCAACAGATCGATACTGTGTATTATATTTAAAACGACACAGCTAAACACTAAATATCACTTCTTATTTCAAAACAAAACCTGTCTCGCTATCACTTTCAGCTAAATAAGTGACACTATATCCAAAATGTCATTTATGTTATTATTACTTCAGTAGCGTTAATTACGCTTATAACACAAAATGCCACTTTTTTACTCACGCACAGTTGTTTTTACAATGTCAATCAATGCCATTTTTCAGAAAACAAAGGGAATTGTGTAGGTAGCGGTAATGGCGGCAATTTTTATACCTAATTAGAGAGAGAACTTCGATAATTATGATGATTTTGCTCAATACGTTATTTAAAGTTACAGCACACTTAAACAAATTCTCGAGATAACTATTCTGCACTAATATTAACATTCGTCTGTTGATTATTTCTTGCATCGACGTTATTTTCCTTCCAACTCTTCCTTTATCAACACAAAATAAAAATATTTACTGCACTGACCTTTTGACCTCGTCGCCATTATGTAGTAGTTGTTGTACTTACGTGCTCACGTAATATTTGGATATAGTGATATGGTTGACTTGCATTAGCTCGTTACGACACCAGTAGGTAGGGAAACACGTCTGCTCTCGTCTACGGCTGTCTCGTGACTCTGGCTCCAACGCAATAAAGTGTAATTCAGGTCGCACAGCGCTAATCAAAACGCGTAATTAGTTGCCTTCCTTTCTAACACTGTCGCTTATCCTCTCTGGCGATGTCAGGGTTGCCTTTTTTTGAAAGAATAAAATTAATCTGAAAGTTTAGTGACATGTGTGATGACCTGAAGGAAACTAACATTTATAACAGTTAATTCATTTTGTGTTTTTTTCTGAAAGTGTATTTTTATGTGTTACACATGTATTATTATATATGTGTAAACGATAATTAAATATATATCAGTTCGGACTTGATTATTTAACATCTTACTGAAGAACACGCATCAACATATAGACAAACACCAAAATTTTTACTATGTGTGATAGATTACGAACGTGTGACTGCTATTATGAATTTTCTGAATTAATAGGACATGTCGAACGTGGCATGTACCTACTTGTAACGTTATGGTAAAATGCGGAGTGTGCCAGGCCTGATAAAACTTCAACTCGGACTATAGCTTAAACATTCACTAAACTTTATCTTTATCTTTACCCTTTTCACTTGAACTCAACATTACCTTGACCTCACTTTTTTTATGAACTTTTTTAGGTATTGTGACGGGTCATCTTATTGAAATGAAATTCCAAGTGGTTTACAACATTTAGCTGTAAATCGATACAAAACTACAATCGGTTTGCCTGCAAAACTATTTAAAGAGGATCCTCGACTTCTCGATTTATAACTAAATACATCCAGCTTAATAAATATTTTTTTTGGACGTCAGGAGAGTTTCTCCTTCACGATTTTTGTGGAATTCTGTCAAAACCAAGCCTCGGCTTCTCCAGGGGTATGAATTTACTATAGTATATCAAATCGTGCGTCTTCAAAAGGGCGCTTTCCTCAGGCTACAATAATAAATAGCAAAATTTTAAACATTGCTGCACCCATTCGAACAAAATACAATTATTGTTCTCAATTTAAAAGTAAAAACTTACTCCTTTTGCGCATGAATAACTCAATAACCAATATATAATATGATTTCCGTGACACAACTTAGTTTAATCACAGTAACAACACAATAACGCGTCTAGCTCGCAAGCGCTTTTGACCCTCACTGCCTCAATAGATTCTATAAAATTCAACACAAAAACTAAATTAGAAAAATAAAATTGTCTCATCGTGAAGATTTGAACTCCGGTATCGCGGCTTGTATAATGGTTCCTAATAGGAACGATGATAGGAACTTCCTATCATCTCCCAATACGCAATGATATTCAAAAATATAGATACGTTATGCCCTTACAAACCAACCAAGAACTCCGTTCTGAAAAGAGCCACAACACACACACGCTCATCCTTTGCTCCACTACACCAATCACATTGGTACAATACACGAGGGCATTCTAACGCTGTATGTCAAATGTCAAGCACTTCTGACTACAACAAAAGCGTCATGTGTTAACAGCGCGACCACGACCATAACGGTCAATTACCCGCTCCTGCGCTCCTCGTCGTCGGCGCGTCAGTGACACATCCACCATAGAACCCTAACGTTGTTGCTATTCTTATGACGGAATAAATGTTTCTTTCTTTCTTACGCTACCGCCCATCAAACCAACTTTATTTATGATTACTCACATTATGTTATTATATTTTCAGCCGTGTAGTACAGCCGTGATGGTCAAATACCAAAAGGAAAGACTGCTAAAGAATCACAAAGAACTTACAAGCTGAAATAGGGACCCGGCGCCGCAACGTTAAATTACGTTAACCGTATTACAACAGCTTGTGATACCTAGTTTATGTATATTATTTTCAAAAGAAATACAAGTGCATGGCTGCATGTATACCAAGGCGGCTAGGCATGTATGTATGTTTGATACTGCCAATGCAATACTTTCATAACAGAACATAATTTTTCATCAAACAACTTCAGTTCCGTTTTTTATCAGAATTCATATTCATATTCAATTCATATTCATATCAAAACATGTACTTTGTAACTAAAGCAAAACTACGTTTGAATGAAACCCAGGACCTGCGTAGAATATAACTAATAGTCATAACAACAGCTAATTTTATTGACAATCACCCTTACTGTTATAGTTTTATGGCAGCGAAGAAGCAAACTCACTCTCAACAATTAAACTTAACTTGCATGTGCTGCCATCTATAATGGTAGTAAAATCTATACTTTATAAAGTCGAAGAGTCCGCCCGGCCGAACTCGCCAATCCCAGGAACCACCGGTTCGAACCGAAAAACTCCGTCCGACAATCCATTCACCGAGGAAGGCCACAGGCCATACAGCATCGTACCTCCAGCAGCCAGTCCCTTCCACAAACCAACGCGGGCGAAACGGCGTGGCACAGCTAGTCCTAAATAAATTTCACTAATTTAGGGAACCTTTCTCCTTTTATTCTTGAATATTTTAAGGTCCCTACTCCTTTATTTAAGTTCATAATTTGTATAATGTTATCTCCTTTTTATTACTAAGTGTTGTTGTGCAACACACACACGCAAGAATGGATGCCGGACACAATTCGCACATTTAAAACAAAAATGGTGCTTTACAAAAATAGTAGTTTTTCAGTATAGCCATTCAAAGTTTTCAACTCAACATTGCGATCAATGTCTATGAAGAAAACTAAAATATATCGTTGCAATTAGCCTCTCTCGTCGGTTCGCCCAACCTACTTTTAGTTAGGCACTAAAAAGATGCTAGTAAATAAGTAGTTATTCAAAAATATATTCAGAAAAAGTTCCGCATAATGCCACTTTTTCTCATTGGCACACATACGCAACTTTAACCAAACACGCGGCACCACACGCAATACGCCATTTATGTATCAATCCCTCCAACAGATCGATACTGTGTATTATATTTAAAACGACACAGCTTGTAGTGTATAAGCACAGCTGTCAGTCACTGAGTGACTGCAGTCAGTCGGCAGCGATGCTGCGTGCTAGGTGCCGTGTGCAGACGTCAGCCTTGCGTATACCTACCTCACCCATTACAGAGTAAAATGTGTGTATTATTGACCCTCTAAACACTACAAGTGGCGACGACGGTAAAAATAATAAGGAATTACCAAAAAATGTTGGAAGAAAAAGAAGGAGTAATGCCACCCTTGCATTCGTTCGGACAGGCAAATTCGTAACGAATATATTCGCATTTAAGTAAGTAAAGTGTATTATTACATTACAACCACATAATTTATATGTGGGTATACCTAATTGCGTGCACTAAAGTAACAATTATTTAAGTGTTGACGTTTTAATAACTCGGCAACTTAAAGTACCACTGCCATATTTGTACAGAAAATGGTTGTCTAAGCATCAAAACTAATTAAATACTTCGAAGGCCATGCAAATCATTTTGTTCACAAAGGGCCATGCCTCAAGTAACTATTTCAAATAGACGATAAATATTCGAAAAAATATGATATTGCTGTAGGAAATTGTAGTATGTGAAAGAGTAATTTATTTCGTTCCTTATTTCAAATAAAGCTACCGCATCACAATAACAATATCCTAAGTTTTGTTTGTATTTGGTGGGTATTTAATAAAAACGTGAAACTCGACGTTACCCTTACAATAACTTGGAAAGAAACGATTGAGAATCTACCCCACTTATTAATATAATGCTTTGGTTAATGTTTTCACAATTCAAATACCGTTCTACCATGAATTCAAAAGATTATGATTATCTAAACAAGTTTTAGACGTAATTTTGCTAATTAATTAGCAGTTCAATATTATTATTATGGTCACGCCCTTGTGTCTGTGTTCCGTGGTAACGCCAATACAGTTCACTTAAAGATCATTGCCTATAAAACCATATTAAGAAAGAACCTGTAAAGTAGCTACAAACAATGTGTTATGCATATGCACGTAATATGTAAAAAGTTTATTATACCTTAAAATCCGTATTACGTAACAATATTGAAGCATTATATATGTTAATATTTTTATCGCTAAAGCCAATATTAAATTAAATATAATTATTGATAATTGTAGCTACGTCAAAGTTCACGCAGGTTGTACGGGTCTATCCCACTTGTCCCGTTACAAGTATTAAGTCCGGATTGGGCACGCAAATTGAAACAAGACTCGTAAGGAGCTTGTTAATGTACCTTGAGTACAAAAAGGCCTACAAGAGGCACGCAAATTGAAACAAGACTCGTAAGGAGCTTGTTACTGTACATTGAGTACAAAAAGGCCTGCAAGGGGCACGCAAATTGAAACAAGACTCGTAAGGAGCTTGTTAATGTACTTTGAGTACAAAAAGGCCTGCAAGGGGCACGCAATTTGAAACAAGACTCGTAAGGAGCTTGTAAATGTACCTTGAGTACAAAAAGGCCTACAAGAGGCACGCAAATTGAAACAAGACTCGTAAGGAGCTTGTTAATGTACCTTGAGTACAATAAAGCCTGCAAGGGGCACGCAAATTTAAACAAGACTCGTAAGGAGCTTTTTAATGTACCTTGAGTACAAAAAGGTCTGTAAGGGGCACGCTTTAAACAAGACTCGTAAGGAACTTGTTAATGTACCTTGAGTACAAAAAGGCCTGAAAGGGGCACGCAAATTTAAACAAGACTCGTAAGGAGAATGCTATACCTTGTGTACAAAAAAAATGCTCGAAAGAAGCACGTTATTATTGTAATATACTTATCTTCTTGTTTGTATAAATAAAAATGAACTTTAGTATTTCTTGATAGCTTAACCGATTTCACTGTTTCATTCAAAAATTTTCGTAATGGCTCAAGGATGGCTGTTTCGAGAAGAAAAATCAAAGTTCTGGGTAAAGTGACGTGGAACATTTTTATGTTCAGCCAAATTATAAGACATTAAAATATAGTGTTTGCGGAAGTTATTCAATATAATGAGTATTTCCTAAAAGGTATATTAAAATTTAAGGATGGATGAGTATGTGGAATACTAAAGTTCAGTCTAAAATGTCAGAGATATTGTAACGCTTTTATAGCTAAAAAAAATGGAAAAAAAAGTTTTCAATTTATTGGGTATTTACCATAATTATCATAAAATAAATTAAGGTATGGAGTAGGTACTTGACTTGGAATTCTGAGGAAGAAGCCAAACTAATCGATGTATTGAATTACTGCTATGGCAAGTCATTCGAGGTGATTGAGCATTATACATTATACTGTAATGTATTCTGTATACAAGTGGTATATAATATACCGTAATATATACTGTCAATTATAAATCAATGTTTTAAAGCTACGCAGTCATGTTACTGTTACATTAGTAAAAAGCCATGCATACACGGTGCCCGCAAATATTATAAATCAATGTTTTAAGGCTACGCAGTCATGTTACTGTTACATTAGTAAAAAGCCATGCATACACGGTGCCTGCAAATATTATAAATCAATGTTTTAAGACTACGCAGTCATGTTACTGTTACATTAGTAAAAAGCCATTGCATACACGGTGCCTGCAAATATTATAAATCAATGTTTTAAGGCTACGCAGTCATGTTACTGTTACATTAGTAAAAAGCCATGCATACAAGGTGCCCGCAAATATTATAAATCAATGTTTAAGGCTACGCAATCATGTTACACTTGTAATAACGTTACATTTGTAAAAAGCCATGCATACACAGTGGCTGCAAATATTTACAAATTAATATTTTATGGATATGTCGTTATGAATGTCATTGAAAGCCAAAGATGTCTGTTGGATATGATTCATAAGACACCCATTCGAGATGCCTGATGGAGATGATTCCCATCATAATCGGTCCCATTTCACTGATATGAAATCGTGGGATGAAATAACAAATTGCAGGTTTTCAGAAAGTTACCTTAATCAATATGAATTACAAATACCAAGTAAAGAGATGATGTGGCATCGGAATTCAAGTATTATGTAAGGAATAAAAGTAAGACAGTGATTATTGGTATGGTATATTTTATTCCATTCTTTTGAAGTAATTTTGAATCTGACCATGTATGAAATGTACAATGACATAGTTCCGTCTTTGACGATTCATTATTTTATAATAATTCGTTACAGACGAGTATAATATGTAATATGTGAACATATCACATATGTGAGCAGATTATGACAAAATATGACAAACGACAGCAGTTATGAGTCCATGGTAACGGACTCGGCTTTTATGATAATTATATTAAATTTTTGCAATTCTTATATAATATAGTCCACAATAATTTATTGGATATATTATTATTATTGAAAAAATAAAGATTCATCCATGTGGCAACGAGCAATTACAGACTCAGAAGATCGTAGTATTTCCATCTAATATCTTTACTTGCAATGTAAATATTAATCTTTTTGAGCTGTCGAAGAATAAAGGTAAATATTATATGTCAAGGTTATGATTTTGTCTCCATAGTAAAGAGACAATGAGACACTGAGAAACAAAATTTCAGTATATTGAGGTAATCCAATAAAACACGACGTTGTAATCAACTATTTTACGTAGATACAACATACTACTAATATTCATCCAACTTGAACCATCTGCAAAATGACAACACGTAGGTGTTTCTCTGCGCTCTTTTCATGTAAAATTGACATAAATAGTTAACTAGCGTCATCAAGTGATGGCTAATGACCAAAAGGTTATTTTATCAGTTTCCATACTTTTCACGACATTATACAAAAACAATACCTATCAAGGGCAAGGTTCATACTGTAATTATTGAATATGCGTTAACAAAGTGGTTCGATTTAATTATGTCAGACTTAGCCAAGAAAAAAAAACTTATTTCTAGTTGAATGACAGTGCTAAGTAGCAACTTTAGAGATTTATCTCTAAAGCAGTACAGTCCGAGGCTCAT
Source organism: Thymelicus acteon (assembly GCA_951805285.1). Lineage (NCBI taxonomy): Eukaryota > Metazoa > Arthropoda > Insecta > Lepidoptera > Hesperiidae > Thymelicus > Thymelicus acteon. Next base: position 23,922,768 of record OX638214.1, on the reverse strand, counting down.
CATCGGTCTTATATTTCTGTATTACAGATCTATCAAGTTTAAAGTGACGTTGATGTTGTGGAAGCTGAAAGCACTAGATCTCCATCTAGAAGCTGGAGTGGCCACATTACTAAGCCGAATGTACATATGTGTAAGTGGGTGTAACCGTGCACGCAGGACCACCATCTCACAAAGCATCCTCACACAGAGTGCTTGTCAACGACTGAAACTCCCCTGGGAAGCAAACGCAAATTCCCAGAGAATCATAACTTAACTGACTAAACTGATAGTGAATCAAGAGTTAAGATAATGAAGAGAATACTCAAGTTCACATGATAATTAAAGAGACAATAAATTGGTCAGCTGTGATCGTAGTTTCACAAGCAACTATTTTTAAGATTATTAGAGATTCTACTGGTACTATTCTAAATACCCTTGTGACTTTTAACAGTGTAAATACTGGTAGAGCAAAATAGTTTAGCATTAAATGAATGGGTTGCCAATGGTTTGAATTCCTTACTGACAATAAATGAAAATAATAATGTCACAGGAAAATTGTTTAAAGTTGACCCTTATAATGCGTGGAGTGAGTTGTTTGAACTGTAGACAATCATACTGATATCATGAATTAAGTCTTGTTCATTGACTCAAATTCTCAAGATTTACCCCTTATCTTACCATGAGATGAAGTACCCTCAAAAATTGTCTGTGACTTTCACAGTGTAAATGCTGGTGGTAGAATTAAATAGCTTGGCATTAAATGAATGGCTGGCAAATAGTTTTTATTTCTTAGTGACACGAGATGGAAATAACAATGTCACATAGAAAAATTGTTTAAAGTTGAGTTCTTATAATGCGCTGAGCGAGTTGTATGAACTGTAGATATTATATTGACATCATGAATTATGTCTAGTTGAATGACTCAAAATTCTTAAGATTAACGTTTGAAAATTTCAAATTACCTTCAAGTTTTGTGACCTACCCTCAATATAAATGAAGTACCCTCAAGAAAAAATTGGAAAGTAATATCACGATAGGTCAAAATAGCAAAAGTTAATTCTATAAATAATTTAAGAGTTTTGTTCTCACTTAGTCTTGAAGAAAACAAGATAGCGTTAGGGAAATACCTGTAAGTCATGTACCAGTCGAGTACCTATAAATAGGTAATCATGATAAATCATGATACTGAACAATACGAGATCAGTCTCCATCTCGAGAAAGAAAGTTATGAAGTTGAAGAAGTGAAGTTTGGGGTGTGTATGGGTGATGCATATTGCACACATATGATGCACACATATGACACTAAATGGATAATATGCATATCGGCTGGGTGAGCCTTGGCAATAGAGGGACTTACTCAAGATTTTTCAGAAGTTATGTTGTTACTTTTGATAATTGAAGTAGACGACTGTGGTAAATGGCTTGGGTTAATCTACTTTCAATGCTACATTTGACATTTGTTAAAAATATAATTATGATCTACAGAGTTGTATTTAGTGAAATGCGAGAATAACATCAATTTTTTTTTTATGAAGCTTCCAATCACTTCCAGTAAAATACCTTTCACTCTAACAATGACAGTAATGTGAGAGACAGAAATTGACAGGTCTATAATTCAATTAAAGAAAAGAGGGAAACCATATTATGAGGACAGTACTAAGGGAGCTACAAGATTCTAAATTAGCTACAGAAAAATATATCGATGAATAATAAGTAACTGAGGCTAACAGATTGACATCAAACTTTAACCCTGCACTCACATAATGGTGAGAGTTTCTGATGGTGAAAACGATGTACAGAAATGGGAAATACATGTTGTACAACAATAATACCGAAACCATATTATGTGCACAGTACTAAGGGAGCTACAAGATTCTAAATTAGCTACAGAAAAATATATCGATGAATAATAAGTAACTGAGGCTAACAGATTGACACCAAACTTTAACCCTGCACTCACATAGTGGTGTGAGTTTCTGATGGTGAAAACGATGTACAGAAATGGGAAATACATGTTGTACAACAATAATGATAATAAATAACACAAAGAAAATAAAAGTTGGATATTGAATAATTTATTATTGTCAGATCTATGTCAATGTTGCAATATATTATTTGCTAACGAACAGTTGTAATCAATTATTATTTATTATAAAATAAAGAAGGGATGTAGTGTATAAGCACAGCTGTCAGTCACTGAGTGACTGCAGTCAGTCGGCAGCGATGCTGCGTGCTAGGTGCCGTGTGCAGACGTCAGCCTTGCGTATACCTACCTCACCCATTACAGAGTAAAATGTGTGTATTATTGACCCTCTAAACACTACACAGCTAAACACTAAATATCACTTTTTATTTCAAAACAAAACCTGTCTCGCTATCACTTTCAGCTAAATAAGTGACACTATATCCAAAATGTCATTTATGTTATTATTACTTCAGTAGCGTGAATTACGCTTATAACACAAAATGCCACTTTTTTACTCACGCACAGTTGTTTTTACAATGTAAATCAATGCCATTTACCGAAAACAAAGGGAATTGTGTAGGTAGCGGTAATGGCGGCAATTTTTATACCTAATTAGAGAGAGAACTTCGATAATTATGATGATGTTGCTCAATACGTTATTTAAAGTTACAGCACACATAAACAAATTCTCGAGATAACTATTCGGCACTAATATTAACATTCGTCTGTTGATTATTTCTTGCACCGACGTGTTATTTTCCTTCCAACTCTTCCTTTATCAACACAAAATGAAAATATTTACTGCACTGACCTTTTGACCTGGTCGCCATTATGTAGTAGTTGTTGTACTTACGTGCTCACGTAATATTTGGATATAGTGATATGGTTGACTTGCATTAGCTCGTTACGACACCAGTAGGTAGGGAAACACGTCTGCTCTCGTCTACGGCTGTCTCGTGACTGACCCAGTGTTGCCCCACTACCCGTGCTCCCGAGATAACGTGACTACTGCTATAACTATAATAGCAGTACAAACACTACACTAGGGGAATATAGAAAATATCCATGTTTGTGGAAAATAAAAAGCAAAGATTTTATGAACTCCGAACTAAGTACTAACTACTAAAATTTAATTAAAAAATGTAAAGACATATTATACCCCGATGCTAATTTAGCTTATTTAAAGAAAAAAATTGATTCCCTACGGAACTCCTACAGACGTGAGCTACGTAAAGTACGTCAGTCACTTAGAACGGGTTCAGCAACTGATGATGTTTACGTGCCTTAATAAATTCGTCTTTTAATGCCTTAAACAATTCTCTGCATGTCTCCGGTATAATTTCCCCTAGTAGTTGAGGTCATATAGAACAAGTAAATTTCATGGATACCGCGCGAACAAGCGAGTAACAGTTGATTGAATTCGCTGTCCCTTTTTTAATTCAAAACATCGTTAAATTAGTCGTAAAGTCGCCTTAAATTGATGAGTCTTCATAGTAAATACAAAAATAATAGTGTGGTGAAAAATTAACGTGTTATAGTGCTTCTAAAAGATATATCTAAATTGAAAGTTTTGGTGAAATTAAAAATTCTTAAGTTAACTCGGTCAACATCAAGACGCGTAAGCGACGCGCTCTGCACGGCGCTTACGCACTTCTTCTCGCGAGATTCTACGTGTGGAGCTGTGGATACGACATAACATATTTCAAATAACGGGCTTGATTCTCATTACTACCTGCATTCAACAATAACATTGCTTTTGATTCACTCAACCTATGCAATGAGTGCTCAAAAATGTTCGGGTTGCCCGAATATTTTTAAAGGTATTGCCCTTTTACACTGTAGTCGATGCTTTTAGATAAGTACCATTATACCTGTGTCAACTTCAATAAAAACGAATTCATTAAACTAAGCAAAGAATTTAAAGACTCATGGGTATGTCCCTCGTGCCTCTGCAAGCAGCTTAAGCTCGATGGCAACTCGAACACACCGACACCTAGTCAAGTCACTGCATGCAACCTTAGACTGATTGATAGCGTTACCTCCTCACCGATTGTACAGCCAGAAAACAACAATATTACGTTATGGAACAAGCCCCTTTGTACGAGCACTTGCGGATGTCTATCAGCCCATATATTAAGGGAAATCATCAGAGAGGAACTTGACAGAAAATTAAACTCGGCAATTCAAGAAGTTCAGACAGAATTATCTAAATTAGAAGAATCTGTGGTGCAATCTATTTCTGAATTGCAAACAATTAAACAGGAGAACCACTCCCAAAAAGCGTCCATTACTCAACTACAGAGTGAAAACAATCAACTTCGCACCGTTACTCGCGACCTCACACACAGACTGCAACAAATTGAACAGTTCTCCCGTACTAATAATTGAGATATACAGTGCGTCCCCGAAGATCGGAACGAAAATATCTATAATACAGTACAGCAGCTTGGCCGCACCATTAAGTGTCCCATCTCAGATTCCGACCTTCAGTACTGCAGTCGGATTGCCAAAGTCAATACTGCAAGTCCCCGTCCACGATCTATCTTGGTAAAGTTTAGCAGTCGCCGCCTTCGTGACTTTTTCCTAGCAGGTGTTATTAAATTCAATAAAAGCAACCCCGGCGATAAGCTCAACACCAGCCACCTTGGCTACGGTGGTAAGAAGAGTGCTGTGTTCGTTACGGAGCACCTGACCCCCGAGGCCAAGGCCCTACACGCTGCAGCTCGACAGAAGGCCAAAGAACTCTGTTACAAGTTTGTGTGGGTGCGGGACGGCAAAATATTTATGCGAAAAGCAGATAACACCAATTACATTCTGGTGAAGGACGTTGATGTTCTAAATACCCTGCAATAATTATATTTTTAATATATTAAAATTGAATTAAGAATCGTGTAATTGTAATAAAAGCGTGGGCTGCTTTTAAACAATTCTTAATTCAATTTTATTTTCTATTTTTTTTTAGTTGGATTTTCTATAAAAGAGTGTTTTTTATTTTTTTTGAACTATTATTTATTTTTTCATTTTTAGTTTGATTTTTTGAAATGAAATTTTGGCTTTTTCTTTCTTTCTTTTTTTCTTTAAATGTTGAATATGTGAATTGTAAGTATACGAAGTTTGAAATAAATCTGACCGTTTAAAGCTAATGTAAAGCGTGTAATTAGGTTTCTTTCTTTCTTTCTTTTTTTTTCTTTAAATATTGAATTGTCATCGGTCCTTAATAGGTATGCCAAATTTCGAGTTAATCCGACGTTTTGAAGGGGGTCAAAATCATGTTCAAAGATTCCGTTACATACTAACATACGTCTGAAGCTAATAAAAGCGTATTAAAAAGTATAGTATTTTATATAATTTGACAGACAATTTTAAAGTTTTTACAATTTTACAATTTATGTTTTACTTTCACATTCAATTTATATTTTAATTTTTTAATTTTTTAAATTTAATTTAAATTCTCTTACTAATTGGAAACTAATATATATCTATAGAATTTTTTTATATTAACATAATGTTGAATTTATTTACATGGTATTATTTTATTATCAAAATGTTAGGGGACTAAAAACTAAAACTATAAACTTCTTCATAACGTGGTTTGTAATAACTACGATATCATTGCTCTTAGCGAATCTTGGTTGAACAGCAGCGTCTTTGATTTTGAACTCTTTGGTCGTATATGTATAGGAGAGACAGGGAGACTAGTGGCAGTAGTGGCTTCTACAGTAAAAAAGATGGCGGCGGAGTTGTCATCGCTGTGTCAAAATGTCAAAATTCCAGGCGCCTATATAGCTTCGAATCTAAATGCGAGGATCTGTGGATCGTAATTGAATGCCAGGATTCGAATGGAAAAACTGTACCTTTATACATATGCATAGTATACCTGCCCCCGCCCATTCAACGACACATCCTTGAGGAATTGCGTTACGCCGAGGTACTTGGCGCGTGTGGTCCATGCGATGTCAGTGTTTTGGAGCTTCAGTGTGGGGTCCTGCTGATTTGTTCCTCCGAGGCGGATAGCCTGTGTTTTGGTGACATTCACCGAGAGCCTACACTCGTGCAACCACTTGGGGAGGGCGTCTAGGTTTTTCTGCATTTTAGCCGCGGCGTGCCTTGACGAGAGCGACGTTGTCAGGTACGCCGCGTCATCCGCGTAGAGGGCGAGTAGTCCCCCTCCCTCGACCGGGATATCATCTGTGTAACACGAGTAGAGGACCGGGGACAGGCAACTCCCTTGCGGGACTCCGGCCTTTATTGGGCGCTCGGAAGAGAATCCACCGTCACACTGAAGCTCCGGTTGTCCAGGAAGCTGGAGATCGCCTTGATGGTACGCTTGGGCGCCGACGTCTGCATGATCTTGTAGAGCAGGCCGTCGTGCCAAACACGGTCGAACGCCTTCTCCATATCAAGGAATACTGCACATATACGTTCTCGCTTGTTCAGCGCCGCGGTGATGTGATGCAGGACCCTTGACAACTGGAGAGTGGTGCTGTGTTCCGGCCGGAATCTGAATTGTTCCGGGCGAGGTGTCAAATGAGGCGCTAGCTGTCGCAGCAGGAGCTTTTCGAATACCTTCGATAGCGTGGGCAGCAGAGTGATTGGCCTATAGCTCTCAGGTTTCAGTATGTTTTTCCCCTGTTTCGGGAGCATGATGACGCGGCCGGTCTTCCAGGAGTGCGGGAAAGTCCCCGTGCGCAGGATGCCATTGAACAGGCGTGTGATGGCTCCGACAGTTTTTCTTGGGACGTGTCTTAGCGCCGTGTTCGTGATCCCATCTGCGCCAGGGGCTTTCTTGGTTGGTGTCTTCTTCAGCTCGCGCGCCACCATGCTCGGTGAGAAGATTATCGGCTCTTCCTCTGGAGCTATAGGCGTTGCTAGCTGGTTTCGTACTTCACTCTCGATTGCTGCGACGTGCTCTGCCTCGTCAGTGCGGTTCGGCCGAAACTGGTGCTCGAGGTGTTCGGCGAAGATCGCCGCGCGATCTTCCGCCCGATATCGCAGCGTACCATCGCTGTGCATTAGCGGGCGAACCGGAGTTGGGGTATTCGTTAAAGAGCGACATAGGCGGTGAATCGACGCCCAGTCGTCGCCGATGGCGTCGATATGTGCTTCCCAGCTCTCGGTTGCGTTTGCCTCCAACTCGGCTTTGAGGTTTTCGGTGGCTTTGTTGAGTTTGGATTTCAGTTGAGGGCATCTGGTTTTCTGCCAGCGTTTCCGCAGCTTTCTCTTCTTTTCTAACAGCTTCTTAATATCGTATGGGAGGGGTGGTCTCCCTTGATGATCCATTAATTTGGCATTGGCTACGGCGTTCTGAACGCTGGCAGTTATATCCTCCGTCAACTGATCCACGTCCTGGCCTTCCAGGATTGGCCGAGTTGGAGTGGTGATCTCCAGTTCTTTTGTGAAATTGTCCCAGTTCGTGCATCGGCGTGGTCTTGCCTGAGTCTTGGTGGGATGGACCGTCAGGACTAGCAGGACGGGTGCGTGGTCCGACCCGAGGAAGTCCTGTAGGGTTTCTAACGTTGGCTGGCAGCTTAGGCCGCGGTGTACGGCTACGTTCAGAACGTCCGGTGAATGCACTCTGTTGTCTGGAAAGTGCGTCGGGAAATCTGGTCCGCTGATCTCGTACCCGCGGCGCTCGGCATCGTCGAACAGCAATCGTCCATTTCTGGCGGTAAATGTGGCAACTTGAACGTATCAGCCGATGTCAGATGCGTTTCATTCACCAAGACCACGTCGATGTTCTGCTCTCGTAGTGTTTGTTGTAGTAGAGCGGCCTTAATCCTTAGGCCGCGGGCATTCCAAAAAAGCATCCTTAAGGGCTTGCTATCCATTATCGGGCCTTGTTGGATCCGCGCCTTCCTTGATCGCCGTTAAGAGGGCGAGCATCAGTACAATAAATTTTTCTAGCGCTGACTGTGGTTCTGATGGCTTTTTCATTGCTGTGGGCTTTAACGTCGAGGGCTCCTTGCCCTTCTGCGCCTTCTTAGCTTTCTTTTTCTTTTGGAGGGGTTTAGTCCTCGGCGTCGGGTCGTTGGCAGCAGCCATCAGAGACGCAGTCGTGCTCTGCGTCTCTGGCGCCTGCTGTTCGGCGATCTTGGTGGGCCTGCTGCGCGACCTGAACTTAGCCCTCCCAGTCTGCGCTACTGTGCTCGCCCTTTTATTGCGTGCCTCCCTTCTGAACACCGGGCAGGTGGTAAAATTCGCGGGGTGCGCTCCCTCGCAATTGGCGCACGTCGCCGGCTCTTCTTTTGGTCTGGGGCAATCCCTGGCTGCGTGCTCGCCACCACACCTGACACAGGCCTGCGGCATGTGACAGTTGTGGCTTGAGTGCCTAAATTTTTGGCAGTGGTGACATTGTGCGGGGCCTTTCTTGCCCCTCCATGGCTCGATCTTGATGCCCGGCATATATAAGAGCTCTGTTGTGCTGTATATGCCGGGCAGGAGGTTCTCCGTTTTCTTCAGTATCGTCAGGAAGATGCAGCCAGGCCTGCCCCTTCTGGCACGGATGGGTTTCACAAATTCCGGGGAGTGCGCCCTTTTCGGTCAGGCCCTCCATGATCTTATCAGCTTCCGTATTGAATGGGAGCCTACGTATGGCAACCTTTACGCTCCGCTCGGACGGGAGCGAGTATGAGAACCAGGAGATAGGATGTTCCTTCTCCAGGTCCGTCAGGTTCCGCTGGACCGCTCGGTACTCCGTCTCGTCCAGCGGTTAAAATCTCACTCTCTGTCTAAAGGGGCGAGCGTTTGGGTTTCATCCCAGCTTCTCTTTCAGGGCCTTGAAGTGGCGAGTCCATTCTGGGAGTCGCTCCACGGCGGCGCCGTGCTCGGCGTGGTTGAAGGCATAGTCTGTATTGCGGCGGACGTCGTGGCGGTTGTCGCGGCGGATGTCGCGGCGCGGGTGGTCATTTGCGCGTCGGGCACGGGGCCGCGCGCGGGGACCTCGGCGCGGCCACGGAGCCGCGGGTCGCGTTCCTGTTGGGGAAGCGGGACGAGAGGTCTTCTCGAAGCGCGCAGGCGCTTATATACTGCCAAGCGGGGAGCGGGCGCGTGGTGGTCCAATGCTGGTGGCGTAATGTGGTGTGATGATGAGACTACCAATCGCTGACTTGAACCCCCTACTTAGACTAGCTGACTCGGCAAACGTTGTTCTGCCAAAAATTTTGGGGTGGACCACCCTTAACATTTAGGGGGACGAAAAATTGATGTTGTCCGATTCTCCACCCTAGCCGATATGCACGCTAAGATTCACGAAAATCGGTCGAGCCGTTTCGGAGGAGTTCAACCTCTAACACCGTGACACGAGAATTTTATATATTAGATACTATTTTCGTAAATAGGTAATACCAGTTCGCTTCCGCTTGCCAATTACTGCAAAAAATAAAACACGAATTTAATTTTTACATACTTTATTTATGATGTTATATCTAATTGTATACTTAGAATAATTTAGATATTAATAACAAAATAACTGACTTTTCTAATAATACTGATGAAAAATAATATTAATAATAATATTACGTATGCTATGTTTAAAAAAACAACAAGAGTCTAAAATATGTAAGAATATAAACATACTTAAATTATATTATTTCCACTCTTCTCGCTTTTCTGTTTACAAAATCCTTAATAATCTCGTGTATGTCTATAATAATATGGTCTAATATGGCCTCCTCTATGGATATTGCTGCTAAATTTGTTACTGTTTCTTTTTTATAAGTTTTAATTTAGAAAAGGACCTTTCCGCGCTTGCTACGGTAACTGGCATAGTTAGCGAAATTCATAATGCTATGGTGATGTTAAGGCAAACAGCTGTCAAATTGTTTAAATATATAAATTCGAGAATTTTCACCACATAATTATTAAATTTTTTGAAAAGAGATTGACACGACACAATTTCTTCACACAAATCATCGGCGTCCAATGAATCATTTGCAGAAAGTTTTTTCTGCAAACGATGACAACTACTTCTTAATCGACTTTGATCTTGGTTATCACTTAGTTTGAATAAAAAAATAAACACGTCATTTTGATTATTCAATAAATTAAATCTTTCGTCTACGGAGGATAAAGCTTGATCCATAATATAAAAAAATACATTAATTTTAAAAGCGTTCTTCAGATCATTTACAGTATGGTCTTCGTGTTCATAATCAAAACTCTTTGGGAGTCTTACGACGTCTTAGGGGTCTGCATTTGGAAGTTTCAAATTCAGCCTCGACATCTAATTTTTCGGCAATTTTCATGGCATCATTTACAATTTCCTCACAATTTGCGGCGGTCCTAATTGTTATCATAAACTTCTTTAATTCCGTTAAAGCATCTAAAGCAACTTGCATATTCATATCGATGGACTGCAGAATTTTGCTCACAAAATTTGCTTTTGTCAAAATCATATGCCATATATTTAGTGAACAAATGAATGAAAAGGAGCATATTTTTTCTGCTAGACATTTAGCTTCATATTTTGCCCTCTGATCATATGATATACTAATCAAAACATATTTCGAGTATTTTGACATCGATTTCGAGACATTTGAATCGATTGAAAACAAAGATGTCTGGTGTAATCCCTATATATTGTCATTTTAGTTCATAGTCATTCATCTTGTATCTTGATACGCTTTTGTGTATTTTTACTATTAAATTAATATTTTCAACATATTTGCAGTCCTATTTACTATTAAAACATTTCGAAACACACACAGTTATTTTAATTTTCTATTGCATTTGCTTTCGTAATAGTGTTTTGGTGAATGTGTTTTCGCTATAACCTGGATTTGTTTTTTTAAACAAATATTGCATGAATATTGGACTCCGAGATCGCCTGTTTTGTGACTGACCTTTTGCTGAACACTGGATGACGTACCCTACACACCTTTAGAAGAACAGTAGGTTACATTGCCCATACAATACTGCACAATTTCTAGACGAAATATTAATATAATATTATGATGTGATGATAACTAATAAAATCTCTTTGAAACATGAAATTGCTTTTTAACCGACGAAAAAAAAAGGATAGCCCAGTCATATTAGGGCTTCACCTCGGAATGAAAGATAATAAACTGTAAACCTTTGTTTGTATAAACCTTTGTTTTGTCGTTTTAAATGTTGTCTCAAAAGTCACACATGCTATCGTGTCCGCGTCTTAAGATATTCAAGGTCAAAGGTCGTAAAAATCGGTTTTTCGTGAATATCTCGCTTTCTATTGCTTAAATGAGATTTGCACCAATATGAAAGTTGTAGAGTATAAAATTCTCTACAACTTTTGTTTGAACTTTTTTTTCATACGATCAACCGTTTTTGCGGTAGACAGCGAAGAGTGCGCCGCGTATAGTCATATATGGCCTAATGCATGGTCAAGCGACTGGGCGAACCGATTTTGATGATTCTTTTTTTAATCGAAAGCTGGTGGCTATCATATGGTCCCATATAAATTTTATTGAGATCTGACAATGGCATCCATTATAAAACCATATGTCTTAAATTTTTATTAGGTATGTGCGCGACAAATGGACGAATAACTCGATATCACGCCAACCGATTTCGATGATTCTTTTTTAATCGAAAGCAGTTGCTTGTCATGTAATCCCACATAAATTTGAACGAGATCTGACAAGTAGTTTTTGAGTAACTTTGAAGTCGGTTATTTTTTGTAGTAAATTTTACTACACGATTATTATTACACCTTGGGTTACATTATTGGAGTTTAACGGCCGGTCTCAATATTATACTATCAGTTGAGCTCTGGTACATAACAGAGATAAAAAGTAAAGATTGATCTCCCGGCAACTGCCGTCTCTCAAATCAAAAGTAAGCAAACAAAAGTAAGATCATCGGTAGATAATATTTCAGTGACATTTCTGCCTCTGGTTTTTACGTCCCTCTCAAAATTTAGTTTTCGCATAACAATATATTTTTTTATACTTTTATACTTTTTTATACTTTTTATTATAAAAAGGAACTCAGTGTTTTTGATTATAAACTTATTTCATTTTAATATTAAAATGATAATTTTTTCTAAATGTATTGTGAATTTCGCGGATGAAGTTAATAAAACAATGATAAATGTAACCTGGAACAATGCTTCAGTAATAACAAAACGCAGCATTTGACGTTTAGTACTGACAGGTTTCCTAGACAACGATGACATGTTATTGTCATTTGACATTCGTTTATGTCGTTTGGTTACCCAAAATATAAACAACGTGTATGTTCCCATAATTTTAGCAATATTAATTAGTTTTATAAATAAATGAAACACAGTTCAACAATTACCGTGAGTATAGACTTTATTTGTTAATAAAATAAAATAAAATATATTATTATTATGTTTAGTAAACAAAAATTTGTAGTAATTGTAAATCGTTGTAATTGTAGCAGTGATAGCCTAGCGGTTAGAACGTTGGTCTCCCGAACGAAGCGTTTATTCCCACTTGTCCGGGGCCCGAGTTCAAATCCTGGCACGCACCTAAAATTTTCAAATATTATGTGCGTATTAGAAGTTAATTATCACTAGCTTCGGTGAAGGAAAACAATAAACATCGTAAGGAAACCAGCACACCGGAGAGTTCTCCATAAAGTTCTTAAAGGTGGTTGAAGTCTACCAATCTGCACTTGGCCAGCGTGGTAGAATATGACCTAACACCCCTCACATTGTGAGAAGAGATCCGGAACCCAGCAGTGGGACAGTTATGGGTTGTTGCTTTTTTTTTGCTTTTAAACAAAAAAATTGTTGCCAAATGTACTAAAGGAAGTTTCTTTGCAGATGAAGTCCAGACCTTTCACAAAAGATGAAGTACTTAAGGCCAATAGCTATTGATGTAGCAGGGATACACCATTATTCCTGAAAAGGCGAAATGTTTTTGTTATAATTTCAAAATATATCTAACTTAAAAAGCTTAGTGTTCTTGTTTTATTAAAATACCTACCTACTTACCTAAAACTTTAAAGATAGGAATTGTCCTCAATTCTCATTCACTGCCGTTTTTAACCGACTTCAAAAAAAGGAGGAGGTTCTCAATTCGACTGTATTTTTTTTTATGTTTGTTACCTCTGAACTTTCGACTGGGTGAACCGATTTTGATGATTGTTTTTTTAAACGAAAGCTGGTGCTTGTCATGTGATCCCACTTAAATTTGAATGAGATCTGATAAGTAGTTTTTGAGTAATTTTGAAGTCGGTTATTTTTTGTTAGTAAAATTTAAATTATTTTTAATCTGAATATAGGTATATAAACAAAATTGGATTCACACAATTCAGTCATATATTTTATACGAGGATAATTTCGACGATCTTGGTACCGTATTAAAAAAGGCGGAATCAAATACACAGGCTTCATAAAATTCATTATCACTCATCACTGATTAATAAATTCATGATTTTTTCATAAATTTTCTTTACAATACGAGAAATCTACCAATTATCCGTCGAAATCGAGCGACATGAAAAACTCCGATAATTGGTAACTTCTATTACCAACAGTTAGCTGTCAAAGCGTTATTGAGACGCAAGTATTTATTTTTGTATGGACCAACATACCTACGGGTATTTCTTTAGAAACCTGCGGCACCGGGAGGGGGGTGGAGTTAGGGGGGGAGGTGAGGGGGTGGTGTAAGGACCCCCCCCTTAAAGGGGCTAAGTGAGGAAACACATAGTTATTGAGTTTTTTTTATTTTTATTTTGAGGTTAAATGTGTGAAAACTGCTCAATATTTGTCTTAAACTAGTCTAAATTACTGTCAGGTGGTTGAGGAAGAAATAAAATTACGACCTCCGTATGGGGAGGCACACAAAACGCACCAATTTTATAAAAAAATTACAAATCATTATAATTACAAATTTATAGTATATGCACTTTTAGGGAGAATTTAGGGGTTTTTGATACACAAACAGGCTTCCAAACGTCTCCGGCGCTGCGGGAAGTGCAGCCCCTCCGCCCTTGCGTAACAAACTGCAGGCACTCCATGCTCGCCTACGCAACTTCGGCTTTTTGGTCGCCTGCGGCGACCAGCCTCAGCCGCTTCGGCTCACATGGTGCCTGCAGTTTGTTACAGCGGGCGGGGGCTGCTCTCCCTCCGCGCCTCCGGGGTTTACATTCACTCTAGGGGTAGGGCAGACTAGTACCACGTGGGGTCGGGGTTGACTAAGTCGGTTCTGTCACCAATTTTGAAAAATTTAACTAGAATGTAATAAATAAATTTAATAGAGTATGACATAAACAGTAAAATTGATATATTACATTATGTATATTAACCTTTTATTAAATATAAAAAAACCTTTCTTGTATTTCCTATTTTCAAATTTCATCTAGCTTGACCACCTTCCCCGGGCCACCAATCTTTCCAATGAACTCCTAATTATTATAATTATATTATATAATACAATAAAATATACCTAATAACATAAAAATTATAAATAAGTAACATAATTCGTGTTGTATTTTTGAGAAATAACCTCAAAAATTAAAATTAAGATTTTTAAAAAACGACGCATTACCTCACAAAAACCAACTAGATTATGATTAGGGGCATCACTGCCTATCGATTAAAGCAAAAATCACCCAGATACCGATGCCGCAGGTTTCTAAAGCCAACCCTACCTACGGTATGACTTGGCCCTCCGAACGGTAGATCAATGTCATCGGTAGATATTTTCTATCCACCGAAGGTTATTGAGACGCAAAAATTGACAAATATGACAGATAACATACTAATGGTAGCTTTATCTACAGTTTTTTAAATGTTAGTACATTATTGAGACCGGCCGTTAGTGTGTAGCTTCCCGATAGTGAAAGAATTTTTCAAATCGGTTCAGTAGTTTCGGAGCCTATTCAATGCAAACAAACAATCAAATCTTTCCTCTTTATAATATTACTAGTATAGATTAAGTCACTTATCTTAATTAAATATAAATAATTAATAATTATTACATAAATAATGGGCATTGTTTAATAATTATAATTTTTTAGTAAATAATTAACTTTATACAACGTACTGATAACCGTAACTTACGCTTGACCATGCATTAGGCCATATATGACTGTACGCGGCGCACTCTTCTCAGTCTACCGCAAAAATGGTTGATCGTATGAAAAAAAAGTTCAAACAAAAGTTGCAGAAAATTTAATACTCTACAACTTTTATATAGGTGCAAATCTCATTTAAGCTGTGGCGTCAGCGCACACGCATCACACGGTGACGTCACACCAACCTGAATCACGCTATGGAAGTTTTCTGCATCAGTTGTGTAGTAGTTGTGCTTACGTGCACAAGTATTAGCTCGTTACGACACCAGTAGCTAGGGTAACACGTCTGCTCTCGTCTACGACTCTCTCGTGACTGACTCAGTGTCGCCCCACTACCCGTGTTCCCGAGATAACATGATTACTGCTATAACTATAATAGCAGTACAAACACTACATCCCTTCCTTATTAAAATCTTTATTTAATCTGGAGCCCGATCCACAGTCGACTCTGCAGTTGATCGCAACTCAACCCTTCAAAGACCACTCTACGTCTACACCATTCAATATTCCAGTTTCTTAGACAAACTCATTTGTAACATGCACTACCTGTATGAAGCAGGCTACGGTTTATAAACCGTGGCCTTCTGCGAGCCTGCACTAGCCTCAACAATACCAAATCTCAAACTGTCATATGCATGCTTCATTTAGAATTACTCATGTAGATTATACCTTCACTGCAAATTATAAATTTAAACATTAAAACAACACCTGAGACCTCTTCCAGCATTTTGTCTTAGACCTTTCCCTTGTCACCCATTCTCCTTCTATGTTTATTAAATAAATATTAATTATTTACATCGCCTCTTAGCTTTTCATACTTCCTTCAGTTCTTATAAGTAATGTTCGTCTTATGAACATCCAGCATCTAGGGACGTTGATTCAAATTTTTATAAGGTAATGCTATTTCTAATAATGTTTAATTTTACTGTGCTTTTTTTTTTACTGTCCTTCTTTTTCTTACCCCATATTCCTTTCCTTTCGCATCTACTCTCTTTCGTCTCTCTTTGATTAAGTTCGCCAAGTTATTAGGTTTCATACCAACATATAAACGAACCTCGTCATTTCTGTCCATAAATAAAACAACTTACAAGCAAAACAAAACACAGGAAATGTGAGAAACTCGATGAAAATTTATACAGGGTGTCCCAGGGCCAAGTGATCGCCCGGCGTCTATGGATTATTTGGACAAAACTATCAACAAAAAATCAATAAAGTATAGGTCTAATCGGTTTGGTTCTTTTTTTATTAGCTTTTTAATTTTTTTGGAAAAAAACCTTACTTGCTGCACTATTTTCGACATATTTTTTTTTTGTTTTTACATTTATTTTCATTCTGTTTTTTTCATTTACCAGTTGTTATCATAGGTTATCTATTCGAGGTATAAAATCTACCCAAAATTAAATAGAACATATTTTTTAAAGACATTAACTGAAATTTTTTTGAAAAAAATTACCCTTTTTTATTTAATTTCGCTAAAAAGTTGGAAAAATGCCCTATGAATATGTAGCTGCCTGACGCAGCTATCATTATACTTACCGAGTACCTCCTATTAATATTTACGCAGTTACCAATACCTTCTCAATACCTACATATTTACCTTACCGAAACGTTACCTGGATACCAAATACCAATAGGAAAGAATAAATACAACAGCCTAACTTATATTTCAAGCTAAGTGAAACAAACACCTCAGGGGAAATATATTTATTTGCTTTGACGTTCTGTTAAGAAACGAATGACGTCTGTTTAAGAAATAAGATAAGCGCAGTCCGTCAGCATCTTCCTCGTTCCTCTTCATCAAGCCACAAGATCTCATCTTCGAAGCACCCGGCAGTTATCTTCGTAGGTATATATCTTCACGCCCATGTCGTGTGTTCGCGCTCGCAGCCGCAGGAAAATGTGATCCCATTTTTGTTTGTTTGTTTCGAATGATAAGTTGCTGTTAGCCCTACTGACCTTTACAGCATAACGCGGACTGTGTGGGCGGGTCCTGAAGGGACCCAGCCGCTGAATAAGAGTAAGCAACGTCCGCGAGGGGGGGGGGCCGGTTGAACGGCCTTAAAAGACTAGTCCGGTCCCGCCCCCCGCTGACCTAGAAACTAAGACGACGTACTAAGGGCACCCCCTGCGGGGTTCGGACCTCGACTTAGTCGTCGATTGTGGGAGGGCACATGCATGAGATGACGACCACCCGCTCGGGAGCGCCTTGCGAGGGTCGTATTAAAACGGGGACCTCGTCGCAACCGGTTGCGACGGTGTGTGTGTGTCGTGTATGTGTGCTGTGTGCGGGATTGAGACGAGTGGTCCTGGATGTTAGCGACCGTTATCTCGTCGTCGGGATCGTGGAGGATGTGTCTGGGACGTCTATACCTGGCAGAGACCTGTTTGTCGGGGTCGTAGGTGACCGCCTTCACTATCAAGGGATTAGGATGGACTGATGCGGATTTGAAGTAGCTAGATGCGAGTTGTTTTATGTGTTGGGCTATTGTAGGTAATTCTAGATCGCGGTGCAAATCGACATTGCGCACGTACCACGGTGAGCCCGTGGCCGTGCGCATGAAGCGGTTTTGTATAGTTTGCAGTTTTTTACAGTGTGACGAGTGACCAAACGCGACGCTAGCGTAGGTCATTACCGGGCGAATACACGTCTTGTAGATTGTCGTCTTGTTACGGAGCGACATTTTACTCGACTTGTTTAACATTGGGTAGAGTCGCCCCAGTATGAAAGCAGCCCTGTTTTTGACTGTTTTAATGTGATTATGAAAGTTCTGTGCTACCCCATGAAATGGGGCGGTCGAATAGTGACACCGAGCGTGTCATTTTCTTTCTGTTTACACAAAACCTATTAAAGTAGACGGCTGCGCTCTTGTCGGGGTTTACTTCTATCCTCCATAGCCTGAACTATTCGCCGAGGGCGGTGGTCGCGGCTTGGAGGAATGCTACTATACGGTTAGGGTCCGGGTGAGTTGAATAGAGGGCGGTGTCATCCGCAAAAAGGGCAAGCTCGACTTTTGGGTGTTTCGGGATGTCGCTGGTATACAGCGCATATAGAATCGGAGAGGGCGGAGCCCTGGGGAATCCCCGCCCTGAGGGGGTGGGGGGAGGACCGGGTGCCCTCCACTCTATAACGGAACCTGCGGTTCGATAGAAAGTCCCGTAGGATGTGCACGAGACCGTCTGGCATGCCCATGTTGAGCAGCTTGTATAACAATCCGCTGTGCCAGACTTTATCGAATGCCTTGGCCACGTCGAAGAAGAGGGCCCCCGTGCCCCTCGGTCTGTTTTTGCGGGTGAGGCCCGTGAGAATGTGCTCCGTGAGGCGGTGCACTTGATGAACACATGAATGACCGGCTCTAAATCCGAATTGCTTGTCTATTAATAGCTTTTTTGTGTGTACTGTCGCCGTGAGGCGGCCAAGTAATAATTTTTCGTATATTTTACTAAAAGTGTTTAATAAACTAATAGGGCGGTAGCTCGATGGCTCGTTTTTAGGCTTACCGGGCTTCGGAATACCTATTACCTCTGCTTCCTTCCAGGCGTCTGGAAATGAGCAGGTGAAAGAAAGAAAGAAAGAAAGAAAGAAACATTTATTCCATCATAAGGATAGCAACAACTTTAAATAGTACAATAAATTGTAATAAAGTTCATTTGTTTGAGTTCGGAGTTGCAGCTACCAAAATGACGGAAACGGGTCGCACTCAGAAAATGGCGAAGTAAGTAGGTATTTACTCACTGCGTCCTCTGATATTTCAGTGCGCCCGTTTATCGCGCGTAGATCGGCAGCGGCGCAGCGGCACATTGTATATTCAGTTATTGGTCTGACTGCAATTTCGAAGTCAATGCAAATAAGATAAAATTGAACTTAATACATAACAAACATAATACGAGTAAAGTGAGTTAACATCTAACTTTAAATATCAATCTTTATCTATCAAAATAAAAACATAACAAAGCAACGAATCGGTTTATAAAATGAAAACAAGCAGAAAAAAAGACGTCGTTTATTATCCAATATAGGCGAGAAATGAAGTGAGAAAAAAATTGCAAAATATCTGTAAGTCGGCTATGCCATAGAAGTAAGTGCAATTTAAATCGTTTTATTTTACTGAACAAGTAAAAACAACTACCCCGGTGTGTGCGTGAGTGTATGCGAGTGAGCGTGTGTGTGTGTGTGTGTGTGTGTGTGTGTGTGTGTGTGTGTGTGTGCGCGTGCGTGTGTGTGTGCGTGTGCATGTTAAAGCGATTTCTGCAAGTTTAATAGGTGCATTTTATACTTGAGTTTAAAACTTGTAACTGTTTTCAGGCTGCGTAAAGGTGGGGGCAGGTTGTTCCAGCATTTGGTGGCGTTATACTTGAAACTACCACGGAATGCTGCAGTGCTGTATCTGGGGTATATTAATTTGAAAGAAGAGGATCTGGTCACGTGTAGAACGTTGCAATTTTTGGACCATTTCAACTTATTATATAAGTATGGTGGACATTTATCCATGACAATACCGAATAATAATGAAGCAAAATGCAACTGTCGGCGTAAATTCATTTTTAAAATATTTGCGTCATTTATATAAGGGCTAACATGGGTTCTGGGTGGTATGTCAAAGGTGTATCTTGCACATGCGTTCTGTACTCGCTGGATTAGGTTTTGTGAACGCGCTAATAGTCTAGGACCTATGACAGTGTCCGCGTAGTTTAGTTTAGACAGCACAATACTTTCACATAAATATATGCGTAATCTAATGTCTATGTAGTTTCTTATTTTGTATAAGATTCTTAGGCGATAGAAACAGTTTCGGACGATATTATTGACATGGGTTTCAAACCGCAGCGACTCGTCCATCACGACACCGAGGTTTCGGGCCTCCGATACTCTCTCAATCGCTTCCCCATTTACAAATACGCACGGTGATTGAGCAGAAATTTTATTCACTTGTTTTCGGGTGCCTAGTATCATATACTTAGATTTGAGCGGATTTAACGCTAGACTGTTATTTTCTGACCACTTGCAAATGCGGTGCAAGTCGGAGTTTAATTTTTCAAGGGCAGCCTTAGTTTCAGAAGGTTTAAAAGAGATATAAAGTTGAATATCATCGGCGTACAGGTGGTATTTACAGTATCTGATCTGCTTTATAATATCCGCGCTATATAATACAAACAGCAACGGCCCAAGTATTGATCCCTGTGCTATACCTCGCGTAACAGGTTTGCTACATGAACGTTTAATTCCATTGCACTGATCTAGGACAACGGTTTGGGAGCGGTTCCGAAAGTAGGTATCAAACCATTTAACCGCTTCAATTTCTAACCCGTAATAAGACAATTTCGATAGAAGTAAAGGTACATTTACGGAATCAAATGCTCGAGTATAATCTAGCATAACTAAAATAGTGCCCTCCCCCATATCCTGAGCTGTTAATACGTCATCCACGACATCCATCAAGGCAGTGGACGTACTATGTTTTTGCCTGAAACCAGACTGAGTGTCAGGAAGGATGTTGTTTATTTCTAGAAAGTGTTTCAGCTGGGTACAGGCTATCTTTTCTAATACCTTGGAGGTGTTCGGCAATATGCTAATTGGCCTTAAGTCTTTGAAATCCATGGGGTTGTTCTTTTTGGGTATGGGTTTAACTAGAGCCTGTTGCCAGAGGGAAGGAAACGTGCATGTTTTAAAAGAGGTATTAATCAGAGCAGTCAGGACACTTAGCGTACTAGGCAATGTTAACAAGAGCATTTCCAGTGAGATTCCGTCAGCTCCAATAGCATTTGAGTGCAAGGATTTTACAGCTTTGTTGACTTCAGCTTCAGTCACTTCCCGAAACTTAAACATTGCTGTACCATGCCTGTTGAACTCGTAAAATGTAATTGTCGATAAGAGAGCGTCACTATTACTGGGAATATTTAAGAAATGGTCATTAATTAGATCTGGATCACTGAGGCCTGGAGGAAGAGAAATATTGGTATTAATTTTTAGCGTAATATGCTTCTTGAGATGCTTCCACATGATGTCAGGCTTGTGAGTATTCGAAGCAACGTAAAATTTAAAATATGCCTTTTTTTCCGTGCATAGTGCAGTGGTAACTATAGTTTTAAGTTCTTTGTAAAATTTGACATGCGCATCAAGCCTAGTTTTACGAGCTCGCACATGGGCCTCGTTACGCTTTTGCATCATTTGTCTAATGTTATAAGTCACCCATGGATGCTGATTATCTTTAATGCATATTGTTTTTGTAGGAGCATGAAGGTCAAAAAGTTGCAAGATGTTAGCGGAGAAATGATATGTCATATCATTTACGTCAGATAAACACTGAATACCTGCCCAGTCTGTGGCACAGAGATCTTCACGAAATTGGTTAATATTTATATCTTTTATTGGCCTGTATGTCAGTGTCTTGGGTGGAATGCGATTTCTAGTGGCATTCAGTTGACAAGAAACAATTGCATGACTGCTTAATTCTTGTATGTGGTTTACCTTAACATTCTTAACAGGTGAGTCCGAACATATTACATCCAGCAGAGTTTGACTATGGTCGGTAAAGTGAGTAGGTTCGGCCACATATTGCTTCAGCTTATTAAGTCTGAGGAATTCACAAATAGACTTAGTATTAATGTGTTTCTGATTTAACATGTCGACATTAAAGTCACCCAATAATAACGTGTAATGATGCCACTCGAACGAAGAGAGAGAATCGGTGAGCCCATCTACGAAAATCTGCAAGGGTAGCCATGGCGGTCGGTATGCCGTACCTAGTAACAGAGATTTCCCACTACACGAGATACTAAGCCACATCTGCTCAACGAGTTCTGAGACCGGGTGAGAAAGCACTCGTAGACGAATACCCTTACGAATATAAAATCCCACGCCACCTCCCAGTCCTCCCTTAACGGCAGCTGGGCGAGGCCGATGTATTAGTCTATACCCGGGTACTGAAGGAGCACGTCCTTCCTCCCCCTCCCTAAGCCATGTCTCATTTACGGCCATAATATCAAGCGCGTGGTCTAGCATAGCTGCAATAAATTCTTCGTGCTTTGTTCCAAGCGAGCCTGGGTTCAAAAGACCAAATTTGATTGTATTTGACTTAACCATTAATGTAGTATGTCAAAACAGCAAATGGTATTAAAGTTGTAATAGGTAGTTTAATTGTAATAAAATAACAAGATAATACATAATAGCGTTTAAGTTTCAATATAATAGAGTAGTTTGAAGGACATAATTTATTGAATGATTTGTATTCGTTAGTTCGCATTTTATAAACGGTGTGATGTGTGAAATGCAGAGTAAACTTGCATGAGTACGCTATAATAATAGTAGTAGTAGTTGGTAACACCATGCAATGTTTTTTTTTATTCGAAATATAAAAAATATAGGACATTGCAAATTGTACAGTTTCGCGCCAATAGTGAATAATAATATTAAGTATAGATGTAAAATTAAATAACACAATAACAGAAGTAGAAATAAAGAAAATTAAATAAGTTACAGTTTTATTTTTTATTAAACACCTTGTCAACATCCGACTCAGAACGTATCCGAAACGCAGGTGATTCCTTGTCACGTCTAACGTAAGTGTGTCCGTTTCGCGTCCAGACGTACTTCCATCCCTGGTTTCGACCTTCCTCACGTGCGCTGCGAAAAATTCGCCTATTTAGCCAGGTAAGGCGTTCATTTATATAAAAACGTCGTGGCGTCTGAGTTGTTAGGATCCCGCTAGTGTCGGCACCGCGGCGGGTGCGGGCGGCACGTATCATTTCGTCCCGCTGAGGCTTACGAGACAGACGCGCGACGAGAACGCGTGGATACGGACCGGTTCCACTATCACCTCTGACGTCACGCGGCTTGCCCCTACGCTCTGCGCTTACGATATCGCTAGCGTCAAGAGATACTCCGAGCTTCTTTGCGGCCATCGTAATTATGTGCACCGGATTTTCTCCCGCAAGTTCCTCGATCCCTGCAACCTCAATATCGCATTGGTAACTCTCTTGGTCCCGGTCGTTTAAATGGCTCTCAATTTTCGCCGTGAGGTCAGTGCCGGACGATAAATTCACCTTCGACTCGGCTGCAGCTAAGCGTTTGTCAAAATTGTTGAACTTGTCCTCTAAGATGTTTAGGCGCTTTTTGAAATCTGCTAAGGTCGAGTTCAATTTCGTTACCTCTTGCCTAAAAGACGCCATCTCTTGTCGGCAACTTGAGGTTTCTTGTACTATAGTCGAGAGCTGTGCACGAATTAGCCTAATTTCGTGCGCTAAGTTTACTTCTTCGCCACCCGACACACCATCCTGTTGCTTATCCCCAATGTCCGAATCCGTACCTTCTGAGCTAGCTGCTGATTGTGGCGTAATGTTTTTCTGCTTATTTTTGCCTTTACAGGACTTACACTGCCATCTAGCGGGCAGGCGAGAATCAGCATTGAGGTTGGCGCACAGGCGATGGTAAGTGGATGCACACAGATGACATTTCACGCTGTCCGCAGACGCAAACTTACCGCACACGGTACATTTGGTAACCATATTTGCAGTTAGGAATAATAGGAGATAATAACCGATAGTTTTAATAGATGGCGTTGATAATATGGTGAAGTTATGAGTGTTAAATCTTATAATATATGTTTTTTTTATTTATCACTATTTCACAAATGCACTTGGTTTTATAATATTATTATTATATAGGAAAAAACGTCACACTGGGCAGCTAGAATTTTGCGCGAAAGAGATTGATACTTATTGTTTGCTTGATCAGCTGACTGTCAAACAGCTGTTTTTGCGAGGAGTAAAAAACACTGTTGTTTATAAAGATACTGCACGATTTCTTCACGCGTACACTTGTACACCGAAACACCACTGTACTGGTTTTTACGTCCCTCTCAAAATTTAGTTTTCGCATAACAATATATTTTTTTATACTTTTATACTTTTTTATACTTTTTATTATAAAAAGGAACTCAGTGTTTTTGATTATAAACTTTGTTGAAGGTGACTTGCAGTGGACTGTAGATGACGAATGAGAACCAGCTTACTTCCTTGTGAATACTTTATTCTTACGAGTGCTCCGAACTGACTACAATTTTGCTTGGAATCACGCGCATTCTTATACGCTACGGTGTAGCTACAGTTAGCTACGTCTATGTTAAGCGCTACGAGCGAGGGGACCAATCATAGCGCCGAAAAAGTGAAAGCGGCCGTTAGGGCCATAAATCAATCGACTTTTACGATTTGTTTGCTATACATCTCTTTCTAACATATAGCGCTGTCCCTACTTTGTCCTCTCGCTCTTACAACAAGGCTCTCCTATCTCGGTCTCTTTTTGACCCTGAACCGTTTAATTTTACTGCGCAATTACCAATTTAATACTGTTATAATCACACTTACTTATTCTAGCTTATTCTAAGTAGGGATTTCTTTATTTACATTAACCAATTAACTTATATCTAGACAATATACAATTTAAACTTATTATTAATGGTCGCCGTTCGTAACATCCTCCCCCCGGCGTAGATCCCTCGAAGCCTCCCCTACGTGGAGAACGGCGAGCTTCGAAGCTGGGCGGCGGAAGACTCCTCCCTTCGTCCGAACGTCGGCTGCCCTGACGACTCCGTCTGGTCCCGGGAACACTCGCTCGACGACGCCCCGCGGCCATGTGTTGCGTGGCAGCGACCCGTCGACTACGATGACGAGGTCGCCGACTCGTAGCGGGTGCACGTCGACGCGGGCTTGCCCTCGTGGGATGAGAGTCGGGAGGTACTCGGCGATCCATCTCCTCCAGAATTCGTCGGCTAGTGCCTGGGACTTCCTCCAGGTGCTGCGGCTCGCCTCGTCGCAGGGTCCGGTGAGCGGCAGTCCCGTCGATGACCCGATGAGGAAGTGGTTCGGCGTCAACGCTTCTTCGTCGTCTGGGTCGACCGATACGTGGGTGAGCGGACGAGCGTTTATGCTATACTCGGCCTCGGTGAGCAGTGTCAGCAGGACTTCTTCTTTTGGGAACTTTTCTTTGAGCGTAGCGCCCAGCGCAGCCTTCACTGAGCGCACTAGACGCTCCCAAGCGCCTCCCATATTCGGCGCCCCTGGCGGGATGAATTTCCAGTCCGTTTTGTGCTGCAAGCTGAAATCCTGTAGCTCCGTAGCCCACGTCGCGTAGGCCGCTCGTAGCTCTGCGTCGGCCCCTCTGAAGTTCGTAGCGTTGTCCGAGTAGATTACACGCGGCCATCCCCTCCTGGCGGCCATCCTTCGTAGAGCCATTATCGCTGAGTCTGTAGAAAGAGACGGCACTATCTCTATGTGTACTGCTCGGGTGGTGAGGCACGTGAACAGTGCGCCCCACCGCTTCTCGTGCCGCCTTCCCACGGTGACTATCATCGGCCCGAAGTAGTCCACGCCGCTGTATGTGAACGCCCGATGTCTCGGTTCCAGCCGGACTGCTGGTAGGTCCCCCTTTGGTGGCGTTCTCGCTGTGGCGCGGTACACGCGACAGACTTGGCACTGTCTAGCCACCTGTCGCACGGTCGGTCTGAGGCGCGTTATAATATAGTGTTGGCGTAGCTCGTTGACGACCCGTTCATTGTTGGCGTGGCCCGCTCGACGGTGGTAATGTTCTACGAGCAGTCTTGTATATGGGTGACGACCGTCGAGTATCGCCGGCTGGTTAGTCGGTGTCGCAGTCTTGAGTGCGCCGATTCTGCCTCGCGCCCGTAGTACGTCGTCTGTTAACGTTGGATCCAGATTTCTAATTTTACTATGGCGCGGTAGCGGTTGGTTACTACGTAGGCGCGCTATTTCTTCGCCAAAGGAGTCCGCTTGCGCTTTCTGGATCCAGCGACGTTCTGCTTCTTCAATGTGGGCCACTTGTAGGCGAAGCGACCGATTTTTCTTTCTTAGTTTTTCCACAAAAAGTTGTGTCAGCGCGGTCGTTCTAATCAGTTTCAGGAACTGCGAGAATCGAGCTATGTCGGGCAGTGCGTAGCACGACTCTTCGACGGCGTAGCAGACCTCTTCTTGTGGAACGTTGCTGTCCTGCTCTTCCGCAGGCCATTCTGTCTCGCTCTCTCTTAGGAAGGCCGGCCCGTTGAACCACCTGTTGCTCTGTCGTATTGATGACTCGAGGCGCGTAGCGTCGTCCGCTGGATTGGATAACGTAGGCACCCACCGCCAGTCCTCCGCAGCTGTTAACTCGGCGATCTCCGCTAGGCGGTGTGCTACGAACGGCGTGTATTTTCTTTTCCCGTTTTTTATCCAATTCAGTACGGTTCTTGAGTCGCTCCAGTATACGACCCTCTGTGGCTTCAAATTATGTTCTCTGACGATGGTGTTGGCCATCCTGGCCCCGATGAGCGCCGCTTGTAGCTCCAGTCGAGGTATCGTCAGTAACTTCAGTGGTGCGACCTTTGCTTTGGCCATCACTTGCGAGACCTTTATGTCGCCGTCTCGCTCTAGCCGCCAGTATGCTACGGCGGCGTAGGCTTGCTCGCTGGCGTCTACGAAGACATGCAGTTGTATTCTTGTTTCCGGCGACATTTCCATATCGTAGCACCGCGGGATGGTTATTCTCGCGATGTCGTCGAGTTGCTTCATCCATTGTTCAAACAGTTGAGCCTCTTCGTGCGGCAACTCGTCGTCCCACTCGGTTTTCTTAATCCATAACATTTGTAGTATCATCTTTCCCTTTATTGTGTAATGACTTATCAATCCGAGCGGATCATACACCGACATAACCGCGCTTAGTGTCTCGCGTTTAGTCGGTGCTCGGCGTCGCTGTCTGACGTCGTCTGGAACCCTCTTTATGTCTGTGTTGAACGTGAGTGTGTCCAACCGCGGGTCCCACCGTAGCCCGAGCGTTTTTTCCTTTTCCCAGGCAGCCAGTTGTACGTTCGTGTTTTTTGAAAGCTTGTGAGCCGGGATGTGGGCGAGCACCGTCTTGCTATTTGAATTCCACCCCCGTAGGTTGAAGCTCGCTTGTTCATGCACGAACATAATGTCTTTAATGTTCTTGATAGCTTGCTCTTCACTGTCGTAGCTATCCAGGTAATCGTCCATATAATGTTTATACTGTATCGCCGCCACTGCTTCAGGGTATTCGTTGATGTAGTCCGCCGCGTTGCGATTCCTCACACTGTGAGCAAGGAATGGTGAGCTGCTGGCCCCGAAGATCATCGACGTCATTTTAAACTTCTTTGGCGGTTCTTTGGGTTGCTCCCTCCATATGAACATTTGGGCTGGCTGGTCCGCGGCGCGTATTTTCACCCGTAGGAACATCTCTTCTATGTCGGCCGTTACCGCGATTCTATGTTCCCGGAACCCGAACAATATTCTTGTTAACGAGGCTAACAGGTCCGGTCCCTCTAACAGGTAGTCGTTGAGGCTGACTCCCTGTGTCTTGGCGGCGGCGTCAAACACTACTCTCACTTTGCCCGGCTTGTTGTGGTTGACTACGGCAAAGTGAGGTAGATACCATCGCCTCGGTGAGTCCTCTTCGGTACCGTCGCACTCCGTTGCGTAGCCTTTTGTTAACAAGTTGTTGATCTGTGCCGCGTAGCCCTCTTTGAACGTCGTATCCCGGTTCATTTTGCGTTCCAGCGTAGCAAATCGCTGTAGCGCGGTCTCATAGTTATCTGGTAACTCGGGATTGTCCGTCTTCCATGGCAGGCCGACCTCGAAGTGTCCATTTTTCCTTGTTGCGGTTGTCGTGAATATATCGATCGCTCGTTGATCTTCCTTATTCACTTTCAATTTCGTAGACACCCCGATCGAGTCGACGTCGAAGTGTTGCTCGACTAATTTGTGTAGCTGTGCGTCGTTCGAGCAGATGTGTAGCACCGTAGCTTCGTCTTGTAGCAGCGTTTTCTTAGGTGTTGAGCCGTGTAACACCCATCCCAATTTGGTCCACGAAGCCGCGGGCTCGCTTTTCTTCCCGACTCGTAGCTGCCGGGAAACGATAAGGTGCCAATTATCGGCGCCGATTAACAGCTGGGGCTTTGCTTCGCCGTGGCAGATCTTGCTTGTGATACCCCGTAGATGCGAGTATCGTTCGAGATTCGCTGGCACGTTTTGTTTGTGTAACTGTAGCCCCCTCACGGTGCGGGCGGTCAAGGCGTATTCTTCATTTTCTTGTACGCCCCTGACGCGTAGCTTCACCGCTCGGCTTGATATCTCTTTGGCGTCGTTGATCCCTCTGATGTTTAATTTCTGGAGGGGTCCGTTGTTGGTTAGCTTCTTTGCTAATTCTTCATTAATGAGCGTAACCGTGGAGCCTTCATCGAGGAGAGCGTGGACTCGTAGCTCCCCCCGTGGACCGCTGAGAATGACTTCACAAGTCTTTAAGAGGACCGTAGTGGGCGTCCTTTTTGTAGTAACGCTCATAACGGTCGCCGCTGTGTCGTCGTTATTCTCTTCAGGCTTCGTTGCTTCCGGTTCCTTGGGCTTATGAAGCAGTGCGTGGTGCTTGTAAGTGCATCCCTGCACCCCACATGCCTTGTGCTTGCATGTGAGCCGGCTGTGCCTTTTATTGAGGCACTTAAAGCAAACTCTGTTTTCTTTGGCCCATTTCCATCGGTCATTAATACTCATTTTCTTCATTTTTGAGCACCCCGTCGTGTTGTGCTCCGTCGATGCACACAATAAACATGTTTTATTGTCCGCAGGTGCCTCTTCCGCCGTATAAACTCCTCTTTGAGGCACCCTCTTGTTGGGCGCCTCTCTCTTGAGCGGTGGCGGAGCGCTGCGTCTTGCGTGTGTGTACTTGATCGTCAAGTCCGCTTCCTTCATTAAATATTCTGCCAGGATAGTCGTTTCATCTTGGGCTGCGATGCGCTCTTCATTCGCGGCGGCGTACTCGGCCCACTTCGTTACTAAATGCGGGCTGAGCTTGTCCACGATGTCCCGGACGAGTAACGGGTTCTTGAGGTAACCTCTGCGGTCCACACTCTTAATTGTGTAAACCGCATTCTGTACGCGGACCGCGAAATCGTAGATGTCCGCGCTCGCCGACCCCAGTCGTGGCAGCCTTCTGATATCTTCCATAGCGCGGTCGATGATATGTTCTGGACGTCCATACTTCATCGCTAATGTGTTGATTATGACGTCTGGATTGGAGGCGGTGAAAAGTAGGGATAACACCGCTTCCCTTGCCTCCCCCCGTAGACTGTTCCGGAGGCGGAGTAAATTTTCCGTCGGCGTATATTTGAACAGTCGCGTAGAGTCTTCGTAGGCGGCTCTATATGGTAACCACTCGTTTACCGCCCCGTTGAATAGTGGTAGTTCGGCGGACTGGCGAGGCGGCGGCCGGGAGGTGACTAACTTCTCGAGGACGTCGGCGAGTTGCTGAATGCCTCTGTGTTTAGTGTCCCCCCATTGCCCATTAATGGAGGGACGAGCCTCCTGTGGCTCCTCCTGGTATCTCCTCCGGTCCGGCCTCATCTCGTCGACGCTCCTGTCGACCCAGTCTTGAACCCTCTGTCGACTCGCGGAGCCCTCTGAAGCGGCTTCTATGGCCGAGACTTCGGCCGCTAGCTTCGACTTGACCAGTCGCTCCTTCATCTGCAAGCGTTGAGTCTCGATCTCGGCGAGTTCCTTTTCCGCCTCGTATTGTGCCATCCGTAGCCTTGCCTCGGCGCTCGCCCTCGATATGTTGCTGCGGATGGTTTGCGTAGGCGACGTAGGTCGAGGGACGGACGTCGTAGCGGCGGGGTTAGGCGGCGCGCTCGTGGCTTGCGTGGACGGCGGACCCATTGTCGACGTCCCGGGCAATGTATCTTGCGGCGGTGAGCGCTCCAACCTTCTTCCCAGCGGGATCCCTGCTACCGTAGACGGCGACTGCGGCGGCTCCTCGTAGACCCGATGCATTTTTGCTTGGACAGATGCTTGCGGTAGCTCCGAGTCTCCGTAACCCGATTCAGAGCGGACTCGACTTCTTGTATTCATTTCCCTTGTTGGTCCGACGCTTTTCTGGCCCGGTGTCGCGGCTTTCCTTCCTCCGGCACGACGTAGCTTGTTCTGGCGGAGCGTGGCCCCGCCCGGCTAGGCTGGTTTCCGGGGTCGTGAAGCGGCGAGGATGCTTGGCCCTGCGTAGCTGACCCGATGTAGCTGGCTCGACGTAGCTGGCCCGTAGCGTCTGGCCGGTGTAAGCTCCTAGGTCCGGCGTAGCCCTAATCCAGCGTAGGCTCCTGGATCCGCTTGGCTTCCAAGATGGCGTGGCTTCCGATCCGGCGCAGCTTCCAATCCGGCTCGAAGGACCAAATACTGTTGAAGGTGACTTGCAGTGGACTGTAGATGATGAATGAGAACCAGCTTACTTCCTTGTGAATACTTTATTCTTACGAGTGCTCCGAACTGACTACAATTTTGCTTGGAATCACGCGCATTCTTATACGCTACGGTGTAGCTACAGTTAGCTACGTCTATGTTAAGCGCTACGAGCGAGGGGACCAATCATAGCGCCGAAAAAGTGAAAGCGGCCGTTAGGGCCATAAATCAATCGACTTTTACGATTTGTTTGCTATACATCTCTTTCTAACATATAGCGCTGTCCCTACTTTGTCCTCTCGCTCTTACAACAAGGCTCTCCTATCTCGGTCTCTTTTTGACCCTGAACCGTTTAATTTTACTGCGCAATTACCAATTTAATACTGTTATAATCACACTTACTTATTCTAGCTTATTCTAAGTAGGGATTTCTTTATTTACATTAACCAATTAACTTATATCTAGACAATATACAATTTAAACTTATTATTAATGGTCGCCGTTCGTAACAAACTTATTTCATTTTAATATTAAAATGATAATTTGTTCCAAATGTATTGTGAATTTCGCGGATGAAGTTAATAAAATAATGATAAATGTAACCTGGAACAATGCTTCAGTAATAACAAAACGCAGCATTTGACGTTTAGTACTGACAGGTTTCCTAGACAACGATGACATGTTATTGTCATTTGACATTCGTTTATGTCGTTTGGTTACCCAAAATATAAACAACGTGTATGTTCTCATAATTTTAGCAATATTAATTAGTTTTATAAATAAATGAAACACAGTTCAACAATTACCGTGAGTATAGACTTTATTTGTTAATAAAATAAAATAAAATATATTATTATTATGTTTAGTAAACAAAAATTTGTAGTAATTGTAAATTCTTGTAATTGTAGCAGTGATAGCCTAGCGGTTAGAACGTTGGTCTCCCGAACGAAGCGTTTATTCCCACTTGTCCGGGGCCCGAGTTCAAATCCTGGCACGCACCTATAATTTTCAAATATTATGTGCGTATTAGAAGTTAATTATCACTAGCTTCGGTGAAGGAAAACAACAAACATCGTAAGGAAACCAGCACACCGGAGAGTTCTCAATAAAGTTCTTAAAGGTGGTTGAAGTCTACCAATCTGCACTTGGCCAGCGTGGTAGAATATGGCCTAACACCCCTCACATTGTGAGAAGAGACCCGGAACCCAGCAGTGGGACAGTTATGGCTTGTTGCTTTTTTTTTGCTTTGAAACAAAAAAATTGTTGCCAAATGTACTAAAGGAAGTTTCTTTGCAGATGAAGTCCAGACCTTTCACAAAAGATGAAGTACATAAGGCCAATAGCTATTGATGTAGCAGGGATACACCATTATTTCTGAAAAGGCGAAATTTTTTTGTTATAATTTCAAAATATATCTAACTTAAAAAGCTTAGTGTTCTTGTTTTATTAAAATACCTACCTACTTACCTAAAACTTTAAAGATAGGAATTGTCCTCAATTCTCATTCACTGCCGTTTTTAACCGACTTCAAAAAAAAGGAGGAGGTTCTCAATTCGACTGTATTTTTTTATGTTTGTTACCTCAGAACTTTCGACTGGGTGAACCGATTTTGATGATTGTTTTTTTTAAACGAAAGCTGGTGCTTGTCATGTGGTCCCACTTAAATTTGAATGAGATCTGATAAGTAGTTTTTGAGTAATTTTGAAGTCGGTTATTTTTTGTTAGGAAAATTTAGAGTATGTTTAATCTGAATATAGGTATATAAACAAAATTGGATACTTACTTATATTTTATACGAGGATAATTTCGACGATCTTGGTACCGTATTAAAAAAGGCGGAATCAAATACACAGGCTTCATAAAATTCATTATCACTCATCACTGATTAATAAATTCATGATTTTTTCTTTACAATACGAGAAATCTACCAATTATCCGTCGAAATCGAGCGACATGAAAAACTCCGATAATTGGTAACTTCTATTACCAACAGTTAGCGGTCAAAGCGTTATTGAGACGCAAGTATTTATTTTTGTATGGACCAACATACCTACGGTATGACTTGGCCCTCCGAACGGTAGATCAATGTCATCGGTAGATATTTTCTATCCACCGAAGGTTATTGAGACGCAAAAATTGACAAATATGACAGATAACATACTAATGGTAGCTTTATCTACAGTTTTTTAAATGTTAGTACATTATTGAGACCGGCCGTTAGCCAGCTGCCAGTACGCTACGTGAGACGGGGAGAGCTCCTTTAAGAAATTAGACCACCGGTCGATCCGGATCTCGTTCATGTACTCCTTGACTTTCCGTTGGTGATAATTCAGCTTACGCCGATTCTCACGGTTCGGACACGCATCGTACCTCCGGGTGGCCTTGTTCTTGGCCGTGATGAGCGCCTTACCGTCGTCCGGGAGCTCGAAGCGACGGTCGTTCGCCACTACGATCTCCCGAGACGACTGGCGCGTGGCGGCCTGTATATGACTAGTGAGGGCCTGGATGGCGGTGTTAGCATCCTCGGCCGTGACTAACGGGTCGGGGTTTTGTTTTAAAAATGGCGAGTCGGGGGATCTAAGCGTTAACACTGTTTTGGTGCAGGTAGGAGCTACTGAGGTACCTAAGTGAATTAGCACCGGGCGATGGTCCGAGTCCAATTCATGAATGACCTCTATTTCGTTAACGGTAAGGTTGATGTTCCGGATGAGCGCTATATCTATGGTGCTAGGCAAATGGTTCGGGTTAGGCCCGAATCTAGTCGGGGTGGGAGGGGCTATGACTTCGAACTTTAACTGTTTAGTCAGTCTGTTGAGTATGCTGCCTCTTAAGTTTGTCCTAGTAACGTTCCAACTGGCGTGTTTACTGTTGAGGTCCCCGATTAATATTACCGAGTGCCCCATGTCTAATAGGGCCCGGAGGTCCCCCTCTAGCAGTTCTTTATTAGGTGATAAGTAGACTGATGTTATTATTATTGGTCTGTGGCCCGACATGGCCAGCTGACAGACTGATGCCTCTAAGTAAATGAGAGGGGGAGATTCGAGTGGCGTGCAGTGCAGAGACCTTCTATAACAGATCAGGGTGCCGCCTAGAGGCGCTCCCACCCTGTCATCGCGTATGATGTTATAGTTAGCGATCTTAGGATCGCGTACACTGGGTTTTAAAAAGGTCTCCTGCACCGCCAGCACATCTATTTGATGAGTGGTCAGGAATTCACGAACGAGGTCCAGTTGTGGACTAAGGCCATTAGCGTTGAACGTAGCTAAGGCGAGAGCTCGGGGCTTGACCCTACCTAACCGTGTAACATTGTGTGTTGTACTATCCATGTTGTGTTATGTTAATGTTTATTGGCGGACGTGAAGCGCTTTAGTGCGTTTAGGACGGGCAGGTGTTTGCCTATTACGGAAAGGAGGGCGAACTCGTTGTGAGCCGCTACCACCTGTGAGGCCAGGGAGGAATTCCCTGTTGTTGTGTGCGGGTGAGACGGCGGCTCGCACCGGCGCTCCGAGAGCCCTACCGCCTTGTGAGGGGCGCTCGCGGGGAGCCTGGGGGCACCCGCGGTAATTGGCCGTGGTTGCCCAGGCACTTGACGCACCTAGGGTGGGCGAAACAGTTACGGGCCGAGTGCCCGTATAACTGGCACCGGTGGCATTGCCGCGGTATAGAAGGTTTCCGTGGCGTCTCCACGGTGATGCCGGTGAGACAGCACACGGAGGTGATGTCGAACACGGCCTTTCCCTCCGGAGTCAGATCCAGAATGGTCAGGACCATATCGTGTGGCCGCTTAGTGCGGAAGTGGGCCATGCGGTGCACGGCCCTGACTGGGAGGCCTTGAGGTCGTTGAGGACGACCTCTGTTTCGAGCTCCTTAGGAACTCCCTTAATTACGACCTGAAGGACTTTCTCGTCTTCGAGTGCGTATGTGTGGTATTGATACCCATCAGATCTAAGAATCGTCGTGAGGCGACGATGGTCATCAGCTGAGACCAGCTGTATCCTGATTCCGTCTTTGACGGTGCGGGCCGAAGTGAACGCGATCTTGCGTTCTTTCATTATTCTTGAGAGTGCGTCCCACTTGGCCTTCTCCCTTATGAAGAGGGGCGGGGGCGCCTTGGGCTTTGGGCCCTCAGGTCCGGCTGAGGTGGATGGGACTTCGGTAGCTCTCTGGGAGCGTACCGGGGGAGGGGGAGGGGGGCGCTTGGCGGGAACGGCGGCGGCCTTGTTGGCCTTGCCTTTCCTCTTCCGAGTGACGGTGGTGAACTCCGGCTCGTCTGAGGATGAGGCCTCGGCGGTGTCCATGGCGGCCTCTGGTAGCGGGGAGTCCGGTGGTAGCGGTTGCGCTGCCGCCGGTGGCGGCTGGGCAGACGACGGCTCGGGGTCGGGGGAGAGCGGGCTGTCGGTGAATACTACCTGTGTGGCTTGCACCGGAGTCAGGTAGGCCTGGAAGAGGCCAGGGTTATCGGAGTACATACGGGAGAAAATCTCCCGTATTTGGGCGTCGGTGAAAGGCTATGCGGGGGCGGCGGTCGCAATGACGGCGCCCACGCCGGCCACCCGGGGGAGTCGCGCTCCCTGCCGAGGCAGGGAGGGTGTGTACCTACTGTGTACAACCCTACTGACTCGGTCTTGTGAGACCGAGATGTGTACCTAATAAAATGAATGTGTTCAACACTTACGTGCGGCGAGTAAGTATAAAATACCTACTCGAAACAAACAAAACTAAGCACTACACAATCACTGCAATCCCGAAATTTCACAACGATGCACTAATACAATGCTGCGACGCTGCGACGCTGGCACGTGGGAACAATGGCTGGCGAACAAAGGCTGAACGAACAAAGGCGGCCGGGCGAAAACTGCAAACAAAAGCCCTACGGCTTCGGTGGTCAATTCGCGCGGATACGTTTGTAACTGAATGATGCAATATTCGTCAACGCAACCAGTATATAAAAAAAAAGATAATGCTCGCGACACGACTGTCCATAAGGGCAATCGAATCGGAACTTTGCTGAACCCATCCAACCGTCTCTTCTCTCACGACTATGTAGTCGTGGGGGAATCAGCGCCGGGACCTTGTCCCCCTGCTGAGGTTTTCTTCGCGGCTCGTTGCTATGAGCCGGTCCTTGGGTTGGGCCCTTGGGCCCCTTGGTCCAGTCTGGAAGTGGGTTGTAGTATATCCTTGGGTTGCGGCTGTAAGGCCGCGGCGTCAATCCGGTGTTTTTCGCGCCGTCCGGGCGATCAGGCCCTACCGGGTTAATCCCGCTGGTGGGAAGCCCAGGTACGCCGCGTCATCCGCGTAGAGGGCGAGTAGTGCCCCTCCTTCTGCATGCCCGGTCCTCTACTCGTGCTACACCAATGATATCCCAGCAGAAGGAGGGGCACTACTCGCCCTCTACGCAGATGACGCGGCGTACCTGACAACGTCGCTCTCGTCAAGGCACAAGACAAAATGCAGAAAGCCCTGGACGCCCTCCCCAAGTGGTTGCACGAGTGGAGGCTCACAGTCAACGTCGGCAAGACACAGGCCATCCGCCTCGGAGGAACAACCGAGAAGGATCCTACACTGAAGCTCCAAGACACGGACATACCATGGACCACACGCGCCAAGTACCTCGGCGTAACGCTCGACGCTCAGCTGAGCATGAAGCCGCACATCACTGAGATTGTCAACAAGACCAAGGCAGCAGCTGCAGCGCTTCATCCAGCGCTCTCCTCTAGACTCCCTCTGCGAGTGAAGCTTGCCATATGGAAGACCTACATCCGCTCCCGACTCACATACGCGGCGCCCGCTTGGTTTGCGCTTGCGAGCGAACCACAGCGACGACGCCTGCGAGTGGTACAATCGCAGACCCTACGCCGCATAGCAGGAGCGCCGTGGTATGTGAGAAACACGACCATCCAGAGGGACCTAAGGGTCGAGAGCCTGGACGCGTTCGTCGAGCACCTGGCGCGTGTGATGTTCGCGCGCGCGGATGCGGCGCTGTTCCCTCACCTGAGAGATCTGGCGCCGCACCACGCCCGCCCCCCGGACCGTCGGGCCTACCCGCGCGACCTGCTGTCGCGCGACGGTAGCCCGGCATGACAACCACCTGACCAGACCCAAGTCGCCGCCCGGCCGCTGATCGGCTCCTGCTGGGCTTCCCACCAGCGGGATTAACCCGGTAGCATAGCATAGCAGCTCCCTTGCGGGACACCGGCCTTCACTGGGCGCTCGGAGGATAGAGTGCCGTCCACTGTTACACTAAAGCTCCGGTTTTCCAGGAAGCTGGAGATCACCTTTATGGTATGCTTGGGCGCCGACGTCTGCATGATCTTGTAGAGCAGGCCGTCGTGCCAAACACGGTCGAACGCCTTCTCCATGTCAAGGAATACCGCACATACACGTTCTCGCTTGTTCAGCGCCGTGGTGATGTGGTGCAGTACCCTCGACAACTGGAGAGTGGTGCTGTGTTCCGGCCGGAAACCGAATTGTTCCGGGCGAGGCATTAGGTGAGGCGCTAGCTGTCGCAACAGGAGTTTTTCAAACACCTTTGACAGCGTGGGCAGCAGGGTGATTGGCCTATAGCTCTCGGGCTTCATGATGTTTCCCCTGTTTCGGGAGCATGATGACGTGGCCAGTCTTCCAGGATGTCGGGAAAGTCCCCGTGCGCAGGATGCCATTGAATAGGCGTGTGATGGCTCCGATGGTTCTTATTGGGACATGTCTGAGCGCCGTATTCGTTATCCCGTCTGCGCCGGGGGCTTTCTTGATTGGGGTCTTCTTCAGCTCACGTGACACCATGCTCGGTAAGAAGACGATCGGATCTTCCTCCGGAGCTATAGGCGTTGCTAGCTGATGTCGGACTTCATTCTCGACTGCTGCGACGTGCTCTGCCTCGTCAGTGTTGTTCGGCCGGAACTGGCGCTCGAGGTGTTCGGCGAAGATCTCGGCGCGATCTTCTGCCCGGTATCGAAGCGTACCATCGCTGTGTATCAGCGGGCGTACCAGGGTTGGGGTGTTCGTTAGGGAGCGGCAGAGGCGGTGTATCGATGCCCAGTCCTCTCCGCAGGCGTCGATGTGTGCTTCCCAACTCTCGGACGCGTTTGCCTCCAACTCGGCCTTCAGGTTTTCTGTGGCTTTATTAAGCTTGGATTTCAGCTGGGGACATCTAGTTTTCTGCCAACGTTTACGCAGTTTCCTCTTCTCTTCTAAAAGTTTCCTTATGTGATAAGGAAGAGGAGGTAGTCTAGTTTGGGTGGCTTCTGTCCTGGTGGCGTTTGCTGCGGCGATCTGAACGCTGGCAGTTGTCTTTCGCCAGCTGATCCACATCCTGGCCTTCCCGGATTGGCCGAGTTGGGGTGGTGATCTCCAGCTCTTCTGTGAACTTGTCCCAGTTCACGAGTCGACGTGATCTCGCCGGGGTCTTAGTGGCCTGTACCGCCAGGGCTAGTAGGACCGGGACATGGTCCGATCCGAGGGAGTCCTGCAGTGTTTGTAGGGTTGGCTGGCAGTTTAGGCCGCGGTGTACGGCTACGTCCAGAACGTCCGGTAAGTGCACTTGGATATCCGGGAAGTGCGTCGGGAAATCTGGTCCGCTGATCTCGTACCCGCGGCGCTCGGCATCGCCGAACAGCAATCGTCCATTTCTGCACGATGTATGGCTGTTCCACCCCGGGTGTTTGGCGTTCCAATCGCCGGCGGCGATGGTTGGAAGCGGCGAATCCAGAATCTGGTGCACGTCGACCAGCTTCAACGTGCCTCCGGGCGGCCTGTATACTGCGTGTACACCCGGAGCGGAGTTTCTGCGATGCATACTTCTACTCCCAGCGCATACATCGTTTCCAGTTGGAGTGGAGGTAGCGATTGATGGACGATGCGTCTTCTCATCAGTACTGCCAGTCCGCGGTAGGAGACTCCAGCGCTCGAGACTTCGTCCTGGCGGTAGATGTGGTAGCCTGGCAACTTAACCGTATCCGCCGTCGTCAGGTACGTTTCGTTGATTAGGACCACATCGACATTCTGTTCCCTTAGAGTGACTCGTAGTAGGGCGACCTTATCCCTTAGGCCGCGGGCGTTCCAAAATAGCATCCTTAAGGGCTTGCTATCCATGTTCAGGCCTTGTTAAGTCGGCAAGTTCCTTAAGGATGACGGGCGTTGGGTCCGCGCCTTCCTTTATCGCCGTTAATAGGGCGAGCATCAGTGCGATGGATTTCTCCAGCGCTGTTTGAGGTTCCGGCAGCTTCTTTGCTGCAGCAGGCTTCGACGTCGAGGGCTCCTCGCCCTTCTGCGCCTTCTTGGCCTTCTTCTTCTTCTTGGTTTGGAGGGGTTTAGTCCTCGGCGTCGGATCATTGGCAGCAGCCATCAGAGATGCAGTCGTGCTCTGCATCTCTGGCGCCTGCTGTTCGGTGGTCTTAGTGGGCCTGCTGCGCGATCTTGACTTGGTCCTAGTCTGCGCGACTGTGCTCGCCCTTTTATTTCTAGCCTCCCTTTTAAAAACCGGGCAGGCGGTGTAGTTGGCGGGGTGCGCTCCTTCACAGTTGGCGCACGTCGCCAGCTCTTCTTTGGGTCTGGGACAATCCCTGGCTGCGTGCTCGCCACCGCATCTGACGCAGGCCTGTGGCATGTGGCAATTGTGGCTCGAGTGCCTAAACTTTTGACAGTGATGGCACTGAGCTGGGCCTTTCTTGCCTCTCCACGCTTCAATCTTTATACCCGGAATGTATAGCAACTCTGTCGTGCTGTATATGCCGGGTAGGAGGTTCTCAGTCTTCTTGAGTATGGCCAAGAAGATGCAGCCAGGCCTGCCCCTTCTGGCCCGGATGGGCTTGACGTACTCCGGCGTGTATGCTTTTTCCGTCAAGCTCTCCATGATTTCTTCTACCTCGGTGTTTGCAGGTAGTCCGTGGATGGCCACTTTCTAGCTTCGCTCGGATGGGAGCGAGTAAGAAAACCAAGATAGCGGTTGATCTTTCTCCAGCTCCGACATGTACCGTTGGACCGTGCGGTACTCAGTCTCATTTTGCGGCGAGAATCTGACACCCTGAGCGAAGGGGCGTGCATTTGGGTTGTGGCCCAGTCTTTCCTTAAGGACTCTAAAGTGTCGGGTCCAATCCGGTAGGCGTTCCACCACTATTGGTGGGATCCTTGGTTTCCGCGGCGTCGTCGTTGCGGTCGGCGCGGGGGCGGCAGTTGTGGGTGGCGCGGGGGTCGCGGCGCAGCTGGCGTATGTGGCCGTGGTTGTTGGCGTCGGCGGCGTAATGGTCGGCGCCGGCGGCGCGGTGGTCGGCGCCGGCGGCGCGGTGATCGGCGCCGGCGTCGCGGTGATCTGCATAGATTAGACACTATATACCCGAAATAGATAGGCAACTCTGTGTTTGATGATGGCGAATAGTTCATTGAAGTGCATACAAGATGGCGCTAATTAGTTATCGTTCCTTTCGCTAGATGGCAGTATAATCACGTACAATAATAATATAGTAATAAAAACCTAACCTAACTATAATCCAGACCAGATCATTAATTTCAAAGCATACAATTTAGCCAAAAAGCAAAAAAAAACAAAACAAAGTCAAAAAAAGCACTACGTAGGATCGATTATAGAGGTTTGTAACTTTGTACTAGGATTTGATCTCCGGCCCCCTTGTTCGGGAATCCTATTTCTTAACCGCTAGGCTACCACTGCTCTGATTATAGTTGTGTAAAACAGAATACTGTACAAACATGCAAAACTTTTACTATTAGCTTTGTACGGGTTGTTGCTACCATACGATAGTTAAATGAAAGATTTACGTTGTTGATTTGATATAAAGTTTAATTATAAAGACCAATTAAAGATGTTGTTTAATGAATGGTAGTGAGCACGCGCGGTTTGCTTGTTTCCCGAAAACGTACTAAATTTAAATGATTTAATTGCGGCGCTTGGCGCATAAAAGTGCATAGCCAAGCAAAGAGTGTACGGTTACACCGTACATGCTCCCCACCAAGATTAGACGAGATGAGATGAAATACAAGGCGATTTCATTTTGAATCTTAATGTCTCTACTTAAACACAACTTTCCGTTGAACGGGTGAGACACTTTTATCAACTGATTCACTATTTAACACTCTACCACTATCACTAACACTAGCACTAGCACTGCACTGATCACTGGTAGAAATGGTAGCGACGGTCACGTCGCGACCCGACCTCGGTGCAGCGGCGGCGACGGTGGCGGCAGCGGCGGCGGCGGCGAGCTCCAAGCCCGCTCCTGCGTCCCTCGCCACGGCCATGGGATAAGTCGCTTGGCGACTCAATCTCCGACGATAGTAAATATAGGCGCAGCTTGTTACAATCAATGCTGCGAGTCCCACATATATAGCAGTATAATGATGTATATCATGATATGATATTTGATTTAGTTGGACATTGTTTTCTTTTAAAGAATTTAAACGATTTTTTATTTGTCTCAATTCAACATCAGTGTTATTCTCGGCAATGTAGTCGGTCACAGAGGGGAATGAGTAGTTAATTAAGTGATTAATAGGACTTATTGTTATTATTTCTTGATTATTCTTTGTATACACTTGGCTGCTTTTCTCTCCTTCTGAATGTAAGGAAAATGTATCTGTTTTGAGCATGCATCCATGACTGATTTTAAATCATATTTAGTGAATTTTACATTAACATAATAATGTATTTTTGAAAGCAAAAATAGTCGCAAATTTTTATATGCTTGTTATGATGTAAATTTGTACATTTTGTATATTGATTTTGAGATTTCAACCAAAGATTAGTAATTTTATTATTAAAAGCGCTCCATCTAGCCGGATTTTGAAGTAACAATCAGTGAATTCGTTTATGATGTGCATGAGAGATGGCGCGAAGTTTTATTAATTTTTGATAGACACCGTTCAAGGAAAGTTTCATCCCCCTGAGTGATCTGCGCACTGTACGACGTAGCTGGGGTCATGGCGGGTGCTGCGGCGATGATCGCGGCGCGGCTGGTGTCTTGCGCGGCAGGCGCGGGAGCGCGCGCAGGGACGTCGGCGCGGCCGCGGAGCCGCGGGTCGCGTTCCCGTTGGGGGAGGGGGGCGGAGGCTGCTGTGCGTGGTCGCTTATCTGCTCCCTGGTCCTCTTCGAGGCTCCTGGGCCTCCTTAGTGGGCGGTCCTTGGGAGGCGCTCTGATACATTGCTCGAGGATAAATCTCTCCTCGGCCGAGATTTCTTCATGTGGCTCTCCGGCCAGCTCTTTTAGTTGGTCGTTGAGGTGTCTAGACAAGGCGGCCAGTGAACCTTTGGTTAGTATCCCCGCCTCAGCGAGTTGGTTCACGACCACCATGTCGCGCTCGAGTCCTGATTTAGGAGAGCAGTAAGGCAAGGGGCTCTGCGCCTCGGGTTGGCGTGGCTCTTCTTCTTGCTTCTCTTCTGGTGGCTTCTCCGGTTTCTTCGGGGCGCTCGGCGCACCCTGCCGCTGGCCCGATTGGGGTTGTCGCTGCGCTTCAGCGAGCGAACAGCTCCCCATCCCTCCAGTGGCCGGCGCGCCGGGCGCCTCGGTCCTCCGTTCGTCCTGGCTCCGGTGCATCGCGGAGCGCGAG
The DNA here is from genome assembly GCA_951805285.1 of Thymelicus acteon. Classification (NCBI taxonomy): domain Eukaryota; kingdom Metazoa; phylum Arthropoda; class Insecta; order Lepidoptera; family Hesperiidae; genus Thymelicus; species Thymelicus acteon. Next base: position 23,881,022 of record OX638214.1, on the reverse strand, counting down.
CGCACCCGGCCGCTGCTGCTGGAGCGGTCCCGTGGGCGCGTGGCATCGCGCATCGGTGCCGTCGAGAGCGCGGAGGGCGTTGTTTGACGCTGCGGGCCCTTTGACGGTACTGGAAAAGGCCTTACTGAGATGTTTGGTGATCATGCTGAGCCCCAAATTATTGATCATGGTGATGGTGGTGTTGGTGGCAGTGATGGAATCGCTTATAGTGTGCCAGAGTTAAATGAGGGATCCCCAGAACCAATGCTATTACTTGATAGTCCATTACCTGTGGTCATGGAAAGTTCTAAATCCAAGTCCATGGATTGTAATATAATGTTTGTATTAACAGACGCCACTCTGTTAACTACGCCCATATTCTATGAAAGGTCAGTCAATACCATTGGCGATGGGTCGATGAAGCTGGGAAATATTACTCCTATCGTACCAAATAATAAAAGACAGTTTAGAACTGGTAATATATTTTTATATTGTTTTTGGTATTATATAATTCTATGATATGCTTCTTATTCATACATTATTGTAACAGGTACCAAACGGAATCTAATAAAGCCAGATGATGGGCTCCAGAGTAGAAATAATGCATTAGCTGATTATTATCATATAAAAAGAAAATTATTAGAGAGTAGGTTAGAAAATAATACATTTTAGAAAATATAAATTTAGAGAATGAAAGGATTATGTTGGAAAATGAAAAACTAAAATTAGACATAAAAAGGCTGAAGGGAGAAGGTAAATCATTCAAATTATGTTAGTTGTAAATAATTCATAAGTTAATAATAATAGTTCATAAATAAAATTATTGTTTTAAAATATTGTAGATTTAAAATTTGGATGAGTGAGAAGAAAGATATATGTGTTCTATTTGTACTTATTTTATTGTAATATTATGTGTACTGTAAAGATAATTTGTATTGTATTGTATGGATAGGTGAAGGAAGCTGAAAGGTTGTAATGTATTGTGTAGTAATGTTCATAATGTTTTTGTGCTATTTTTAAAGTGAAACTTTTATTCTATCGCCCCAAATTTTTTTGTCCATCTATCGCATGTCGAGTCCCATTACGTCGAGCCGAGAATCTTGTTTCGCTTCTATTACCCTTCAATAAATATTACTCTTAGTTTTTAATATGTGTCTATCATCTAAATGATTGTATTGATTATGTATTCCGTGCTCTAATACGCAAATTGAAATTAAATTTTATAATTGAATATTATGTCTACTATTGATTTCCCATTAACATTCCCAATTTTCAATAATTAAATTAAAATTAAAAACGCAATTTTAATACTCTAAATCGAATAATTTTCTAAAAAAAAATACAATTAGTTAAATGCCTACAAACCGAAGTTTCACTTGCACCGTGGTTTCATAAAACCACACTTTTATGTTTTTTCATTAATAAAAACAACTTCTCAAAATAAATGTTTTATTTCCTAATAACTATTATGTCATCACTTAAATTAATAATGTAATTTTAATGTTATTAGACAAATTAAATTTGTAATAGTATATTAAAATAATTAGAAATTAATTCTTGTCTGTGTCTAATATCATTTAATTGCTTACTATCCGAATTTTCTGATAGATATTTCGTTTTCTTCTGGCACTTCAACTTAGGGGGTACTTCCATAATATTATAATTTCTGCAGATGTTGTGTACATGGGCGGATCGTGAATTTGTGGGGCCCTGGGCTGAAGCAATTTAGGGGCCTACCAAATTACTCAACGAATAGCCATTTTGTCAAAAAATTGTTTTCGATAGTGATGTAGATAGGTAGGCATATAGAAAAAATAGGACAATAAAATAATTTGAATTATTGGGTTGGCTATAGATCTAAGGTACCTGATTATGATACTGGTGTGAGTTGAGAGATGTAGTCAGGGTTTAGTATGAACGTTTAAAACTATTTTTAAATCCAGGAGACGCGTTTTGAATTAATTACGACAAAAATAAGTTCAACAAAATTTGCATATTACGGCAAACGGAACAAAATTCTTGTCAATTTGGTCTACAGTTAGAGGGTACTTCGTCAAAAACGAGTGAAATGGAAGGTAGCACAAAAGTCATTGCACTACTAGCTGTCAATGTTGTATTCAGTCATTCCCAAAGATATTTTACCATAGATATGTTATGTCCATACATTTCGAGGTTTAGTTTTCGATCCGCGATGACATGTCATAATTGTCAAAGCATAACATAGAATAGTCAGGCAGAAGGGAATAAAAGAAATAGTACCGATTAGGCATAATATTATTATTGTGATTTAACATTTTGAAATTATATTGCAAAAACAAATAACTTAAAGTATGTAATTATATAATAATTAAAAATGGCGCGATTACGATATCTCTGGCGCCTTTATTTTTAGTGTGGATTACACAAATTTGGCCCATAAAAGACACTTTTATAAGAATAAAAAAATTGCGATTTGGGCTTTGTTTAGAACATTCAGTACATTTTACGAGTTATTCGGGATAAACTTTCGAAAAAATTACAAAGTTACATTAGTTGCACTTTTAGGGGGGAGAATTTAACGGTTTTTGATTCACCAACAGGCTTCCGAACGTCAAACAAATGGATACTGTACGCGCTGAAAAGAAAAGCGTGACCTTAGTGCGCGTTTAGGTCACAGTGTGTTTACAACAGTGTAAGGTTTATTTTAAAATAATTTAAAAATTGAATTGAAAAAATACATGACGTGTTAGATTTATTTTTATTTTGAATCCTTTCACCAACCCTCGTGTAATAAGGAAGTGGCATGAAAATAGTTCTATTTATTTAACCAACATTCTTTAGAAGATTTAAAAAAGATTAAATTGGAGGAAAAGAATATTGTGTACACTTATTACTGATAAAATAACTCTTATAGCGTAGGCATCCAGTTGGCTTCACTGTGAAATTTTTGAACTATGCTTACCCAATAACTTATAAGTAGCTCATCACTTGGAAATCTAGGAAGATTTAAAATAATGAAAGATAAAAGGATATTTAACGTTTTTATTTTACAAACAATCTAAAACAATCATTCTAAATTCAGTCTAAAACAATCATTATATAAAGATTTCATTTGGTTCAATTTACGAAATATGTTCACTACCTAATTTCACTTCTGCCATATTAGTCTATGACGAATAGCATGTGCCATATTAAAATATTTATTTTAATCATTTTTAAAAGAAATATTCTATATTAGTAACAAAATTTAACATAACGTTTTATGTATTTACCTATGGTATGTAACTCTATCATTATTATTCAATTTGGAGAAATGATTTTTGCAAAATCTCAAAACACAACTCTGCATTTTTATGACAACTATAGACAGCCTCACTCTAAGGCAGCTCTCAACTGTCTACAATGAAATCCCTACACTTGACTGGATTCGACTGACTTAATTTCAACGCCCTCTCGGCATATCTACCTCCCTATACATACAACATCATTGGTCATTCCGTTAATCTTGTTATTATATGAATGTGCTCTCTTGTGTTTCTTTTGGATTTTTTAAAATTTCCAGATGTAGGTCGAAATGGTTACAAAACCGACTTAGTCAACCCCGACCCCACGTGGTACTAGTCTGCCCTACCCAATTACCCATAGAGTGAATGTAAACCCCGGAGGCGCGGAGGGAGAGCAGCCCCCGCCGCAAACATTTTGTCATATGTGACCTATTAATAATCAGACCTAACAAGTGATTGTTAAGAAAAAAACATGTTTCGATATGTTATCGAGTTTAGACGTGAAAGTCTATCTAATTTTTATTATAAAATATATGCTGATTTTGATTCTGATAAATTATTATTTGATTCGTTTTGAGGAGTGCAAAAGTTTAAACTTGGTTACATGGGTCTCACTCAATGGTTAGAAGAACCAAAGAATACCCCTAACAAAAATACATCACTTGACTGTTGTGAAGCAAAAAATATTTCAATGCTTTATTTTTTAAAGATTTAATGCTTCTTGGCATGAAAGATGTGACTGGTGGTATGCTTTAGCTAGTTGTGCTACTGTTCACAATCCTTCGATACCTTACAATGTCGCGAGAGAATATAATTTAACAGATCATATTTGCAATTTTGCGATGACACACTGGTCAAAATAATAGTAATAACCATAAACACGGCTCGCAAAGACACAATAACTAAGTACAATGTTTTTGAGAAATTTAATGTTAAGTTGCAATAATAATATCTTCAATTTATCAAAAAAAAGAAATCGTTTCAAAAAATTCTGAGCAAACTGTTGATGACCCCTGAATACCTGTGATTAATGTAACCGCCTGGCGGGATATTGGCATTATATAAGAACTTTATTTTAACAACTTATGTAACCTCATGAATTTCAGGTACCACCACAAATATCGTTAGTAAATGGTGTTCAAATACCCCTGGCAAAGTTTTAGAATAAAATATCATTTAACTTAGCAAATATTGCAAATAACATAATACCCGCCACGCGGGTAGCAGGCATCTTTAGGAACCCGCCAGGCGGGTAACCGGCATTGAAAGTGTTAAGTTAAATATATAAATTATAAACCAAACTTTCTGCATTTTTCTGCTGCAAATTCCTTTATTTGCTCATCACATTGTAAGTCCTTCGTTAAATCACAATTTATATAAAGAACTGACAAATAATTTAATTCGACATTGTTGTCCTATATTTGTTTTCTACATGTACACGCACATACACGCTATTATATGCACGTGAGTTGATTGATCTCAGAGTTGCCAACCTTATGATAGGATTTTTTCTTTTTATTTTAAACATATTTTTAATTCAAAATATCGCCTATTGTTTTTAAGTGGGGGCTGGGGGCCCTTTGTATCCACGGGGCCCTGGGCTGCAGCCCAAAAAGCCCTTAGGTAGATCCGGCCCTGGTTGTGTAGAACAGCTGTAGCTATTATAACAGCTTGTATGTTCCGTAGTGACAAGCGCATGGTTAGGGATTTAACTGGTTAGCGATGTTTCCAGACTTCAACGGTCTTATTACAGAACGAGGTCTAACGTTAGTCCTGGTACTAAACCTCCTTTGAAGCTTGGACTAAACAAATTATTATTACAAGACGCGTTTTAACGCTAAGCCATTGCCTAACTATGATACTAAAGCCTCAGATGAAAGAATTTTGACAATTGCGACGTTTGCTTTTTGACGCTTTGTGACACGAGATTTTGATTTTTATTTTGTATTTACCGTGGTAGGTTTACGTCGTATTGGAACGACTTATATGTGCCTTTTATTTCTTTCATCTGAGACTAAAGCTAAACCTGTGAGCCCCCTAGTTTAACGTTGGACTATTTCACAAATGTCAAAGTCAGTTTTGAGGTTGTTGTCATGTTTATTTCGAATTTGTTTTAACATGTAATAAAATCCAAGACAACAACAATCAATAGAATTGATTGAAAACTGTATAATTATTTATTTGCAATAATATTTACGCTCTTTATTAATAATAGACGTGTTCCATTAAATATGTCAAAAACAATAAACAGCATCGTAGTATAATGGAACATCGTAATCGAATAAATACTGACGTTTTGAATCAGTTTCGTGTCAAACCCGTGTCAGTTATTTCAGCATTTTCAGCCAAGGTCTAAACTTGAAACCAATAGTACTAACAAGTCAACGAGTATTTTGCGTTTTGTAATAAGCTTTGGTTTAAAGTATGTTACTAAAGTCAGTATCGTACCAAGCTTGGACTATTTAGTCATGGTTTAAACCTAAACTTTAGACCTCATCTTGTAATAAGGGGGCAAATGTCTTGCAAACACAAACATACGTAATAGTGTATTTGACTAATTTTTAAAAATAATTTTAAATTATTCTTTATAAGAAAATAATAATAATAATAACAACAACAATAAGAGTAAACGTGTGTGTGTGTGTGTGCGTGTGTGTGTTTGTAGAGTAGCGGACTAGCTGGTGTTTTGGAGAAATTAATTATACGACCAAGGAGAATATTTTTATATATTTTTTAACTTAAAAGTACAATTCTATTACATATTATATTGAGAAAATTATTGACAGTAGTAAAAATCCATGACACATTGTCATACCATAAAAAAGTAGTTTAGTGTTGGTTGCCAACATGTTGCGGGCAACCAAAAACAAAAAACATTAAATTACCAATAGAAATAAAAAAGTAACAAATCTATTTATCACTATTATCGAGAAAATGTTTATTACAATTTGAAAATAACAATATTATGTGCAGGCAGCGATTACAACAACATTAACAACAACATAATTATAACAAATAAGTTATTATTAATACAAAATATGTTTCCATTGGTAACACACATATACCCGAGTAACAGACCTAGTATGATTATGTCTATTTGCAGTTTTAACTTCCGCTGCACGAACAAAATTATTGTTTGGTCACCCTTGCCATGGGCCAATACAAAGGAGTAGTATTATTAGGAAATGATATCAATTGTAAATCAATATTAATATATTATATAAAATTGTATACAATAATGATACTAATTATGCATTTTAATATTAAAATTAATGAATCATAATACAATTCTTTACTTGTAATATAATTTTCTTTGATCCAATTTGATTGTGTGCATGTGTTGCGATAAAACCGTAAAAGTATGCAAGAATCCTCTGCATTTTATTGATATCTGTATATTTAGATAAGAAATCAATACATACCTCACTATCCGAAGCGGCACAAACCAGACTACACAATGTGTCTGTGATCGGTTTGATTTATGGCAGATCTTCAGCCACATAATATGTCAGGATCTGGTGGATTATACTCACCACATTGCATGAAATCAGGTGCCCTCCACATAAACTGATTGTGTGACTCGTGAGGTAACATACCTTTGCTGAGGAAATCTGCAGGGTTCTCCAATAAATGTACATAAAACCAAAAATCCTTTACTCTATTTGCAATCTATGTGTTTACATTAATAAAATTCGTACTTAGCCATACTAAAATTATTTGCAAATCGGAATAAAAAAACTATATGATCCATTTTCATATACAGGGTGGATACCATCATACGACAATTAATTTAACTGCATGTACCTATCCATCTTCCAAGTCTCCAAACAAATTTTCAATAAAATATCTCTAATACTTTAGGCACAGGATTTTTTTCTTCATTTTTCAAATTTTCTACAGGCTGTATGTAATATCAGTCTATCATAAAAGTTTAATGAACTCAGACGTAAAAAACTACAACATTGCAAATTCATCAAATTAAATTAATGGATATTGAACCTTATTCCTAAGGAATAAGAATCACATTGCGTGTAAAATTTTTAACTTCTTCCATTGCTTTCATGCCACGAAAACTTAGTATGTGCGAAAGAGACAAAACCAGGAAGCACAAGTCCCACATCCCGCGCTTAGTTCCTATCTAGTTGAGACTGTTTATCGATATTACAGTTGTTTCCGTTTCGATAATTTTTTTATCACAATATTTATTTTGTTATTTTTAGTTTTAAGTAAAAGATAACATTTTGCCCATTTTTTATTTCTTTACATGCACACTAGAATTAGACCAAGCTTCTGAGATGTTTTTTTTGATATCCGGGCCTCGTATCAATAAGTTAAGGCCGTAACATTAATAGTATTAATTCACATCATAAAACCAAACAAGATAAAATTAAATAAAAAGATGATTCACTTCTTAAATTTACTTAATTTTTGCGTACTACGATAAAATATTTCGATATCGACTACCTGATGTAATGCCACGTTACTACAAAATTGCCACGTTGAGTTGTTAATGTTTTTATGGTCTCTCTACACTCACGCGCGAATCCACGGCATGATATCGCGCGGTGTAGATCGTGGTGCAAGTGACGGCAAAACTGGCAGCAGTTCCACATTCGCAGAGATTCGTGCCAGGTTCGTGGTATAGTTCGCGCAAACGACAGTCGCGCAGCCGCGAAGAATATGCAAATCTGATCCATACGCATAGATCGCGAGTAATCCGCGGCTTCGCTCACGATTCGCGCGGGAATGTAGACAGGCTTTTATACTAATTTTTAATACCTAACTTTCTTTTCGCATCCTGCGAACCATTTAGGTCAGACAAATGATTTAGGTCAGTCGGCCGCAACGAGCCAACGATTGATTTTGTGTGTACATACCAACTGTCGCACGCGCCACCGTCGCGGGTCGCATTGCTTACCTTTGACCACAGTAAATGTAATATTTATACTGTGCTTTGACTGTGCCTTTGAAGTGTACTGAGATGCGCCGCGCCGATGCCGCGGCGCCGCCGCCGGAATTTTGATTTTCAATTTTTTTATTACATAGTTAAGTGTAAATAATTGTGCGGTATTTACATTTTGCATTGTGCCTAATAATGCCTAACAGTGACAGTAATATTATTTCTCCTTGGGGATCGCCTGGAGCTACCAACCACCCTTGAGAATGAATGAGCCGTCAAACGACTCTTCCTGTCCCGGCTGGGGGCTTAAGAGCCAGTTCTTTCTTTCTTTTTCTTCTCACTTTCTTGGCCGGCAACTCATTAGTGTTGCCTTTGGTGTTGCTGATGTCCTTGGGCGACGATAACCACTTACCATCAGGTGGATCGTCAGCGTCAGCTCGTTTGCCGGCAATTTTCATAAAAAAAAACTGACAGGACACATAAACCTTGTGAAGTGATTATGCGATATTAAATTAAAAAAATACTTAGTGATGTGGCGTGGTGGTAGGTACTTACTGCGTGCGAATTAGAATTAGGAACGATGCCTCGTTTTAATTACACAGCTGGTGAGTACCTACACTGATATGATTTTGATTATGGCGAATGGCATAGAAACACTGCTTTAGTTATACGGATATACTGTGAGAGGTATGTATGGTATGGACATACCTGGTTTACCCGTTCTTGCCCTACCAACGCAACGGTCGCATAATTTTATTACTCCAACTGTACAACGGAGATTCGGGAAAATAAAACTTTAGTCCCACGCACTGAAATTTAATAACTAGGTAGTTGTTGTTGCGGTTAATGAATTAGTGACAAGGTAGGTATTTACGAATTCAGCTGATGGCGGCAAAAGAATCACGTGACGACATTGCGCCGTTGCCGCTCTTATCAAAGGTGAGCGAACCGATGTTTACAAATGCTGTTCTATTTTTTACCCCATTTTTTGCTATTTAGTTTGTTTGAAAAATATATTTTTTTTAAATTTGATGTTAAGAGTTTTTGAATTGATGCAACATGTTCCAAGGAAGGAGTAGGGCTTGTGTTTTCATTTATTGTCGTATGATAGTATCCACCTTGTATAATGCTAGCATGTCAATCCCCTTTAAATAAATACAACAGCCGTATGCAACGGTGCTTGAGGCATCAATGAAACCTATTAATTGCAAGCACTGAGCTTGTGGGAAGTTGACATAACGCTTTATAGCAATAGGTTGTATTAATAACAAACTATTATAAAATTCATAGCAAATATATTTTAACTCATCAGTCAATTCCGAGTCACATTCTAGAAAAGCCTCCCAAATTAGTTGCTTAATAACATTGGAGTCGACGACAAGCGGACCAGCCAACCCTAAAAGATCGTAGAACTTGCTGATAAAGCTGTATTGTTTCATTAATAGATTGAAGTGGCATGTTTAGCGGCAATTAAACTTCAAACTTATTATTTTTGTCTCTCTGTCAGTCTCTGTCTCTCTTACTAAACACCTCTGGGACACTTTCAATCCTCCAAGATTTTGCGATAGAATCATTAAATTCCGAATCACATTTGGTACAAAATAAAGCTATGAACTGATCTGAGACATAATTGGAAAGTTACCTGTTATTACATAGCCAAACCTAGTGTTTAGGAATGTCGCAGCAGGCCATTGATTAAAGAAAAAGTAGAGGATATGCCCTAAATTGCATATACATTTTTTCATTATACATATATTATGCAAATATGACCCGAAATACCAAAAATACATCTGTCCTGTTCTTACACGCGACAATGTAAACTTAAAGAAAGAGTACAATACATGTAGCATATTTCAATTTTCTGGCAACATTTTAAAGAAATCTATCTAAGCTCCGCCTTGAAGCCTGTTTTCGGACGCCATTTTATGAAAACAGTTGCTTCTAGGGATGTTCGATCCAGGTGCCTTGTATCGGTACTCTATACAGCCGAAACAAATGTCAACAAACCATTAAACTCGTTTTATAGGGTTTTTCACCAACTGACATGAATTTGTACACCAAATGCGTTTTATTTTGACAAACTCCCATTAAGGTATTTGTGAATTCTTCAATAAATACATATTGATCGATAACAATTATAAACTCCAAGTAAATGTAGAAATAAACAAAATTAAATAACACCGTCATCATTCAAACACTTTGCAATGACAATCTTATTTCCAAGAAGAGATTTGAAACGTTTAACATAATGTACTATTTTGCCCTAATGAGTAGTTTGTCTAAATAAACGCATTTGGTGTACAAATTCATGTCAGTTGGTGAAAACCCTAGAAATCTATTTTAATATAGATAATAATTATTTATTATGGATGTATTTCCGAAATAAAATTATTAATATTATTATTATTATTATTAATTATAATCTTTAGTTTACATTTGTATCAGCTGCAAAACGACTAGAGTATAGATCGATATGGATCGTATCGCAGTGTATCGATCCAGGTATCGATCCTAGTGATTTGATACTGATCGATCCAGTATCGAATGATTTTTTTTTTAATGGAAATAGGCGGCAAACGAGCTGACGATCCACCTGATGGTGAGTGGCTATCGTCGCCCATGGATATCAGCAACATCAAAGGCATCACTGATGCGTTGCCGGCTAAGAAAGAGAGAAAAAGAAGAAAATAAAATTTTAAATAGGAATGTTTAATCCGGGTGTTTTATGTATCGATAGTCCGGTTCGTCATGAATATCTCAATAAATAGTCCAAATATCGATTCATATAATTAAATATACCTGTAAGGTGGGTATCGCGGCCAATGAATATCAGCGACCAAAGCGTTGTCAGCCAAGAAAGAGAAAAAAAGAAAGAAATATGTTAATAAATGAAACATGATACATATTTTATATTTTATTTATATTTAATAATTATAATTTAATACGATGTTTTGTATCGATTCATAATCGAATAAAAATCTCGAATTCTAAATAGATATATATATCTTTAAGCCAGTATTAAGGTTAATCGTTTTAGATTAAATTTTATATTAGATTTAATTTTATTCAAAATATTGTATAATTAAATACTGAAAAAGTTACTTAAGGTTTTTTAAAACAATGTTGTATGTTGTAGGAACATCATATAAATAATAATATCTCACTCTATAACAGTATATTTGATTTAGAACTCTTGTGTTTTATAAACTAATTAATCAAATAAATTCTTATCATCATATATTTTTTTCTTAAAATATTATATCGATATGTGTAAAATACAACACTAATTTGTGGGCGGAGTCGACGCCATATTTGAGAAACTTTTGGCTTCAGATCACGTGACCTTATTTCCTATCCTCTCTTTTTCTTTAATCAAAGCAGCAGGCACACGTTGGTTGACATTACTCGATGAAGTTGACAAATTAATAACCATATTCGGATCATATGGCAGCAGCACCTGAGAAAATATTTCCACTCCTAATAAAATATGTATGTTGCTTGGGATATGAAATTCTGTGTCAGCAAGTGTGATGTTGGGGGGCAACACAAAATTCGACAGGTCTACTTTATTTTGAGGCAACTTAGGAGAGATTTTATCCATAACAAAACAAGACACATTTAATTTAAAGTCATTGTTAATTGAATGAATTTGCAATGATACAAGATTGTTCAAATTGCTTACAGAGTTTCCAATGCCCACTATATTGGACTTCATTATTTTTGTTGGAAACTTCATTAAATCTGCAAGCTCTGCACTTACGAATGACGCCTGTGATCCACTGTCCAGCAACGCTTTGACGTACACTTCAGTCCCATTTTGAGCTATCAATTTCACCTTGACAGTCGGAAGAAGCGCCTGCGTAGTTGACGTGCTAGACAGCAATGTAACTGGAGTAAATGCTTTATCATCATGCAACAATGTGTTGTGCCGTTTTTTACAGGTGTTACACTTAAAATAAAACCTGCATGCTTTAGAATGCTTGTTTAAGCAAACTTTGCATAATTAATGCTCTGCTACAAATGATAAACGTGCGGCAGAAGACATTAACTTAAATTTTGTACACGCGAAGAGCTTGTGTGGCAACTTACATAGGGTACACGTCGGTGCCGTAGTGCTGACTTCTGAGTCCGAAGGTAACTTTTCCTCCACGGTAGATCCGCAGACGACGTCTGGCGATTTATATTGACTTGATTGCTCTGTGTTTTCCAACGCTAGAGCACGGGTTTCCAAAAAGTCAATTAGACTCTACAGATGGTTGCTCAGAAAAAAATTGAAAATCCCTATTAGATACAAAGTCAAGCTTCCGCAACAAGATACACAACAAAATCGGATCCCACTGTGATACATCATATTTTAGATTACGCAATGCGGCGAGTTGCTGTTTTATGATGGATACAAATTTTCTGATATTATGAGAGTTTGATTTAACAATAGGCTGTAAATCCAGTAACATACCAATATGTTCGTTTCGAATTTTAAAACCATTATCATACCTGTTTTTTTAAATTTTTAAAGCTTCTTTTTCAGGACTAGGTAATCAAATAATGGGGTATGGATTACAGAGTATGAACAAAAACGGCCTCATGACTGACCATGTTGTAAATTTAAAAAACCAATATAAGAAATGCGATAGAATCACAGAAGAAGAATTGAATAATTTGTTGGAAACAGTGATTCGAGCAAAAGTAATGAATTTTTTGATCTTTAATATTTAACATCCGCGATACGATTACAAAAAATAAATTGTATCGCGACATTTGTTTTTATTTTTCCTGTTGATTCGCCGTACTTAACAATAGTTCTCGGTTGTTGATTATTTTTATATAATAAATTCATTTATGTTATAATATTAATAGGTATGCATAATTTATAATATCACATAATTAAATAATATTAAAAGATAATTGAACTATTTCCTCTGTTTGTTAGTTGATGTAACACATGAAACTCTAATTTTAATAATAATTACAATAATATGAACCACTTGTAGTAATAATCTACTTTTCAAGTATCAACATCAGTTAAAGCTCTAATTTGTGTGTTGCCATCTACAATTTTTTCAAATTTCGCGGGCTTGGCGATTTTCTACTTTCGTTGGCCAGACTCATTACCAAATTTTCCGCCTAGCCCCCTTTCGCAACGCGCGATGAGGAACTTCGTTCCAAAAAATGTAATGAAATAAGATGAAATAATCTTTTATTCATGTCGATATTACTGATACACTTATGAACGTCATTTTTTAAATCTAACAGCATTTCGGAACGGTGCTTTGTCATGAAGAAGAAAATCCGTAAAGAAACTCCACAGCACATCTTTTAAAATAATGAAATTATTACACAAGATGTTCTAACTGACGCGGAACTGGATGCATTACTAATTTACATGCATCTTTGTCAATAATATATTCATTTATACTATAATATCCTTTGCCTACTGGCTGGGATTTCAGAGATGTCTTATACATTTGAATAAGCAAATCATGTACTTAGGTAATTTAATGTAAAAACGTACATAGAGCCCTTCAAAAGAACGTAAAGCCGTTGTTTCTTTATGAATAAAATATAATTGTAAATAAATTGAGATGTTACTGTTAATATACTTATTTCTTTAAATCTCTCCCGCAGGTAGTGGCATAATTTTAATTTATAGATGGTCCTAATTGCCCTTTTCTGGAAAACAAATATCGCATCAATGTCAGCCTCTGCACCCCACATCAGTAATATCAATATACCATAGGACATGAGGCTATGAAAGTGTGCAAAATAAACAAGTTTAGCAATTTCTACATCAGTAAACTGTCTTATCTTTCTAATGGCATAAACTGACTAAGCCGATATATGATTGCCCCATTGTAGTTTAGAATCTAAGGTGACACCCAAGAAAACCGTGGATTTTTCCATAGTCATAATTTCATTATTTATAAGGTGAATCAAATATAAACCGGACTTTTTTTACTGGTCGCAGAGTGAAGTGACGAAGGAAAAAGGAAGGGACCCAGAAACGAGCCCTGTGGTACACCCATCACAGATTGAGATCTCGATCACTTGTTATCATTTATACTAACACATTGGATTCTACTCGTCAAGTACGACACAATCAAGTTAAGTGAATTGTTATTGATGCTGTAGTAGTAGCTTAAGTAGTAATGTTTAGTGTTCAACACAATCAAACGTCTTAGACAGGTCACAGAATACCCTTTATGGGATTTTGTGAATTCTCCCAGGTCTCAAAGATAAGTTTGAGAAGCCTAGCACCTGCATTTGTTGTATTACGGCTTTCGGTAAAACCGTATTGCTCAGGGTGGAGAAAATTACAAGCGGTGAAGTGCTTCAGAGTTTAATTTAACTTAATTATTTTCGAAGACCGTAGGTAAAATAGAAATAGGTCTGTAATTATTAAGGCATGTTTTGTCCCCAGATTTAAAAATCAGTATGATCTTTCTGTACTTCATTAGATCTGGGAAAGTATCTAGATTTACACATTTATTTTCTAACCTAGCTAAATAAGGGACTATCACATCTTTTATATTAATTATAATTTTAACAGACATTCCCCACAAAATTTCAAATTCATATGCCCCCCCCTTTACCAGAGGTAATTTTATTTCCATGAACAACATAATTCATATTTAGAATTGCGTAATTTATTACTACCAATCTCGTTACCATTAATACTCTAATTAATGGTTTTACCTTGACATTTTTTATCTTCATATGCAACTTAAAGACAACTATAATACACACGGCTTTAAATTTTTTTTGATTAACATTAAATTTTGTCATTCCCACTAACAAAAAAAGCGGCCAAGTGCGAGTCGGACTCGCCCATGAAGGGTTCCGTAGCAGCAAGTAACATAATATAAAAGTTCTTGTAATTCGTTGTAACTTTGATCAATGTTTTTTGCGGTTTACGATTTATGACATATTAAAAAAAAACTACTTACTAGATCTCATTCAAACCAATTTTCGTTGGAAGTTTGCTTGGTAATGTACATCATATATTTTTATTAGTTTTATCATTCCCTTATTTTAGAAGTTACAGGGGGGGGGACACATTTTACCACTTTGGACGTGTCTCTCGCGCAAACTATTCAGTTTAGAAAAAAATGATATTAGAAACCTCAATATCATTTTTGAAGACCTATCCATAGATACCCCACACGTATGGGTTTGATGAAAAAAACATTTTTGAGTTTCAGTTCTAAGTATGGGGAACCCCCAAAATTTATTGTTTTTTTTTCTATTTATGTGTGAAAATCTTAATGCGGTTCACAGAATACATCTACTTACCAAGTTTCAATGGTATAGCTCTTATAGTTTCGGAAAAAAGTGGCTGTGACATACGGACGGACAGACAGACAGACAGACAGACAGACAGACATGATGAATCCATAAGGTTTCCGTTTTTTGCCATTCGGCTACGGAACCCTAAAAATCATTACCGTTAAATAAAAGTCATTACCAGGCTGCTCAATATCATTACCATTTTTTATAATTTTTTTTACGACCCATTATCTTTTGATTAGCTTAGCGAATTTTGAGGACTTTTGTAGGCTTAGAGAGGAAATTTTATGTGCTAATTTTTTTAATGATTTTGCACGCATTTCCACATACTTTTAAAAAAAACAACAAAATAATTCAAAACCGCGAATTCACCCTCCATCTGAAACTCGGCCAATCTTTTACTTTAATACTTTATTTCGCTTCCGCCCATATAAGATAGACGCAGTGATTATGTAGTAAGTACTCTGTGTATGTAGAGGTACTTTTTAAGTATGGCAACTATGCTGCTTTTATACTTAATGCACAAAATGTACTTTGTACCAGTGTTGCCAATGCTACGGCAATTACCGTGTTCTACGGCTTTCAGGCCAAAAAATCACAAAATCTACGGTCTACGGCCCGAACCCTAGGGCTGTAGCAAATTCTACGGCTTTTCGCGAATTCTACGATCTTTTAGTTATTTATTATTTTTGCAGACATTTAACGAATGTTAAAACCGTTAAAACAGCGCCAATAGGCTAATATGAAAAGTGTTCCTTGTTTTGTGGACATCAAATTCACTGCCGACGACCTTTTTTTTATATGGTTTATATTGGCATAATTGGATAGCATAATATATTGGCAGCTGTGGACAGTTGATCTTTTTCCATAGAAACACGGCTTTTTTATCTAATGTACACGGCCTTCCAAAAATTTTCATTGGCAACACTGCTCTGTACTCTGAATCTATGGTACTCTGTGCATAATGCTTTGACTTTCGCAGTTTCGCCGCTCTGTCAAAATTTTCTAAACTTTCTAACATACATTTTCGAACATAAATATTAACTTACATAAATACCATAAACTTGTACGGTATTTAAAGTTTAAACAGTACGTATTAAACCAAAGAGTACATAATATTAAATACACGGGGAATAATATTAAATGTTTGCTGCTAATGCTGCTGGCTGGCAGCCGGCCGGCCACTATGTTTCAGAAGGTAAATAATTTTATAATTTAGTTTCGGTATACCATTTCAAGACTACATTATGCAATTTCCATCGCGTCGTCTGTGATCTTTTCAAAATATTAAGTTATAACAATTGACAAATTCTTCACCAAATAAGTTAGTTGTTAAGTTTTGCCTCCTTGCCTATACTTATTACTTATACCTACTTAATTGTTACAGATTATATTATTATATAAAACAATGCAATGGGACACATGAAATCTTCTGCATAAAAGAAAACACTTCGTAGTTCAGGTAATATTTAATTTCTTACTCGCTTTTTACTTTGAAAGTACAAGAAAAGATAATTTCTCTTTTGTTTTGTCCAGGTTATTATACTGACGTTATTGTAAAATGTTGCAACTCACAGCCTTGCAACTAGTATTTACTGTGTTGCGATGGCATGGCTAATTCATACATCAGAAGTTGAAGTGATTTGAATCAAGAATAACCATTTTATCTGTCATAAATGTCGTCTGACGCTCGAGCGCTCTTGGCGTCTCTGCGCATCGAGAGCCTCCACTTCTCTGGCAAGGGTTGTCATGTATAGGTTAAATAGTATCTTAACAAAATAATTGGTTTATAACCATAAACAAGCTTATTCTCCTAAGTGCCTACTTCAAATTTATAATAACTTGTTAAATCATATGATGCAAGAGCCTTTCTTTTTAAACCATAACATGGCTTCAGGCCATTGATGGCCCACTACTGAGCAAGGTTGTTCTCTTGAGCAGGCCTTGAGTATACTCCACCACGCTGCACCAGTTTGAATGGAAGAGATGGTGGAGGGGTCAGTAGCAAACACATTTGCTGGAAGTTTTCATGTCATCCAAAGCCTCTGACATGGCTTAACTGCTGTTATAATAACAACCCAAGCCAATGGCTCTACCCGGAGTATGGAAAGGGTCAAGAACTCAAGACATTTTTGCCAGTAGTGACCATGTCTGTTCTTGCAATACTCGGCCGAGCAGACCTGGGGTTTGCTAGTTAAATAATACAGGTAAATCCACATCACATAAGAGTTGAATGAAAATATGAAAATCGTGAATGATCAAAGTAAGTTTGTAATTATTTCACACACATTTTAAGTGATACATTTATTTTTTGAATGTTGTTTTTAAAGATAAACCTAGCTATGATATGTCAGCAGAGTGTACCATGCTGTGCTTCTCAAGTCAGAAGAAATGGAGCCACTTCATAATCTATAGTTATCTTTACATTTGAAGTCCTGTTAAGCTTATTTATTCCAACTCTCTTCTCTCAGAACTGTAGAGAAAGGTACTCTGTCACTCTGTTCTAGGGTGTGCACTTATTAGCTAATGTTAACAGGCCTCAGAAGGCACAAAAAAGCTCAAATGATGTTAAAACCACGAGCATTCATGATCATGCTCAGTATATCTATCACTGAGGATTCGTTATATTTTTAACCGACTGGGTGAACCGATTTTGATGATTCTTTTTTTTATTCGAAAGCTGGTGCTTGTCATGTGGTCCCACTTAAATTTGAGCGAGATCTGACAAGTAGTTATTGAGTTATTTCGAAGTCTGTTATTTTTTGTCAACAATTATTATTGAAATTAATAAAACTTTTTATTATTATTACATGGTCACAGTTTTGGAGCCACTTCTGAAAGTATGCATACTTTAAGTGAAGCACAAACTTCTGATTGAAGCGTATTATGTAACTTGAGGGTAGATTTTAGCAGTGGAAAATGATTTGTTATTGTATATTTGATTTTGAAATACCTATATTTTTTCCTTTCAGTATCCCACCCTTCACTGTAATGGAATCAAACTTCAGGAAATCAAGATTGTGAAGTGCATAGAAAAATATAATACTTGGAAAGACATCAGAACTAGAACAGAGTATTTGTAGTTTTATAACTTTAATATTACAAACCAATATAACAATGTTACAAGAGCACTAAGTTATACAAGTGTGGCTTTTGTCATACATAACTTCTTACGGAACTATTGCCTACCTTTAGAAAGAAAGAAAATATTTAGTCACAGGCATGTTACAGAACTGCAGAGATGAAAAAAAAATTTATGGCAATAATAATTCTCAAGTGTTGAATATAAGGGACACTCAACAATGTCAGTGACTACTCAAAAGCTATAGATATAAAATAGAAAAAATAGGTAAAAGAATAAATTAGTTCTCTCCCACTGCCATTTCTATACCATATCAGGGTTATAATATGTGACTAAACATGTCTATGTAATACATTAATTGTACCACTGTGGCGACATGGTGTGTCCCACACAGTTGTAATTTGCTGAGTGAGCAAAATAGCAAGAGGCCCGGATGGGTGAGGGCGCACCACACACACCATATAATATCTATAATTTTATTACGAATTACATAAAAACGAACATTACTAATAATAATTAATAAAGATCATGAACTTATCAAACTGGTGGTACGTATTATAACGTGTTTATTCCATAAAATGTATTTTTTTTCCAATGTTATTGCTTTTACGCGTCAACGAGTCTTGCAAATTGACTAAATTTCCAACCAAATTTTACTACCAGTCACGCCATCTAGTTCGCTCAAATTGTACTAAATATTAAATTAAATAGCTTGTAACAGCTTGGTACAATGCCTTAAAACGACGTAGAATTTAAATTTAAAAGGAAAGAGGCCAAAAATGACTTTGTTTGTTACAGATCTATTACACGGAGATATAAAGGGCTAATATAGGATTATAAATAATGTAAAAAAACAAGAACTGCTTTCCAGCTGCGAGGCGGCTAATATCATCATATAAAATTGTTCAATCATTGTAGTTGGATTTTGTGAATATTTATCTTTGGTTCTGTAAAGGCTGTTTCGATTTTTTATTAATTTCTTTTTGAATCTGAATCTCACTCATTTCTTCAATTCTCGTTTGTGGCGTTCTCTTTTTATTCATTTTTATATTTTGATGCTGAGTATTATTTAGTTTAGTTTTAATGTTTGAAATATGAGGAATTTAAAAATTTAGTGCAACTGATGAAAATATGACACATTTTTTTGACACCATTGTTTTTTCTTAATATCTGAAATAACATACTATATTCTCTAGTTATTAAAAAATAATATAAATTTTATGTAAATATAGTATTTATTTGTTAAAGTGTAAAAATGTGAGGGCAAAGTATGAATTTGTCAGTTTTGTTATTATATTTGGAGTGTCTCAGACTCGAATAATAAATAAAACTGTAGGGGATTCTACCACTTTAATATATTTATTTCAAAAATCTGTCTTTTTGTGTTACTTAACGAATCAACAAGTTTGAAAAACATTAAAAAACAGTTAACCCTTAACCAGGCCTCGGATAAATCCTGTAGTAATGTTGATTTTTTTATAGATTTATATGAGTAATAACATTTAGTTCGAGTTTTCATCAATTATATTTAGACATTTACCTAAAAACCTTAAAAAAGACATGTGGGAAAACATAATTCCATTGCCTGTCTCGAAGTTGAATTTTATATCTATATATAAAAATCAAACAAGAATGTTTGTTTGCCTGAAATGTTGAACTTCTTATTTTAGAACTTTTAAGTGAAAAATATAATGTACAAATGAAAAATATAATGTAGGCACTTAATTCTTTATTTTGTAATACAAAAAAGGATTCAAAACGGACAAAAAGGTTTTTTTATTCTATACTGGATTTTGACTTTGGTGGTAAAGTTTCATGCAGGGGGTGATACACAAAGTTACCTTACAAATTTCGCATTCATATTTAGACCGCTTTTCCTGTTTCCTTGTACTGCAAAACCTGCATCGTTTGTAAGTAGACAATGTCAAAAAATGACTTCCTTTTTGCCCCAATCTTATTTCATCCGGAACCCCAAAAACACCTCCTTTTTTGTTTTTGTATACCACCGGATTTTGTTTTTTGTATGAAATATATTCTGATTTCAAACTTCTAGCTAACCGTAATCTGAAATCGCGATGTATGTTTTTACGATTTTGATTTTTGTGTTTATATAAAATGTATGCGTTTATAACGGCACTTTCAAACAAGAACCAAAACAACCGAAACCATGATTTTTTTGACTTGCGGCCAATTGAATACGAACTTCGATAGTGATCAAAATGGTCCACACCACCCATACTCCTCGTATATTCCGCAATTGCAGTGGGACAAAACATGTCTTTCCTTTGCCCGTTCTTTTGAGTTCTCTGGATCACTTCCACTTTGGTTGGGTTAACTGCAGTTGATAGGACAAAAACTTCTTTAGTGTCTTGCCATTTGATCACGGCACAAGGGTGGCAGAAGCGGTATGTGAATTCCCCAGGATCTAATTTATTTTCTTTAGCCAGTCTTCGTTGTTCAGGTGTTTTAGGTTTTGGTGGACACAGCTCTTTAGGAAGGCCTTTGCGATTCATTCGCACTGTTCCTGTTGCCAAAATACCTCTATGATAAAGAGCTTCCATAAGAGCTAAGGAGGAGAAAAAGTTATCAAAAACCAAATGTGTGTTTCGTGGTAAATTCCCTCCAAGTTTCATTACAACTCTGTAACCTAATCCTTCCTCATTGGCTGCCTGGTCTTTGCCCGAATAAATATCAAACTGATAGAGATACCCAGACTTGGAATCACATCGGCACCATGCCTTGAACCCTCTTTTGATGGGCTTGGCCGGCATGTACTGTTTTTTACTGTCGCGCCCTTTGAATTTTATCATGCTCTCATCCACTGATTGGGATTCCGAGTTGGTGGCATTTTCTTGAAAAGTCCTGTTGAGATAATCTAACAGGGGTCTTACTTTTTGCAATTTGTCGTGGTCTATGTGATTCTGGGGCAAATGAGTTGTATTGTCGCAAACATGTAGATTTTCTAAAATCTTTTTGAATCTCTTGCAATTCATTGTGCTACTAATCTCTATGTTATTGTAAAAAGGATCTGCGCTCCAATACAGCTCTATATCTGACTGAGGATTTATTCCCATTAGAATGATTATAGCTAGAAATGCTTTTATTTCATTTACATTGGTGTCGCTCCAGAATTTGCTTTGTTTCATCCTCGCGTATTTATTTGTGTATTCGACGATCATTTGAAAAATCTCATCAGGGAACAAGTTACTGAAATATTCAATGGGGAGACTTTGATGGCTATATGATTTAGTGGGGTTCATTTCCTTGCCAAAATTGAACTCTTCAAAATTTGCAACATGTGTAGTCCATGTTCTATCCCGTGCCTGCAATTCAGCATAAGTTGGCACATTAGCAGGTAAGCCAGAGGATGGTGCAGGCAGTGGAACACAAGGTGCCATTTCTTCGTCAACAGCAGGAGCAAGCACTTCAGGGTGATCAGGCAAGTCAGGGAATGGTGCCGACAATGGAACACAAGGTGCCATTTCTTCGTCAACAGCAGGAGCAAGCACTTCAGGGTGATCAGGCAAGTCAGGGAATGGTGCCGACAATGGAACACAAGGGGCTATTTCTTCGTCAACAGCAGGAGGAAGATCTTCAGGATGAGCAGGTAAGTCAGGGAATGGTGCAGACAGTGGAACACAAGGTGCCCTTTCTTCGTCAACAGCAGGAGCAAGCACTTCAGGCAAGTCAGGGGATGGTGCAAACAATGGATCACAAGATGGAGTTTCCTCCTCACGTGACTCTTCATAAGATTGAAATGCATCGTCGTCTAATATGTGTAATAACTGTCGATTTGACATATCTTGAATTTTGTCCAATCTTTCGTTGAATGATTTTGGGACATAATCTAAATATGGGTCTTCATCTTCAACATTTTCATCCTCCGATGAAAACATCTCATTGAGCGCATTTTCGATTTCTTGATCTTTTAATACCTGTATACCAAAAAATACACTTAAGTAGGTAAATACTGACCGACAAATCAACGACGGCAAAAGTTTACCACTACCCACAATTTATATTTCTACAAAATAAAACTTAATTTCTTCTTTACTTGTAATGCAAAAATGAAACCCGGGGCAAAAAGCTAGTACAAAATAAATATTTAATTTTACTGGGCAATGGACATATAACTCCCACAATAATTAGGTCTTGACAGGCTAAGGTCATATGATTCCCACATGTTTTATTTTGTTATTATCATGATATTGTGTTATTATCATAGTATAAATTATGCACATATCACTAGAAAAACTCAAATACTACAACATATCAAAAAATTGCACGACTTACCTTTCTCCGGTTCGCCATTAGAAATAAAATTTGTTGCACTTTTCATAAAAACAACGGTTTCACGGGCGACTATAGAAAAAATGGCCGTAAAAGTGACATTTGCGTTCCGTTCCAAAATTTTTTTTTGTGTGACCATAGGTTATATTTCTATTTTGGCGTTTTTGACAGTTTGTGGTAGATACTTTACCAAAACCTGGTAAAAACCTTCAAAAATCGATGTGGGAGACGTTCAACCCATAGCCTGGTTAAGGGTTAAAATACTAGTCGGGTAACTGTGGTAACAAGTCTCCAAATCAACAATAATTGTTTTTCGTGCATTTGATGTATAATTTTTATTCTTTTCTGTTTTTTATTTTATTTTAATTATTTTGATTAGGAAAAAAATGTGTATTAAGTCCCATGTCCCCCTTGCCCCCGGGTAGACCTCTAAGGGTCAAGATTTGGCAAAGGTACTTATTACAAAATTTCAAGATTATTATTATTACAATGTGTATCATTACGTGAAAAATCGTATGTCTGGCAAAATTCACATCTGAATACCGTGTCTTCGTCTTCATCTTCGACACCAGCACAACTACAATGTACCCATTTATTACACACAGCACATGCCACCCATCCTTCTGTGGACTCTAAATGGGTAAGGTAGAACCATAGTGATCCAAGCACCAATTTTAACTATGTGAGAAAACAAGGGAAACGCGTTTGGACTTGTAGTGAAACAAATAACTTATAACTTGTAACTCTTTATTAAAATTACAGCTAACAAGTTAGATTCAAGTAATAAAATATGTCTAATCACAATCATTTGTATTCAGTGTAACAAAATGATAGATCACTCTGGCACAAACAAAAACAAACATTAAAAATTCTAATTATAACGCATTATTATAATTAAAATGAAACTATAAAATATATATGATAGAAGGGGAAATATTAAAAGTATGAAAATTATTAATTTTAATAAAAGGCTACGTCTTGCTTCGTTCAAGCTGTATTTCGAACTCCCTTACTCGCTACTAACAAAAAGGGTTTTACATCTACGATACATTTTTTTACGATACACTATCTTAACTACACTATATTCACATTCGGATCAGAATTTACGTAAGCACTGTGTTGCCTAAAACCACAAACAAACAGGTGCATGAAACTTTTTTTTTGGTCGTTTAAAGTGCAATTGAACTAAATCTGGAGTTCGCAAGTCGCATTCCGTTCCTCTTTATAATTTAATTTCTTTTTAAACATAATATTTATTTTGCAAAAGCTTAAAATAACACTGAATAGTTACGTATAAAATCGATATAGTTTGTTTTAAAATACATAAACATAAATATAAAATGTTATTCGACTTTGTTTAATGAAATTTAACTTATAAATAATTTTATTCTCATGCATATTGAGTGGAATGAAATATCTGTATAATCTGTACAGTGCCATCTCTGAAGAACTTATTTGTGCCGTGGCGAAAATTGGAACTAATGCCATCCCATTCATAACTTACTAATAGCGCACTATGATTGGTCCAATGCGTCCGGCAGCGCCCTCCTAAAGTCACAGATAAGTTGATTTCACTGTATTTCGAAATATAATACGACCAAGTTGCAATGGCGCTTACATGCTCCATTATAGCTGTGAGGTTTTCGTAGTCATTTCTATTTATAGTCATAGGCAGGCAGACTGAAAACAATAATTTTGTTCAAAGGTTTGAAGTCGCTTCACGAAATTAAGGATGTGCGAGCGTGAGTTATTCAATGATGAAAATTGTTTTAAGATGTTGGTTTTTACGTCGTTTTCTCTTAGTGTGTTGCTGTTATCGGTCAATATTAAAATAATGAAGATGTCACAAACGTTATAATGATTATTTAGTTCTTTAATGGTTATTTGGTGTGCGAAATACAAATCAGTTTGTGAAAACCCTATAAAGGAATTTTAATGATTTGTTGACAAGAATTATGATAAGAGTTTGACTCAAGTATAGGCTTATCTAACTAACGTGGCAGGTAGAATATCTTTGTCATCTTGAGGCTCCTCACCTGCGAGGAGCAGGTGGAACGGGGATGCATCGGGGAACATGTGGGATAAATAGAAAGCATGATGTATTGGTGGAATGAACTTAAGAATCTTTCTGACATCTTGCATCTTTTTGAATGTAATAGGCCTTACTTCCGTAGCTTTTCTTGGTATATAGTTTCTGATGTTAACCAAAAATGCCTCCAAACCCATATTCTTTGGTTTGAGATCTATCTCTTCATAATTTTCAGAGTAGTCATTATAGTAACTCATTAGGCTTGATCCTTTAATTTAAAATGGAATAGGAGCTAGAGGATAACTTAATGCTTTTTCTATATCAATTTTATTTTTTAGTGACGCATAAAGGAGACCAAAAACATCTCTTTGCATCTTAACTTCTATCACTTTTCCATTAGTTTTGACTTTTTGCGTATTCTTGTACTCAAAATTAATTATTTTATTTTTGGTAATGGCTTTATCAAACTTATCTGGTGTTACTCGAGTCTCAGCAATAAAATTCTTTTGTTGTTTTTTCGATCTCGATTTCAACTGATGATAAAAATGTATATATTTCATCGTTCACCTACTGATCTTTCGATATATTGTAAAGATGATCTTCTGACAGTTCTAATGCAAAAGGTTTGGTGTACTGCTTTAATTGCATCATTACTTCTAAGTTTTTGGTAGATTTATTAATTGTTGACTTCTTTAAATCTTTCGTAATATCATCTGTTGATTTCATATTACAAAATTATATCACTTTAGATACTACACTTGTACGTAGTGAATGATTAATTGACCATTTTTGGCTTGCAGAGAACGAGTTTGTAATTTACTGCTGTATAAACATCTCCCATGTCTTCCTGACTGGAATAAAGGGATCTTCTTGACGTAGGGCAGGACGCAAAATCTTGTCATCCATTCTCAAACAACGAGTTGGAAAGTTGAAACGCTTCCTGCTCATCACTGCTAAATACCTGGACTCTGAAAAGGTGCTATCAATCAAATAGCTCAGTTGTAGTTAGGTGGTTCTTTCATTGTAGCAGTTAGCGTCAAAATACCAAAATAGGCTCTAATTTCTATGGAGCATGTATCTCTTCAGGTTGCGTGGGTATTTCCAGTAGGTCTTTTTCTAGATATTTCCACATTTGTCCACTTCACTATCTCACCAACAAGATCTTCCGTGATGAATAAATTAAAACACAAACTAGGCTCAAAGATATTTCTAGTAGAGCCCCTAGAAGTGTGCACAATGTTTCTAGCAGTAGTTCTACCTCGACTGTCACCTTTAGAAGTAGACCAACAGTGCTAGTTTCTGCCCTTCAATGTTCGACGCGCCGGAACAAGGATACGGTGATCAGAACTGGATGGTTCCAAAGTCTCACTATTTTCTGGGACAAAAGATGGCACAGATTCTTCAGCTTTTCTTTCACTGGAGTTTTCTATAGTTTCATCTTCTATGTTTCCTTCTTCTACATCGTCCTGAACATCTTCATCGCTTACATGATCTTCAATTTCAGAGTCATCTCCCGAAAAGTTATCATCACTGTTATGGTCGCTTTCTTCTAGCCAATTAGCTATTATATCATCCGTAACTCTTCTATTACTAGTCATGATGTTGAAGTTTCAAAACGTACCTAAAAAAAGATAAAACACACCGGTAGTAACTAATAATGCAAAAAAAAACTAACAAAATAATTTGATTAATAGCGCAAAACTTACATACAAGCTACTCATACATCTTCGGAGCGCCACGGGTAGTAATATCAAAAAACTAGCACACTTATCGTAACACAACCACCGTCCTGCGACACGTGCTGGCGATGACTGACATGTCCTTGGACGTGAATGCCTTACGCGCGAAGGATAAAAAGAGCAATATACATCGCGAGTTCGACGCGCTGCTAGGGCGTCCATACATTTTGAGATTTTCCGTATTTAGTTTGATATTATTATCTCTGTGATTTATTGGTGTTTTTATTTATTTCTTTGTTTATTCGGGCTGAGAATCGCGAGTCGAACGTCCCCCGAAAAACTTACCTTGAATTGAAATTACACCCTGTATGCAACATTAGCAACCTGTCGGAGTAGTATGTGGAGGCAAACACAGAATATCACTCCATTTGATCGAGCTTCTTTGATGAGGTCAATATTTTGAGTGTATGTGCGTTATGACTATCTAACAACAATACCACGGGTCGGTCAACTGTTGCTCCACTGAATTTCACAAACTTCTTAAACCAGCCAGCAAATAATTCCGTAGTCATCTAGTCGGGAGTCACTAAACACCCCCTAAGATCCTGGTGCAGCATTTAGCATTAATTGCGGATCCATACACTTCCGTGGAAAGACCATCACGGGTGGCATGTATTAGGAACGTCGGAAGTGATAAAAAGAAATCGATACATCGATGTATCGATATTTGTTAAAATATTTCTTATCTATATCTATCTTTTTGGCCGGCAACGCATCGGTGATGCCTGTGGTGTTGCTGATGTCCACGGGCGACGTTTGCCACTTACCTTTAGGTGGATCGTCAGCTCGTTTGCCGGCTATTTCCATAAAAAAAAACAATATTGATCTCGATATATCGAGAAAAACATCGATATTCGATATATCTATATGTATAAAATAGATAGCTATCTTCGAACTATTCACGCAAACCAGTATTTCTTCGATAGCGAAAGTAGAAAAACTCTGCTCTTTACATGTCCTGCTGTCAGCCGGCTTCTATTGTTAGGAACCGCCAGATTTACGGCAGAAGCCACTCTCTGAAGGTACAGAGGAAGCTGTAGGTGTCAAGTATTTAAGGGCCAGATTCGAAAGAACTGGGGTGAAATGTCTCGTGTCTATCCAAAAGTTTATCGAGTTTTCCTTACGGGATAAATTCGGAGCTTCTAGGAATTGCCTCAACTCGTCCGGTATTCATATTCATATTTAACTGTTTGCTTCATGCGTTACATAAGGTGTAACATACAGAAATAGACTAGAGCAGCATGTACCCTGCAAGGGCGTTGCAATCTTCAATAAATTAATAAATTATGTAAAATCAACATCAACAATTAAATTTAAATTAACATAAGCATTACAATACAATATAAAATCAAACAACAATTTAACGTTAAAAGTAAAATTAAAGTCAAGATACATAAAGAGTCAAAATTATATCAGTATTAATGTCAACTTCGGGATGCTAAATTAGCTGCATTGTTGCTGGCTGTAGCAGCTAGTAGCTTTTTGTGTCGAGACCATAATGACTGATACTGATGTGGAAGAATTGTGTTTCGGAAATTGTGGCAGATCTTAGATCAGGCGAAAGCTGTGCTCGTCGCCTGTGTTCTGCGCGTATTTCATCTCATAGCTCAGTTATTGCTTTTGAAACAGCCAACGCGGAACTCAAGTATATACGCTTAAAACGCGGATCTAAAATTGTAGCTTTCGCCCTGTATAAATTTTCCTCCAGGGGCCTTAGTCGTGTAGTAACCCCTTCCAACAAACTGGGTTTTACGAAGGTAGTTGTAAATTCGGAATTTTTGGGGATGGAATTAAAGTCTTATCCATCAAATGTTTAAGTTGGGTGCTCCTACTTATACACCTAGTCCTAGAGATAAGCTCAATCAGTTTGTCTCCTTTTGATTCTGCGAAATAGTATGTCAATGTCCTTTTATGCATTGAGAAGGCTACCAGTGCATGTGGTTCAGAGTTTGTGTGAGTTTACAGTGAAACCGTACAGGTTACTCTCCATGTCCAATATGTAATTACATAGCTCTCGTTCTTCTTTATCAGAAAACCTTTTTCTTTTTCTAAAGAAACCTCTAATATTGGGCTAGTGAATCGTCATCTCCTACCTTCTCTGAACTGATTTCACTTTTCTTTCCAAGGTCGTCTGAGGAACGGAAAAGTTTTTGATGCTAACATGTCCCCAAAACTTTCCTTCTATTACAGCATCCAATGCATTTTTCATATCCTCTTCTGACCACTCTCCTTTGTTTGTCTTCTTTTTATAAGTTTTCACCATCCTAAGTAAAAAGAAATAGAAATATATAAAGATCTGTATAGCGTCAGACGTTTAAAAATTCAGAAGGGCAAGATGAGGTACACTATACCTCGCATGCGTTACGAACTTTAACCCTATTCAACTAAACTATATTCGTTGTTACGTAATAACTAAACACTCATCGATTGGACTATGCAAATAAAAACTCAAATATTATCAAAATTTTTTAATATAAAAAAAAACTTGTTACATGTTACAGAAGTAATATTAATTAGCAACATAAAAAAGCAAAAACATATTAATAATATTTGTAGGCGTTGCCGCCTACGTGTAGTGGACTGTACAATGTTAACAGTTAGAGAATGAAAAGCAGGGATCTTATTCCAAACACACTTTTATTCAGGGGTTTTCCTATGAAGTTTCTTAGGCTTCAGGGAGGATCGGTTCTCACAGAATGAGTACAATTTTACATAAAAAATATCCTAGTTATATTCTAAAGGACAATGTCCACTTTGTATGGACATTTGGCTATCAGTGAACACCACATTTCAACAAAAATATTATATAGGCTTAATACCTTTTCTCAGTTTAAAAACGAAAATAATAATTGTTTTGTAACCAGATGTTTATTATACTGGTTATTTGAATAAATATTTTGTAGGTATTTTAAAGAAAACGCCCAATTTCCTTGACATTTTTTTATTAATCTGACTCGTATGTTATTAATATATTGTCCAAGAACGGGGCTGGTGCATTTATATCATCTCTGTACCTTGCCCAGCTCAGAAACCAAAAAAACAATCATTACATGAGCAACCATACAAACCAAGGGTCAACCATAGTTATACATACAATAGTGCCAAGGTCAACGTGGGAAGCAGAGTCTAAATCCATTTTCGTAAGCCAAAGGTCGTAATAATATTTGATGAAAAACACAGACGAAACATGATGCGAAAAACAAAGCGAATGTGACTTGAAAGTTGAACGTAGATTACTATGCACTATTATCCAACGAATAACGATTGACAGTTGAGATTACCACAGAGTACTTAATCTCTATGTTATGTCCAACGATTTACAGTTGGGGATGCAAACAATGCATCGATTCGAGCGTGTTTGCAAAACATCGATATATTGTTCACTGTCGTGAATTATTATAAAAGAAACGTACATAAAATAATATGTTATTCTAGTAAAAATAATACCTTATTTATAGTTTATTGCTTTATAAACGTGTATCTTACCAAACTTAACTTTTTGTCGTGAGAATTAAAACTTCGAAATAACATCGATATATCGTTTTATTATCGTTATCGGAATAATGTTGCAATTCTACTGACGTGAGTACTCTGTGTATGTGACAACAGGAAGTGTTTATCAGTAGAATGTTATATTAAATATATTATTTTAAAAAAGTAAATTGATACAAAAATAATTCGCGTGTATAAGTTAAAAACAAAATATATTTTTTCGTGTAATTATTTATTTTTGAGCATCCTGTCCACGAATAGCTGAAAATGGACATTGCCCTTTATGGGTCATAGCCCGTGGCGTTGGTAGCGCGCTACCTCAAATTTCCCGCCAATCCATCGAGCTATACCCGTCTCTTTTACTCCGACAGAAGGTCTTAATAAAATTGCGCCAATCAGAACGCTTACTTTAATTTCGACTGAAGGCCACATATTTCCGTTCATTCCCACTAGTTCTACTGCTTAGTTCTATCGTAGAACTAGTGGGAATTTTTTTTCTCAGTAGTTCTACCGTAGAACTAGTGGGAACAAAAACCGTATCTACGTTTTGTTCCCACTAGTTCTACTGGTTAGTCTAGTTCTACGATAGAACTAACCAGTAGAACTAGTGGGAATTAACCTGTGCTTTGTTCCCACTAATTCTACTATAATAGACGTAAGTTTGTGTATTCGTGTGTGTGTGTGTGTGTGTGTGTGTGTGTGTGCGTGCGTGCGTGCGTCTGTGTCTGAGTGCGTGCGTGTGTCTGTATGTGTGTGTGTGCGTGCGTGCGTGAAACACACAGACACACACGCACGCACGCACACACACACACACATACAGTTCTACTGGTTAGTCTAGTTCTATGATAGAACTAACCAGTAGAACTAGTGGGAATTAACCTGTGCTTTGTTCCCACTAATTCTACTATAATAGACGTAAGTGTGTGTGTCTGTGTGTGTGTGTGTGTGTGTGTGTGCGCGCGTGTGTGACACACACAGACACACACGCACACACACACACACATAAAGTTCTACTGGTTAGTCTAGTTCTATGATAGAACTAACCAGTAGAACTAGTGGGAATTAACCTGTGCTTTGTTCCCACTAATTCTACTATAATAGACGTAAGTGTGTGTATTCGTTTGTGTGTGTGTGCGTATGTGTCTGTGTGTGTCACGCACGCACGCGCGCGCACACACACACAGACACACACACTTACGTCTATTATAGTAGAATTAGTGGGAACAAAGCACAGGTTAATTCCCACTAGTTCTACTGGTTAGTTCTATCGTAGAACTAGACTAACCAGTAGAACTAGTGGGAACAAAACGTAGATACGGTTTTTGTTCCCACTAGTTCTACGGTAGAACTACTGAGAAAAAAAATTCCCACTAGTTCTACGATAGAACTAAGCAGTAGAACTAGTGGGAATGAACGCATATTTCTTCTAGAAAGATCGTCTTCTATCTTACTCTAACACATGGTATTTATCTCTTTCTACAAATACATATTTTTCAGTTTACAAAATTTACGTAATAATTTCCTGAAACGTTGCTCGGGGCCTTTATTCGTGAGCTTTTTATTAATGATTTCATTAAACTTATATCTATTCAAAAAACTTATTCTAATACACAATAAAAACTTATTCTAATACATAATAACTTCCAATGATTTATATAAAACAAGTTAATTATTGATTCCGTCCGCAACATTCTCCCCCCGGCGTAGAGTCCTCGCAGCCTCATCTGTTGGAAGGACGGCAAGCTTGGTTGTGGGCCTCCGGAACACACCTCCTTTGGTCCTGACGTCATTTGATCGGATGACGCCATCGGCTCCTGGGTTGACTCGTTCAATGATTCCTCTCGGCCAGGTGTTGCGGGGTAGCGAGTTGTCGACCACCACCACGAGATCGCCTTGTCGCAGCTGCGGTGCATTGGTGCTGGTTTGGCCGCGTGGGATGAGCGTGGGTAAGTACTCATGTACCCAACGCTGCCAAAATTGATCTGCGAGCGCCTGTGCCCGCTTCCAAGTGCTGCGATCCGTTTCTTCGCAGGGTCCGGTTCTTGGTAGGCCAGACGATGAGCCAATAAGAAAGTGATTCGGTGTAAGGGCTTCGTCGTCGTCTGGATCCACGGAGACGTGCGTGAGTGGTCGGGCGTTCACGCTGTACTCAGCTTCGGCGAGTAGAGTCTGCAGTACTTCTTCCTTCGGTGACCTGTGGGAGAGAGTTGTTTTTAGTGCTGTTTTTACTGAGCGCACCAAGCGCTCCCAAGCTCCTCCCATATACGGGGCCCCTGGCGGGATGAATCGCCAATCTGTATTGTACTGCAAGCTATAATCTCTGAGTTCGGGTAACCATTTCTCGTAAGTGATTCGTAATTCAATATCCGCTCCACGGAAGTTGGTAGCATTATCAGAAAATATGACGCGAGGCCATTCTCTTCTTGCTGCCATTCTCCTCAATGCCATGATGGCTGAATCCGTAGAGAGCGAATGAACCAATTTTAGGTGTACCGCTCGTGTGGTGAGGCATGTAGACAGTGCACACCACCTTTTCTCATGTCTACGACCGATTGTGACTGTCAGTGGTCCGAAGTAATCTACACCGCAATAGGTGAACTCTCTGTGTCCTGGTTCTAGCCTAATTCTAGGCAAATTCCCTCTTGACGGTATATTCGGAGTTGCTTTATATATTCTGCAAAATTGACAATCTCTCGCCGCTCTTTTTACGGTCGGTCGCAGTTGTATAATAATAAATTCTTGACGCAATTCGTTGACGACTCGTTCGTTATTCGCGTGGTTTGCTCGCCGATGGTACTCTGCGACGAGTAAACGTGTGAACGGGTGTCGACCATCTAATATTATCGGGTTATTGGAGTGCGAGGTTGAGTTGAGGGCGCTGATTCTGCCTCTTGCTCTTATCACGTCGTTATCCAATTCCGGATCGTACATTTTCAATTTGCTATTTTGCGGCAAAGGTTGGTTACTTCTCAGTCTTGCTATCTCCTCCCCGAACGTGTCCTGCTGTGCCCGTTTGATCCATCGAATTTTAGCCTTATCAATATGCGAGACTTGTAGATTTTGCGTTCGATTTTTCAATTTCTCGATGAAGAGGTGCGTAAGCGCTGTTGTCCTGATAAGCTTATTATAACTCGAAAACCGTTCTATTTTCGGTAATGCGTCGTCCTGTTTTAATATGCTTGTCGTGATGACGTAACATGCGTCCTCTTCTATCGGCGTGTTTGTTTCCGTGGGCCAGTTTTCTTTCGACGTTCTTAAGAATGGAGGACCAATGAACCATCTGTCTGCATTGGATATTTTTTTTTTTTTTAAATAAAACTTCAGTTCCACGGACCAGTCGTCCGTGCCCTTTTTTAGATAAAGTTTTTATTTTTATTTATTTATTTGCTCCGCTGTGTTCGCTGTCGCTGCCACTTGTTCGCAGGCTTCGTTGTTACACTTACCTGCGGGCAAGTAGCAGCGGCAGCGAGAATTTAACAATTTTTGGTTTACTTAAAACTACAGGACCAATTAGTCTATTATAATAATTATTATTTTTTTTTCCATTATTGTTATATTATATATATATATATATATATATTTTATTATTATTATTTTTTTTTTGTTAGTGTGTGTTATATATATATATATTTATTTATTGTTTTTTTTTTTATTTTTTTTTTTTATTTTTTTTTATTAATAATTGTTCAATGTTTTCCCTTTTTTTAATGAATATATATACACTTTTTTTTTTACACATGTTTGTTGCATTACATATTTCTTACAACTAAGTACATTTTTCTTATAACTAATTACACTTTACACTATAGATACACTATGTTATTATTTTTAACAAAATTTTTTAATCCTATTTCATTTTCTTCACGGAGGCCGCTAACGCCTTAAGTTGGTTGGCGTAATCAATCGCCTTTGGGTCCCTATTCCGGATTGCCATCGCGATGTTGTAGTCCTCCAGTCTCTCGTCGGTGGCATTCATAGCCCTTTGGATGAACTGGGCTATGGCGTCGTTGCTGCTGTCTGCGTAGTATGTGCAGCTGATGGTATGACGTGATATTGCCACGACAGCGTGGGGGACACTGTTGTGCAGTTGCAGGTGCTGTGTTGACTTGCGCACAATCACCACCGTTTCGTACGTGAGACCCTGCGCCTCATGTATGGTCAGGATCCTCGATCCGTCTCCGCTACCGAAGCCCTCGCTCTTCAAACTCTCTTTCTCGGCTTGGGTGTGTACCAAGTAGAGAGTTTTCTCGAGGGTTTTTGGGATCGTCGAATCCGTAAACCGCTTCAGCTGCAGGGATCTCAAGCGTGGTGCCGCTGAGTAGATTCCGCTGTAGACTTCGCTCAGCGCGTACGCTACGTCCACTGGGTTCCTGTACGTGCACAACAGTTCCTGGCCTATTCCGACAGAACGACTTGGGCGATTGTAGAGCAGCTCAAAAAGGTTGTTGCGCTCTATGAACGGGAGTTGGTTAATATCTCCAATGAGCAACACATCCATCGCACCGGTGAGCTTTATTGCCATCACAATGGCTCCGAAATGGTTCATGAGGGCTTCATCGACTAGTAGTCGTTCATATTTCCTCTTTGAACCATTTACGAGCACTGAGGCCATTGTGCGCACCCTTTTTTGAGTGTCTGTGCCGGTGCGGTGGGTGAGTCTCTCCTGGAGATCCCTCGCTGCCTCCGTTGTATTTGTTATTATTAAATCTTGCCCCTCTCGGAAGTGATTCACAATCCAAGTGGACTTTCCACAGCCCGGTACCCCATTGACCCATGATAGCTTGGGCATCTCCCAGTTGACTTCGGGTATAGTGTCCGCCATGGCCAGGATCCTGTCATTTAACATTATCCTGGTGCATCGGGCGATCACTACAATGGGGTCGTTTGGAGGGGTGCAGAATTTTTCTCGGCCAATCCGCCTACTCTCCTCTTCGTCCTTATCGACGAAGCCTCTGGTTGCGCAGTAGGCTGCCATATGACTTCCCTCTTCCTCTCCTTCTATAATTTGGGAAGTGTTGTTATCGTATATGGCAGCTTCTGATTTCTCGAGTCTCAATTTCAGCAGCTTTCGGTCGTCTTGGAGGAAGGCCTGTAGGATGTCTTCACTGGTCCTCACATTGTCCTCCGTTGTCGCTGCTGTCATGGCCTTGAACTCGAGAAATGCGTTTATTAGATGGTCCAGAGGGGTCCTTGCGTCCCGGAGAATTGGCGGCTTAACCAGCCCCTTTTCGGCTTTTGTTGTGGTAGCCTTTGGTTGTGAATCACTTCTAGGAGTGCTTTTTCTAGATCCTTGTTCTGTTGTCGTTTCCGGTTTTGTCTTTTTGCCTGGAATTTGTTGAGAGACGGCGTTCATCGTCTTCATTATCACTGACAGCATTCCCTTTTTCTCCTGTCCGGCTTGCTTCTGTCCAGCTGTGATGTTTCCAGCTGCCCTCCTTTGTTGCAGCCTTTCAGAGCCACTTTGTTCCTCTGGGTTTGCTATGGGGTGTCCCCATCTGTCCACCGGGTCTTGAGCGGAAGTAGAGCACCTTTGACGTGGTTTGAGGAAACTGAGGTTTTCGCCCCGGTCCTCATATACCACGACCTCGTGTTTTTCAGAGGCTTTGATGCTCCCCGCGTGATCTTCCGCTCGGCCCTTTATATAACCCACCACCATAGCATCCAGGCTTATTTTCCGTGGCACTTCTTCGCCCGGTTCTCCTAGTCTCAGTAGCACTGCGCTCGCTTGGGCGAACTGGGTCTCGTTGTCGCTCCCTTCGAATAGTGCGATAGTTTTGTTTCGTGACCGCACTATTTTGCAGCGCCTGTTGGCCACTGAGATTTCGGATAGCGCGTTGTATGTGCTGCGCTTCATTGTTGCCCTGAATGTACTGCCGTTCAGGAGAGCTGCTAGGCCCGGTGAAATGGCCACTCTGCCTGAGCACTTTGTGTTGCAGAAGCTTATGCCGAACCTTTCTTCATTATTGTCCATAAAGAGTGCCACTCCCCGGATTCTCAATTCTGGTTCCCCTCGTTCAGCATTTTGGAGCAAGTTGCTAAATGCTGCCATGGTGTTATCGAGGGGTATTCTTGGTCGCGGGTTGTGGTCCTCTTTTGGTTTTGGGATTTCTGCGTTGTTTGTTGCTGTCTGTGATAATGTGGAGTTCCTTCTGGCAACTACCCGGAAGATGGAGTCCAGGTATTCTAGGAAGCATTTTCTTTTATCCTCTGTTGCCAGGATGTCACTCAGGATTGGCTTCTCCAGCTTAACACCAATCTTGACCTCGGTCTCCATCCGGATCGCCAGGAATCTGGGGCATTCCAAGATTACGTGCCAGACTGTTTCGCTGAGGCTCGGGTCACATTCGCATCCGGGGCTGTCTTTCAACTTAAACCGGTGCAAATATTTTCCCGTGCCCCCGTGTCCTGTCAAGGCTTGCACCTGAATCTGTGTCAACCTTGTCTTCCTTATGATTGGGTAGGCTTGGCCCACATTAGGAAAGAAGGTCTTCGTGGTTGACCCAGTGGTTGAGGTAGTGTAGCGATCCTGCCATCTGAGGATCGTTTCCTCTCTGATCTTTCTTTTGACATAGGACAACGGTATTTCTGCGTAGTCTGGTGTTTCTGACGTGTTCTTGGCGGCTGTTTTTGCCAATTCGTCTGCCCTTTCATTTCCGGCGGTCCCGACATGAGCTCTGATCCAGAAGAGCCGAACATGTTTACCTTCCCTCCTGAGTCCCCTGATGTTGTCTTTTATAACTTTGGCCAGGGGATGAGATGGTCTGGGGTTTTCGAGCAGTTCCAGCGAAGATCTTGAGTCGCTCATGATGTTTACTTCCATCATGCCGCTCGAAGCCGTTTGTTCCACAGCCTTGTGCAAAGCGTACAGTTCGGCTTGGAACACTGTGCAGGAGGGATCCAGACTAAAGGTCGAAAAACTGGTTTCTTTCCCATCCTTCCACCATGTCAGAGCAGCTCCGGTCTTACCTTCTATCTTGCTGCCGTCGGTGTAGATCTGGTGTCCGACTATGTGATTGGTGGCTAGGGTTTCGGGATCTACGCTCTCTAGCACTTTATAGTTGATGGTGGTGAGTGCAGAGGGGTGGGGTAGGTCTTCGTGCCTCACCGCGCGTTCCAGTTTTCTTCCTGGTGGTAAGTAGTCTGTTGAGATGTTCTTTTTTGCCTTGTATAGGCTTGCCGCTTCTTGGATCCTGAGGTCTAAAGGAAGTAGCCCAGAAAGGACGAGTGCAGCGGTAAGTGACACAGTTCTGTATGCCTTGCAGGTCTTTTGCGCGAAGCCCCTTTGCAGCGCCTCCAACTGATTTTTATTCATTTGAAGGTCTGTCGTCTGGGACCATACGCTGGAGTCATATGTCACTATCGGTTCTATTACCGCTACATAGATGGTGCGTACTATCTCTGTGTTAAGGCCCCAAGTCACCTTCGCTGCGCACGCTAGCTGTTTATATATGTCTGCTGCTTTTTTACATGTTGCAGCCACGTGCGATTTGAAGGTGAGCCTGTTGTCTATGATGAGACCGAGGAGTTTCATCTCTTTCACCAGATGTAGTTGGGTGCCCGACATATAGAGCTTTGGGGGGTCGTACTTCAGTTTTTTTGTGATGAGCAGCGCGTTGGTCTTTTGCGCTGCGAAACTGAGCTTGTTACGCGCCCCCCATTTGACTACATCTGTTAGCGCTTTGTTGGGTGAGCTTTCCAAGGTCTCAATTTTGGCACTTGAGAACACTAGTACGATATCGTCCGCGAACGCTTGGCAGTATACCTCGTTGCCGGATAGATGGTCAAGGAGTGGGTCCAGGATAATGTTCCAAAAAGTTGGTCCTCCAATGGATCCCTGGACGCATCCTTTCGTCGTGTCTTTTTCGTACGACGCTCCGGCATAGTTGACTTTGACCTTGCGGTCTTTGAGGTATGAGCTGACCATTGCGTATAAATTTCTGGGGCATTTCCTTTTTATTAATTGGTATTTTAGAGCGGGCCACCACGCGTTGTCGAAGGCGCCCTCTATGTCCAATGATACCATCAGTACAATCTTCTTATTGTCCACTTCAGATCGCACGTGTACCATAAGGTCGTGGAGGGCGTCCTCGGTTCCGCGCTGCGGCTGGAAGCCATATTGCGCTTTGTTAAGAGTTGGAAGGATGTGCCACTGGATTCGGCCTACCATGAGTTTTTCTATAATTTTACCCATGACTGATAGTAGGTCGATGGGTCGATACGACTTAGGTCTGGTGTAGTCGTCTTTTCCCGGCTTGCGGAGGATAACAACGTGGGCGGTTTTCCATTGCTTGGGGAAGTGCATTTGCTCTAAGCACTTGTTCGCTATGGCCATAAACACTTCCCTGTCGCAGTTTATTGCCGCCGTGCATATGTCTGCGGTCAACCCATCGCTCCCTGGGGCCTTTTTAGGGTTTAGCGACTTCAGCACCAGCTCGAGTTCCGCTGAAGTAAAGTTTGGGTCGTCCGCTGACAGCTGCACTGGTGTTTCCAGTTGTTCATCCGTTAGCCTTCGGAGTTGCATGTGGTATTGGTCATCTTTCGCTATGGAGTCTTCGGGGTAGAACGTGTTTGCGAGAAGTTCTGCTGATTTGTTCGGGGTCAGCGTTTGTCCACTGGCGTCCTGCAGCAGTAGATCTTCTTGCCTTCTCGCCGTTCTTCTTATGACTCTGTAGATTCCGTCCCACATGCTCTCCCTCTCCTGTGTTGTACAGAATTCCTTCCAACTCTTAGTTTGCGCATCCTGAGCCATTTGGGATTACCGTCTCTCTGTGGTGGGGCGCAGCGTTCCTTATCCTGCGCTTTCTCCGATGGGTTTCCTTTAAGGCCTCTTCCAGGGTTTTAGACCACCAAGGCAGCCTTGCGTTCCCCTTCCAGGGCCCTATTTTGGGTATCGAGGCCTCGCATGCTTCCTGTATGGCTGATGTGTATGCCGTGATCATGGTCTCTAGGTCTTCGGGAGATTTTCCTTTGTTGATGGTGTTTGGGGTGATGTTGTTTTCCCCTAGAAGTGTCTTGAAGTGTGATCGGAATTCAGACCATTTTGCCTTCTTCGTATTATATGTGCGCGTGGTTGCGACCCTTGTTGGTTTTAGTGTCGCATCCAGGCGCACCACGAATGTTATGGCGTTGTGGTCCGAGGTTCTAATGTCTCCGTTCACCCTCCAGTCCTCCACTCTACCTAGGAGCGATTGACTGCAAGCCGTCACGTCCACTATACTGGTGAACAGTCTATCGCCCCTGTAGGTTTCAAAGGTTGGTGTTCTCCCGGTGTTAAGGACCTCTAGATCCATGTCATTAAGGAAGGTGCTGTAGGCTGTCCCTCTCGGATTTTCGTGGCTGCTGCCCCACCAGTGACTCCAGGCGTTTACGTCACCCGCCACAATGATGTTAGAGGTTTTGAGCCCCTGGCATGCGGTTCGTGTGCGCTCCAGGTATGGCTCTATGTCTTGGTCTCCCTCGAAGTAGACCGACACCATTCCTATCTTTAGCTGGCCCGCTGTTATGAGGGCTGCCGCCTCAGTTTCGGTGACCAGCCGGGGATCGTGGATGATTTCCAGCTGTTCTCCGAATACGAGTATCGCTGCCTTGCCTTGTTCCCGGGTATTGTCCGACCGTTCCCTCCTTCCCCACGTACGGTTCTTGGACTAGGGCGATGTGGATGCCTCTCTTTTTTGCGGCTTGAACCAGTTCAGCTGTTGCCAGCTTAGATCTCTGCAGATTGGCTTGGATGATCTGCAGGCTTGTTCGGTCGAGATCGTTCGTGGGAGACCTTTGTCCCTGGGTGCCCTTAGCAGTAAGTAATGCGGGATCGCGCTATCGCATCCCATTTCATCCTCTCAGGACATTCATCGCTGAATGCCTGGTGATCTCCTTCGCTCTTCCCATTTGCCCGGCGGCAGTTTATACAGGCTGGTGCTCTTTGTTTTAGCCTGCTCGGGCATTTTTCCCACGAGTGGGTTTCCCCGCAGTAGCTGCATGCTTGGTCCTTTTCCTTGCATATGGCCCTTGTGTGGCCATAGCCCAAGCACCGACTGCACTGTACTAGCGGGGATTGATCCACTATTGGTCTTCTTTGGAGGCCAATATAGATGTTGCCGGCCTCCGTGAGCTTTTTGTGGAGTATCATTGTCTCATTGTCCTCAGTTCTGAGGACATTATTTCAAGGCGCTCGGTGATCGGCTGCAGGTGCTCGTCGATATCATGTGGCGGGGTCATTTGTGGGGTTTCTGTGATCTTATTATTCATTTCGTCCAGCTTCTGTTTTATTTCTTGCAACTCCAGGGGGGTTCGCGGAGGTCTTTCCGAGGGTTGGCTACGTGGTCCTCTATTTTTTTATTTTTGTCCAAGAGGACATCAGAGCTGGCTTTTATCTTCTCCAGATCCTGCCTGAGGACGTCTAACTGTGCCGAGATGGAGGACACGCTAGTTGTTAGTTTGGCGTGACTTTCCATAAGAGACTCGAGATCTTGCGGCCTCTTTTCCTCCATGTTCCTCGTGGCTACAGCTAGGGTTTCTTTCATTGCCAGCTCTATTTTCTGGACCGTAATAGCCAGGGTCTTTATTTGGCTATACGGCTCTTGTGTCTCATAGCCTAACCAACTCCTGATGGCTTTCGTCTCTTCCAGGTTCCCGCTGATGTCAGTGCGGGCCTGCCTCAGTTTCTCTGTCAGGGCTTTTATGGTCTCTGCCATAACTTTGCCATGGGCTCTTTCCACCCTGACAAGTTCGTGGGCATGGCGCGTTCTTTCTTTTTCAAGATTGAATTTATGCCTAGACCTGGAGTCTGACAAAGCCAGGACGGTCTCATACATAGTCTGCAGGCATTCGAGAGTAATGATCTTACACTCTCGTTTCATGTTGCCTGCAGCCTCTAACGCGTCTTTGGCCCTCTGGAGCTGCTCGTTGGCCAATTTGGTCGCGAGGTCCATCTCTACCCCCCTCCGTTTGTGAGTGGTTCTGATGATGCTTGGACGTCCTTGGTGTTGTGCCTCAGAGGCAATGGACATGTCTGAGAAGTCATCATCCGACTCTATCGGTCTGGGGGGAGGTCGGCCACTTCCCACGACGCAATTCTGTCGAGAGCTGGGTTGATTTCCGTTGATGTTGTCGGTATCGGTGGCAATTCCGTGGAGTCCTCGCTTACCGAAGATCTTAGTGTCGGGGCTTTTACTAGAACTTTTTCCCTGAGCGACCTTTGGGGCCTTACAGGGGGCCGTTTC
The DNA here is from genome assembly GCA_951805285.1 of Thymelicus acteon. Lineage (NCBI taxonomy): Eukaryota > Metazoa > Arthropoda > Insecta > Lepidoptera > Hesperiidae > Thymelicus > Thymelicus acteon. The sequence goes on along the minus strand of OX638214.1, from coordinate 23,839,745 downwards.
GCCGCTGGTGCCGACATCTGCGACGCGGTCTCCGTGGAGGATTTGACGGTTTTCGATGGGGCTGACATTGTTGTGATGTTAGTGTGGTTGATTTATAGAGTTAAGTGTTAGTAAAGATTAACTTAGTCTAATATTATTCTATGCTTAAAAGTAATGTGATGGTCCTGTTATTGCGGCGTAGGTGTCTTGGCCGGAGTAAGCCTCGATTTCTTCCGTGATATTCGAGTGCGTGACGAGGTAGTGAGATTCTGTCTGATGGTGATGGTAGAGAATCTCTTTCCGAGTATTTTGAGTCCAAACTCGGGTATGCTACCTCGTCTGGGTCAAAAGTTAGCTCCTGGGGGGGTGAGGAGTAAAGAGAGGGGGGATTTTGGGAATTCCGTCGGGGCCAAAAGATGGAAAATGTCCTCCCGAGTTGTTTGAACCCAAACTCGGGTATCCTATCTCTTACGGTTCCGGAGATATGGCCCGCGGGGGTGAGGTAAATTTTTGGCGCGGGGGGGGGGGGAGTTTTCGTGGGAGTGACGTTGGAGGGGTAAAATATTTTTGGGGTGAGGGGGGGTGGGGGGTGGTGACAGGGGGGTGTTGGAGGGGTTTGGCAGGGGTGCGCGGTGGGGGTGGTGGTCGAGAGGGGTTCCTCTCTTGGGCACCGCTGATCAAGCTTGAGGGGGTGGGGGGTATTGGGTGGAGGGGGGGGGGGTTGGGGTTGAGGGTGGGGGTGGTGAGCTCCTTACTTGGTGGAAGGTCCTCGTCGAGCTGGTTCAGGAGAGCCCAAACACGCTGTGTTTAGGTCTTCCCTTCTCGGATTTCCCTCGGGGGTCGTTGGTGACTGATGTGGCTGGTGTGCGGCGTCCGAGGTTGTAGGGGCGCAGTCTTAGGGCCGGGACCAGAGCGCGAGCAGTACACGATGTTTCTCGACCACGTGCGTGTTAGGTTATGTTCCGACCGCGTGGTTGTTAATCACCACGTGGTTTTCACAGTATTCAGTACTCCGTATCTCCGAAGATTGTTGGAATTTTTCAGAGATTTTGGTGTCGTTGAATTGCTCTTATTAATACCTAACACGACGTAGTATCGGTTTCCCCCGATGTATCTGGGTAACCTTGTAGGTGCTGCTCAAAGTTGAGGGTCTGCTGCTCCGAAGTCCTCAGGAGGAGACGCTTGCGCACACGGATCCTGGCGAGTTACACACTTGTTTATCACTTGGAACACACTTTGGCACTGTAGGTAGAATTTTGCCGGTTTTATTGATTTTTTTCGCGGAGCTAATGTTGTTTGTATGAGCGCGAGGTGCTTACTCGCATTGGATATTACGTCGCTGTGAATCCTGGTGGCATCGTTCGCCACGTTCAATGCTGTAGGCACCCATCGCCAGTCTTCAGCTTGCGTAAGTTCCGTTATTTCGGCTAGTCTATGTGCTACGAACGGTGTATACTTCTTTGTTTCGTTTCGTATCCAGTGCAATACAGTGCGTGAGTCGCTCCAAAATGTGGTTCTTTTTGGTTTCCAGCTATGTTCCTTAATTATTGTATTCGCTATTCGCGCTCCGATTAATGCCGCTTGGAGCTCTAACCGCGGTATTGTTTGCAACTTCAACGGTGCTACTTTTGCCTTCGCCATCACTTGTACCGTCTCTACGTGATTTTCATGTTCTATCCGCCAATAGGCTACAGCAGCTTATGCTTGTTCGCTTGCGTCTGCGAATACGTGCAATTCAATATTCATTTCTGGTGTTGCGTTCATGCTATAACACCGCGGTATGGTTAACGTCGATATATCCTCTAATCGTTGTAATCATTTTTCGATTGTATATGCTTTTTCTTGCGGTAGCTTACTATCCCAGTCTATTTTCTTGATCCAAAGCTGTTGTAATACAATTTTGCCGATGATCGTATATGGACTTATAAGCCCGAGAGGGTCATAGACCGACATGACGGCGCTAAGCGTTTCACGCTTCGTCGGTGTCCTCCTTTGCAATCGTACGTCATCGGGTACTCTCTTTATGTCGGTATTAAATGTCAACGTGTCCGAGCTTGGATCCCATCTTAGTCCTAGGGTTTTTTCCTTTTGATGTGCCGCAAGTTTAACATTACTATTTTTCGATCGTTTATGCTCAGGTATGGTATCTATTACATCTCGATCGTTGGAGTTCCAGCTTCTCAGATTGAAGTCGGCTTGTCCGTTCGGCCATCTTCATGGTTTTCGGCGGATCTGTGGGTTTGTCTCTCCACAGAAATTACTGAGCGGGTTGATCTTTCTTTCTTATCTTAACGCGTAAGAACATTTCTTCAATATCAGCTGTTACAGCTATTCGTTTTTCTCTAAAGCCAAATAAAATCCTGGTGAGTGATACAAGCAGGTCGGGTCCTTCTAGTAAACAGTCGTTCAGACACACGCCTTGTGTTCTGGCTGCTGCGTCGAACACCATTCGTACCTTCCCTGGCTTGTTGTGGTTTGTTACAGCGAAATGAGGCAGAAACCATTTAATCGGGCTTTTATATTAGCTGCCATCACATTCCGTTGCGTATCCTTTACTGAATAAATTATTTACTTGCTCTATATACTGTTCTTTAAATTCCGGTTCTTTATTCAGTTTCCTTTCTAATATTTGTAGACTCTTTAAAGCTGGCTCGTAGCTGTCTGGTAATATCGGTTCATCCGTTTTCCAAGACAGTCCAACTTCGAAGTGGCCGTCTTTCCGTTGAACGGTCGCTTCAAATATCTCGTTGGCTCGTTCCTCAAGCTTATTAGGCCTTTCCTTGGACGATATCCCCAGTGCGTCGATAGCGAAGTGCGATTCTACAAGTCTATGTAGTTGAGTGTCGCAAATGTGAAGCACGGATGCCTGGTCTTCGTATATAGTCTTACGTGGCATCGATCCGTGTAGTACCCATCCGAGCTTCGTCCATGAAGCTGCGGGTTCACGCTTCTTGCCGGCGCATAGCTTTCGTGATACAATTAAATGCCAGTTATCCGCTCCGATCAATATAGTAGGCTTTGCGTCGCCTGTGCAGATGTTTTTGCTTACCGAGCGCAAGTGTGCGTACCGATGTAAATTGGTAGGTATGCGCTGTTGATGGAGTGACAGTCCTTGTATCGTTCTGGCTGTTATTTCGTGCGCTTGTGACTCTTGTAGCCCTTGTATCTTAATCTTGATCGCTTTACTTATAATCCTTCGCTGATCATTAATTCCCTTTATATTTAGAGGCTGAGTTGGTCCGCTGTTGAGCTGGTTGGCAATCTTCTCATCAATCAGAGTGACTGTCGAGCCTTCGTCTAGGAGAGCGTGAGTTACTATCTCCCCCCGTGGACCGCTGAGCTTCACCTTGCAGGTCTTGAGAAGTATGGCTGTGGGCGTCTTTGCTGTTGTGACGCTCATCACCGCTGCTGCTTGGTCGTCAGGTAATGTTGCGCAAGCTGTAGTTGCGGTTCTTCTCGGTCCGTCCTGGTGGAGCAAAGAGTGGTGCAAGTACTTGCAACCTCTTACTCCACATGCCTTTGCTTTGCAGGTGAATCTGTTGTGCTTGCGTTTCAGGCATTTGAAGCATGCACGACTTTTCTTAGCCCATTCCCAGCGCTCATCTATGGTCATTGCTTTGAGCTTTGAGCATTCCGTTGAGTTGTGTTCTCCCGAATGACAGACAAGGCATGTTAATTCTTCGCGGCGTTTCGAGACGTCAACCGTGTATACCCCTCTTGGAGTCACTCTCCTTGTGACTTGCGTTTCTCGCTTGATGGGTAACGGTACAGGTGCGTGGCGTCTTGCCGTATGAGTATAGCGTAACATCAGGTCTGCCTCGGTCATGAGGAACTCCGTGAGTATTGACATCTCGTTCTCACTCATTATCCTTTGCTCGTTTCTCGCAGCATATTCGGCCCATTTGCTTATGAGGTGAGGGTTCAGCTTGTCCATCACGTCACGTACCAGCAATGGGTTTTGGAGGTAACCTCTCTTGTCTACAGTCTTAATTGTGTAGACGATGTTTTGTACCTTGACCGCAAGGTCGTAAAGGTCGGCGCTTATATTACCCAGTCTTGGTAATTTCTTGAGGTCCTCCATTGCTCTGTCGATAATAAATTCCGGGCGTCCATATTTCATCTCTAATGTACGCATTATTATCTCTGGATTCGTCGCGGTAAAGAGTTGTGACAGAACCGTTTCACGGGCCTCCCCCCGTAGGCTATTTCGTAACCGAAGCAGATTCTCTGTTGCCGAGAACTTAAATATTCGCGTCGAGTCCTCCATCGTGGCTTTGAACGGCAGCCACTCGGCGATGGTTCCCGTGAAGGTCGGCAATTCTGCTGTTTGGCGAGGCGGCGGTCTTGCTGTCATCATCTTCTCCAGTGTGTCGGCGAGTTTCTGAATCCCCCTATTTTTGCTGTTGTCGCCCCATTGTTCATTCGTCGGAGGGCGGACATCCTGTTGTTCCCCTTGGTGCTGTGGTCGCGAAGTCCTTTCCTGTTCGATGCTTCTGTCGACCCAGTCCGTTACGCGGTTGTTGTTGTTTTCAGCCTCATATTGAGACTCAACGTCAATTGCCGACATTTCCGCGGCTAGACGAGACTTGATAAGGTTCTCTTGCATACGTAGTCTTCTTTCTTCTAGCTCGGCAAGTTGCTTATCCGCTTCGTATTGTGCCATTTTCATCCTGGCGTCTGCGCTTAGTCTTGACGTGTTCGTCCGAGCGCTGTGTGTTGGTGATACGGGCCTCATTTGTTCAGGCGATGCGTCGTTACGTGTCGTTGTAGCGTCGCGTCTGGCTGGCGTACTCGTCGGCGGCGCGGGCGGTCCCATTTCTCGGGGAGGAGAGCGTTCCAATCTTCTCCCTACAGGTATCCCCGCAATTGTCGACGGCGATTGTGGAGGTTCTTCATAAATTCTGTGCAAGTTTGACGGCCCCGGCGCGCCTCTAGCGCTATGAGCCATGTCAGACTCGCAAAACCCCGACTCCGATCGAACACGGCCTCTCGTGTTCATTGTACGTGGCAGCTCCGTATATTTCCCTAACAATCCCTAACAATCCCTATCAATCCCTAACAATCCCTACCGAACCGTACTGAACCCACAGCCGCTCGTCGAGCGTCGTGGATCGTTCCGAATCCGCTTTCCGATACCGGCTGATTGCAATAACCAAATCCGGCACTCGAAGGACCAACACTGTAGGCGTTGCCGCCTACGTGTCGTGGACTGTATAATGTTTACAGTTAGAGAATGAAAAGCAGGGATCTTATTCCAAACACACTTTTATTCAGGGGTTTTCCTATGAAGTTTCTTAGGCTTCAGGGAGGATCGGTTCTCACAGAATGAGTACAATTTTACATAAAAAATATCCTAGTTATATTCTAAATTTATGGGTCATAGCCCGTGGCGTTGGTAGCGCGCTACCTCAAATTTCCCGCCAATCCATCGAGCTATACCCGTCTCTTTTACTCCGACAGAAGGTCTTACTAAAATTGCGCCAATCAGAACGCTTACTTTAATTTCGACTGAAGGCCACATATTTCTTCTAGAAAGATCGTCTTCTATCTTACTCTAACACATGGTATTTATCTCTTTCTACAAATACACATTTTTCAGTTTACAAAATTTACGTAATAATTTCCTGAAACGTTGCTCGGGGCCTTTATTCGTGAGCTTTTTATTAATGATTTCATTAAACTTATATCTATTCAAAAAACTTATTCTAATACACAATAAAAACTTATTCTAATACATAATAACTTCCAATGATTTATATAAAACAAGTTAATTATTGATTCCGTCCGCAACAATATTAATCTATACAACAACAGCATACCTATGTCGAAATTGTGAGGGCCGCAAATAGCTTGCTTGCATTTGGAAGGACACAGGTAGCAAATTTTGCGCGCGTTCAACGCAGGATTAATAGGAGTTTCAGTGGTACTAGGTTCACCCAGAATATCTAGAATCATGACTTTTATGTTACGCCTCAAAGTCACAGTCTGGACACGTTGTTTTAACCAAGGTTCCATGTCTCCTATCTTCATGATAAACTCGCGTCGGACTATTGTTTTTTTTTTGTTTCTCACGTTATTTGAGACGCGAACAGCATGGGCATTAATTATACATAGATTTAATATGTAATAGAATACGCACAAGGGCCATCTTTTGGTCTTTCGGTTTGTACATGAATTTGAACACATCTGGTCGACTGTGTCAACTGCACCTTTCGTACTATTGTAAAAATGAATCATCTCGGGTTTTCCCGTATTTTCGTTTATATTGGGCTGATCATGAATTGTAGATAAAACAAATACGACTTTTTTCGACTTAGCTTTATAAGAAACTAAAGTCTTCTCACGATCGTAACAAAAGAGTGAAGTACCGATTGCGCGAGATTTGGAATTCTTCATTTTTTCAGGAATTTCCCGTTTGTTACTCCTCAGAGTTCCCACTAAAGTTTGATTGATTGCTTTTCATAGCTGCAGAATTATACAATAAACCAAGAAGAGCTTTCAATTTCAATTAATAGCTTTTTTGTGTGTACTATCGCCGTGAGGCGGCCTAGTAATAATTTTTTATTAGTTTTGATCGCATTTTTTGTGTCGACTGACGACAGCTGTCGAGTGTAAACTATCCTACAGATATTAAATATTGTAGTTAGTACCTAGATAATTAAGTTTTTTTAAGTTTAATTAGGTACCTTACAGGCTTACAGGTCAGAGCCAGGGTGGGGCACGGTGGGGCGCTAGCTACGCCCATGCTCCTACCAACTCCTGCGTCGTCGTCTTTTAATGACATTTTCAAAATGTCCACCACTTTGTTCGATACACAATAATGCACGTTTGTGCAATTGTCGTTTAAGTTTATTTAATACGACAGTGTCACTTTTCACTATGTCAAATGCAGCTATTATTCTATTTTTTAGATCCTCAGCGCTGGTGGAATCTTTAAAATAAACTAAAGACTTAACACGTCCCCACAAAAAAAATCTAGGGGCGTCAAATCAGGTGACCTTGGTGGCCACTGAACCGGTCCGCCGCGACAGATCCATCGCTCCCCATATTCAGTGTCAAGATGCTGCCTGACAGTCCACGTGAAATGCGCTGGGGCACCGTCGTGTTGATAGAACACCTCTCGTAAATTTACAAGAGGTACGTCTTCTAGCAGTGCCGGCAAAGTTTCTCTTAAAAACACTAAATATGACTGTCCTGTTAATCTCTCTAGGAATACGGGCCCAAGTACGTGTGTACCGATAATGCCCGCCCAGACGTTAACGGAGAACCGGTGCTGGAAAGAATCCACTCTACATGCGTGAGGATTTTCGTGTCACTACAAATGCGTATTATGTTGATTGAACATCCCCACTCGTGAAAAGGTACTTTCATCCGTCCAAATAATGTTTCGCTGCCAATTGTCGAGTAACCACCGGCTGAACTCCAACCGTGATTCATAATCACGAGGAATCAATTCTTGACAGCGTCTCAAGTGGAATGGGTGCTCGCCGTCACCATGAAGCGTTCGCCACACGTACATATGACTGACGTTAAAATGTGGGGCGGCTTCACGAGTACTGGTATGAGGATTCGCATCGAAATATTCCAGTATTTCGCTTTGAAGACGAGTAGGTATGCGCACATTGTTTCCTCTGTCGATCGCAGTGTTCGGTCGAAATGTTCCGTGGTCTCGGAGCCGTTGAGTAGCGGCTAGCATAGCCCTACGGTCTACACTGGTACCAAACCTAGCATTATAAGTTCTGCACGCTAATGCCACGTTGTCACCACACTGTGCCAAAGTTCTCACCATTTCAGTATAATCAATGTTAGTATACCGAAAAGCCATTGTACGATCAGTTACGATAAGTCGATAACTAAAAACACTAATAGAATAGGTACTATCGAGTATCGGCGCAGCGCAGCGCGGTGCGTGCGGCGTAACGTACTGAACTGACTGATTTAAATTCAATTTCAAAGGAGAAACCCGATTTCCGGCCACGAATTATATGTAATCTGTGCAAGGCATAAGACTGGACAAGAGTAAACTATATACCAAAAAATTCGTGTTATTTACTAAATAAACATATTTAAATCTGAGCCTCATCTGCATTTGCTAAATGAGCAAAATAACACAAAAAAGTTTTCATAGTATTTACCTCATTATAAACGATTTTATAATCGATTTAATCGATTGATTACGGAACTTAATAATATATTTTATGAATTATTATTCATTGTAAGTACAAGATTAATTCCTTTTTTACATGTTTTCTTATTCATTTTATAGCTAAACTATGTAATATATTTATAATTACCATTAAACCGTTACGCTAATTAAAAGATATTTCGAGTATTTTGACATCGATTTCGAGACATTTGAATCGATTGACAACAAAGATCTGTGGTGTAATCCCTATCTAATGTCATTTTGGTTACCATAGCAATTATAAATAACACCATTGTCATTCATCTTGCATCTTTCTACGCTTTTGTGTATTTTTACTAGTAAATTAATATTTTTATCGTATTTGCAGTCCATTTACTATTGAAATATATCGAAACGCACAGAGTTATTTTAATTTTCTATTGCTTTCGCTTTCGCTTTCGTACAAGTGTTTTGGTGAATGTGTTTTCGCTATACCTTCTGGATTTGTTTTTTAAACAAATATTGCATAAATATTGGACTCCGAGATCGCCTGTTTTGTGACTGACCTTTTGCTGAACACTGGATGACGTACCCTACACACGTTTAGAATAATATAATATTATGATGTGATGATAACTAATAAAATCTCTTTAAAACATGAAATTGCTTTTATTAATATTACTCGTAATATTCACCCACCTACTTAGTTTCAACCATTACCTACTGTTTAAGTAGTTGTATTTTGTTAGTGTTTATATGTAACTTTAATTTTTACTGCGTCTTATGATCATAATTATTCCTAATACTGTCAATATTAGAGTAGGTGTTTGGTTTGAGATATTAAGTCCCTAGTAACAGGCATAATATATTGCTGTGAGTGACATGAGTGTGACATAATCATATTTAGGTGGAAATTCTAGGATTTCATTAGTTGGCCATTGCTAGCAGGTGTGAAAATTGGAGAAATTAAAGCTTTTACAATGATCTAATTGACCACCAATTTTCATTCTTGTCTAATCTAGGCCGGTGTCTCTATGGAAGATGGGGTTCTCCTTTGTTTGTTTACTTAGATCATAAGCCGGTGTGTGGGAATTGAGTGACAAGGCTGGGGAAACACCTTCGTTTATATCTCGCTCCAATTATTGTTTTCGTATATGCAGAATAGAGCAAGCGCGTATGGAAGTGTGCGCGTTACTATTTCGCACGCTTAATAAAAAAAAGATGTAACTCAAAATTTGTGAATTTGGAAATTTAGTAACTGGAGTTTAAGTATTTAAGTACGAACTTTTTTTGCATCATTTTTTTTAAAGTATAATAGATATTAGGACACTATTTTCAACTATTTTTGAAATCACGGTACCTTGAACATACAATATCAACAGTTAAAATAATGGAAAGCATAGTAATTATTTTTCAGTCTTGAATCAAACACAAGTCGGAAAAAGTCCAAAACTTTAACAGCTGATTCGTTCAAGTTGTTATTTTTGAGTTACATCTTTTTATTCCTAAGATCTAAATCATAAAAGCCGCCGACGCGGTGCGGCGCCGGCCGTGAGTGACATCTTCGTTACGTCTCGCTTTCTGCGGACTGTTTTTAAATATGCGGAAGAGAGAGAACGTAAGGAAGAGTTCGAAACTTCGAACTGTCTTTATAATATTTTTTTGATCTATTGCGTTTGTAGTGTGTCGTTTACGTCGTACAACTCGTACATTTGATAGTGTGCGTGTTTGTGGCTGTGGCTAAGTCTAATAATGCTTGAAAGGACCCTATTGCATTGACTTAAGTTTCATTTTTGTTTGTTTCGACTGTTTAAAGAATTGGGTGACATCGTTTACTTAATTTTAATTTCTTTTAGGAAAAAAAAATTACCTACATTAAAAATACGTGTAATCGATTCAGTTGCCGATTTTAAGCCATATACCTTCCTATGTTACATATATATTTAAGTAACACGTTGTATATCTAGCCGTCGCTGTCCGCAACAAGTGACTACCCTGATGTTGTATTTTAGAACAAAGAATATTTATGCGTGGTGTTGTGCTTATTTTGGGGGTAATCTATGTTGCAAGTGCACACCGCATGTCATGCTGTGCATCAAGTCTATTTCTAAACTTGGTTTTTAAAACAGCAAGGCATGAAAATCCTGCTTCACACAAATAAGTGGTTGGAAATGGTAGCACAGCTTTCTCAGCTTCATTGCTCAGAATAGGCTTGTCAGATAATTCTGCCCAAAATTTCGTGAGCCTCATTCTGGCAAATCTTTCTTTGTACACGCTTTATATTAGCTTCACCTGTATGTTTTTTTTTCTTTGTAACTTGTAACCGACTCTTTTGGACTTGATTTTGACCCACTTTAATCGGTCAGATTTCTTTCAAACTTCGTAGACTTATCGAGGAGCGATGACAATTCAATATTTAAAGAAAAAAGAAAGAAAGAAAGAAAAAAACTAAATTTTATTTAAAAAAATTAAACTATAAAATGAAAAAATAAATAATAGTAAAAAAAAACTAAAAAACACGCTTTTATACAAAATCCAACTAAAAAATAGAAAATAAATTTGAATTAAGAATCGTGTAATTGTAATAAAAGCGTGGGGTGCATGGTGTCAATGAGTAGAAGGGATAATATCTTTAAAAGCACCCCACGCTTTTTTTAGTTTCAGTTTTTTTTAACTATTATTTATTTTAATACCTTCTGGTTTATTGATAATAAGGACATATAAATTAAATTATATTATCTTTTGTTACAACAAAATCGAAATATCTCCTTTTGTTCCACCTTTCATGGAAATATCTCCTATTACAATGTACAGTTTATAGCGGTACTTACCTACACTATGGTCAGGAATTTTACAACGCAAAATAAAATTATGTATAAAATTTGGATTATTAGTTATTAATTAGTGACTATGTGATGTTAATTAATTACACAGTTATTATAAATAATGTAATAATAATCTGCCTGACTAAGTATTTGTAGAGTATTAAAATTGTATTATAAGATAGTTTAATAATTATTAGGATTATATTAGGAAAATAATGTGACTTATAACTATATTGACTAACAATAAAATTAGCAAATAAATTAATATACTAACGCATTAGGTTAAGGACCTGTAATGTTAGTGTGCATAATGATAAATAAATAAATAAATAAATAAAAATGTTTTCCGTTAAAATTCTAAAAGTGAAACTTTTCATACAAAATAAATATTAAATTAATTCAACATCGTAAGGAGACTGCGTCGCAGGGTGACGTCACAAGGACATCGTGGACCGAGTGCGCCACAATTTTCTCCTGATTGGTCGAATTTTTAACGTGTATTATTTTAAACTATTTTCTCATTGGCTGGCCTGTACCTCAACTTTTGTATAAATATGCATGCATTTGTAAATAAATCAATCTACTTGCAACATTCTGAAGTAGGGTTGCCAACATTTCTTCAGCAAAATATAGTATTTTTCAGGCGAAGCTATGAAAAATATAGTACACTTCAAAAAAAAAAAAAGTATTTTACGGAAAAAGCAAAAAGTAGACGAAGATATATTTGTTACTTATTTTTATAAAAACTATATTTATTTGCATTTTTTAACAATTTTTTATCTAATATAAAAGTGTCATATGCTTTATCACATTTAATGTTTAAATTAATGTAAATCAAAAGCTCATTTTTAATCAATGAGATATTACATCTGTTTCTTTCTTCTCGCCACTTCGAATTCATAACCGAAAATATCCTTTCTGTGAATGCAGAAGTGGCGGGTATAGAGAGCAGGAATGAAATTATTTTATATAAAGGACAATGTCCACTTTGTATGGACATTTGGCTATCAGTGAACACCACATTTCAACATAAATATTATATAGGCTTAATACCTTTACTCAGTTTAAAAACGAAAATAATAATTGTTTTGTAACCAGATGTTTATTATACTGGTTATTTGAATAAATATTTTGTAGGTATTTTAAAGAAAACGCCCAATTTCCTTGACTTTTTTTTTATTAATCTGACTCGTATGTTATTAATATATTGTCCAAGAACGGGGCTGGTGGATTTCTATCATCTCTGTACCTTGCCCAGCTCAGAAACCAAATAACATTCATTACATGAGCAACCATACAAACCAAGGGTCAACCATAGTTATACATACAATAGTGCCAAGGTCAACGTGGGAAGCAGAGTCTAAATCCATTTTCGTAAGCCAAAGGTCGTAATAATATTAATGATGAAAAACACAGACGAAACACGATGCGAAAAACAAAGCGAATGTGACTTGAAAGTTGAACGTAGATTACTATGCACTATGATCCAACGAATAACGATTGACAGTTAAGATTACTATGTCCAACGATTGACAGTTGGGGATGCAAACAATGCATCGATTCGAGCGTGTTTGCAAAACATCGATATATTGTTCATTATCGTGAATTATTATAAAAGCAACGTACATAAAATAATATGTTATTCTAGTAAAAATAATACCGTATTTATAGTTTATTGCTTTTTATAAGTGTATCTTACCAAACTTAACTTTTTGTCGTGAGAATTAAAACTTCGAAATAACATCGATATATCGTTTTATTATCGTTATCGGAATAATGTTGCAATTCTACTGACGTGAGTACTCTGTGTATGTGACAACAGGAAGTGTTTATCAGTAGAATGTTATATTAAATATATTATTTTAAAAAAGTAAATTGATACAAAAATAATTCGCGTGTATAAGTTAAAAAATAAAATATATTTTTTCATGTAATTATTTATTTTTGAGCATCCTGTCCACGAATAGCCGAAAATGGACATTGCCCTTTGGTAAGTTATTTTCAGTATTTTTTAAAATATGCTGCCATTTTTGGCTTGTTGTTTTGTCAGTAAACTCACTACAATCTTTTACTTTTGCAAAGATTTCATTTAATATTGTTATTTCAGAGTAAAGTTCATCCATGTCGATACTCAATTTTTCTTTTAAATTTACAACTTCTAATATCGCCTCATACTCATTAAATGAAACCTCCTGCTTTAAATTAATTTTTTGGATTTTGCATAACCAATTGCTTTCACTAAAATCAAACCATTTATTGAGATAATCTAAACATTTATCAATAAAAACCAAAAAATTCTTTTGAATTTCATAATTTTCTGTAGGGGATTTTGCTTCTAAGGATTGCAACATTTTTTTGGTTTCATAACCAAAAAAGGTATCTTTTTTACGTTGTTCTAGTGCAGATTTTAAAGTTGACATAATATTATACACATCTAAGACTGTGATATTATTGCCTTCAAGTTGTTTAACAGCTTTATGAAAGTTATGTAAAAAATGGCTGGTGAAATGCAAAAAGATTTGAACTTTACTGTTTCCATTAATTTCATTCATCATCAAAATATTTTGAATATGTGTAGGACACTCCTCCCCTAAACTTAAAAAATAATCACTTAGAGCCTTCCAATTCAGAAGTATGCTGTTCACACAAGGTAGTAATGAAAGCCACCTAGTACCCACATGTCGTTTCAGCTCATGCCATTCACCTTCAACAGCAGCAACAAATTTTTTAAGCTCTTCTCTACGGACTGCAGAAACGGAGAAATGGCTGTACACTTTTAAAATTATATTTTCAACAACAATTCTTAAAAAATTCATTGCATGCTTGACTGTGTTGTGAACTATATGTGCGTGACAATTGCCCTTCACCAAATTAGGAACTACTTGTTCAATATTTCTATATAAAGAATGGTGAATACCAAAATTCGCATTGGTGTTGTCTGCACTCAGGGCAGACACTCAAAATAAAGGTTGTGGTGAGATAGTGAACTGTTTATAGCATCAAACATTCCATTTGCTGATTCATCACAATTTTCGTAAAAGTCTAATAACTTGTTTTGTATCCCATTCTCAATATCAAAATATTGTACAACTAAAGGAAATAGTTTTATATTTTTTCTATTACTTGCATCAGTTTGCAAACAAAAATATAAATTAGGGGCATTCAAATCATTTAGTAAAGTTTGTAAGGCATAAGGCCCTAAAACTTCTTTAACCAGTGCTTCCATTTTAGTACGTCTTAATTGCATGTTCAAAGCAGTTTTAGAATCGATATATATGATTTTGTTTAGTTTAACAGTACAGTCCATGCTGTTATAGGAAAGATTGTGTTTTACAGTATGGTAGGTTAACGCAAGTTCACTGGCTGATATCTTGTCATCACATGTATTGCATGCATGAAGAGCAGAAGTAGAAGAAGAGCCCGATGAAACAAAAAAGCTATCTAATGTAGAAGTTTTCTTGCAAAGTTCAACTTTAAGTTTATGATGCTTTGTTTCACCATGTTGTTTAATCTGCAACGAATCATAAAAAAAAAACACCTTAAGCCCCCCATGGTGCGTATCATGCAAATGAAATCAGTTAACAATTTTATTGAATACTAGGAAATCGCCCTCGCTTCGCTTCGTAAAAATAGTAAAAAAAATATATAATAAAGCCTATGTCACCCGGGGACAATGTAGCTTCCCAACAGTGAAAGAATTTTTCAAATCGGTTCGGTAATTTCGGAGCCTATTCAATGCAAACAAACAATCTAATCTTTCCTCTTTATAATATTAGTATAGAAAAACAAAACAAAACAGACAAAAGAAGATGCAAGTATCTAACATAATCTAAAAAAACTCACCTGGCCAATGCCACTATTCCCGATAGAAAATGTTATGTTACATAGTTTACATTTTACATGATAAATATTTTCGGGATCTTTAGTAACCCAGTCGTACACTTTTTCCCAATCAGGTTTATATTTTTGGAGTCTTTTTCGCTTTTTAATCGGCGTTACAGGCGGACTTGAAGTTGAAATACTTTCGTTATCGCTACCACCTTCCATAACTAGTTTATAAAAAGAAAGAACAATATTATCTAACTGGAAATAATTATATACCAAATTCCCAAAACAAAAACATTGATTGCAGAGTTGCAGACTATAGTCACTCTATTGAACATCTATTGAATATTCAAATATCAAAGATTTTATAACAAGAACAAGATTGCGCACTCATGAACGAAAGCTCGAGCTGAGCGAGATAGCGCTTTTATGGTGTGCGTCCTTCTCTAGTAGGCTTACTACAAAATTTGGTTCTCCCAGGACAATTTATAGTTGACCCTGATTGTATAATTGAGTAATTATTAAATTTAATTTGTTTTATGTATACTTGTATTTATTAAAAGAGGGTCGAAGGATTTGAAAGCTATACCTACAAATAATAATAGCAACCGGACTTGGTTGTGAACTATGAGGGAGGCCTATGTCCAAGAGTGGACTGATGGATGGATGGAATAATAATTATTATTATTTAAAACAAATTTTACAATAACGGTGCATAGGGGGAGATTAGCACCACATGTAGGTATCATGACAGACATCACAGCCATACACTTTTTTAATGAGGTGATTCTTATGTAACTTTAGGTATTCTGGTAGGTGTATGTTACGAAAATAAAAGCTGTAGAGAAATAAAAGTCAGTTTATTTTTCTATACATTGCTAAATAAAATTGTTTTGCGTAACTTTTGACGCATCGTGGCTTTGTGTCCAATGAATTTTAATGTTTCGCTTTTAGCGTACGTTTTTAGTCTTAAGTTAAAATATTTCGACGTTATACATTTAATGAGTTCTGTTTCATGCCTGTTCTCACATCTAATTGACAGAACCGGATGCCTTGGAACGACTATATCATTTAATTTTGGATAGAAATGACGAATTGCGATGAGAATTAATTTATTCTTTAACTGATCTTGCCAAATTCTATTAGACGCAGTACTAAAAAGCATTTCAGCGTATTTCACTACATCGAAAACAAATTTTGAGGCATATTTCAGACCTCCTTTATCAACAAAGGCAATAAATGAAGAAAATTCACAGATATCCACTATATACGAGTGATCGTCATGCCGTTTCTTTACCAACAATGCAGCTCGGCAATGCTGGCAAGTTATTTTGTCCAGTATTTTATTGACTATATAACCAGAAATATAATAAAGGATATTGTTTTTAAAATCAGATACAGTATTTTTGTCTGCCTGATCCTCATGGATCTTTGGATGGATGAAGAAAATTACATATACATGCTCATGCATGTATATGTAATTTTCTTCGTTTGCGTCACTAGTTTGTGAACTGACGGGAAAAAGAGTTTGTAAATCACGTTCTGTACTTCTGAACTCGAAAATTGGTGTTGTTTCGTAATTTGCATCGGTGCAATTAGAGTTAATGCTAGGCTTGATACTATTTCGGAACAGTAGTTTTCGCATCGTATACCTGAACTGGAGAGCGTCCGGATTATCGTTAGAACCACCTCTAGCTCTAATACACGAGAATAACATCTCAAGGTGGTCCTGAGAGCATTTGTAAGTTAAAAAGTATGGGTTTTTTTCCAAGAGATCTTCTGCTAAACCGGCAAAGCTTAAGGTGTCAATTATAAGACCTAAAGCGGGGGTCTTTCGCCTGTGAGATAAAATGTTCTGTCCATTTACTTTTAAACTTGACAAATAATCTCTTGTATCACGTAATACATTTAGCCAGATTTCTTTGTTTTCTCTACGCATAGGCGATTTAAAACCTAATCCGAAAGGATTTTTAGAATTGAACAAGTCAAAAATTCTATCCAGCATTCTTATATATTCGATAGTTGCTTCACTGCCAAAAAAATCTGGATGTTTACTACATTTTAAAAATTCGATGGCATTTGCAACCGAGCTACTCAGAACTTGAACGGCTAATCGTACATTCATTTTTTTGCCGTAAAAGTTCACGTGTTATTATTGATTTTGTTCGCCAATTTGAGACCTTCTTTTTCTTGCAATGCATGTAATCGTTTGACGAACTGAAAATCGATGTCACCATTTTTTGAAGACATTGACGTTTCAGCAAAAACGTTTCTAGCCAACTTGACCATATGGGCAGGGTCTAAGATACAGTACACTTTAACGGATACTGAGGGATGATTGAAGTATGTTTTTATGTGAGGAAATTCGAAAGAACAGCCTAATATTTCGAAAGTGCTTATATTCACAGTAGTTCCATCTGCAGTTATAGATCGGACCACCATACCTATATCCGCCAATTTACGAATAGCTGTTTCAACAAGTTTAGCTTGAACCGACGCTAATATTTTGTCAACAAAAAAATAGGCGATGGGACATTTTAGTTTATCTTTCAGCGAAACAATCTGAAACACCAATGCTTCAGTTGCAATTTTTTCTGGATCTTCGGGCACAACGCCTCCAAAATCTATACGTCCCCTAAAGGGCATCCAACCTAATTGGCACACCTACAAGTCCGCCATTTTGAAAAAACCTCGATTCGGCGGCCAGTGATGAAACATGTGTCAAGCGATAGACTAAATAATTATGTTCAAAAAGTATTCAGTGATGAAATGTCGTAAGTGATATACTTTCTTAGATAAGTGAGTTCAAAACAGTAGAAAAATAAAGCAAAAAACTTCGTTTCGGCGGACATTGATAAATCATATGTCATTCGATAGGCTAAATAATTACAATTAAAAAGTATTCAGTGATGAAATGTTGTAAGTGATATAATTTCTGAGATATTTGAGTTCAAAACCGTAGAAATATAAAGCAAAAAAACTTCGTTACGGCGGACATTAATGAAACATATTATGTCAATCGATAGGCTAAATGATTACGATTAAAAAGTATTCAGTGATGAAATGTTGTAAGTGATATACTTCCTGAGATATTTGAGTACAAAACCGTACAAAAATAATGCATTAAAAATTATCATTTACTTATTTTGAATTTATTGGGTCAGTAATGAAAAATAAGTATATTACCTATGCCATATGTGTATGTGCTACATAGGTAGGTACTTGATTTATTAATAAAGGGTAGGTTTGAATTAAAAAAAGCAAAGCAAAAGCAAACTGCTAGGTTGTTTTATAAACAATTTATTTGCCACCAGCGGCTACAGCTTTGGCAATTACTCTAAACCAAAAGTTAAAATTCATTATTGGCTTAGTTTTCTATATCATGTCTGACAATCACTGTATCTAAAAATTCCGCTGTTGATAAAGGCAATATTTCCTGATGTCGAGCCCATGCCAAGAACCATATAACACACATTATATGGGAACAACAGGACAAGGTTCTTTTTCACACTATGCATGAGCAGTACCATCCCGCAATTTTATCTTTACCCTGAAGTTGTTTGTTTGACGAATTTGTTTAATTTTTATAATACATAACGTAACTGAGGTAAGTAAAAAAGTGACCGGTACACTTCAATTGCTGTATCGCCATAAACACTGGTCATCCCTCACCTTGATTATGCTCATGTGTTGTATAGATTTGTCAGAGGAACTTTTGAATGAATTGGAACGCCTTTTTAATAACTGTATTAGATATATCTTCGGCTTACGTAAGTATGACCACATTTCCCAGTTCCACTCCTAACTTAAATGGCTACCCATTCGATACAGGCGAAACTTCAGAATTCTCTCAACATTTTATGCTATTTTGAATAATGTGTGTTCTCCTGTTTATTTAAAGGAAACCCATAGCACTGCTTATTTCGGGAATTCCTTCACAATACAGTTCGTACTGTTCTGGAACTCCTTGCTTGTAGACATCAAAAAATCATAGACTACCAAAAGCTCCTTCAAGAAGTCCGGCAGCACTACCTGAAGCAATTAGAATGTTGTCGCCCGTGGTCTTCAACCAGATGTTATATATGTATTTATAAATATTTATTTACTTAATATATAAGATGTTTATATGTAAATATGAATAAAACTGTATTTATTTCATTTTGTTTATGTATATTGTGATTTAATATGTATATAGTAATTATTCTAAATATTCATAATATTTCTTATCTGGCATTACACTGATACAGTTACAGATCCACTAAAAATAAAAAGACAATTAATTACAAATGTTTTATTTTTGTACGGTTTTGAACTCAAATATCTCAGAAAGCATATCATTTACGACATTTTATCACTGAATACTTTTTGATCGTAATCACTTATACTATCGACTGACACATGTTTTATCAATATCGGCCGAAACGATGTTTTGTGCTTTATTTTCCTACGGTTTTGAACTCAAATATCTCAGAAAGTATACCACTTACGACATTTCATCACTGAATACTTTTTGATCACAATCATTTATTCTATCGATTGACATATGTTTCATTACTGGCCGCCGAATCGATGTTTTTTCAAAATGGCGGACTTGCAGGTATGCCAGGCTCCATACAAAAATGTTGGAAGCCCTTTGGCTTTTGCAGGGTCATATTCAAGCTGAGATTTTATGTGCATAGAATCAAAAATCAACGCTACATCTCGGAAATTAGGATTTTCGGAAACCCTTTTTTGAAGAAAATTTAAAACTTCTGCCATGAAACCCACATCACAGTCGTGAGTCGATAAAATGCGACGCAATGTTGCAGGGTGAGGCAGCGAAATATGGTTTCTTAAAAACTTATACGCTTTACCCGAATAGTAATACAACGACAGTGCGAAGGATTTATCATCGTCATTATATCTAGCACCACGGTTTGACACATTCTTGTTTAATTGTAAGTGAATATTTTCAAAATTGAGTTGTACCATATTTTCTACTTCGTTGTAATTATCACACTTTTTTTTTTATAACATTAAGCAACGATTTCAAACTATTTATGGTTTTAGTTCGTCTTTTCAGTCTTTGAGATAGGATTTTAACTTCACGTCGCAGTTTCGTTTTCCTTGGAGTATTGACTGTTATTGACGTTTGTGTGCTTGCACTTTGATGCAACTTCATCTTCTTAGATGGTGGCTCGGATGACATTCCAGGACACTGAGGTATTTCTTGGCATATTTTAATAGAACTCAGTATGTGCACTTTTTTAGTGTCAGGTACTATCTGAAAGTTAAGAAATTAATTATTTATTTACAATCCATATATGTATTTGTTTGTTTATTTAGATTTCACACACAATATCACGCTTGTAATCCCCGAAGGGGTAGGCAGAGCTGCACACAAGTACTAACACATTTCGCCGCGGTGTTTGGGTCCCATGTAATAGGTGGCGAGTCTATTGCCACCAAGCACAAATCCAGACTCCGTTTTTTAATGAGAAATTCCAAATGGAAAAAAACTCAATAACACTTTGCCCGACCTGGGAATCGAACCCGGGACTTCGTGTTTCGCAGTCGCGCTTGCAACCACTAGACCAACGAGGTAGTCAGATTTATTTATATTATAACTTATGATCTGTTATACCCTGTATATGAGTGACTCACAGACTTGCCCGTGGCTACGCATGAGTAACTTTATAACTCAGCTCCTTTACAATGTATTGAGACGGAATAAAGCCTTTGTTACCTAATAATTAAGAATTTATTCATTACAGATATACAAATCTTTCCTCTTCATAAATATGTATATGTTACCGGATATCTGTATAATGCTGGTATTCAACACAATTCCTAGGAAATGTGTATAATACCTGGGTCGTTTTGGCAATGTATTAAATTATATGAATATTATCACCATTACATAGTTTGCCTAGGTAATGTATACGTTTCCCAACTACTGTACAGAATACCTGCAGGTCCACCGGCAATGAATAAAGTTAGATTTGGGTATGTATAGTCAACTTGGATGGAGGTTGGAATTAAGAATTTACTTAAAAACACACTCAAAACAAATTATAACCTGCATGAATAGATATTTTTTTATACATTTTAAATTAATGCTTGACCGAAATCACACTTGATGGTAAGGAGAGATGCAGTCTAATGGCTCCTACACTACACTGCTCGCCTACGCAGCTTCGGATTTTTCAAAATTGGTGACAGAACCGACTTAGTCAACCCCGACCCCACGTGGTACTAGTCTGCCCTACCCCTAGAGTGAATGTAAACCCCGGAGGCGCGGAGGGAGAGCAGCCCCCGCCCGCTGTAACCAACTGCAGGCACCATGTGAGCCGAAGCGGCTGAGGCTGGTCGCCGCAGGCGACCAAAAAGCCGAAGCTGCGTAGGCGAGCATGGAGTGCCTGCAGTTTGTTACGCAAGGGCGGAGGGGCTGCACTTCCCGCAGCGCCGGAGATGTTTGGAAGCCTTTTTATGTATCAAAAACCCCTAAATTCTCCCTAAAAGTGCATATGTCACCGGAAGATGATTATTTGCAAAGCATGCTGTGGTTACCTGTAATTGTAGGAACAGTAAGATTTAATATGATAAGTAACAACTTGTATTGCAAATGATGAAACTGTATCTTATGTTATGTATCTTAATAAATAAATAAATAAATAAATAAATAAAGATAACAAGAACCGCAAATTTACAAACCTAGGTTTATAAACAATATACAACCAAATGAATATTACTCTAACTGAAACATTCGCTACTTGAAAGTTGGCCTTTTGAAAAGTGTCATTATAAAAGGCAGACCAAACGTACAGTTGGCAAAGGTTGGGAAATTAAAAAAAAATGTGATAAGTTGGCAAATGATTATTCGGCGAAATAAAATTCTGCGAAACGTTAGTTGGCAAGTGATAATCGGCCAAACAATTTTCGGCGAAAAGGCAGCTTAGAGAACCGTCTTTTACACACATTACCAACTACGCATGGAGTATTGTATAGAATGCCTGGGCTAAGTATGAAATAAATAATATTCAAAACGTTACCTGAACGTTTTAGATATTCTATACATTGCCTAGGTATTGTATAGAATGCTGAATTATACAGATATCCGGTAACATATATATATATGTCGGCGTATAGTAAAATAAGTTCTTAGTAATCTATCAAAATTAAAAAAAATGAGAATTGACATTACGGTAGACAGATTGGTATAGGATCGCGAAACCAAAGAAAATCTAAATAACGTTGAATTCATGAAACCGGGTGTTATCAGGCAATAAACGAAGAGTATCCTTGTGCCTGTCGAACAGTGTGTTTTATTTAGTATCCTGGCAGTCCTGACATATAACTACGCCCACAGAGAGAGATCTATGTTCATAGTACTGAAGTGTTCTTTGATACATGGTTTACAGAGATGTTCTGAACATACGAAAGCATACACTCCAATCTAGCCTTCTACGATATCAGGCGTGGGATAAAAAACCCAGATGGTGGTACAGTTTTTAATCTAAGAGATACACGTCGGAAAATAAATGACGGACAAAACAGTTCGGATGACATTTGAAATAAGCTTGAAGGGAAAATTTACAAAGAGAAACGATACAAAATCAATGAAACATAAAGGAGATGATGAGAGGAGTGTGATAGCAAAGTTGGGCTTTATCTAAAAATCCACAGCGTATTGGTACTTATGACAAAAATTTGAGAAATAAATGGAAATGAGTATTTGGTTTCAGGTTTTTCACGAAAGGAATGCAAGATAAGTAGCCTCAGTGAATATGATGCTCGATATCATGCAACTGAGAGTAACGTATCTTAAATGTTTCAGCTAAGGAAAAACGGCGAGATTTGAATCCGTGAGTGTGGAGCGAGTGTGGAGCGAGGCTGGTTTCTGCCAAATTGCAACGGGTTGTTGATGCTTCTGCCGGCGCTGTTGCGAGCGCTGTGTCCTGTGCTGATTACTGAGTCAACCTGTGCATGGTCGAGCCCCGGCATGATTGGCATAAAGCTTTTAGTCGTTAACATTTCATTTACTTTTAGAGTTGGTGAAAGATGCAATTGTAAGATGGTATACTTCTGGTTCACTACACCGTTAAATATAACGCAACAGAAAGACCAACCTATTTGTGATGCTACGTTATACGAGATGTTCACCAATGATCAAATGGTCACGTCAGTTTAGCATATGCATCTAAACCTATCATTGATTACATTCTGATTTTGAACATGGTAAGATGGTCAAGTTGATGCCTTGATTATAATGGTAGCGTTTCCTACGTAGTTGAGGAACTTCTAGCTCTTTTGTAAGATTGATATTGATTTGTTTATTGGCAACTTTAATGATCGTGCGCAATCACACATTGTGGATTGTTGCAAAGTGGACTGAATGGTAAATTAATATCTTCAGTTGACGAGTAACGGTAACTGCATATTTAAATAGTAACATTATTTCATTTCGTGTTTTGCCTGCATAACTTTGTGATAATATTTTGATAGTTCTTGGGTTAGTAGGACAAAATTGTCATCAAGGTTTGTTATGACATATTAATATCATGTTTTGACGTAAGTATTAAAATCTGTCGAAGTGACAACTGACGACGATTACGATGAAAAATAAATTTTGAAATGTTGTGTTGACTACAGACCACTCTCCTACAGAATTACTCACTTCAATAGAGTTAAATTTGAAATTGTGTTTAATTGGTATTGCTATTACAATAAAATTCAGGATATGATCAAATTAGCGTTAGATTAAATTGATGAGTGATGAGATATAATGAATGCAATCAGATCGGGCTGGATCCCAGGTTCAAATACCCATTTCAAATCATTGTGTTTCTCTTACTTTCTCGGAAATGATCGGTGCCGTTTCCTAAATTCTAGGAAGGTAAAGTGTTGATACAGGATTTGTTGGTGCGATGACGAGATGAGTTGTTGATGCGACGTCATGAAACAGGATTTGTTGGTACGATGACGAGATGAGTTGTTAATGCGACGTCAAGCTTTATTTTTATTAATTCAAAAGTAAATTGAATAATTTCTGTGGTACTGATGATTATTTGTTGATTGAATTGAAATTTAATGTTTACCTAATTGATCAGTTAGTAAAAAGAAAGAAAGAAAAACGTTTAATTCTCCAAATATCCTACAACGCTACTACAAAATTTATAGACACCAGGTCTTAGAACTTAAATCCTATTCTTGGTATAAATTGATGGAGGTTATTCAGTGAGTACAGTTTGTGTCCGAATGGACGTCACTTACAGTGGCAGAGTATGTAAATAATGCTGTTTTCTTGAGGATCGTTCGACAAATTGCCCATGCTAATTAATTAAAATAAATTAAATTAAATTTTATTACCTTATTTAGTAAACACCAACATAATACAAACCATTTACACAAAATAAACAATAGGTAAGAACAGAAGCAAGATAAGTGTTATTTTATAGGTGTAGACTACATGGCCGTTTCTTGGTGGTCATGCATTTAACTAAGGCGAGTTAACAGTAAGATAATAACATTGATAATAAAAAAAATGATAATAGTATACAATTGAAAATTAGAGTGCATCTGAACAAATCAAATTAATTAAAGCCTTTTGAAACTTGCGAATTTCACTTGTGAATAAGTCAATGTCATAATTATTAGAAATATTCCTAATTATGCGAATAATTCTAGTAACTGGTACTTTTTTCGAGGTTAGAATAACATTGTGCGTCATTGAGAATTCTGAACCATGATGATCTAGGTAATTTGGATGGAACGAAAAAGTTGAGTTGAGAGAAAATATTAGGAGCGTCAAGTAATCCATTGGCAAGCTTGTAAAGAAACGAGAGGTCAAGTATTCGTCTTTGATTCGATAGTGACATCTTGAAGTGCTTTAATTATCTGCGTAACTTGGAATAGTTTTGCCCAAATTGTATGGAAATGTAAGATGCCATGAGAAGCGTTTCTGAGAACTTTCGAGTCTCTTGGAATACACATCATCCGCATTAGTCCGTATGGATTCTAAGCAGCACTGCGGTGCTCCAAACCACTGCGGACCAATAAGTTTAGCTTAGCTTAAATTAGGTTAGGATGATAGGTTAGGGTAGGTTACATATCTCTCCGGCTTCCCGTGGCCGGATGGATGAGACGAAGGTCTTTCCACACGTTAAAAAAGGGTTGGTTAGGTAAGGTAAAAAAAAAGGTTAGGTAAGTCTAGGTTAGAGTTATAATCTGTTATGTTATGAGAGAAATTGTTTAACCAGTATGCTTAGTTGAATTCGTATTAAGCGTGGCTTAATAAGGTCTCTTTATCTGTAACAGCCGTGACGGTTTAAATTGTCTGAAGGTCAAATGTTTATAGTAGAGATCAATGCGGCCTTTCGCATGATGGTGATGAGGCAGTTGGGCCAACACAATGCTTAGTGACACATGGGGTGGGAACGCTTGGTATAAGCGTGTCCTGTGTGGTGTGACAACGCTCAATGGAGACGTTGGAGGTTTGAGGAAGGGTCGATGTTGTGTGTGTACTAAGCAAAGTGATTAATTTATGGACTTAAGATAATTTGATGATGTTCTCAGCTTTGAGTTTAATGATGATGATCAACCTTCAGCCATTTTTCTGTGTGTTGAACTGTGACATAACGTGTACAAATCCAGGTTGGTTAGTAGTTGGAACTGTTTAAATACTAGTTGGACAATAACAAAAGTGTTGAATACTGATTGGTAAAAGCGGTTTAAAATATTTTGAAGTTTATTTTGAAGGAATTATGATGATATAATATTAGGATTTGATGTGATGTTACTTGTGGTTTACGTTGAAAATTGAGCAGTTTAAATGAGAGACGAGAATTTATAACGCCTTTCGATTAACTTATTGAGGAATGAGTTAGGAATGAGTTTGTTTCTTAATTGAACATAGTTGATATTCGAGTTGTGAAATTTTAACTGGGATTATGAGCACACACACAAAAACATACACACACATACACTTCCCTTACTTCATGAAGTCAGAATAGCCGAACGAAATACTGTGTTGATATTGTCTTTACAGAATGGTCACACGAGGACGTGTGAGTCGTCAGCAATGGCCGACAGTGAGTCAAACGAACGAGATGCTTTGATTCGGTGACGACGCCGCGACCGCGACGTACCAAACGACCCTATGCGTGACGTGAATATTTTAAAATCGCACAAATAATAATTTGGTAGCTCCGTGATAAAAAAAGTGTTGTTATGGAGTTTCTTCCGCTGCTTCTTCTCCATAGCGAAAACACATAGCGAAGCAGTGATTGTGCTAAAAAAATGAACTGATGATATTTTTGCGGGATTTCGGGAAACAACAAGCTTTGTTGTAACTTTTGGCAGTAAAGTAAAGGAAAGTTAATGAGAATGCCTGTAGGTCATGTACCAGTCGAATTTGATTTTAATAATGAGCTTGTTGATGAAGTAAGAAAACATGGGAACTCGAGTCAGTAACTTTGCAGCACCAGTGGCAATTACGTAGTCGTAGCCCGTTAGAAATCGGTGTCTCTTGGGGCAGCACAAGTAGTCCGTGGGTGCGCGATGCGCGTTTTGCTCTGGTGAAGGTGACGTTGTTCACTTGGTGGGTATGCGTATGGCACCAGTGGAGATTATTGGTTGGCTTTGAAAGCCGTGGGGATTGAGGGACTCACTCGAGATTCAGAGATCGTTCAGAATTTTTGTTGTTACTTTTGATAGTTGAAGTTTACGACTATGGTACGTGGCTCAGGTTAATTAATTCAAATTCGTAATGATTTTTGAAGATCTTGTTTTATGTTACGTTCGTTCAAAATGACGCAATTTCGTACGATTCACACACGAGGACGTGTGTCTTGTCAGAATGGCCGTGTCGGCGTATAGTAAAATAAGTTCTTAGTAATCTATCAAAATTAAAAAAAATGAGAATTGACATTACGGTAGACAGATTGGTATAGGATCGCGAAACCAAAGAAAATCTAAATAACGTTGAATTCATGAAACCGGGTGTTATCAGGCAATAAACGAAGAGTATCCTTGTGCCTGTCGAACAGTGTGTTTTATTTAGTATCCTGGCAGTCCTGACATATAACTACGCCCACAGAGAGAGATCTATGTTCATAGTACTGAAGTGTTCTTTGATACATGGTTTACAGAGATGTTCTGAACATACGAAAGCATACACTCCAATCTAGCCTTCTACGATATATATATATCTATATCATTGATAAAGGATTATATAAGTGATATACTTACAACAGGAAAAACTGAAGGTATAGCATTAACTTTTAAATATTTTTCTTGATGCAGCAGGATGGGTCGCGAAGTCATCAGCTTAAAATGCAAGCTGCAAACAGCTGAATATTTAGTGACGTTTCCAGGTATAACGGTTAGCCATTTATTTTTAATTTCTTCATCTTTAGGAAACCTGAAACAATTATTTATTTTGGTAATATATGTCGGCATGTAGTAAAATAAGTTCTTAGTAATCTATCAAAATTAAAAAAAAAGGAGAATTGACATTACGGTAGACAGATAGGTATAGGATCGCGACACCAAAGAAAATCTAAATAACGTAGAATCAATGAAACCGGGTGTTATCAGGCAATAAACGAAGAGTATCCTTGTGCCTGTCGAACAGTGTGTTTTATTTAGTATCCTGGCAGTCCTGACATATAACTACGCCCACAGAGAGAGATCTATGTTCATAGTACTGAAGTGCTCTTTGATACATGGTTTACAGAGATGATCTGAACATACGAAAGCATACTCTCCAATCTAGCCTTCTACGATATCAGGCGTGGGATAAAAAACCCAGATGGTGATACAGTTTTTATGAGAATCTAAGAGATACACGTCGGAAAATAAATGACGGACAAAACAGTTCGGATGACATTTGAAATAAGCTTGAAGGGAAAATTTACAGAGAGAAACGATACAAAATCAATGAAACATAAAGGAGATGATGAGATCATGGAGTGTGATAGCAAAGTTGGGCTTTATCTAAAAATCCACAGCGTATTGGTACTTATGACTAAAATTCGGGATATAAATGGAAATAAGCATTTGGTTTCAGGTTTTTCACGAAAGGAATACAAGATAAGTAGCCTCAGTGAATATGATGCTCGATATCATGCAACTGAGAGTAACCTATCTTAAATGTTTCAGCTTAGGAAAAATGGCGAGATTTGAATGTTGAAAGCTACGAGTGTGGAGCGAAGCTGGTTTCTGCTAAATTGCAACGGGTTGTACATGCTTCTGCCGGCGTTGTTGCGAGCGCTGTGTCCTGTGCTGATTACTGAGTCCTGTGATACCTGTGCATGGTCGAGCCCCGGCATGATTGGCATAAAGCTTTTAGTCGTTAACATTTCATTTACTTTTAGAGTTGGTGAAATATGCAATTGTAAGATGGTATACTTCTGGTTCACTACACCGTTAAATATAACGCAACAGAAAGACCAACCTATTTGTGATGCTACGTTATACGAGATGTTCACCAATGATCAAATGGTCACGTCAGTTTAGCATATGCATCTAATCCTATCATTGATTACATTCTGATTTTCAACATGGTAAGATGATCATGTAGATGCCTTGATAATAACGGTAGCGTGCCCTACCACCTATAGCTGTTTTGTAAGATTGATATTAATTTGTTTATTGGCAACTTTAATGATCGTGCGCAATCACACATTGTGGATTGTTGCAAAGTAGACTGAATGGTAAATTAATATCTTCAGTTAACGAGTAACGGTAACTGCATATTTAAATAGTAACATTATTTCATTTCGTGTTTTGCCTGCATACCTTTGTGATAATATTTTGATAGTTCTTGGGTTAGTAGGACAAAATTGTCATCAAGGTTTGTTATGACATATTATTATTATGTTTTGACGTAAGTATTAAAATCTGTCGAAGTGATAACTGACGACGATTACGATGAAAAATAAATTTTGAAATGTCGTGTTGACTACAGACCACTCTCCTACAGAATTACTCACTTCAATAGAGTTGAATTTGAAATTATGTTTGATTGGTATTGCTATTACAATTCAGGATATGATCAAATTAGCGTTAGATTAAATTGATGAGTGATGAGATATAATGAATGCAATCAGATCAAGCTGGATCCTAAATTCAAATACCCATTTCAAATTATTGTGTTTCTTACTTTCTTAGAAATGATCGGTGCCGTTTCCTAAATTCTAAGAAGGTAAAATGTTTGTTGGTACGATGACGAGATGAGTTGTTGATGCGACATCAAGTTATACAGTTATCCTTCTTTTTGTCAATGCAAAAGTAAATTGAATAATTGATGTGGTGCTGATGATTATTTGTTGATTGAATTGAAATTAAATGTTTACGTAATCGATGAGTTAGAATGAAGGAAAGAAATGTTTAATTCTACGCTACTACCGAATTTATAGACAACAGATATTAGATCATATTCTTTAGATAAATTGATAGATGTTATTCACCGAGTACAGTTTGTGTCCGAATGGACGTCACTTGCAGTGGCAGAGTATGTAAACGAAATGAGCTGTAACTTTTGTTTGCCTTTATGATGCAAGTTTACTTGAGGATGGTTCGACAAATTACCCATGCTAATTAATTAAACTAAATTAAATTAAATTATATTACTTTATTTAGTGAACACCAACATTATACAAACCATTTACAGAAAATAAACAATAGGTAAGAACTGAAGCAAGATAAGTGTTATTTTATAGGTGTAGACTACATGACCGTTTCTTGGTGGTCATGTATTTAACTAAGGCGAGTTAACAGTAAGATAATAATATTGATAATAACAAAAATGATAATAGTATTGAATTGAAAATTAGAGTGCATCTGAAGAAATCAAATTAATTGAAGCCTTTTGAAACTTGCGAATTTCACTTGTGAATAAGTCAATGTCATAATTATTATAAATATTCCTAATTATGCGAATAATTCTAGTAAGTGGTACCTTTTTCGAGGTTAGAATAACATTGTGCGTCATTGAGAATTCTGAACCATGATGATCTAGGTAATTTGGATGGAACGAAAAAGTTGAGTTGAGAGAAAATATTAGAAGCGTCAAGTAATCCATTGGCAAGCTTGTAAAGAAACGAGAGGTCAAGCATTCGTGTTCGATTCGATAGTGACATCTTGAAGTGCTTTAATTATCTGCGTAGCTTGGAATAGTTTTGCCCAAATTGTATGGGAATGTTCTTACATAGCATCTTTGCTATGAGAAGCATTTCTGAGCACTTTCGAGTCTCTTGGAATACACATCATCCACATCAATCCGTATGGATTCTAAACAGCACTGCGGTGCTCCAAACCACTGCGGACCAATAAGTTTAGCTTAGCTTAAATTAAGTTAGGATGATAGGTTAGGGTAGGTTACATATCTCTCCGGCTTCCCGTGGCCGGATGGGTGAGACGAAGGTCTTTCCACACGTTAAAAAAGGGTAGGTTAGGTAAGGTAAAAAAAAGGTTAGGTAAGTCTAGGTTAGAGTTATAATCTGTTATGTTATGAGAGAAATTGTTTAACCAGTATGCTTAGTTGAATTCGTATTAAGCGTGGCTTAATAAGGTCTCTTTATCTGTAACAGCCGTGACTGTTTAAATTGTCTGAAGGTCAAATGTTTATAGTAGAGATCAATGCGGCCTTTCGCATGATGGTGATGAGGCAGTTGGGCCAACACAATGCTTAGTGACACATGGGGTGGGAACGCTTGGTATAAGCGTGTCCTGTGTGGTGTGACAACGCTCAATGGAGACGTTGGAAGTTTGAGGAAGGGTCGATGTTGTGTGTGTACTAAGCAAAGTGATTAATTTATGGACAAGAGTAATTTGATGATGTTCTCAGCTTTGAGTTTAATGATGATGATCAACCTTCAGCCATTTTTCTGTGTGTTGAACTGTGACATAACGTGTACAAATCCAGGTTGGATAGTAGTTGGAACTGTTTAAATACTGGTTGGACAATAACAAAAGTGTTGAATACTGAATGGTAAAAGCGGTTTAAAATATTTTGAAGTTTATTTTGAAGGAATTATGATGATATAATGTTAGGATTTGATGTGATGTTACTTGTGGTTTACGTTGAAAATTGAGCAGTTTAAATGAGAGACGAGAATTTATAACGCCTTTCGATTAACTTATTGAGGAATGAGTTAGGAAAGAGTTTGTTTCTTTATGGAGCATAGTCGATATTCGAGTTGTGAAATTTTATCTGGGATTATGAGCACACACACAAAAACATACCCACACATTACACATACACTTCCCCTACTTCATGAAGTCAGAATAGCCGAACGAAATACTGTGTTGATATTGTGTTTACAGAATGATCACACGAGGACGTGTGAGTCGTCAGCAATGGCCGACAGTGAGTCAAACGAACGAGATGCTTTGATTCGGTGACGACGCCGCGACCGCGACGTACCAAACGACCCTACGCGTGACGTGAATATTTTAAAATCGCACAAATAATAATTTGGTAGCTCCGTGATAAAAAAAGTGTTGTTATGGAGTTTCTTCCACTGCTTCTTCTCCATAGCGGAAACACATAGCGAAGCAGTGATTGTGCTAAAAAAATGAACTGATGATATTTTTGCGGGATTTTGGGCAACAACAAGCTTTGTTGTAACTTTTGGCAGTAAAGTAAAGGAAAGTTAATGAGAATGCCTGTAGGTCATGTACCAGTCGATTTGATTTTAATAATGAGCTTATTGATGAAGTAAGAAAACATGGGAACTCGAGTCAGTAACTTTGCAGCACCAGTGGCAATTATGTAGTCGTAGCCCGTTAGAAATCGGTGTCTCTTGGGGCAGCACAAGTAGTCCGTGGGTGCGCGATGCGCGTTTTGCTCTGGTGAAGGTGGCGTTGTTCACTTGGTATGCGTATGGCACCAGTGGAGATTATTGGTTGGCTTTGAAAGCCGTGGGGATTGAGGAACTCACTCGAGATTCAGAGATCGTTCAGAATTTTTGTTGTTACTTTTGATAGTTGAAGTTTACGACTATGGTACGTGGCTCAGGTTAATTAATTCAAATTCGTAATGGTTTTTGAAGATCTTGTTTTATGTTACGTTCGTTCAAAATGACGCGATTTCGTACGATTCACACACGAGGACGTGTGTCTTGTCAGAATGGCCGTGTCGGCATGTAGTAAAATAAGTTCTTAGTAATCTATCAAAATTAAAAAAAAAGGAGAATTGACATTACGGTAGACAGATAGGTATAGGATCGCGAAACCAAAGAAAATCTAAATAACGTAGAATCAATGAAACCGGGTGTTATCAGGCAATAAACGAAGAGTATCCTTGTGCCTGTCGAACAGTGTGTTTTATTTAGTATCCTGGCAGTCCTGACATATAACTACGCCCACAGAGAGAGATCTATGTTCATAGTACTGAAGTGCTCTTTGATACATGGTTTACAGAGATGATCTGAACATACGAAAGCATACTCTCCAATCTAGCCTTCTACGATATATAGTAAACGCTCGTGTGATCTGCATCGTCACCGTCGCGCCGATTTACCAAACCACTAGACACGTTCTTAGAGATAAATTGCTAGCTGCGAAAAGCGTATTCGTCCGTGACAGCAATCTATTACTAAGTCATGTCTAAAATGATGCGGCGTCAGCCAAGCGGCGCGCGGCGGTCCGTGTACACAGCATAGCGGCGCAGTGCGGCGGTCACGGTCCCATATACACGAGCGCTAACAAAGTAAATTTAGGTCTACAGACTACAATCAACATGGACACCCTATTCTAAACAAAAATAAAACTTTACCTAAATACTCACCTGTGAAAAGATACGCCGCTTCCTTTGTATGATTCACTTTTGCATTCTTTCACGCAACATGTGAGAACCATTTCTATATATTTAAACACAATTATAACAATGTAATTACGATTTTTCACCACGTTTAGGCACTACGCATCACACAGTTGACACAAATAATCACAATCGCCATATTGATTGACGACGCCTAGTGTTGCATATTAAATATTTTTAAAACTACCATAACGCCGACTACAAAACGAAGCAAGTGATTTACCACGGTTTAAAATAATACAAATGCTATGGACATCATTAAATAAATTTAATTAAATATTTAAATTAAGTAAATATTTTGAAATAATCTCGTCAACTGGGAATAAAATATATAATGATATTCTACAACATGATAAAATATTTTACATTGGCAGCCCAGTAGACAGAGACGCACTCCATAATAGGGGCGTCTCGCTCAGACCGATTTTCCGTTTAGCGTAATGGCATAGGAAAGTAAACTTTATTGTAACCGCATAGAATTCCGTTTACATTGTAATAATTTTATAGTGCACAATCTTGTTCTTGTTATAAAATCTTTGTCAAATATTGACAAAAACCAAACATGCATTTGACTCTGTCAATTTGACATTGACAAGTTCGGAACGCAGTAAGATACGTTCGGATACACTACACGCTCAAAAGTTAATGAAAAGGCGCGTTCATAAATTTTTAAATTAAAAGATTGCTTTGTTACATTTCGATGTTGAAAATATAGTATTTTTGCGTACTATATGTTTCTTCAACAGTATATAGTACGCAGACCCGAAATATAGTACAATACTATATATTATAGTACGGTTGGCAACCCTATTCTGAAGATTCATTACTCCCACCAACATCAGTATGTAGGATTCGCCGGTATAGGATGTCGGAAAGTAAATATTAAATTATAGGTAAAAATAAGGAGTGTATTAGAGCGATATTATAAAAGCAACGATCGAGAAAAAATTTTAAAACCAAGGAATGAATAACAACGTTTTCGTAACCAAGACGACCCGTGGATGGCCGTCCGATAGCGTACGAGTGTGCCCGATCGCTCCCGAACAAAGCGAGCACGCAATGTTGTTCGGCAGTGATCGGGCGACTTCGCGGAGCCCAGCGAAAAGCGCATCGGATGACACGTTACTATATAAAAGGGTCTGTTTGTCCGACCGAATTATATATAGTAAAATTATACATTAAAATTTAGATTACAAAGGTATAAAATAAAATGTACAAAATAAAAAATCGAGTAGCTCCGCTACATCACCCCCCTCCTGAGACCGTCCTACGGGCGATAATAGTCGGGAAATCTTACCCTACGTCCCGACCTGGTTGTTTTGACAGTGTTGTCTCCAGCCCGAGGTGTATCTTGGTGCGGGGTGTGTGTGGAAGTGTGACTGTAAGTGTGAGAAATGTTTTGTGCTTGTGAGGGTTGTGTGGTATGAGGCGTATGAGTGTGAGTCTGTGTGTAATGAATCGTGTAAGCGGGTTTCAGCCTATCTATGGACACCGAGACGGTTTTGCCTCTTACCACAATTTTAAAAACTTTGTCACTTCTTTGCACGACTTCATGAGGTCCTGTGTATGGAGGTTTGAGAGCACCAGCTACAGTGTCATCGCGAAGGAAGACGTGAGATGCTGTAGCCAGCTCCTTAAAAACGAATGGGGACCGACTGTTGGAATGACGTGATGCTGGAGAAGGCTTTAACCTATTAACAAACACGCGCAAGCGGGACGTGTAATCCGTCAAGTCGTGATGCTCGTTCTCAGATGGCAGAAAAAAATCTCCTGGGAGGCGTAATGTCTCCCCGTATACCATCTCTGCGTCGGATGACTTGAGGTCCTCCTTAAAGGCTGTCCTAATCCCTAATAGAACTAAGGGAAGCGACTCAACCCATGTACAGTCTGCGTGGCAGGTTATGGCAGCCTTGAGCTGTCGATGGAACCTCTCCACCATACCGTTCGATGCGGGATGGTACGCCGTAGTGTGTCGGTGGTCAAAACCGACTATTTGTGACAATGCCTTAAACAGTGATGACTCGAACTGTCTTCCCCTGTCAGTGACAATTTTAACAGGGCACCCAAAACGAGAGATCCAACCACTTAGTAAGGCCTTCGCCACTGTTTCGGCGGTTATGTCAGCAATTGGTATTGCCTCAGGCCAACGAGTGAACCGGTCGATGGCTGTGAGGCAGTACCGTAGACCTGAGGAAAGTGGCAGTGGACCGATGAGGTCGATGTGGATCACCTGGAATCTGCCCTGGGGTACATTGTAAGTACCTAACGGAGTAGAGACGTGTCTCGTGACCTTTGAACGCTGGCACGCTAGACAGCTGCGCGCCCACTCACGACAATCCTTACGGATGCCTGGCCACACGTATCGCTCACTAACCAATTTGACAGATGCTTTGGCTCCGGGGTGACTCAAGCTGTGTAGTGACTCGAAAATCTGACGTCTATGAGTCTCGGGCACATAAGGGCGAGGAGAGAGGCCACTTACGTCGCAAAACAAAGAAGTGTTTGTGCCAGGCAGTTTCACCTTACTGAGTTGCAAGGACGTGTGACCGTTAAGGAGCTGTCTCAGCTCTGTATCACAGTCTTGTGCGGCTGCTAGTGTCTCGGGATGAATTGGTTGCACGACTTCATCTATTCTGGATAGGGTATCCGCAACCACGTTCAGTGAGGAGTGCGTTCAGTGGCGCTTGGTGTTTCGCCGCATCCGGGATGAATCTGCGGTAAAAATTAAGCATGCCCAAGAATCTGCGCAACTCCTTGACGGATCTGGGCTGTGTAAAATTTTTGATCGCCTCCACCTTATCTGGTAAAGGTTTGGTGCCATCGGCTGAAATTTTGAAATTTCGTAGCCTAGAAAACGTACCTGTGAAGCACCGAACACACACTTGCCAGAGTTGAGGACTAAGCCGAAATCTCGCAGCCTAGTAAACACCTCATGCAGGTGTTTCTCGTGCGTCTCCTGATCCGCTGAAAAAATGAGGATGTCGTCGATGTAACAGTATACGAAGTCTAGCCCTCGCAACACCCCATCGACGAACCGCTGAAATGTCTGGCCAGCGTTGCGAAGGCCAAACGTCATATACGGAAACTCGTATAGGCCGAATGGTGTTGTGATGTCCGTTTTCGGCACATCGGACGGGT
Source organism: Thymelicus acteon (assembly GCA_951805285.1). Classification (NCBI taxonomy): domain Eukaryota; kingdom Metazoa; phylum Arthropoda; class Insecta; order Lepidoptera; family Hesperiidae; genus Thymelicus; species Thymelicus acteon. The sequence goes on along the minus strand of OX638214.1, from coordinate 23,804,047 downwards.
TGATAGGCACCTGGTTGTAAGCTCTGGTTAAATCAAGAGTGCTGAAAACCTTACAACCAGCAAGACTGTGAGCAAAGTCCTGAATGTTACGGAGTGGGTATTTATCCGGAATGGTGCGTGCGTTTAACCTGCGGTAGTCCCCGCAGGGTCGCCAGCCGTTTTTCTTTGGCGCGAGGTGAAGAGGAGATGCCCATGGAGACTCGGAAGGTCTGCAAATGCCCATCTGTAACATCACCTCAAATTCGGCTTTGGCTATTTTCAATCGATCAGGCGCCAGCCTTCGTGGCGCGCATGATTCAGGCGGTCCAGGTGTTGTGCGTATGTAGTGTAGTGTATCGTGTTTGTGTTGTGTGCTGTTGTTAAATCCGGGTGGTCGGGTGATGTCGGGGTATTGAGCTAGTATACCGTGATATTGTGTATCACCAGACATAACCCGAACTGAAGAAACACTATCAAAATTTTTGGCGAGTGAAGCCGTGGTCGTAAGCTTAGTTGTACCGTCAACCAGTTTTTGATTTCTTATATCTACAATTAGGTTGTAGTGGGATAAGAAATCAACGCCTATTATCGCCCGCGTTACGTCGGCTACAATAAACCGCCAAGGAAAGTCGCGACGCAAACCTATATTTAATAACAAATTTGTATACCCGTATGTATTAATAATTGATCCGTTTGCGGCACACAAATCAAAGGTTGTTTTCTCGCGACGTTCCTTTAGTGCAGCGCGAGGAAAAACACAAATGTCACTACCTGTGTCCACTAAAAAAGTAGTTTTAGTAGTTTTGTCCTTCACAAACAAGCGACCGCCAGAAGGGCAGGCGTCGGTCGCCATATCACACTGCCCTACATGTTTCCCGACTTTGAGAAATCGCACGGTTTAACACACGAACGCGCTTCACTACCGAACTTATAATGGTACCAGCATAGCGGGTGTTTGCGGTACTCCGAGCTGGACCGTGACCTTGACCGTCGCCGTTGTTGGGATCTGGAGCTGTAGCGCGGCCGCGATCGGGATCTACCCGCGTAGTGGTGCGACGCACGGCTGTTCTCGTCGACCTTCAGAGCCAGCTGCTCCACCATCTTCTTGAGCTCGGCGATCTCAGCCAACGGGTTGTTGAAAGACGTCGCCGCAACGTTGCACGGCGTGACAATCTCGTGGACGTTATCCGCGAGATCGGCGAGCTGTTCGGCTGAGAGGGTTGGCTGTGAAACCAAAACGCTTTGAAGGTTGCTAGGCAGACGCTGGCACCAGATGGTCTTGACGAAATCCGACGGAACCGAGGGACCAGCCAGGTCCTGGAGGTGGCGGAGAAATTGTGACGGCTTCCGTTCTCCCAGTACCTCGTGTGTAAGGAGCTGTCGCACCTTCTTCTGGTGTGAGGCGGACAGTCGTCGAATCAGCTCCGTTTTAATTTTGTCATACCGATTGTTAGCGGGTGGGTTAACAATAACGTCCTTTACCTCTTTCGCGTGCACCAGGTCCAGGTTAATAGTTACCTGAGTGAATTTTGTAGCATCGTCTGTGATCCCGTAATTAGCAAATTGGCTTTCTAAAAGCGCGAACCACATCTCCGGGTCTTCCGGAGAGAATGGTGGCACTTTCAAGTGGTACCGGGACTTCGGTGTCGGTCGTACCACATCGTCGTCGTCACGTTGTTCGTTACGTTGTGCTGATGTGGGAATTTTCATAAGAACTTTCTTACGGCGCCGCGTGGTCATGTAGGCGCCCTCTTGTGAGGCCGCAGTATGTGCCTCATCGCTGCCCATGTCGCTCATGTTACCGTGCTCCGTTTGGGTCACCAGTGTAGGATTCGCCGGTATAGGATGTCGGAAAGTAAATATTAAATTATAGGTAAAAATAAGGAGTGTATTAGAGCGATATTATAAAAGCAACGATCGAGAAAAAATTTTAAAACCAAGGAATGAATAACAACGTTTTCGTAACCAAGACGACCCGTGGATGGCCGTCCGATAGCGTACGAGTGTGCCCGATCGCTCCCGAACAAAGCGAGCACGCAATGTTGTTCGGCAGTGATCGGGCGACTTCGCGGAGCCCAGCGAAAAGCGCATCGGATGACACGTTACTATATAAAAGGGTCTGTTTGTCCGACCGAATATATATAGTAAAATTATACATTAAAATTTAGATTACAAAGGTATAAAATAAAATGTACAAAATAAAAAATCGAGTAGCTCCGCTACAAGTACATTTATCCGCTAAAAGTTTATACATTTATCCCCTTTTGAATTGTACATTAAAATTAGAAGTATAGTAAAACGGGTTACTTATATTGTTTTTATTAAATAATATTGCTTGACAATAATATAATTAGTCATCATTACTTAAACTCTAACTTCACCTATGTCCTCTGTGAGACAATCACACATTATTTTGTATTTCAGCAGTGTGATCTTCCTCAGCTGCACAATTTGAATCATTTATTGTCCTTTTATACCACTATAGTTCATCTAAGTCATCCCCAAATTGTTTCTTTAGCAAATTTGTTATATCCAGCCTTGGCCAAAAGTATTAGGCACCCCAAACTTTTCTTAAAATAACGAAAAACATAACTTCTACTTTCTAAATCTATTCATTTCTATAATAATAATATAGAGAGAACCTAGAAAGCTTAAAATCTAGTAGGTCCACCTTTTGATTTTATAACAGCACTAATTCGGTCCGGCATGCTGCATACTAACTTCGTACACTCGTTTCTCGAATGCTCTTTGATTCTTCGCTTTAAAATGCCCCAAAGATGCTCAGTTGGATTGAGATCTGGGGACTGGGCAGGCCAATCCAACAAGTCAATGTTGTTATCAGAAAACCAGCACATCGTAGTCGCTGACTTATGACAAGAAGCATTGTCTTGTTGGAATATGACCCCGTCTAGATTGGTGTCGCCGTAAATTCTTGTTAGCGAAGGCATAAGTGCAGTTTCCAGTACTTGTATGTACTTCTCACTGTTCATACGACCTTCGTAAACAAACATTTCGCCAACGCCATCGGCAGCCATGCAGCGCCAGATCATTACGTTGCCACCACCGTGTTTTACAGTAGGTACGACGCAATCTGGATGGTATTCTTCGCCTACACGTTGCCTCACAAAGGTCACACCTGGAGTTACAAATACCTAGTAAAGAGGGGAAAAAAGGCATTAAAAAAAATACCATAGCTTAAATTATTTGAGTGAAATAAATAAGTAGCCTTTCTTAATTAAAATAAAACAACTAAAATGAACTTATCTCAAAGTTAGATTCGTCAGACCACACCACATTAGACCAATCTTCCTCTGTAAAATGTTGGTGCTGTAGAGCCCATTCCAATCGCTTCTTTTTGTTAACTACTGAAAACCAGGGTTTCTTACTGGCTTTGCATCCTTTTAGGCCTACTTTCCCGAGTCGTCTTCTAGCTGTCCGCGAACTTGTTGGCTTTCCAGTCTCATCGGATACGGCAGCAGCAAGTTCGGATGAAGTTTTCTTCCGATCCCTCATTGATTCGCAAATTAATTTTCTGTCCTCGCGCTTCGTAGTCGCATGTTTTCTGCCTGTTCGTTGTTTGTTCTCATGAGTGCCAGTTTGAGCAAACCTTTTAATGGCAGACCGTACAGCGGAACGCGAACATTTTACTAACTTGGCAATTTCTTTTTGGCTCCGTCCTGGCTCGTGTAAAAGTTGGATTTGCACGCGATTTTCCAAATTTCTTTTTGTTTCGGCATTTTATAATAAATTGGTTGTAAATATCGTTGCTAAACAAAAATGACAGCTTGTCTTCCAGATAATACCTCTAGGTAGGTACTGTCTTAAATGTTGTTGTCACAGGGACGAGATAGCATTTAAATTTATAACATAGCAAGCAGTGAATGAATACACATAGTTTACTTGCTACCAGTTAACTAATATACTAAGGCAGACATATGTATCTATGGTAGTGATATTTTTTTTGGGATTCTAGGTAGAAAAAAAAAATAGGTTAAGAAAATTTATAATAAATCATTATAAAGGATTTATAATAATTATTTATATTATTATCAAATAATAATAATATAAATTATTATTATTAAAAAAATATTATTATTATATATAGGAGAAAATTCAACTTTATTATTATATTATTATTATAAATCCTCAAAGTTTAATTTTCTCCTGCATGGAGGGTGGCCGGATTTTTTGTGCAGCCTGCACTTCTGTTGTTGTGTGCAGGCTGCACAAAATAAGCCGACGGCCGGCACCAACTCCGGCGAATATTGCGGCTGTTGGTGCCGGCGGCGCTTTCCGACACCATCCCGTGGCGGCGGCGAAGGACTCGGCGGTGGCGACGGCGAGGGCCGCCGCGGTGGCGGAGATGGCAAATGGCGCGGCCACCGCGGCGGCAGCAGCGGCGGAGATGGCGACTGGCTTGACGCTAGCGACGGACTCCGCCGTCGCGGCGAAGGCGAAGGACTCTCTGGCGGCGATGGCGACGAGCTGAGGCGAGATGAGGGCAGCGAGGGTCTGTTCCGCCGCCCCGGCGGCGACAGGCTCGGCGTCGGCCTTCTTTTTCTATAAATTAGTAAATAATTCTACTGTTGAAAGGTGTTGACGTAACTTACCTAGTTTCATACTGTGGTTTCATTGATGAGTAGTTTAGTTTCGTTGCTTCACAGTTTGACTAATAAATAAGTAAGCACTTAAAACTTTTACAACAATTCACGTAAGTTGTAATAATGAGAATCTCGGCAAGAATCTCAGCGACAATGTCGGCGAGAGCTTCCTTGGGTACACACTCGCAATGTTCTCAATACATTTCTCATGCTCGATGACGATAGACGCAGAAGTAACTTTATAATCTTTGTGTTCGACAAAATCGGTTCTGCTTGAAAATATTCTAGGAATGTCAATTCTAGATCGTTAGTCTAAATCCGGCTCATATTTATGCTCAATAAATACCACAGTTATAACTCTTCTAATCGGCGAGTCGCTCGCGCTACTAAGAAAGGAGTCAACAAGTTCTCATCAGTTCTCGCGTTCTTAGCTCTTTTGTCTCGCGCCAAAAAACAGACAAAAATCAGAGAACAAGGCGAGAACCTGCGGAGATTATGTGAATCGGTTCCACATTCACGTTTCTCGTGTTTTTCTCGCCTTCTCGCGAGATTCTCGCGTGAATGTGGAGCGCGCATAAGCACTAATTAGCAAAATGAAAACTCACAAACTCATTTTTCAAACACAAACCTTTTTGTGCCAGCCATGACGTATTTAAAACGAATAAATTTGACATTTACAATTGTCATAATTAAATCGTTAACTGTCTTTATTATTACAAAATTTTCATTTTACAAAAAAAAATCTGCAGTTATTTCTAATCAATAAATATGTATTATGTTTTTTCCTAATTAATTTAATTTACTTATTTAGTAAAACATTAAAATCTATAAAATATCGTTAATTGAGTAGATCAACAAGGCCGCACACTTGTAAGTTGCTTCCGTAAAATTTATGTACAATAATTATTATCGTGTATTGGTTTGTTTTTTATTTTCCTAATATAAGGTCGTGTTATATAAAGCAACTGCCCGTGTAGGTAGTTATCGTATGTTGTGTTTTTATTGAATAGTTTATTAGTTGTCTATCTATTGTTTCTATTAAGGGTGCCTTTTTATAAAAAGACTAGCTGGCCTGACAGACTTCGTCTTGTCAAAAGTTTTTTTTTATTAAAACTCCGTCTGTCCTATCTTTCAAGTTGGATCAAACTGCACACGGTGTGCAAATTTGATTAAAAGCGGTTAAGTAGTTTAGGAGTCCATCGCGGACAAACAACGTGACACGTAATTTATATATATTCAGATAATAAAAAGTGTAGAAAAATACGTGGACCCAGAAGGGGTGAAAGGCGCTCCGACCCCGCGCATTTCTGTGAGTGCCGACACCTTACTGTGTACATCTCCACCACGATCATAGCCAACAAAATAGCTCTAGATACATCTTACTTCTCGAAGGTTGACTGGTAGAGAATGCTTCTAGCATTAAGTCCGCCTTTGTACCTCTTACATTGTTGTAAGGTTCAAAAGATTAAATAAATAAATTATTAGTTACCTAACAAAATACTAAAAAAATCAACGTTATATCTAAAGGGAGACAGAACAGTGTAGAAAAATACGTGGACCCAGAAGGGGTGTAAGGCGCTCCGACCCCGCGCAATTCTGTGAGTGCCGACACCTTACTGTGCACATCTCCACCACGATCATAACCAACAAAATAGCTCTAGATACATCTATGAATTCTATGACCAACCTAATAGAGCTAATGCTAAATGGACCTAACTTATTAAAATATAAAGAATCAACAATTTTATTATTACGATAATCAACAAAATAAAATCAACAAAAACAATAAAGATATACCAAAAAAAAATATATTAATTGTACATAAAATTTAAAAAAATCAACAAGTCAATAAGAAATATCATTAACTATAATCAAATAGTAAAAGACACTTAAGGAATTATACCTAAACAAAGCGCAACTCTCATAGCTAACCTAAATGTAACTAAGTGAAGAGTTATCTTTATATTGGCAAGGTTATCGAGAGTAGTTACGATATTCACGAAAACATTTAATACATAAACCAGGCTTTTTAAAACAATATGGACAGTAAAAACCGGTGGCTTTGCGAATTTTTCGCTTATCCAAACAGTTCCGACAGTCTTTTCTTTTAGTTTTGCCGTTATTGTTTTTAGGTAACTCTTCTACCACATGTATGGCTGATGTTGATGGCGTCCCCGTGACACGCCCTCCTAGATTAGATATTTTTTTCTCCAATGGTTGAATGTGTAATAAATAAATAAATAAAAATAAAAAAATAAAAAAGCCTTTTATTCCATGTAAATCGATAAAAATTACAATGCCAAAATGTATAATTCAAATTATTCTTTTTTAATATATATTACAATTTATATTACAATTAAAAATTATTTCTAAAATCAATAAATTAAAACTTATCTATGAATTTTACAAAATTTTAATTAACATTAATTGTATTTAAATAATAATTATTCATAAAATGTAAATTATTAAAATTGTTAAATTATTTATTATTATATTGGATTTCAATTTGCGATATATTTATTAAATGGATTTTATTATTTATCATTACATGGACCCCTCTCAGGTAAAGGCCTCTTCCAAATGACACCATCTCTGTCTGTCCTGAGCAATTGACATCCAATGAGGACCGGCTAACCTTTTGATATCATCTTCCCAGTGTGTGTAGGGTCTCCCTACGCGACGTTTACCAGTTGGACCATTCCAGGTAGTAACTCTACTTGTCCATCTATTATCTTGCAGCCGAGCTACATGACCAGCCCAATGTGTAATATGTAAGGAATATTTATTCCTTGATGCGCTATGTGAATCGCTGGACTGCTTTTTACAGTATGATCACGTTGTGTTATTGGGAGATTTTAACATTGATTTATTAAATAAAAATTGTGTAAGTGTTAAAAAATTAATTGACTTTCTTAATTGTAGCAATCTGATGCAATTAGTTGACAAGCCTACACATTTTACCGACAGCAGTGAAACCTTGTTAGATTTAGTCTGTTCTGATGCACCGGTGGCAGATTTACGAGTAGACTTTATTAAAGATTTGAGTAGTCACGCATTTATTATTTGTGAACTTGACATCCTCAAGGATCGGCCCATAAAGAAATGGGTTACGTTTAGACCGCTGACGAACATCGATTCTGATCTGTTCGCCAAAGAATTAAGTAATATCGATTGGGGTAGGCTTGTCTCAATACAAAACGTCAATGACATGGTAGAAGCTTTCAATGATACAATTTTACGCATTTATAATAGACATGCGCCGCTAAAAAAGAGATATGTAAAAGATAAGGGCTACCCATGGATAACCTTCAATATTCAATGTATGATGAGAACCCGAGATGCCGCTCAAACTAGAGCTCGCAAATCAAAATTAGATGGGCATGTCGCGTATTATAGGGAACTTAAAACGATAGTCAATAATGCCATCATAAGTGAAAAAAAGCATACTTTAAATTCTATGTGAACACAAGATTAAGTCAACCAAAGGTGATGTGGAAGCATATTAAAAGGCATGTCCAAATAAAGAGCAAGGATCTATCGCTTCCAGCTCACCTTTCCAATGTAGACGCACTTAATGCGCATTTTCGTAATGTTCCTGGAACCCCAATATTTCATTATCCACATTGACTTACTTTGAATTTCATCGATTCTCCGAAGATTCCTTTCAGTTCGTAGCAGTCACAAATGGTGCGGTAGCCAAAATTCTAAATTCACTACAGTCGAATGCTATTGGATGTGACATGTGACGGCATATCCCTTGAAATGGTGAAACTTCTTCTACCAGATTGTCTTGAGGTAATAACCAGTTTAGTAAATAGATCTTTTGAAACGAATATCTACCCTGATATTTGGCAACAAGCCATTGTAAAGCCACTACCTAAAAGTTCTAATCCTACCTGTATGTCGGACCTGCGCCCTATCAGCATCTTGCCATGCCTATCTAAAATTATAGAAAAAGTAGTTTGCAAGCAACTTACTGATTACCTTGAGTGAAATAATATTCTTCCTTTGAAGCAGTCTGGGTTCAGGAAGTTACGTAGCACCACCACAGCCCTGATAGACGTCGTCGATGATATACTGACAGCACAGGACAAAGGGGAAGGAACGATATTAACACTGCTGGATTTTTCAAGAGCGTTCGATACTCTTGACGTAAATTTACTACTTTCAAAAATGTCGTTTTACGGACTTAGCCCATCCGCAGTGAATTGGTTTAATAGCTACTTTACAAAACGTTCTCAGCAGGTTGTTTTAGACAAGGGGGAGTAAGCATGTCATCCAAAGTTGAGTTAATCAGTCGCGGTGTGCCTCAAGGGTCCATACTAGGGCCTTTGCTCTTTATTTTATACAGTGCGGACATCGTAGACAGTATTGTAAATTGTAATTATCATATGTATGCTGACGACCTGCAAGTATATATTTCTTTCAAACCTTGTGAGACGGCTACAGCTCTGGATAAGTTAAACTTTGACTTAGCTCGTATATCTTCATGGTCTGAGCGTAACGCACTTGTTTTAAATCCTAAGAAGTCTAAATTTATGATTCTTGGGACGCCTACTCAGGTTCGAAAAATTGGTCACAGGTATCCGAAAGTGACGCTGGGTGGTGAGCAAATTCTTAGGGTGTCAGAGGCTCGTAACCTTGGGGTAACAATGGACGAAAGTCTTCGATTTGAGAAGCACATTATGAACACTGTGCGTAACTGCTTCTACAGACGTAAAGTTCTGTACCGCATTAGAAACTACCTTACGGCCACGTTACGTGTTAACTTATGCGAAGCGCTAGTGCTGTCCCTTTTCAACTACGCGGATGCTCTCGTAGGCCCGCGTCTTTTAGCACGCACTAAAACAGTCATACAACGTGTGCAGAACGCCTGCGCTCGGTTCTGCTTTAATGTCCCTCCACGTGCACATGTAACAACATTCCTTAATAGCGCTGACATGCTTAAAATGGAACCTCGTAGGCGACTGCACTTTGCTACTCTGCTGTTTGGTATTGTAAAAAACAAGGAGCCCTTATATTTATATAACAAACTGGCCTTGGATCGCAGCAATAGACCTCGTCGGTTATACGGAGTTCCCAAGTTGCTGTATCCGTCCAGCAGTACAGCAGCATTCAGTGGGAGCTTTAAATATACCGCTACGAAGTGCTGGAATAATTTGCCTCCTCCTCTATGTAAACTGTTCACGGCAAATGCATTCAGACACAGATATAAGCAGTTACTACTAGAAGAGCAGAAGCAAACTTAGCTCAAACGATTTCATAATTATTTATTTGAAAATCAGATCTTATAATTTAGTATTTAAATAAATATTTAAATCTTTATATAGTTTCCTGATCCCTTGCGCCAAGCGTAGCCACCAGATAACAATAATGTATCATTGCTTATTATAAGTACTATTATTTCTTCTGTGATATAATTTAGCTTTATAGCTACCTATGTATTTAATTTATTAAAAATATATTTTAATTTATTAAAATTATTAATATGTTTAAAAAAAGTAAAACTTTTGCCTTCCCTACTCGTTACTACTACAAGTTATTATGTGTTTGTGCACCGTTCCTACCTGATAGCTTTGATTAAACGAATCATACGGAGCAGACAGATGACCGAGCTAATCTCACACAGGCCAGACTGAAAATCGGTGTCGCCTCGAACGACATAAGCCGATTCTGGACCATTTCGAAGGCCTTGCTGCAGCACAGACTTCACTTATTACTGTTTTTGTTCTTTTTTTTTAAGATTAACGGTCTTACGGCCTTATTCATTAAAGGAAAGCTTTGTAGACCTATTTTAGTTACTGCATACATATATATACATATTGCAACAGCAATATGTATAAATTTTATGGTTTGCATATTAGGTCAGAAAGAGACTAAACATTGTACTTCTATAACTTCGCTTGTTTTTATGAATTAGGGGGTGAGTCCCTCAGTTTTTACACGCTTTATATTAGCTTCACCTGTATGTTTGTGTGTAACTTCTCTTTGTTAGAGTTTGTTTGTGCTTTGCTCCTTCGAATAAATGTTTTTTCTTTCTTTCTTCTTTCTTTCAATAAACTTTTAATTATATTCAAACGAAACTTATAAAATGACATGACTGTGCCACTGTCACCAGCCTGTCTCTTTTTTTGTTCAACAAACATGGTGTATGAATTGAATAACATGACTTCCATTACGTGAATGATAACTTTCTTATACCACCTGGTTGATTTAAAAGTACTAGGATAATATGAAAGCATTTGATCTTTTCTATCAACGCCTTTCATGAACTTATTATATTTTGCTATAACATTAGGTTTTCGACAAACCTTACCATATGAATTTCTATACTCAACAAAATTGGAGTCATGTTCAGTGGAAATCATGAGAACATTCCTTTTGTCCCTATAATTTGTGACACATACACCAAGAGCGTTATACCTAGTAAGGAATGTACCTTTATCTATTTTAGTTCTAGTAATAACAGGATTTCTACATCTATTGGCTCTAAGTGTACCAGTAACATACGTGCGGTTTTGAATTAATTTTTCCGCTAATGTTACGGAATTATAATAATTGTCCATATAAAGAGAGTGTCCTTGGTTTAGGTAATCTTCCATAAGCATCATCACTACTTTTTCAGCATGACCTTTGCCCCGAATAGCAACGTCATTTACTCCGCAATACGTGTGCATTTTTTGTGTTGAGCCATTATTTGCATGCGTAAGTACATAGACTTTAACCCCATATTTGTGACGTTTGCCCTTGATATACTGCCTAATCTAACCGACCTCGCCAATGTACGACACTTTCGTCAATAGTTAAAGGGCTTCCAACATTTTTGTATGGAGCCTGGCATACCTACAAGTCCACCATTTTGAAAAAACCTCGATTTGGCGGCCAGTGATGAAACATGTATCAATCGATAGACTAAATGATTATGATCAAAAAGTATTCAGTGATGAAATGTCGGAAGTGGTATACTTTCTGAGATATTAGAGTTCAAAACCATAGAAAAATAAAGTAAAAAACTTTGTTTCGGCGGATATTGATAAAACAAGTGTTAATCGATAGACTAAGTGATTACGATCAAAAAGTATTCAGTGATAAAATATCGTAAGTGATATGATTTCTGAGATATTTGAGTTCAAACCCGTATAAAAATAAAACATTTATAGTAAATTATTTTTTATTTTTATTATACATATTATATTATATATTAAATAAATAAATAATTATAAATACATATATAACATCTGGTTGAAGATCACGGGCGACAACATTCTAATTGCTTCAGGTAGTGCTGCCGGACTTCTTGAAGGAGCTTTGGTAGTCTATTTTCATATGGGTTTCCTTTAAATAGACAGGAGAAGACACATTATTCAAAATAGCATAAAATGTTGAGAGAATTCTGAAGTTTCGCCTGTATCGAATGGGTAGCCATTTAAGTTAGGAATGGAACTGGGAAATGTGGTCATACTTACGTAAGCCGAAGATATATCTAATACTTAATTAAGAAGGCGCTCCAATGTATTCAGAAGTTCCTCTGACAAATCTGTACAACACATAGCATAATCAAGGTGAGGGATGACCAGTGTTTATGGCGATACAGCAATTGAAGTGTACCGGTCACTTTTTTCCTTACCTCAGTTACGTTATGTATTATAAAAATTAAAAAAAATCGTCAAACAAACAACGGGTAGAGATAAAATCGCGGGATGGTACTGCTCATGCATAGTGGGAAAAAGAACCTTGTCCTGTTGTTCCCATATAATGTGTGTTATATGGTTCTTGGCATGGGCTCGACATCAGGAAACATTGCCTTTATCACCAGCGGAATTTTTAAATTCAGTGATTGTCAGACAAGATATAGAAAACTAAGCCAATAATGAATTTTAACTTTTGGTTTAGAGTAATTGCCAAAGCTGTAGCCGCTGGTGGCAAATAAATTATTTATAAAACAACCTAGTAGTTTGCTTTTGCTTTGCTTCTTTTTTAAAGTCAAACCTACCCGTTATTAATAAATCAAGTACCTATGCAGCACATACACATAATTATGGCATAATATACTTATTTTTCATTACTGACCCAATAAATTCAAAATAAGTAAATAATCATTTTTAATGCATTATTTTTGTACGGTTTTGAACTCAAATATCTCAGGAAGTATATCACTTACAACATTTCATCACTGAATACTTTTTAATTGTAATTATTTAGCCTATCGAATGACATATGATTTATCAATGTCCGCTGAAACGAAGTTTTTTGCTTTATTTTTCTACAGTTTTGAACTCACTTATCTTAGAAAGTATATCACTTACGACATTTCATCACTGAATACTTTTTGATCATAATCATTTAGTCTATCGATTGACACATGTTTTATCACTGGCCGCCGAATCGAGGTTTTTTCAAAATGGCGGACTTGTAGGTGTGCCAATTAGGTTCAATGCCCTTTTTGAGGGGGCTTACTAAAGTTTTCATGAGCGAATTAAAAAAATTAAAGATGTGTTTAGTAAATCTATTCGGATCGTTATTACTGAAAGAATTTGGGTCACTTGGGTTATTGAAAGTTAAATTACGAAGTATACTTAAAAAACGGTCTCGGGACATAAATTTAGAAAAATTCAAGGAAAATAAGATGTCAGTGTTCCAATAATCAGACAGTTTATTTACCCTTATGTGACCCATATGAAATAATAATGCTAAAAAAATTCTAATTTCATCCTCATTAGTATCTTTCCAAGACAAAGTTCTACTATTAGGATGCTGGCTTTCTAACAATATGCGCAAAGCGTGAGAATTAATACTATTAATCAATATTGAGAGAAATGTGGGGTTAAATATAAGATTAAAAAATCAAAGAGTGTACACGCTTATGCACAGGGAAAAGAAATTAAAGGTTCTTCTCACAATATAGCTTTATTACCATTGATACAGAGTTAAACGTATATAGCTATTAAATATATTATAGGTACTAGAGTTGATAGCGATCCGCGTGTGAAAACAAACAGAGAGAGCTCTTCAAGGCGCGCAGGCGCTTATATACCGCCGAGCGGGGAGCGGGGTGCGGGGCGGCGCGCCGCTGGTGGCGTGATGTGGTGTGATGCGGAAACCACCAATCGCTGGCTGGGATCCCCGCCTCGCTTCCTTCGCCCCGGGCGGTGGTGTGAGCAGGCGCGAACATACTCCAGGCCGCTGAAAGCCAAGCTTTCAGGATTCTTCTAAGGCAGGGAGAGGACATATTCTGTTGAGTGCCCGTCTGATGGGACCTCTGGACGTGGCTATGTCAGCTACGCGAGGGACTCCGTCCTTGCCCGGGTAGAGTTTCATTACACGGCCCATCCTCCAATGTAGGGGTTGTAGACCCTCGTCCTTGACGAGTACAAGTTCATTCAGCTGCAAGTCGCGCCGGCGTGCGCGTGTTAAGTGTAGCAACCCTACTAATATCTCCTTCGTCAGCTAGCAGAGCAACCTAGATTATAAGTTAGACGTAAGCATAATTGTTTAGTATATAAGATGAGATCTTAATTAAGATATTCAATATTGTCTTAACTTCAATAAGCATAAAACTCTGTTACTCTTGTCCGTTTGAATAAATAAATTATTTTTTAAATTAAATCAGTTGTCAGAAACTTAATTGGCGCAGCCGGTAGGATCCCTTCAGTTGGGATTTTCAACTCATCTCACCGTACGTTTCAACGTTTTGGAAGGGATCACCGAACAAACAAATTTATTAAGAAGAAGACAACGACCAGGCGGCAGAACTAGAGACAATATTCCAAGGAACATGGGAGTAGCGACGGGTCTGTGAGTAAAACTTTTCACTTTCCTTTCTGTTTTCCTAAATAATTCCTTGTTTTATAGTGTATTATTTGGTGTCTTTCATCGTATAATTTTTACCAAGTTATATAACGTCGGAAGAATATAGACATACTCATTCTTGTAGTTAGGATTTATCATACGTATAAATTAATAAAATTAAATAGTCCGTTTTCATAGATTTTCTTAGCTAGAATTAGTTATCGACGATCAAATCTTCGCCGATTTTTTTACTGTCACGAATACAAATTTTCGCGATAGATATTTAATATTAATTTTTGTCTATATAAATTGTACTGGTTTATTCTGAAATTTCAATTTTAGTTTTATAACGTTCTTTTATAGTTTTATAACATATATTATCTTCGCGAATATTTGCGGAAATACCAGTTTCCAATTCTAAGTTTTTTTTTTTTAATACAATGGAAAAAATTACTCACGTACCTTTAGATATTGTTAAAATCATTCCTGAGTTCAGTGGAGAAACAAGACTTCTTCCCCTGTTCGTCAAAAAATGCGAATATATTCTGCGTAATTACATGGGTTCCGCAGCTCAAAACGAATATCTATTCCATGTCATCACGAGTAGACTAAGGGGCGAAGCCGCGAGTATAGTAGGTGAAAGGGATCATATTCAAAACTGGGACCAATTGAAACTTCTATTAAATCAAAATTTCGGAGACCCCAGGACTGAAGAATGTCTCTCCATGGAACTCGAAAACTTAAAAATTAATCAGGGCGAAAGTTATTTAGAGTTTTGTCATAGGATTCAACAACTAAGAAGCATTTTATACGCTAAGTTAAATGAAACTATTACCGAACCTACATTATTAACAGCAAAACAAAATATTTATGCTCACAGCGCATTAAACGTTTTTCTTTATAATTTACCCGCGTATTTAGTTAGGCTTGTTCGCCTAAGAAATGCTTTGACCCTAGAAGACGCATTAAAAGCAGTCTTAGAAGAACAAAATTTTCAGCTTGTGTATAACGCTAAAAACAATAAATTCAATAAAAACAATCGAAGTAATTTTAGTAACATTCCTAGCACTAGTTCCCCCAACAATAATTACGGCCAATCGTTACCTTATGTACCCCAGAACAATTTTAGAAATCATAGTCAAAATAATTTCAGACCAAATTTTTCTTATAATAATAACGTATCTTCTTATAATAACATACCATTTCGTAATTATTCAAACAATAACTTCAGTAGGTCACCAGGCCCATCACAATCGCATAGTCAACACCTGCCGGACAATGCACCACGTCTGACACAGCATACTCCGGACAATGCTCCGCGTCTGAGACAGCATAGGCCGGACTTTGCCTCACGTTTGAGGCAATCGGAGACAACGGACTCATTTACACCGTCACGTAATAATACCGATGTAACTATGCGAACGGCCAGTACTAGACGTAGTAATAACACTAGTAATAACTTAAATCTCACTAGCTATAGAGACTCGTACGACGAAAACTTTGAAAATAACGAAGAAAATTTTCAAATAGGGGCCTCAGAAAAAGGGAACGTATAAAAATAAATTGCGATAGGGCTAATTTACCACATATTTCTATACCGGAATTACAATCAGTTTTTATGATAGATACTGGTAGTTCTAGATCATTTATAAGCCCCGAAAAGGCGTCAAAGTACTATAATAACTACAAAACTTTTGAACCCTTCGAAGTAATTAGCACCCATGCTTCTAGCAAACATAACGAAGTAGTTCAGATTCCGTTGCCAAAATTTTTTAGATGTAATGAAAAACATAAATTTTATATTTATAATGTAGATAAAAGATACGACGGTCTGATAGGTAGCGATTTATTAAAACAGTTACATGCAAAGATCGATATGAGTTCACAAACTTTAGTTACGAATAAGGCTAGTATTCCTATTATTTATACCCCACCAATGAGGGAAATTTATGAGGTTCCCTCGAGAAGCGAGGTACGGGTAAAACTTCCGGTTAACTTACTAAACGGTGAAGGAATTTTAGGATATAAGCAGTTTATAGAAGGATTGAGAATGCCAGCAGCATTGGTTAAATGTTGTAATGGGTTTGCGACAACAGTTATTCAGAATTACTCAGAGAAAAACTTAACTCTTACAGTAACGGGTCCTTTTAAAGTTGAGCCATACGAATCAACCTCTATTAATACAAATTTTACTTCTAGAAATAATGAGCAGATAGAGAATTTATTATTAGATAATTTAAATAAACTTAGGCTAGATCATATGAACGAGGAGGAAAAATTAATAATAAGTAATTTATGTAAGGAGTATAAAGATATATTTTACTGTGAAGAGATACCCCTTTCCTTCACAAATAATGTTAAGCATAAGATTAGAACTAAGAATGAGGATCCCATCAACATCAAAGCTCATAGGTTGCCACCGTCACAAATAGCCGAAATCAAGAATCAGGTGAATAAATTACTAAGTGACAACGTAATCCAGGAGTCACATTCTCCTTGGAGTGCTCCCGTTCATTTAGTCCCGAAAAAATTAGACGCCTCAGGAAAACAAAAGTGGCGAATGGTAGTGGACTACAGACGGTTAAATGATATTACCACGGATTATAAATACCCTTTACCTAATATTAATTACTTGTTTGATATGTTAGGAAAAAGTACGTATTTTTCCACATTAGACCTAGCTAGTGGGTATCATCAAATAGAAGTCGAAAAAGAGGATAGGGCCAAAACAGCATTTAGTACACCGTTCGGACACTACGAATTCAATAGGATGCCCTTCGGCTTAAAAACCGCCCCGGCGACTTTTCAAAGAGAAATGGACAATGTGCTACGAGGACTACAAGGAATTCATTGTCTAGTCTACTTAGACGACGTAATCATCTTCTCAAAAAGCTTACAGGAACATGTACAAAAGTTAAAAGCCGTTTTCGATAAATTTAGAGAAACCAATTTAAAAGTTCAGTTAGATAAATCCCATTTTCTTAGAAAAGAAGTTCTCTACCTAGGACATACCATCACAACCGAAGGATTAAAACCTAATAATGATAAAATAGAGGCGATTTTAAAATACCCGGTACCAGAAACCGTTACACAAATCAAAAGTTTTTTAGGGTTGATAGGTTATTATAGGAAATTCATAAAGGATTTTGCCAAAATTACTAGACCTTTTACAGCATGTTTAAAGAAAGGACGTAAAATTGTCAAAGATGAAGAATATATCAATTGTTTTGAAACGTGTAAAAAGCTTTTAACCAATGCACCTTTATTACAATTCCCAGACTTCTCAAAACCCTTTGTGTTAACCACCGATGCATCAAATTTTGCAATCGGAGCCGTGTTATGACAAGGCCCAATAGGATCCGATAAGCCGGTAGCTTATGCCAGTAGAACTTTAAGCGATACGGAAACTAGATATAGCACTATAGAGAAAGAGTTATTAGCGGTTATTTGGGCAGTTAAACATTTTAGACCATATTTATACGGGAACAAATTTACCATTTATACAGACCATAGGCCTTTAGCGTGGCTATATTCCCTAAAAGAACCTAATTGCAAACTAACTAGATGGCGGTTGCGTTTAGAAGAATATGATTTCGAGATATGCTATAAAAAGTATTTCCTAAATAAGGAAGTACTAGAACTAGTAAATTCTACAACATTTCTCGGCATTACCATAGACTCTCGACTACAATGGGGTCCTCATATTGAAGCCTTGTCAGGGAGGCTCAGTTCCGCTGCTTATGCTGTTAAGAAAGTAAGGCTCTTAACTGATGTAGAAACAGCAAGATTAGTTTATTACAGCTACTTTCACAGTATAATGTCCTACGGTCTGTTGTTGTGGGGCTCAGCTGCAGATATTGAGTCAATCTTTGTATTACAGAAAAGAACAGTTCGCGCTATTTACAACCTCAGGCCTAGGGACTCTCTTAGAGAATTGTTTAAAGAAATAAATATACTAACTGTTATTTCACAATACATTTTGGACAATATTATGTATGTTAAAAAATACTTTGATACTTTTCTTAAAAAGAGTGATGTTCACAATATTAACACAAGAAATAAGGCTAGACTGATTGTGCCTAGTTTTAGACTCAGCAAAACTGGTGGCTCGTTCATGGGGAGATGTGTAAAAATCTATAATAAAATCCCGTTAGAATTAACAGAAATGCCATACTGTAAATTAAAAACTCATGTAAAAGGTATTCTCATGAAGAAAGCATAATAATAATAATAATAATAATATGTTTATTTGCAATAAAATTGGTACAAATATGTTGTTGTAAACTTAATCTTAATCCTCAATTTTAACCACAGTGTGGTATGCAAATACAAAGATACAAAGTCAACATTAGTAATTTACCTTATTCATGCAGTCCATTCCAATTCATTATATAATGAGTCAATATAATATCAAATGTTTCTTATTAATTAAAATAAACTAAAACTAAACTTATAACATCATTTTTACATCATCCACAAAACATAAAAAATATCATAACCTAAAATGTCAGTCACAGAGTTACATGTCAGTCGCTAATGTCAAAGCAAAGTATGATCTAATTAATGATACCAGCTAAATCAAAATTTACTACTACATACACATAATAGATTATGCATAATTTATTCAATGAAATTATGTAATTAAATTCAATTTATTAATTTTATACAGTGTCAAAATGTTTTATAATGTTTGCCTTTCAATAATTCTTGTATAGAATAATATGATTTCTCCAGCAGAAATAATTTTAATTTGCTTTTGAGAGATTTTTCTGGAAGTACTGTGATGCTTTGTGGTATGGCATTAAATACTTTAACACACATGGCATAACAATTTTTGTGGTATAAGGCAGTATTTGAGTTTTTGCCGTATACCAGTCTACTTCCGTTTCTCGTATTGCGTGGATACACTTCACTTGCCTTTTTAAATAGCTCAGGATTATTCTTGACATATAGCACCAATTCAAAGATGTACAAGCAGGGTAGTGTTAGGATTCCTAAAGTCTGGAATATAGGTTTACATGAGTCTGTCCATGCATACCCATAGATAGCACGCACACATTTCTTCTGAGCAAGAAATACTCGGTTTATCTCACTAGAGTTACCCCATATTAGAATGCCGTACCTAATGACCGATTCAACGTAGGCGTGGTAAGCAGTGAGTGCTGTGTTAGGTGAGGATGTTTTACGTAATCTATTGAGAACGTATATGAAACTATTTATTTTACTGCACACTTTATCTATATGAGCCTTCCAGTTACATCTATTGTCAATTTGTAAACCTAAAAATTTAATATGTTCTGCCTCACTAATTTCTTGGTTTTTGTAGTGTAAACTTAATTTTTGGATATTTTTTTTGTTGTTGTTCCTAAATTGTAGAAAGCTAGTCTTACCTATATTTATATTTAAATTATTATCATAGAGCCATTGTATTACTAAGTCAATTGTATGATTTATGTCCGTTTGAATATTATTTGTCATTATAATTGATATATCGTCAGCGAAAAGTATACATTTCTCTGAAATAATGTCTGGAAGGTCATTAATATATAGCAGAAATAGTAGTGGGCCAAGTACACTGCCTTGTGGCACACCGTATTTGTTTGTCCTAAATTGTGATTTATATGATATTATTTCAGAATTTTTATTGACAGACTGTATATCAACACATTGTCTACGATCACTCAAGTAGCTTTGTATCCAGTGAAGTGCAGGACCTCTTATCCCGTAGTTTTCCATTTTTTGTATCAAAAGTTCATGGGAGACAAAGTCGAACGCTTTGCTCATGTCAAAAAACACTACAACTGGTGTAAGGTTAATATCTACCATATCAATTACCGTGCTTACAAGATCGTAACATGCGTTTGTAGTTGACTTATGTCTTTGGAAGCCATACTGTTCAGCCTTAAGTATATGAAACTTTTTAATGTATTCGGTCAATCTGAGATGCATTGCCTTTTCGAAGATCTTTGATAATATGGGGATAAGTGTGATAGGGCGATAATTATTCATTTCTTCTTTGTTACCTTTTTTATGCAGTGGCTTTACAATTGATAGTTTAAGCGCTGTAGGGAACCAGCCATTTTCAAAGGATGCATTTATTAGGTGCTTTAGAATAGGCGATATTTCTTCTTTTGCAAGTTTGATTATTTTCGTCGATACCTCATCTATTCCTTCGGCATTAGTGTTGTTAAGTGATGAGATAATATTTTTTACGTCATTAATGGTGAGTGGTCTTAAAAAAATGCTACCAGAAATGATATTCTTATTTGTGTTTTTAAGACAGTGTTTATGTTGGTTTGTCATTTCTAAGAAGTATTCGTTGAACGCGTTTGCAATATCCTTTGGATCGTCTATTATTATATCACCGACTCTAATTTTTTTAATGTAATCTTTTGTTACTGAAGTTGATGTTTCATTTTTTATGACACTCCAACTCGCTTTGCATTTATTTTTAGCATTTGTTACTATTTTAGAATTAATTAGTTTTTTTGATGTATTTACACATTCTTTTAATATTTTATTATATTTTAGATATTTTAGCTTACTACATAGGTTTTTTTCTTTGTAATATTTATATTGTAGCTTCCTTTTAGCTTTAGAACTTTTCTTTATCCCCCTTGTTATCCACTTTTGATTATTCCGTTTGGTTATTCTTATTTTACGTACTGGAAAACATAATTTATAAAGTAATATAAATAAGTCATAGAAATTGTTAAATGCATTTTGTATATTATTAATGCTGTATACTTCTGCTTTAAAAGAAAGACTAGTGAGATAGTTACGGAATTTCAAAATGTTTTCTTCACTGTAGTCACGTTTGTAGATATAATAATTTGCATTAACACTATCCACATTTTGTGCAGGAATACGTAATCCTTGTGCCGTGTTATGGTCTGATAGACCCAAGTTATATATTTCTCCTACAGCATTTTTTATATTACTAATTACGTGGTCAATACAAGAATTTAGCCTGGTAGGTTCGTCAATATGCAGTGTCATGTTATAACTACTAACTGTGTCTAATAATGTTTTCGTCAAATTATCATGTCTAAGTGTATTTATGTTTAGGTCTCCTACTATTACAATGTCTTTTTTTGTATTGTTTGTCAGTCTGGATAACATTGAATTTAATTTGTCAAAGAAAATGTTGATGTCAGCATTTGGAACCCTATAAATACAAATTACATGCATGTTTTGTTTAACTGTAGTGATACCACAACATTCAAATAAATTGTCAATGCAATAATCTTTCAAATAATCTATTTCTTTGTACATTATCTCACGTCCTACTAATATACATGTGCCTCCTCGTTTCTGTCTGCTTTTTCTACAGTAGCAGGAAGCTAGTTCATACCCTTCTAGTTTGATATTGCAAATGTTATCTATGTTCACAAAAGTTTCGCTAAAACAAATAATATCTGGTCGCTTATTTATTTCCTGTAAATCCTGTAACGCTATCTGTATAGGTTCTATTTTATTTAATAGCCCTGCAATATTTTGATGCATAATCCTAATCGAAGTATCGGTATTATGGACGAAAAAGCCTGTTTTTCATTGTGATATATTCGGTTGGCTCAAGTTTTTTAAAATAATAGGGGATCGTGTTCTTTGGAAAGATAGCTGCCATGTTATTGGGTTTGTTAGTGCATGGAATGTCCTTACGGGTTGTCATTTTTTGAAAGTAGTATGGTATTGTTCCTTTCAATGGGGCTATGGATTTTTCAATTTTTGTTTTTTTGTTTACAACCCACCCTGCATGAGCATCTCTGTACTGATTTAGTAAATATTTTTTACTATAGTCAATAAAATCCACCGATGTGTTAATTTTTTTACATATATAAAATTTTTCATTATCTAACATTGGGTAATGATTTAGGTTACAATCGATGTAAGTACAGTTTGGTATATTCTGGGCTATCATCTTAAGTTTATGGTTAAGTTTATGTTCATTGAGGTGTACATTGCGGCAAACACTTAGTAATATGATTGGGCATATGCTACTTAGGTTCTTTAAGACGGTTGAACATTCTATGAAGATCTTCGTTGGATTATTATCATGTTCTCCTAGGCATAGTACCAGTTTGTCTTCATTCGTTAAATTATATAATTTGCAGGTGTTTATGATCTCTTCGGTACTTGCACCAGGTTTTATAAATGATGTGACACTATATCTCTCGTACGTACTGGTCAGTCTTAATTTAATTATAGCTTGTGATAAGCCGCGACATTGTTCTCCACCTATAATAATGATTCTTTTTGTTTGTGGTAAGGTTTCTGTTGACTTGTCCTTATTAGAATTTCCATTTGGGAGGGTTTCTGTGAGATCAATAGTTTTATTATGATTTGGAGTTAATTTTTCCCTTTCCTCGGTTTCTGTACCGTCACTTTTGGCTGTCATTGCTGTAGTTTTTTCAGTACCATTATCAGAGCAGACATCGGAGTCATCTAGCATGAGCTTTCGGAAGCTGTCAGTAAGTTTACGCCTGCGTATTCGTCTTTTCTTTGATGTGGTTATAGAATTTTTTGAGGATGAGATAATCGGGCTTTCATAAAGTATGTCTTTAGTAGTGCGAAGCTGCCTACTTAAGTTTTTAATTTCCTTTTTTAACTCTTGATTTTCTAATATAACATTTTCAAGCTCATTTTGAGTACTACTGAGTTGCAATTTTAGTTCTGATATTTCTGATTTTAGTTTTTCAGCCACGCTTAAGCTTATATGTGTAGAAAGATCTAAACTTCTCGTCATGGGGTCGGATTCGGAACTGCTAGGCGTGTCATTAAATTCATGTAATATTTCTTCAGAATTATGTTTTTGTAATCGTTGCCTAATCGTTACATTACTCATATCATCGTTATTTTCCATCTTGGTCGTTGATATTGATTGTCGCCACCATCAAAGCAGAAAAAATTAAAAAGATAGTTTGTCGTTAATTTCGGTCCGAGTATCCGAATCAATGGAATGTTGATAACACTGACGATAATTTCTCAACTTGCAACACTGGATTTGTGAAGCATCGTCTGTTGACACTCGTGTTATTCGTCAACGTCAAAGTGACATATAAGTTACATGACAACCAATCAGCTGTGTCTGTTTATTAGATTTCGTTGGTGCAAGTGGCGAATGTTCTTCTTTGTTGATATAAGATAATTGTTTTTGAATTGTTAACGGTATTCTAATCGCCCAAATAGTTGTGAATTCTTTTAATTTATGCTAGATAATGCGGAAATTTCCACTCACTTTTATCGCAAACTGTAGCTTGGTTCAGATGTAGGTTATGTGTTCTTGTTTAGTCGATGTTTTTGATGCGTAAGTATTATTTCTTGCATAAAATACAAGGAGCACTGTATACACTTGTTTATCCAACGATTACCGGAAGCGGATATACAAATATATAAAGCGGATATATAAAGCGGATATACATATTACAAAGTTGATGAGTATTTAAATGACAAGACTGCTTGGACATGAGTTTTTTTTATTTTTTTATATTAAATATTGCAATAAGTAGTATTAAGTGCTGTCTGTAACTGTGAGTAGGAAAAAAATTATCGCGGGAGTTTCTTGCCGCTTCTTCTCCCGGGACCACTCACGGTAGGGATTTGTTGAAGCGATGGCGTTAATTGACTTTCGAAAAGTGTTTGTAACAAACCTACTTCGAATAAAATTCATTTCATTTCATTTCATTTCATTTCATTTCAAAGGGACCCCAAAACACCAATGCAGATGCTCTTTCTCGAATTAAAGTTAATGTTTTAGATGATTTAGATTCAATATTTGTTAACACTGATGCTAATGATGAAAGAATTAATGATGTAACTAGGGAATTAGAAGAGTATATAGAAGAACGACAAAGAAATAATGACGTAGAAGATATGATCATACCGGACTCTGAAGACGAAGAGGCAATTTCGATAGACGATGGAGTAACAGCAAATTCAGTTTCCAATAGAGAACATGACGGAATACCTATATTAAATGAGGCCATAGATAGTAAACCTAGACAAATATTAGTTTTTAGATCTTTAGATAAACTTAGAGTTAATGTCAAGTCAAATAACAAACAAAGAATTTTAGAAGCACATATGCCTACAGATAACGAACAAGTAGTTAAAGAATTTATGAAGGAATACATAGATTTAAAACTTAAATATTTCATCTATTTTGATCATCCTTCGTTCAGAAGAACCTTTGCAAACGTCATTACAACATTATATAAGAAAGGTACTATTAGCTTAGTAGAATGTACGGAACGAGTAATTAATTTGACAGGATTAGAAAACGAACAAAGAGATTTAGTTATCAAATACCACGAGGGTAAAACTTGTCATAGAGGTATTAAAGAAACCTTAATGCGGTTAAAAAGACATTATTTCTGGCCAAGTATGAAAGAGACAATTAGCGCTATAATAAATACTTGTGAAGCCTGTAAAAAAATGAAATACGAGAGACACCCGATTAAACCATATATTCCATTAACACAGAATCAAAATTCGCCTTTTCAAGAAATATTCATTGATCTACTTTATATAGAAGGAAATTATTATTTAACTTTAGTAGACGCATTTAGTAAGCTAGGACAGGCAATTAGCATTCCAAACAGAAGTACTCCAGAAGTAGTGAAAGGGCTAATCAAATATTTTAGTATGTACGGTCTCCCAAAGAAAATTAATTGTGATTCAGGTACAGAATTCAACAATGAACTCATTAAAGAATTATTAAGACTTTACAAAATTGATTTACACATAGGTACACCAAACAACCCGACGTCGATGGCAATTGTAGAACGATTCCATTCCACTATCATAGAAATTTACCGGTTAGCTAAATATGATAAAAGCGAACTAGATGCAGCTTCAGTAATGACTTACGCTATAATGGCATATAATAACACTCTACATTCAGCAACCGATTTCACACCTTTTGAAATTGTTTTCGGCCAAACAGAATCAGGTAACGTTTTTGATATCGATAGGGAACAGAATCTAATGCAAAAACTCCTACAAGACCATAGAAAACGTTTCAAAACTTTATATAGTTATGTCGAGGGCAAACTTAAAAATAATAAGGAAAAAGTTAGAGAAGAAAGAGGTGGCGAGGAATTGCCAACAATCGAGATAGGAGATACAGTATATATGAAAAATACTCGCACAAGGAAAGCTAAGAACTTACCTCGATTTGAAAAAGCAATAGTTTCGGGAAAAGTAAAGCATAACACAATACCCGTAGAAATAAATAAAAGAAAAACTAGAGTAGCTGTTAAAAATATAAACGACCTTCGCAGGTTCGTGGTGTTAATTATAACAATAGCGAAGAAATTGAGCGAACTGGACCTTCAGAGCCTACAGCGGAGTCCAGGTATAGCCCCATTCCGGATGGGAGCAGCAGTGATGAAGACTAGCTGCTGGACAGTATTTAAGACCCTAGATTTAAATATATTAGTCGTAGAGATAGAAAATAATGCTAGAGAATACTATAAATTAATAAATAATAATAATACAGAATTTTATAATGAAATTGCAGGTATAGGTAAGCAAATTGATATATTGTTAAATAACTGTAATGATAGGCTCTCCAAAATCGTACCTTCAAGAACCAAACGGGCCCTATTCTCCCCATTAGGTTCTATGATAAAAGTAATAACGGGTAATCTAGATAGCGAAGATGCCATTAAATATAACACGGAGATAGATAATCTGAAAAAGGAAGAACATTCAATAGAGCGGAAAATGTCATTGATGGAAGTTGCTATGGATAATTTCGTCAATATTTCAGACAGTCTTAATTTCAATGCCAAACAATTGAACCTTAAAGCACAGGAGTTAGAATCTATTGCAAACAAAGAAAACAAAATAACGAACCTCTTACACATTACTAATTCTATGTATCAAATTCTAAATAATTTTCGCACAATTCTTAATATGATCCAGGAATTAGAAACTGCTATTATCTTTAGTAAATTACACATTTTGCATCAATCTATTATTAACTCTACCGAATTATTTAATATTCTCAGTACAGTTAAAATAAACAATAATTTAATGTACGATTTGACTAGGGAAAATTTAATAAAAATTGAAAGAAGTATGACCTTAAAGTCTTACATAGATAAAAGTAAACTAGTATTCGTATTAGAAATTCCATTAGTCGAGAATGACACCTATAATTACTATAAAATAATCCCTATTCCCATTTATGATCCTAGTACCAACAAAACCTTTACCATCATACCTAAATACCCTTACCTTTTGGTGAATAGATACATATACAGACCTGTTGTAAATCCCTGCGAGGAGCTTGGAGATAACAAATACATATGCTCTACAAACAATTTGGAGCCAATACCAATGGAAACGTGTATAGAACAAATCATGACAATAAAGAACAATCTAACAAAATGTCACCAACAAACAATCAAAATTGAAAATACCAGAATCCAGAAAATAAGCGACACACAATGGTTGATTTATAGCAAAGAAGCTATCAAAATAATGGAACATTGCAAGGAGCAGACACAAAATTATAATATTAAAGGAACATATGTAATGAACATCAACAACAACAAATGTACAATCCAATAGGTGATGTCAACATTAACTCAGCGACGTCGTCAAGCATCACGTTCCAGGTCGCAGCAGTTCAGTTACCAGAAGTCTACCAGCCCATACAGCAGCGAGACGAGCAACTGGATCTCCGGGAAATCGACTTGAGTGATGTGCACAAAATAGTGAAAGCCATTAAAAGTAGTGAAGTAAATAAAGTGGACAATTACATAGTTAACTATATAAGTGTATGGACAATAAGTTTATATATAATAATTTTCATCATTTTTATTGTGTTTATAGTATATAAAATTAAACCTTTGTCTAGAATATTCCATACACCTAATAAAAATTCTCAGAAGCCCACTACGTTGACTTCCGAGAATTTTTCCCTTGGGGAGGGAGGTGTTAAGTGTAGCAACCCTACTAATATCTCCTTCGTCAGCTAGCAGAGCAACCTAGATTATAAGTTAGACGTAAGCATAATTGTTTAGTATATAAGATGAGATCTTAATTAAGATATTCAATATTGTCTTAACTTCAATAAGCATAAAACTCTGTTACTCTGTCCGTTTGAATAAATAAATTATTTTTTAAATTAAATCAGTTGTCAGAAACTTAATTCGCGCCACTTATGGCGCTACTGTAGCTCCGACACGTACTCTGATGACCATCTCTTCCAGAAGTGCTGGCGCAGCTGTTCCAGTCTTCGGTAGCCAGTCGATTGGGGTTATCTTCATGCAGCGAGGGGGTCGGTAGCGACATCAGTGCTCTGCCAACCAGAAAGTGCCCGGGCGTGAGAGGGGAATAATCATTAGGACTGGTAGAAAGGGGACAGAGGGGCCTACTGTTTAGAATTGCTTCTATCTGACTGAACAAAGTTGAGAGCTCCTCGAATGTCAGATGCGTGTTGCCCAGTATCCGCTTTAAGTGATATTTTGCGGACTTAATACCCGATTCTACGTAGCCGTTAAAATTAGGAGCGTATGCCGGTGAGAAAATAAAATTAATATTTTGATTACTTGCAAATTCAGTAAAGTTATCTACATTATTATTGACAAATTCATTTATTTCCTTTGCTGCTGCGACAAAATTTCGTCCATTATCACAAAATAACTCTAAAGGCTTGCCGCGTCTGGCAATAAATCTGCGAAGCGCTAAAATGAATGAGTCCTTAGACAACTCGCTTACAGCCTCCAAGTGAACACATTTATATCTTAGACATATGAACAGACATAAATAACATTTGGTTATCTTGCAGCCGCGCCCACGGCGATCTACAATTAGGAACGGCCCGGCGAAATCCACTGCCGAGGCCACAAATGGATAATCAGGCGTTAAGCGCTGTGAAGGCAAATTTCCCATTATATTTTTTAATGTTTGACCGGTGGCGCGTCTACAAGCGACACAGTTGCGGACTGTGCTTCGTGCCAGGTTCCTGCCTCCAACTGTCCATATGGAGTCTCTGACTGAGGTCAAAAGCAGCTGCGGTCCTGCATGCAAGAGACTTATGTGTTCGTGTTTAAAAATGAGTTTTGGAAGTGTGTGTGTGTGGAGCGCAACAACATGGGATGCTTCTTATCATAACTGTAATTAGAAGCATCAAGCCTCCCCCCGACTCTCAGTATTCCCTGAGAGTCTATATATGGTGCAAGGGAAGAAATAAGTGACTTTGAATTTAATTGCTTGTTATTACTTAAAATTTTAATTTCCTCTGAAAAAAATTGTTGTTGGGCAAATTTAATTAATACTTTTAAAGAATCATTGAGTTCGTGTGTAGTAAGTATACCTACTAACTTAGGTCGGCCAGGTTTACAGTTATTTATAAAACGTCTAATATATGCCATAGTACGCTGTATTGACTTGAGCTTGGAATATCTTTCAAAATCTATAATACATGAATCAGTTTTTATATTCGAGGCCATGGAAGTAATTTTTGTTTCAGGTAAACTTTCATTTGTTTCAAATAAAAGATTTGGCCATTCTGTCTCTGGCTGAAGGAGAAATTCGGGGCCATGCCACCATAAGGAGGCATTAGCGACGTGCTGTGGGTCTAAACCACGCGTGGCCAGGTCCGCTGGATTTTGTGTGGTAGGCACATGACGCCACACTGCGGATGGAGTCAGCTCCGTTATGGCCGCTACTCTATTGGCAACAAATATATTTAAATTTGGGATATTAGCCTTAAGCCATGACAAAACCACTGTGGAATCCGTCCAAAAGACAGCACGGGAGATAGGCCTTCGTAGTGCCTGAGAGACAGTGTGATAAGTTTTAGCTGCTAAAAGTGCGCCACAAAGCTCTAAACGCGGTATGGTAGTAGGTTTCATAGGTGACACCCTATTTTTTGCACATAATAAATTAACCTTTTGTTGTCCGTCGCTTGAAATGGATTTAATGTAAATACAAGCGGCGAATGCATCTTGAGATGCATCAGAAAAGCAGTGAAGCTCAATTGTGTATGGTAAGTTGCCTACTACTAGTCTAGGTATAGTTAATGATTGAATGTGAGGTAAGTTTTTTATGAATCGAAGCCAAATACGTTGAAATTCGATAGGTACGGGTTCATCCCATTGTAACTTCGCTGCCCAGAGTTTTTGCATAAGTATTTTTGGCTTTACTGTGCACACGCTCAAAATCCCTGAAGGGTCAAAAATCTTAAAGGTTGCTGATAAAATTGATCTTTTAGTAATAGGTTTACTATAATCATTAATATTAATATCAATTGAAAAATTTAATTTATCTTGCCCAGGACTCCATCCTAATCCAAGTGTTTGACAAGATTGACTCAATGCTAAATTATCTGCTGTGTTAATTCTATCAGAATTTAAAAGTTTTATCGAATTCGATCTATATTTACGCAAGTTAAAGCAACCGGCGGACAGAGCCCTTGAGACCTCAGCTTGTAAATGCATTAGGTCGGCTTCTGTATCCGCCCCTGTCAATAAATCATCACAATAAAAATCATTTTGTATATCGGCGCGTAAGTCGATATTTCATTATAATTCGATTACGAATTTACTTCCATTTGTTTACTCGATAAGATACTCGATACTCGATACTCGATATCACCCTAGTCAGATCATTCGACGAATCAGGCGATATAAAACCAGTTGCTAAACTGCCGAGAGCTCACTTCGATTTGAGCGGCCGAACCGTACGGACGTCTAAACGTGACATGGTTCACGCCTCAAGAATATCGGTTTATTTAAACAATCAGTTTATAATAATTGAACTATTTTCAGGATTCATATTATTATTATAAAAAAAAAAACAAACAAGAAGTTTTAATAACAGAATCGGACCAGGGGTTATGCGAGGCTTGGGGTGGCTGATTAAGGGGAGGTTGGAGGCCATCAGGGGGGTTCAGCTCTCGTTCCTGACTATAATTTTCAGAAATTGGTACTGATAAAACCAGCTGCTCCGATATCAGAAGCGGGATACGTAAACCAGGATTTTCAGCAAGGAGTGTAAGTGCCATAGCGATTATATTGGTAAGACGTTATTATTTTTTTTTTCTATTATATGCCTATTGGTAGTGATAAATATGGGGAAACGAGTGTCAGCTCCTGGCACGGTCACCATGGAACTTGAACGTGTGAAATATGGTGATGTGACGGCATCGTCGCACAGGTAATGGCAAACTGCGGGTACAAATCAAGACAAGATATGCCATAAGTAATTGACGGCCCTGTAGCCTAGTTGGTAGTGATCCTGCCTGCGGAGCAACAAGCTTGATTCCGGGCCAGGAACGTTTGGCGCGTGGGATTCTCTGGCTTCAACGACTTCCAACTCTATGAACGTGGTGGTGTGAGGAGGAAAAACAAGTGGAACGTTTCATGGCGCTGTGGCGCCAGAAGCGATTCATGTTTTAAAAAGGTCTTGAATTTAGCTTTTGTTTTTTTTTTTAATAAATCTGTGTTCCAGATACTGAAGGGATGTCAGTTGTACAACGAGAGATTTATTTGTACAGAAAGCAAAACGCGGACAGTTCAAGAAATCTACCGTGTGATATAGTAAAGAGAATACGATTTGGGGTCACCTAGCGTATTATGTAGTGTTCCCGTCCAGCCCTATGGTTGAAGATGCGAGGACCGTTAAAAAAAGGGGAGCGTGTTTGTGTGTGTGGCCGTACGCCTAAGTGATGTTATCCGCAAGTATCTGATTTGACACGTCAACGGCTGGTCTTTTGAGCGTATTACCACTCCAAGAACCATGATTGACTACTATAACGCTGGAATATTGTTGGAGATAATCACAAAATCATCGTTTTATTAAGATTATGGTGAGTGATAACAATAGTTTTTTAGAGTTACATAGAGGTACTCCGGTATCCACTTGAGAGAACCCGCATATCATGAAATAGTGAAAAGTGTAATGCAATTGATTACAACGTGACGACCTGTGGAGTAATGGTTGCCATGCTGGACGGCTGCCGCCGCACCAGAGGTCCTGGCTTCGAGTGCCCACGACGCGGGTCCTACTGTGGGGCCATGAATGTGAGGGCGTATAACGTCTGAGTTTAATTCAAGTTTATAAAACTTTGTGATAATTATGCGTGGAATGCCAACCTATGGATTATGTATCGTATCGAAGGTACATACGATCGAAGGTTGTGTTTTTTTTGCGGGTGGAAGGCAATGGAATCATCATCTACAAAGGGCCTTCAATACCAGCGTTCTATCAAAACATGAGGATTGTGAAGAATGCTCAGAAATGAGCCCAGTAATAAGACACGAGGAAGTATCTGCGTTCTGGCGCTCTGAAGATGTGAGTAGCATGGCAAAAGAGCCGTAGAACTGTATAAGAAAATCAGACTTCTCCCTAAATGGTTGAGGCTTAAAGTTAAATGATTAAGGATGGGACCAGTATGCTACTTCGAAATTAGGCGCAGTGACTGACCAGTGGTGAAACTATTGTACCCAGCTCTATTCCTGAACTCTAGCGAACAAATGATTGTCACGCATTGCGACGGCGTGGAGTTGTTTGACCAAGGATCTCTAATTATTCAATTTGTGGTCATCGCTGCTTTGACCGCAGTTGACCTGTTTGCGGCGGATACTTTGGGGACAAGGTATGGATATTTGAAATGTTCATATGTAACCACGTCTGGTTTACTGGAGAGTGGCCTGACGATTGGACAGGGTCTGTGATTCTTCCACTTTATAAATGGAGCACCAGCAAGATGCAACAATTATGAAACCATGGCTTTTATATCCCAGGTCAGTTGGATATTTTATGAATAGCGGGATTCGTCGCTTTTTGAACTAACAGATGTAACAGCCATATCACATGAGTTCAACGCTTTTTGCTGATTCGTTCGGTTAAGATTCTGTAAAAATTTTGAGCGAAGGCAGTGCTGGAGAATTTGAAGACTTATTGAATCTTTATTTCATGCAAAAGAAGAATGTTGCTTGTTCAAATCACTACGAAGTCATCGTTTTGAGGAAGTAATAAGATACTTCAGGGGATTGCAGGAGTAGTATTAATTTACAAAATTTACACAGTAATAATAAACAGATTATGAGAATGCGATTAGCCGATATAAGAAAGGAAAGAAAAATTACACGTGGAATAGATGGCCAAATAGAGAAAATTTAAGTGATGCCTACGTAACAGTTCTCGCACGGTTTAGTATCCATCTCGAGTGCTCACGTTTACTGCTTTTATTGCGGCGCAGTTGGACAGCGATTTCAATTTATTCAATATTCAATTTTGTATGGAAGGTTCGACATGTTTACCATGGAAGACGTTTTTATGACTTGTGGAATAGATGATGATAGTGTAAGTGAGAACTACAAGCAGCCATAACGAAAACAATATCGGAACTCTTTAGTTTTGAAAAGCTGTTGGATGTATCCTTTTTATCCATTCATAACGCTCATGGAGGGACCTTTCTATCAGAGGGACTTGCGAAAGCTGGAATGGTGGAAAAACTATAGCTGGCATTAAAATCTAAAGAGATTTTAAGGTGAAGACCTCCTATACTCAAATGATTCTAATCTACTAGTCACCAGTGAAGTTGAAATAGTCTACTTCTGCCATACAGAGTGAATTGGATAAGAGATGTTTCTTAGATTCAGACAAAGAAAAATTAAACTAGCGGTGGTCGACCGTGGTAGCAGACTACGGCTCGCGAATGTATTTGGATTTAAACTGTTGAAGACTTTATCTATTACAAAGACAATATAAACAATTACGGATTTAAAGAAGATTGGAAATGAAAGTGGCAAAAATAACTACTGCGAGTATATGGACTGATCAAAGCATTTCGCTCTGAGTCGAAACAAAGACGGCTCTTAGGTGTTCTCTATTTACGGTTACGGGGTAGAGACCTGAACACAGGAGGGCTAATTGCGGCCATGCCAATGTTTTTGGGATGTCGTGTGGGAAGAAAATGCTTCAGATAGCTGGAAAGCACAAATATATAAATCTAGCGCAACTACTTTTGCTTTGGGACCCAAATTTCCGCTTTCTATCTATGCTAAGTACTCAAGTTTTTCAGTCAGATTGCTGGAAAAGTCGTTGCTGGCAAGGTTGACGGTGGGCAAAATGGAATGTCCTAGTCCAGCTTGGTGAATTGGTCAAATTGGCGCATATCTGAAAATCAAGTTGAGCGACGCTGTATGTACTACCAGCGACAGCGCCCAGAATGAACTCTGAATATTCGTAGACGGACTGAGTATGCACGGATGTGCAACACATCGTCGGGCAGAAGATGTGCAACGATTAGGGAATCGTGACCCTAAGTAGTGGGGAGTAAGACGCCATAAAGAGGAGATAAACAACATTTAAATGATGCGTGGCTTTGTTGAATCAAAAACAAGAGATGGTTGGAAACTGGCCACGAGTCTTGCATTAAATGAGTAACGTTCGATAGGCGGAATCCATAGAAATTTGTTTGATAGTAAAATATAAAGAATTATTACAATGTACGTCATCATTTATATGTTTACTGCTGCTACATAAGGACCCTTGAGGACGAAATCTCTAATATTGATGAACTGCGACCCTGACGAATTGTTGTAAAGTTGATTCTCTCTATTTGAATCTTGTCCTACAGATCCTATATTGGCAACGCTTTCTCATAATGATTTCCGTCGTGATTTCCACGGATAATATGGATGGTTTTTGCCAGTTCACTCAAGTTGGAAGCAGAGTTACGAGTATGAAGCTTTGTTCGCGATCGACTGCAGCAAGCGCTGCAACATCCAAATCAGGTGAATGTGTCAAGGATGCTGCCGTATCGGCGCAGAGTTGAAGGTCATGGAACAGACAGTAAGAAGGGTGAGAAGTTGAGGTTATTGAGTCGTCGATTGTGACGAATGAGGTGAAAGATTGAATAATTACAAAATAATAGTAAGTTATTTTTAATTGCTGTAGTAGATGGAGGACAGGGGCCTCTCTACTGTGTGTTGACTAGGTTGAGGACAGGGGCCTCCCTAGATAGGATTCACTAGTAGATGGTGGACAGGGGCCTCTCTACTATGTGATGACTAGGTTGAGGACAGGGGCCTCCCTAGATAGGATTCACTAGTAGATGGTGGACAGGGGCCTCTCTACTATGTGATGACTAGGTTGAGGACAGGGGCCTCCCTACTTTTCCTTTCTTATGTAAAGTGTTTTGTTATTATTTTTAAGGTCGAGGCGACCTTGTTGCAGAATGGCCGTATCGGCGCGTAAGTCGATATTTCATTATAATTCGATTACGAATTTACTTCCATTTGTTTACTCGATAAGATACTCGATACTCGATACTCGATATCACCCTAGTCAGATCATTCGACGAATCAGGCGATATAAAACCAGTTGCTAAACTGCCGAGAGCTCACTTCGATTTGAGCGGCCGAACCGTACGGACGTCTAAACGTGACATGGTTCACGCCTCAAGAATATCGGTTTATTTAAACAATCAGTTTATAATAATTGAACTATTTTCAGGATTCATATTATTATTATAAAAAAAAAAACAAACAAGAAGTTTTAATAACAGAATCGGACCAGGGGTTATGCGAGGCTTGGGGTGGCTGATTAAGGGGAGGTTGGAGGCCATCAGGGGGGTTCAGCTCTCGTTCCTGACTATAATTTTCAGAAATTGGTACTGATAAAACCAGCTGCTCCGATATGTATAATTGTTTTAATAACAGAGTCATTACACTCTTCCCCTAGTTGCCACAAACACCTAGCCGCTAGGAAGCTGGCGCTGGCGAAGCCGTATGTCACGGTGTTTAGAGTTAGTGAGCGAATAGGTAAGTGTTCACTCTCTCGCCACAAAATGACTTGTAAATTTCTATCTGCTTCGTTAATTAGAATTTGCCTATACTGTTTTTCAATGTCACCTGACAACACATATTTGTAAAGGCGAAATCTAAGAAGAATATTAAACAATGAATCTTGAATATTGGGACCTACCATTTGGATATCATTTAATGAATAACCAGAGGAGGTTGGGCATGATGCGTCAAACACCGTGCGCAACTTGGTAGACTCACTTTGATGTTTTAAGACAGCGTGATGAGGAAGGTAATTGGCATCTTTTACAAAGTTCGACTCAGTTAAATGACCTAGCATTCTATATTCATCTATAAATTCAATATACATTTGCTTAAGCGTTGAATCTTTTCTAAAACGCTTTTCTAAATTAAGTAGCCGCCTTTTGGCTATATGAAACGAGTTACCTAAACAGTCTGAAGCTTTATTTAAAGGCAAACGAACGACAAACCTACCATTAGGTTGTCTAAAAGTATTATTTTGAAAATGCCTTTCTATGGGGTGCGAGGCAAGCATGTCCCCAGTAAAGTCTTTATGAGACCTATCAGTTTATTTAAAAGGTAACTCCTCTGCCTCCCAAAACTGACTCATTTGGGATAACAGATCAGATAAAGAAAGATTACTACGAGTTGTTACAGAATGTGCGTTAGCAATAGCACCCATTACTCGGCCTGTTATTAGCCATCCTAATTTTGAGTTAATTAGCATAGTCTGATTATTAGGCAGAGGCATTTGCTCACCACCTACTATATTCCAAAATATCAGCGCCAATTAAAACATCAATATGAGATGGTATATTTGGTGTGGGATCAGCGAGCCTAGTAAATTTAGGTAAGTTAAGCTGGCTTAGATCAAAATAATGTCTTGGTAAGATTATCAGTGATCTGATCTAAAACTAAAAAGTCTATATTTGTTGTAAAGTCAGTCAGTCTTGATTTTAATTGAGCTGTACAACGATTAGGGTTACACTTCAATTGTGTGTTACCAATACCTAGAATGGATGTGGCAATTAAAGGTTGAGATTGAAGTTGTAATCGCTTTCTTAAACTTTCAGTTATATATGAGGATTGACTACCACAATCAAGAAGGGCCTTTACGGTTTCAGAATTTTGATTGTGCGGATTAACAACCTTAATCAGGGCAGTTGAAAGAAGTACTTCACTACTGGACAGGGATGAGTTAGCATAGGAAGTAATAGGTGTCCCTGACTCGTGTGAAGATGCCATAGAAGCGGCGGTCGCAGGGGCTTCGAGCCTATTGTGGGCGGGAGCCGCATGGTCCATGCTAGCGCTACTAGGCATTGTGTTTTGTATATGTGTTTGTGTGAGTTGTGTATTTTTGTGTAGGTAAGTGTTATGACGTCTCTTACATACACGACAGCCGCGCAATTTGCACATACGTAACTCATGGTCTGCTCGTAGGCAGACATGGCACAGCTGGAGATCGGAGACCCGCGCCCAACGCTCGTCAACGGGCAGCTGCCGGAAGACGGCGCAGTCGTATACGGTGGTCACCGTGGCAGATGACACACGGGCCTTTCTTGTTGCCATTCGGCTTTGCTGAAATTACAAATGATTTCAAATCTTTATGGGGTTTTGACAAGTTCTTATCGTTTGTATTAATATTCTGGTTAGGTTGAGAGAGCCTATCCTTTTTTGCGCGATGCAAACTTTCTAATATGTCTGCACGGCCTTGTAAAAAATTTCTAAACTCATTTAAGGTGGGCAAGTCACTAAGGTTATTTCTATATTCTTCCCATTTAATGCTGGTACTTGAATCTAATCTTGCGGACAGTATATGAATGAGAATTGTATCCCAGTGATCAGTGGGTTGACCGAGTGTCTTTAAAGCCCGGAGATTCTTGGCCACGTGATCACTTAAAAACCGCAATGCCTTATCGGACTTCCTTTGAATAATTCCA
The DNA here is from genome assembly GCA_951805285.1 of Thymelicus acteon. Lineage (NCBI taxonomy): Eukaryota > Metazoa > Arthropoda > Insecta > Lepidoptera > Hesperiidae > Thymelicus > Thymelicus acteon. The sequence continues at coordinate 23,766,946 of OX638214.1, read as the reverse complement.
ATATTAAGTAATGAGTTCAAATGATAAGTGATAAGCTGCCTTTTATTATCATATCTTTCGCACAGTAATTCCCATGCAATAGAATAATTTGAATCTGCACTTCTAAATTAGAAATAACTCGAGTAGCTTCACCCTCCAAATATGAATTTAAATAATGGAATTTATGTATGTTCTTAATTCTATCATTATTATGTATTAAGGACTCATATGTTTCCTTAAATTCCATCCAGTTATAATATGAGCCTGCATACTTTGCAATTTTAATTTGAGGCAATTGAAAACCCATTGATTCTACATGAGTGCAGGAGGCACCTGAATTTAATGATGAAGAATTGCGCTTAATTCTTGAGGCTTCAGCACTGGCCAATAATGTTTGTGCAGTCGCAATGGATAAATGAATATTATCTTCAAAGGTTTCACGCTCGGCGAGTTCACTATCCAACTCACTACCATTTAAATATTCAATTGATGTTTGTAGCTCATCAAACTTAGAGGACATTTCTATAAATTTATTTAATTTTAAAGTTAATTGGTTAAATAATATTTCACTCATTAGACCATCGTCAAGAGTTGCTAAATATTTTTGAAATCTAGTTACTTGTCCTTTCATTGAGCTGCGCTTACATCTCAGCTCGGCAAGCCGGGCTTCTTGATTAATATTATCTCCATTTTTGGATTCAGCCATATTGTATTAATTGTGTGGCGTATAAGGAGATTGATTCTACCATTTGAATTGAAAAAATATTAATGCGTTAAAATAATTTAAGTAACAGAGTTGAGAAATTAAGTGAACTCGCGAGTTAATTTAAATTGCAAGAATAAACTGGCTAAACGGCTTACGCTCCTTGTATTATAGCGGCACGCTACACGTGGTCTATGAAGCACGCGGGCGCCCGGCGCGAGCGGCTCGGTGGCGAGATGAGTCACGCGCCGCAGCTCGATGAGCCGAGGAACCGGTGCACGGTTGGCGCGGCGGCGGCGGCGCGGCGGACAGCGCACGCGGCGATCGCTCACCACGAGGGGACCACGTGATTTAAAAAACACGTGGTTTGCCGTTTGCTGAAAGGGTGCGAAGGCGCAAGCATGAACAGAGGTGCAATATGCGATGCTTAAATGGGAGTCTAATGCGACAGTGCGAGCTTAGCTTTTATGCAGAATAGATAAGATACAACAAGAAGGCAAGTGCTGTAGGTATGCAGACGCGTGCAATGCAATAAATGTATGATGCCACTTTATGCCCTATATTGATAATAGTGAAGACGTAGCAACGCTAGAGAAGAGAGGATGAGCCGAAAACGTTATATTTAATAATTAAATAAGTACATTCAGTAAGTACAATAAGTGCAGATAAAGAAAAGGCAGATAAGGAAGACGCTAGTTAGCCGGTGCTTATATAATTGCACGGCCTAGGCAACACGCTCTAACACACGATGAATTAGTCCCGGTATCGCTCATCAGACAGAAATGAGTTGCCTACAGGGTAGTACCTAGTACCTAAGAAAACATTAAATGTGAGAAAAACCAAATGAAGTCAATTGGGTAAAAGGAAAAAAATAAGGTAAAAAAAGGAAGGAAGATATGGGCTCACGGCACGTCCCTGGTTGGCAGGCGTTCACTGGCGCAGGCAGATGGCCGCGTGGTCGCGGCGTGGTTACCGCCACCCTCGCGGTCGCCGCACGGAGAGATCAGCCGCACGTGGCTTGCCACTGCATGCGCCGCGCGCCTTGCGCGCCAACGCGTAGTCCAGGTGTGGCCCGCGCCGTCCACGCGAAGCCGTTGCGCCTCTCGGCGCGTGAAGACTCGCTGCCCGAGGCCTGCCGCTGCTGGCGATCGGCGCCCTGCACTCGATCGCTTAGCCCTCAGGGGCGTGGTTTGAGCTGCTTCCGAGTCCTGTCACGGTCGCCACTTTTTCCATGTACACGTTTATGCACAGGGAAAAGAAATTAAAGGTTCTTCTCACAATATAGCTTTATTACCATTGATACAGAGTTAAACGTATATAGCTATTAAATATATTATAGGTACTAGAGTTGATAGCGATCCGCGTGTGAAAACAAAGAGAGAGAGCTCTTCAAGGCGCGCAGGCGCTTATATACCGCCGAGTGGGGAGCGGGGTGCGGGGCGGCGCGCCGCTGGTGGCGTGATGTGGTGTGATGCGGAAACCACCAATCACTGGCTGGGATCCCCGCCTCGCTTCCTTCGCCCCGGGCGGTGGTGTGAGCAGGCGCGAACAAAGAGAAACTCAGCCGGTCCAACACTGAATTGACCAATGTTGGTGAACGGGAAAGACGGCAGCGAACCCGCTGCAGTCCATCCTTCTGGCTCTGCAGGCGCTGCTGGCTCTGCTTGGCTGCTAACCTCGTTGTCATCGCTGGAAGGACTTCGTCGGAGCCGGAAGAAGCATTAGCTTCTTCTTCGTCAGAGCCGAAAGAAGAAGAACCATCTGCTTCTTCCCTATATATACAGACATATGTAAATAAATTACATCGACTTTTCTACCTCTAACTAAACGATGTTTTTGTTTCAGTCTATTCACACATAAAAAAATCACGTCTACATATACATTTTTATCACTAATAAATTGGTCAAAATAAGAGAAATATTTAGCCAAATTACATGAAATAAGTAAATCGCTCAAAAATGCTAAAAAAATCTTTTCTCTATGAAATTTTACCCAAAAGGTTTTAGATCAATATATTCAACGTAACAGGTACTTTGATTCCAAAAGTTTCAAAGTAATTTGATTCCCACATCAAAACCTAGCTGTATTCCACAAGATAATTAACTATTTGAATGATTAGAAAAAATCACTGTTTTTTTTTTAAATTCAAGATCACAATCTTTTTAATAAGACTTTTTTTTTGGTTTGCAGTTTTAAATTTAATTTACTCGACATAAATCCGTTACTAATCTTTGTTAAAAAAAGCACTGCAAAATAACTACATTAAAATTTTTTCAAGTAAACAAGTAAAAAAAGGTTGTACTTACATATCAGAATATCTAAACATCTCGGCAAGTTGAGCTTGAATATTGTCGGCGGACATGGTCACTATCCACAACACTAACAATAGCACCGAACAAACGAAAGTAACGAAACTAACTAAATGAAATTTTAGTTTGGGACTCGTTTTATTCCCGCAATTCGTGCCCCCTCTCCTCCTCGCTGGTGCATCCGCATCGTTTACGATTATAGTACGCGCGTTATTATCTGAGTGGTTAGGTCATAAAAGTCAAGAGAAAAGAATGTGCAGCGCGCCGGACCCTTCGATAAACGGCTACCTGCGCACGTGCTATACTCGTAGTTTAGGCGCATTACGTTGATTTTTTTTCCATATATTTCGTAAAGTTCATACGCTATTAACGTAATACTTAGATAAATGTTTGTTGACTATACAATCTAAATTTAGAATAAAAACACGATAACGTGAAATTTTCTTGATATAAAAAAAATCCACCGCGATATTTTTAAAAATTTGTGCAAGGTATTATTTTTAAATATACTTGATCGTGTATGGCCACGGTATAGCTATCTTCCTTAAATGTACACTGAATGGCGCGTCAAGTCAAACTGCAGACTTGACAAGTATACTTGATCGTGTATGACCTCCATAAAGTAAAGAACTTACGTTTTTACGGATTTTTAGACACTACGTGTGTTTACCACAAACAAAGCAGGACTTGTGCCGACAGCCTCATTTATTATTATGCAATAATGCATTATGCAGTATTTATATTATATATATAACACAAAATGTTTTTGGTAATGTACGAATGCAATGTACGACTTTTCCCATACAAAAATTTTGCCAAATTGCATTTTTTACTTAGCGTTGTAGCGCACGTCGGGTATCCACTAGTATTTTACAGCAGTAGATAGGATTTATGTAATTTGATAAAAAGAATAAAATTTCTAGATTTATTTATTTATTTTTCTTGGCATTTGTATAGGCATTGTTGAACTATTCCATCGTTCAGTTTGAGATACAAGCAACATAATTAAAGCCTGAGACACGTGATGCAAGTTATCATTTTCCACGTCATTAAGCCCAAGATCGACACAACCGTGACATTTATTACCGTCCTACTCAACATAATACTTAATCCATCATAAGACTGCACAAAACGCGTTTGCCTGAGGAGTTAGTTTTGTCCTTTAATATGTTAAAAGCTTCAGCTGTAAATTCAACTTCACCATTGATACTTTCATACCATTTAGAAATAGTTCTCGGATGCGGTAAGCAACTTTCGAAAGTTTTCCTGACGTATGAGTACGCATTTGGCGAAAAATAATAAAGTGTCAAAGCGAATGAATGATCGGAGAGTTGGCGAATATTTCTTTTTTAAAGGAACTTTTTTAATTTTTGATTGCAGCAGTGTCTCTGACTGGAGACACAAAAAGACGCCAATGGAATCACAAAAGGCTCTTTGACGACGGCAGTGATGGCTCAGTGCAGTAGCTGGTGAGCGCTATGAAGGGACTGGTCAACGCTTCTACGTCCGCAAACAACAATGCTCACCTGAGTAGCCGTATGAGCACGCCTAGAAACCTCCCCATGTTCTACGGAGAAACGATGGAATGGTTGGCTTATTCAACAATTCAATGATAATCTAGATTATCATGTATAGTTGAAAATCCTTTTTTCGTGGGTTATGCTAGGCCTGTTAATGCTGCATCTCCTAAAAATGTGTATGGTGCTGAAATATTTGTTCCCGGTAATGTACAAGACGGCGGCAGGTTTTTACTGATCTGTCATTAATTTATTATAAAATGATGTATTAATTTATTATAAAATGATGCATGTTGTATGACGCCACCATCAGAGACACTTCCAGTAATGTCGGTGTATACATAAACTCATAATTCGCATTTACGACGCCGAGCAGAACTATGCTAAAAAGCGTTTATAATTTTAAAAAGATGAGCCACTTCCCGGCGGGTTTTCCATAGATATGTGTTTTTCATCTATTCCACCAACAAAATGATTAAAGTTCCACCTCTCTTCAAAAATTTTGGCATTGTCTTCCCATTCACTTCGCGTTGCTGGCATCTGAAAAAGAAAATATTGTAAAAGATTTCTTACAGAACTGCGTGTCACCAGAGTCCGTTAGCATCAGTAGAGGTACATCCCCTAATGATAAAGAAGTGCCTGATGTGGACAAAAAAAAAAAAACAATCCAAGAAGCAGAAAATGTCATTCCAAAACAAACAGGAAAAACTGGTGGATACTGTTCAGGCATTGATGTTTCAACAAGAACACGACTGGGAGATCATTGGGAAATCAATAGGCGTTCAAATCAAGAATCTTAGTACACACCAATAAGCAATAGTTCAAAAAAATTATAAGTGAGGCCCTATTTTATGGAAAACTTGGAAAATTAACAGACGGATCTATGGTAACTACACTTGCGAGCTTTAAACTGGAATCACCTAAACTGGGATTGTTTAAGACAATTTTAACGATTTTCATGCAATAAAATTATATAATTTGAAAGGTAATTTTATGGGCTTTCGAATGCTAGTAAACAAAGTAATTTTATTTTGTATTTTCTACTTAGATTTTAGGAATTAGTGCAAGAGGTCGAAATTGTGGGCATCTATACAAATATAATAAAACAAAAGATACTAAAATTTTATTTCCAATTTTATTTTCTTCACTCTCAATATTTTGTATTACCCCCCCTCCTGGCTCTAATGACTGCTCGTAATCGGTTTGTCATCGACCGGATGAGTTTCTTGATGGAATCTTGTGAGATTTTCTGCCACTCTTCGACTTAAGCAGTTTTTAGGTCCTCAATCGACGCTGGAGCTGGATATCTTCCTCGTACCCGCCTTTTCAACTCATCCCACGAATGTTCAATTGGATTCAAGTCAGGGCTACAGGCTGGCCATTCTAATGTGGGAATCCTGACTGCTTCCAGGTACTGTCTTGTCTCTGCAGCGATGTGGCAGCTGCCATTATCGTGCATTAACAACATATCCTGGCCAATAATGATGTACTGATGTATCTTTCTGCGATGAGCCCCCCTCCCCGGCCACCACCGGGTACGAATATCAGCGCCGTTTTTGCTTCGATAGAAAACCCTGCCCACATCATATAGGACCCCCGTATGCCACGGTTTCTGCAAAACAGCATCGTGCAAATCGCTTCCCCGGTCTTCTGTAAACTCTTCCTCGACGGTCGCTACCATGCAGACACATTCTGGTTTTGTCGGAGAACAAGACTCGCCCCCGTTGCTCTATACCCTAATCTAAAGCCGGGTTTCCACCGCGAAAGGGTAATGAGCGGGAAATGGTTAGGCGGGACGGACTCCTTTTAAATGAAATAGGTTTACTTTTCCACCAACAAAGAGATTTGTCTGTTGATTTCCACTGCAAAAGGAAAATGAGAGAGAGGAATCAGCGGAGCGAGCTGAACGGAAAATGAGAAATGGAAAATGAACAATCAGTTTACACAGAGAGCGAGTTCAGTTGGAGTTTTGAACTGGTTGCGTGCGGTAGTGTTTTGTTGCGAATTTGCGATGTTGTCGAGTGACACGGGATCAAGTGAAGACAGTGATTATGTATACAGAAAGAAAAAGTACATATTATTGTATCTTAAGCACAAAAAAAACGTGCAAGACGGAGATTTTGGGTATGCCAGCACATTCGAGAAAGAACATTGAAAGGAGAATATAGGCTATTCTACGATTTAGACGATGAAAAATTTAATAACTATTACAGGGTTAGTAGAGAACAATTTCAAGAACTTTTGTCATTTGTGGAGGCCGATATTTTAAAACAAAATACTAACTACAGGAAAGCTATTTCACCTCAAGAGAAACTAGCTGTGTGCCTAAGGTAAGAAATAAAACATTGTTCATAATTATTTTAAACTTTACTCAGAATCAAAACAAAGCAGGGAAAAATAAAGAAAATAATATTTATACTTAGTTATCATAATCATGTAACGGCGATGGCTCAAATGTTTCCGGCCTACTGTATCCGTGGTAGATCGTATTGGTAGAACGTGATGATCCTGCTGCTGCCGGCATGGTGTTGTTCACAGTCTCTCCCGACGTAGTGTATCCGTAATTGACAGGACGTGATGATCCTGGTACTGCCGGCAAGGTATTGTTTATCGAGTCTGGTGTAATGCATGTACTATAATTTTCTAGTTCTTCCTCGGCGTCACTAACGATGAGAAATATTTTTTTCTTAATACGATTTTGCATCCACGTCGGCATCGTTTTAATAGTGATCGCCATAATCTCCAAAAACAAATCAATGGCATCTTTTTCTTTTTGTGCATTCGTCGTTGTGCGTCTTAAACATCTATCTTCTTGTCTTTTTTGGTGATTATGCTCCATTTCTTTCAATAATTCTATGAAATCACCTTCTGCATTCCGTTTTCTTGTCTCAGTTCTACCTTCTTGAGGTGCACCAGCCTCCGCATTATTTATTGTATCGTTTCTTGAAAATACTGATACTTTGGAACTATTAGCATCTTCATCATCTTGCACTTCAGAGGTTTCAGGAGTTGCCGATGATTGTGTATTTGTAGAATTTAAATTGGTAGACCTACTACGATTTTTCATATATGGAAGTAAAAATTCCATCAACTCCGCATACCTCCAAGTATTGATGTTTGTAGCTGCTTGCCCAGATCTGGTGGTTTTCATTCTTTTTAAACTATCTCTATGGTTATCCCTTAACTTTTTCCTTTCGGATTTCGCTTCCTTGACTGAAACAAAAAAACAATATATTAAAATTTGTAGCTGCTTGCCCAGATCTGGTGGTTTTCATTCTTTTTAAACTATCTCTATGGTTATCCCTTAACTTTTTCCTTTCGGATTTCGCTTCCTTGACTGAAACAAAAAAACAATATATTAAAATATATTTTTTTAAATTATTTATCTAATCTAATACGCATAACAGACAGGGTGTAATTTAGGCGCCTACAAATATTTTGTCTACGGTTCTTATTCATCAAATTGTACAACTTTTCCCAAGAAACCTGACCTTTACCTGTACCTACAACTATTTATTTTATGTATAATATTTGTCACTAATTATGTATATCTTTTGTTTCAGGTTTTTGGCTATAGACGACTCATTCAAAACAATAGGCTACAATTATCGCATGAGTACAGCCACTGTTTCAAGAATAGTACACGATACATGTATTGCCATTTGGAAAAAATTACAGCCTATTCATATGAAAGAACCCAGAAAGCAAGATTGGGAAAATATAGCAGAAGCTTTTGAAAATATATGGCACTTTAAAAATTGCCTCGGGGCCATTGATGGTAAACACGTAGCCATTAAACGCCCTCCACATTCAGGAAGTAAATTTTACAACTATAAAAAATATTATTCCGTCGTGTTAATGGCAGTTGTCAATGCACACAAACGTTTTATAATCATTGATGTTGGGTCGTTGGGGCGTTTCAGTGACGGTGGTATTTTGAATGATAGTGTTTTTGGAAAAAAAATTATTAATAACCAATTAGATTTACCGGACGACCGTACTTTAGATGAAAATAGTTCAGTCAGAGTGCCCTATGTGTTTATAGGTGACAAGGCGTTTGCTTTACGCAAAAATTTACTGAGGCCATATCCAAATACAATTAATGATAGACCGAAAAGAATCTTTAATTATCGACTCAGCAGAGCTCGAAATGTTGTAGAAAATGCATTTGGCATTTTATCCGTTAGATGGCGTGTTTATCGGCGACCACTAGAATGTAAACTTCAGACGGTCGATCATATAATAAAAGCAACATGAGTGTTACATAATTATTTATCTGTACAATTATCGTCACTACCCACATCGGCTGCAGATTATCAAAATTATAATGATCCACGACCCAACAACAACATGGCCTTTGACAGACTGCGAGCTACACGAGAAGCTTTTAATGTACGTAATATATATTGCGATTATTTTAACAAATCCGGTAGAATAGCCTTTCAAGATTCTCTTGTTTGAACTTAATAAATTTGATTGAAAAAGACATCTACTTACCGTCTTTTATTTCGGCCAAATTCAAATTATCAACTATAGATTTCCATGCGGCTTCTTTTTTATCAGTCTTTCGGTACTCTTTGCTTGATACGTTCCATAAACAGGGATATTGTCGTACAGCTTCTATAAACCGCTCCATTTCAAAACAGCACGTGTCACTCGGCTGCCACAACCACAACAATGCGTGGCGTGACTCGGCGCTGGCGGTGGCTGGGGCGGGGAAAGGAGCGCGGGTGATGGAAACAGCGAGCGAGACCGTTTCAAACTAGTCGGCGAGACCTTGCCACAGCGGACTCGTTTCAATCACTTTTTACTCGTTCGATCCGCCCCGCTCAGCACTTTCTGTGTGGAAACGCTACTATGTAATTTGTCACTGCGAGTTGAACGGACTCTGTAATTACTCCGCTCCGCTCCCTAGAACTGAGCGAGTTCCTTTCAACTCTTTCTGCTCGCTTAGTCCTTTCCGCCCGACTATTTGTTGGTGGGAATACAAGTATGCAGTTTACTCTTGCGAGTTAGACCGAGTCCTTAATGGGTCCGTTCCGCTCGCGGTGGAAACCGAGCTTAAGTGATCGCGGGAAAATTGAAGCCGGGCTTGTCAGTGGGCTGCAATTAATTTGGGTCCCGTGGCTGGCCTTTTTGGGGTCAAGTTTGCTTCTTTAAGTCTTCGTCTAACTGTCCACTCGCTGACAGCCCTCCGTCGAACTTCTCTGAGCCGCTGCTGGATGTCAACGCCGGTCAGGAAGGCTATTCTCTTTTGTAACTTGACAGCGGAGTTTCAAAACTGACGTTCGAGTTCTAGGATCACTTCACTTCGCAAGTGCCGTACTAGATGATTAGAGGATGACATATTTATTATTCTCGATCATCGAATTACGTCACCGTCGAAGCTCGTGTCCAATTGTCAAACGAAAAGTTAGTCAAGAGCTATCGCGTTCTCGAGTAAACTAAAGATTTTTGAAATAAAAATAAGTTATTTTTGTTATATTTTAGTTATTAGGTACTAATAAATACCATGGCTCGTTTATTTGTGTTCAATTATTTATTTAATTTTACCGATTCGTTTATTCATACCGAGGCGAGGCCATCTTTAGTCGTTTGACGTTTGAGTTCGAGACTCCCTTCACTTCGCAAGTGCGTACCAAATGATTCGAGAATCACATATCAAGATCTCGGACTCGAACTTCAATTTTGACACTCATCGCGGAATCCGCTGTCAAGTTACAAAACTGAATAGCCCTGCTGATGTCGATTCCGAAGTGGAGACAAAAAAACGGTCATCTCTCACAGAAGTGTATCGCTGACGGCCAGAACCGGGTCTTCGCACTAAGCTTCCGGTCTCCTTGAACCTCTGGTATACTTTTAAGATACAGGACTGGCTCAGATGAAGCTGACGAGCGATAGTACGCTGAGACAACCCTTGCTGGATTATAATGACGATTTGAGCGGCTTTTGCAGGTGTGGTTTCCATTTTTTTACTTTCTGTGTTCCCAGCGGCGTGAATTATTGGTCTGATGACAATATTTTTAACACACGGCCCTTTTTATAGGGTTACAGGACTTCCAAACCATATTTTGTTTTATTTTAAAAATTAATGAGTTTTGTTTTTACGTTCCATGACATACATAAGCTGAAAAAGATTTGGTTAAGATATCAAAAGAGGATGAAAGCCAATAAAATTAACTTTCAAATGATATACCACATTCTATAATTTTATTGCATGAAAATTGTTAAAATTGTTTTGAACAATCCCCGTTTAGGTGATTCCAGTTTAAACCTCGCAAGTGTATATGACCATAACACATAACACCATATCCTGTTCTTTGCATTCCTCATCGCTACCTCGCTCTGTATTCCACCGGCTTTTCGATTTCTAATTCGTCTCCATCTCCACAATATGCGATACATTCATCTCCTTAACCATCTCCACATGCGATACATTCATCTTCTCAACCATCGTCACGTTATACGATACATCCATCTCCGCAATATACAAGTAAGGTATAACCATCATCTCAAGTATCTCTACAATAAACAAGTACGGTACAACTATCACCTCAAGTATCTCCACAATCTACGGTACAATCATCTCCACTGTGGCGACGACGCGCACACGTCACACGGTGACGTCACGCCGCCCTGAATCACGCTATCGAAGTTTTCTACAATCGCTAGTATATATACAAATGCTCCGACAAGATCAGTCGGGGCTCGGCCGCCTCCCAGGCAACACACCTCGCCTGGCGGGAGATCTCCCTTTGCCAAACTGGTGACCCCGACGTGATCTGAACAACAAGGCTGAATCGTCGAGAACAAGTATCGACCTTCGGTCTGAGCAGGGGGGTGATGTGGCGACGACGCGCACACGTCACACGGTGACGTCACGCCGCCCTGAATCACGCTATCGAAGTTTTCTACAATCGCTAGTATATATACAAATGCTCCGACAAGATCAGTCTGGGCTCGGCCGCCTCCCAGGCAACACACCTCGCCTGGCGGGAGATCTCCCTTTGCCAAACCACAATTTACTTTTGAACAGTCATCGTCGCAGTTCATAAATCCCACCAAAACTTTTCAAACTCGACATTTCCGTCATCATCGAACGATAACAGCAATGATTTCCCAAACTGTACTTTTAATAGTTGCTCTACAATTACAACAGGAACTGGTACAGAGATGAAGGAGTTTTTACTCTGTTTCGTATTGGTTTCGCATTAAAAGATAGAAAATTGTTGCAATGAATATAATTTGTGTTCGCGTGGACGTGTAGTTCGTAGTTGACATTAATGATTTCAAAAAAACAGAGTTCTTAAACAACTTATGACGTATACAAAATTCAGGCCAGTATGTCGCGGCGTTAACATGCCCCCGGCCTTGGAAGCTGTAGTTTTCAATGATCTTCGTTCGTTTCAACAGGGAGTGGGCATATCCTCGAAAAAGCCCTCCTCACAACGCCTGATGCAGTCTGGATATCAGCAACTCTCGTGATGCCATCATGTCCAGGGAAAACGGCTATAATTCTACCAAGATTTCATTTTAGTGGTGGCGTGTTCGTGTCCTTGATGACGACTAGAGTGCCAATTTGCAGGTTGGAGTTGTTGGATTTCCACTTCGATCTGGTCTGCAGGTCTGATACGTATTCGATTGACCAGCGCCTCCAAAATTGTTGACGTATTTGCTCGATTCACTGGTAACGCGTTAAACTGTGCATGGGTTTCTCCACCAGGTCATCACAAACCAGTGTAGTCAATGGTCGACCAACCAGGAAATGACCAGGAGTAAGAGATGATAGGTCATTAGGATCAGAGGAAATAGACGTCAAAGGTCGAGAGTTTAGGACGGCCTCAACCTGCGCTAGTACCGTGCTAAATTCTTTGATAGTTAAATGTGCATTACCTACCACTCGCTGGAGGTGGTACTTACAACTCTTCACTCCAGCTTCCCACAATCCGCCAAAATGAGCAACGTATAGCGGTAGGAACTTAAATTTAATGCCTTGGCTAGTCGCGTAATTTACTATACCTTGTGAAGAATTAGATAGAAATTTTGAAAATTCGTTCATGACTCTCCAACAAAACATTTATCATTGTCTGAAAATATTTCAGAAGGCTTTGAACGGCGAGAAATGAATATCTTTAGTGCTAATAGATAAGCGTCAGTAGTGAGATCGCTGACCAGCTTTAAATGTATAGCGCGAGTAGCGAAGCAGACAAATAAACAAATATAAAATATATTTGATGTGCATAACGAAATAATAAAATTGTAAAATAATGTTTATTTGAAATTAAAATTGGATGTTACGAATTGGTTCCCAACGCTAGCTACGTCGCTTGGAACGGGTTGATCTTACCTAACATTATAGTAGTATAGTATATGTGACATACATAATAATAAAAGAGTATCTGTACTACCCGCACACGAGGCAGTCACCATCCAGCCGTCAAGTGCGCGGGTTGTGTTGTATCACTGAAAACCATTATGTGTTTTATTTCTAATACCTAATCAGGTAAACCTAGACACCACATTTGGCGACCGAGGTAAAAAATAAAACAAAAGGAAAAAGTGTGAGTAATTTGTGGTTCTTTTAAGTTCACAAAATGTTAACCTTGAGTTATCATACGAAAATGTCGGTGCTATTTGAAATATTGGAAACGCGTGCTATGTTTAGTATTGGAAAGTTTTAAAAGAATCGTATGTTTTTACGGAAAAAGAAAAGGCAAGAGAACATTTGATAAAATACTAAGTACCTACCTACAAATGCATTTGTGTTCAATCTTTGATGATTCTTGATTAACAAAGTTGATTGTTGAATTAACGAAGGTATTTTCTTAACAAATGCATCTAGTACATTAAATTACATTCCATATATTGTAGCCTGATATTCGTATTGATAACACATAGGTTACAAAATACACATATTAATGGTACAAAATAAAAACAATGCGTGTTGGCGCAATAATAGGTAATATATACCTAAGATATTGTTTCACTGTTGTATGGTCGGTATCGACACGGCCAGTTTACTTGAAATGTACAAGCATTGGGATTATTTGGGATCATAAAATGCGATTAAAAGGATCTTGTTCGTGTGATAGGTTAAAAACTAAATAAGTAATATTTAGTTTACAATGATAATAAAATTATTAGATAATTATAGTAAGTTGAAAAATGTTTGATACTTCTACCTGCCAAAATGATAATAATAATTTAAAATGTCAATATAAATCCAAATTCAGTCTTCACATTAATATATCAAATATCTTAATAAGATAACCGTAAACAATATCATAGCGATATTGCTATACGGTATCTTCATAGTTTGTCTCAAAAATAGAGATACTTACTAACTTACTATGTTATTTAAAATAACGCTTCACACTCATAGCCCCACACTAGGATTCTCTGTGTCGTGGGTACCAAATTTAAATTTAAAGTATAGTACTTACGTGACAAGTAAATTCAACGATGTTATTCAACGATGTTATTTTACTGATGTTATTCTAAGCAATGATATTATAATGTATAAAATATATTTTTGAATATCATTGATTCTAAGCAAAATCTATATAATAAACCACAAACAATGTTTGTTGCCATGTCCTTTAGACTGAAACTATCCAACCGATGTGTTCCAAACAGGGTTCATTTGAAAGGCAAATAATGCGAAGATGGTTTGAGACCACCAAAACAATGCAATATGCACATTAATTTGCCGGTACCTATTAGTACAATATAAGGTGATAGATCCTGTTGTAAGTGGAGATCCTAACCATACATACATGAAACTGTACCTGTTTACATTTTCGAAATTAAAAGAAAAAACATACATACAAATATGTAATGACTACATATGTAATCAAGACAAATACACTGCAAAATTGTCAGATGAGTGAAAACTCGTCAAGAACATAATATATTTGACATGTGTAAAACATTGGATTATTTAAATCAAGAAGTCGTTCCAATTTTAATTATGCTTTAATGCCATTAAAATGATCACGTAGGGGAAAAATAATAATATACATTACAGATTTGATAAACAAATGATATTTAGTTTCTGAGATACAAAAATATGATAATGATAATTAATAAGTATTTGCTTATTTATATCGTATCGAAACGTGTTTCCGATTTTATTGATGGAACATTTCACTAAATAAGCGAGCAATTTTGCATATCGCCTATCTCATTTTGAAAATATGTATTATTAACGTCAAATGGACAATTGTAATAATCTAAAGTATCGAAGGGACTGAATTATTACTGTTTCCAAATCGCGGCGGAAACGATCTTGTGTATTCCTCGCTAAAACAGTAATCAGTATCTCGAAAAAATGCTCTAAATATTTCGATGAAATTTTGTAATCGAGGATAAGTGCAAGGCAATCGAATTATTTGTGTTTTTGAAAAAAAAAGATATACACCACATGCGTTGGTTACACCATTTGCATAAGTTGATTCATGGTAAAGTACAAACCAGTTATAGGAACCGTATCACCATGATTACCAAGTAGTTCATTCCGGGTAATATTGTTCCTAACTAAAATCAAGATTGTAAATAAATTTATGTTTTAAATGGATTATACTCTTAAGGTCAAAAACGGAAAAAAACAAAATTATTTTAACAAAATAATTTAGAACATTCCTTCATTGGCCGGTATAATACTGATTCTACCTGGTTTGTACTAGAATGCAACCTATAAGCTTAGTTTTGCATCTGCTGAATAATATCGTGATGAATTGAGAAACTAAACAAACAGTTAAACCGTTAAGTAATGAAAGGCATTAAAAAACGAAAACTAACTTTCACGTACCTACATAAAACTGGAACGAGATCAAACGACAACTAAATGGAGTAGACATGGGAACCAATAATCATATTATCAGTAATCAAATATTTTGATACCAGAAATGCAAAGGTTGAAGCATAAAATACTTATAAACTGAGTCAAATATAGACCATTAATAAAAGGTATTTATGGTATCGAAAATCAGTCAAGTACTGACAAATAATAAAAGATATCTGTTATGGTATCGAAAATCAGTCAAGTACTGACAAATAATAAAAGATATCTGTTATGGTATTGAAAATCAGTCAAGTACTGAAAAATAATAAAAGATATCTGTTATGGTATCGAAAATCAGGCAAATACTGAATAATAATAAAAGATATCTGTTATGGTATTGAAAATCAGTTAAGTACTGAAAAATAATAAAAGATATCTGTTATGGTATCGAAAGTCAGATAAATACTGACCAATAATACAAGATATCTATTGTGGTATCGAACCGCTTTCGAAATCAATGTTGCACTAAACCGTGGGAGGTAATGTTTACCGTAATACCTCAGTTGAGTACTTACACTATTGACCAATACTAAAGATATCAATAATGATATCGAAAACAAAATATGACATGGTCACGAAAACGTCAGTTAAGTACTGACCAATAACAAAAGATTTATAATATTGAAAGAACGTTTTGATAAGTATCGAAACTATTAACTTCTATACCAATTACCCCTGCTGGTCAACAAATATGAGGATATGGCTATTAATGGGAGGATATGTAAACAAAACGCATAAATTAATGGAATACCATTTAATGTTTCCTATGGTTAAAATACCCATATTCATGTATTAATAATAACGAATCTTATCGTTTTAATGTATTTGCGTGCGACGTTGTTATTAAAGGTATTCACACGCGCACCTCTTAACAACCGCTCCAAATGATCAATGACAAACCGATATCACTGTACGGCTGTCTAAGTAAATATCTATATATTTGCACATTATCGCTTTATTTTATTACATATCCTCGTAATAAGCCTGAATTAACTTAGTATGAGCCTGAATTCCTGCTAAATGGAATCACAACATTTGTTGTTGTGGACCAGATCTGCTCACTAAATATTGAAAATTCAATAATAATTAAAAACAATCATGTTTGAATAAGTGATAAAACAGTTATCACCGACATGTACAGGACCTACTATTTAATTGTTCCAACGAACAAAAAATATTTATTAATCAATTACAAGTACAAAGATACTTTGGAGTAACTAATAAAATCCTTACTTGAAAAATGAAACAAAAACGAAATGAAATGAAAATGAAATGAAGTTATAATACGAGTATAATGAAATGAAATGAAATGAAAATACAATGAAATGAAAATACATGTATTCCAGGGTACTAATTACAGCAAAAAATAGTTACAAGAAATAAAAAGAGATAACAAAAATAAATGTTAATAAGTAACACGAGATATATCTTATGAGTGTCAGTGCTGCAGCGTGCTGTGTGACCACCGAACAGGCCCAGGCCCAGCATAAGCCGTGCTGCACAACATGAGCCGTGTAAGCACAGCGCCAGTACTTGATACGTAATTGCATTGAAAGTAATGAAGTAATAATTTAATTATGGAAAAAAATGACGTCAATCGTTCTAAGTTTCAAGAATCACAATAATGAATTTCAAGTGTGAAATACAAGTTTTAGAAAATTGTAATCCTATTAACATCCCCATGTGTAACACCGCAAAAATGTAAGAAAAGGAAAAAGGGGAATTTGGAAATAACGAAGAATTTGAGGCCGCTGGGCTTCTAGTTGACATAACACGACGCTCAGGAGCGATGGTGTTTCAACACTCCACGTACGCATTGGTGGTAGACGCTCGAGCAAGAGACGAGATCGAAGCGCATGATGATACTCGCACAAGCTCATGGAAGTTTCTTTACGTGTATTACAAGCAAGGTAAAAGTATAAAAATGAGTTCAAAGTCATACTCTGCCCATAGAATGTGAATATTGCTTTGTCGATAGACTAAATTACTTACAATTAGTCAATGATAAGGTTATAAATTAACTTGGGTTATTCATTGACGCAATAATTTTAAATGAAATACGCCACAGTCAATCAAACTTTAGTCCGGATGAATTTATTCACTTCTTTGATATACCCTGTTTGACAGGCCTGTTTGAATTTCCTGACCAGTACTTGATAACAACTACATTAAAGGCCAGGTCAGCACTAAATTTGGAGAAATGCTCTCGTTGTGTTTTGTTGCAGGTCACTTCCAGTGTGAAATATACCCTTTGGTCCAGCCGTGCTGCGACGATGTACTGGGTCAGGTGCTAAAAAGTATACAAAATAATCAAATATTTTGTACCTAATAAAAAGTGTTGTTATGGAGTTTCTTCAACTGGTTCTTCTCCACAACGATAACACATAGCGAACCAGTTACGTTAGGAAAAAAAAATAATAATTAAAAAAAAAGGAAAAACAAGGGAAAGCAGAGAGGGCCGTATATTAAGAATAAAAGAGACTAAATAGGAATAAATCATTATAAGAAAATAATGTTATAAATCCTTATAATAGTAACTTATTTTTTTGTATATTGTAAAAATAGTGATTTAACTGGACAAAAAAAGGTAATCTTTGGTAGATATAAAATGTTACGAATGTTAGAAATAAGTTGTGTACTTTGTTCGAACAAATTATATTTTAATCAAAGCTGAACTTATCAGTTATTTATCAGTGGGCAAATTACATAATTAAAATTTTGTTGAAAGGGAGAGATGTGACATACATAATAATAAAAGAGTATCTGTACTACCCGCACACGAGGCAGTCACCATCCAGCCGTCAAGTGCGCGGGTTGTGTTGTATCACTGAAAACCATTATGTGTTTTATTTCTAATACCTAATCAGGTAAACCTAGACACCACAGTATATATGGAAGGATTTTACCTAACATTATAGTCGGACTGAGTCATGACTGAGTAAACCAAGTGGATCGAAAATTTGAGACACACTGGATAAAATCAAACGCTTCGTTATTGGTACAGTATTCGTATTATTAAAAGTAGTATGATACAATAATTCATCACTAGTGTTGTTCCACTCTAAGCCTAGTGTACGACAGTTAGTATGCTCACCTAATGACAGATCTTTTTGTATAGCTTATCATTAGGGTTGTCGCGCCATAAAATTAATTGTAAGTCGCGTTGCTTATTGTCGATTAAGCATTGCTTAGACGCTTTTTCGATACAGACGCAAGCTACGAATCTATGCTGCCGGAATCTAAGAAGAATGGACATCAGATCACCTTGAATAGGCGAACCGACTAATTACAAATCGTTTAAAGAAATTTTGTTGTAGACTTTTGGCTTGCAAACTATGAAATTGAATATGAATTGAAAACTATGCGTAACTTAGTAGTGCTACTATGCTCGCGGAAGACGCCGTGATGCGGCAAGAAATAATACGGCTTTCCATACGACTCGACTTTAGTCATATATCCAAATGAAACGTATTCGTGAATGAAATTAGTATACATCTTTTTATAAATGGGTGATTGTTGTAATCGCTTTTCTAAGGCAAGAAACCGACGCTCTGCGATGGAATATGTATCACCCAAGAGTTCTGGAGATTGTTTAAAAGGAATTTGAACAATAAATCTACCATCATTTGAACGTTTAAAATTATTAATGAAATGTTTTTCGCATGCAATCTCCTTGTTGCTCATGGGATTGCTCTTTGGCAATTCCTCGAGTTCCCAAAACATTTTCAATTGTGTTTCAATGGATTGAGTAAAATTACAGTTAATAGAATTGTCATTTCTTACATTGTTCGTATAAATAGGCCCGGATATAATCCAACCTAAATTAGTATTTTGTAAGAAGGGACCATTTCGTAATCGCATTCTACCTTCAGCTAATAAGTCCCAAAACTTATCTGCGCCTATTAATAAGTCGATTTGTTTACGTTCATAAAAAGTAGGATCGGCTAGTTGTATATTGTTAGGTATCTGTAATTGTTCTGTCTGTATTGCAGTGGGTGGCAAGGATGACGTTATCTCATGCAACACCACGCATTGGAAACGCATAAAGGGTTGGATCGCGCTTTGATATTAACTTCACAGGCATGTGACGAGTTCATAATCGAATTTCCAACACCTTTTATTTGTAAAGAGGACTGTATCACTGGTAAATCGAGTAGATCGCATAAACGTTTTGTAATGAAACTTCGTTCGCTGCCACAATCGAGTAATGCGCGCGCGACGTGAAATTTGTTATCCCGACCGGCTATTTCCACAAGTGCAGTCGACAGCAACACACGTACACCAGACGATGCGATTTGTTTATCATTGTCTAAGTGTGAAGTATGCGTGTAAGTACTATGAGCGATGCACCCGTCATTCGAGGAGTTGCGAATGTTAGAACCTGGTTCGTTATCTGGGATCGAGACAAACGCGCCCGTAGTAGTGGTCAGCTGATCGTCGTGTATCAATGTGTTATGTCTTTGATTGCATTTACGACAGGAACTTAATTTGCAATTTTGTAGCGTATGCCCTGTACGTAAACAATTACGACATAGATTTTTGTCTTGAATGAGTTTTGACAACTTATGACGTATACAAAATTCAGGCCAGTATGTCGCGGCGTTAACAACTCTTTAAGAAGAAATGAGGAACTTCGTGTTGATATTATTTTGTATTCAATGTCTACAATATTACAAGGTCAACAATTTGTGTATAAATAGGTATCATCAACAAAAAAAATATAATGAAAGAGTACGGAATCTTGTGCTAAATATTACAGGAAGTATTATGCCTATAAGACAACTATATAAACCTGCAAGTCCTTATGATATCGAGTGGGATCATGGCAGTCACAGTGTTTCTTTAAAAGATAAAATTTTGGAATCTTTATATTTAATAAATGTTACCTTAGAAGATATTGAAAATATCGAAAGAAACACTAGAATGCAAAGTCAAAATGAAAATTGGTATCAATACAGAAAAAACCGTCTCACAGCAAATAATATTCATACAATTTGCCATTTGAGTGTTGAAACATCAACCCTTACTCCACTCGGTATTGCTCAATAAGTCCGGTTACTGTACCTTATCTGTGTTTACAAAATGGAGGACTGCAAATAAAAAAACCTCCTACCTACCTCTACCTACTACCTCCTACTACTTTCAGACGTTTCAAAGTTGTGACGCCCCCTTAAAAAATTTGGGTATTTTAACTGTAACATTTTTTGAGGCAATGTCTTGAACATTAAACCCTTTATCAGCCATAATTATATCTTCTGCCTGACAATGCTTAGTTAATTGTGATCTTTCGATTAATTACCGATCACTTGTTGCACCAACGTAACCATCTGAACAATACGAAATCAGACCAGGACCTGGAGTAGCACCAATCAAAAATATAATTGTATTCTTGTTTTTATAGTTGCTAAATGTGGCCTGTTGTGATAGAGGATTTGTTGGCTTACATATTGGCACTTCTGTGGAATCAATGATTATTATTGTCTTTTCAAAATTGTCAAAGTTTTCTGGGGTATATATAGTATTGGATCAACTCTTGGGTAGGCCATAATTCAATTAATGATCAAGTATCATACATAAAATTCACCCAGGTTAAAAATACGAGTATATTAGATACTGCAGTTTGAATTACACCAAATATTTTTGATAATTTGAAATTACAATAGTTACGTCTCAATTGCATTTATGTTAATAGGAACTGGTCTTCCATGCTTAGTAATACTACATTTCCTGACTTATAACATAGATTGTAGGCCATAGGGACAAAAGTATCCAAAACAAATTTAAATTTTTTGTGCGTTTCAAGTCCAGTATAAAATTTTACCGATGTGTCGTTAAAAAGTAATTCTTCTGTAGCAAATAATCTCAACATTATAGAGGTCTACTACATTTCCTGACTTATAACATAGATTGTAGGCCATAGGGACAAAAGCATCCAAAACAAATTTAAATTTTTTGTAAGTTTCAAGTCCAATATAAAATTTTACCGATGTGTCGTTAAAAAGTAATTCTTCTGTAGCAAATAATCTCAACATTATAGAGGTTTATGTCGATTTATTATTAATATTCTGAATTTTAGTATCGCTGTCATTTGCACACTGCTGTTCATTTATGTTTAATATTTCACTATCCAGAGTTCCGGTGTCACTAAAACCTAAGAAGTTTGGTGCGAAGAGTTGTTTTTTTAGGTTTCTATTTCGTAGTCTCTCCTCCCTAGCAGCTGCGTAAGGCAGTAGAACCTTTGACCAAGGGAATAAAAATTCGGCGTTCTAAATTAAAACCGGCAATTTACACAATCATGTTATATATAACATGTTATATACAACATTTGTGATAGATTTGGACAAAGATAAAATTAAAAAATATACCTACTCCCCTGTAGACGATTTAACAGTTTTATATTCATTTTCTGTAAAATGATGTCCACATAATCGTAAATATGAAGATTGCGATTTCGCCAATTCCGGCCGTTTTATTGCTTTAGCCCACAACCTTTTTCCTGCTGTTCCCATCCGGAATGGGGCTATGCCTGGACTTCGCTGTAGGTTCTGAAAGTCCAGCCGCTTGATTTGTTCTCTATGGTTAGGAATAACACCTAGAACCTGCGGAGATCGTTTTATATTTTTAACTGCTACTCTAGTTTTTCTTTTATTTACTGCTACTGGTATCGTGTTATGCTTTACTTTTCCCGTAACTATTGGTTTTACAAATCGTGGTAAGTTCTTAGTTTTCCTTGTGCGAGTATTTTTCTATATGAGTCGAATATGTCCTATGTCGATTGTTGGTAATTCTTCGCCACCTCTTTCTTCTCTTACCTTTTTCTTATTATTTTTGAGCTTGTCCTCGACATAACTATATGTGTAAAGTTTTTAAACGTTTCCTTATGGTCCTGTAGAAGTTTTTGCATTAATTTCTGTTCCCTTATCCTGAGGCCCCTGTTTGAAAATTTTCTTCATTATTTTCAAAGTTTTCAAGTAAGAGTCCCTATAACTAATAAGATTTAAGATATTACTGGTGTTACTGCTACTCTAGTACTGGCCGTTCGCATAGTCACATCGGTGTTATTACGTGACGGTGTAAATGAGTCCGTTGTTTTCAATTGTCTTAAACGTGCGGCAAAGTCCCGGCATATGCTGTGTCAGACGCGGAGCGTTCTCCGGAGTATGCTGTGTGTCAGACGTGGTGTACTATCTGACAGGTGTTGAATATGCAATTGTGATGGACCTGGTGACCTACTGAAGTTACTGTTCGAATAATTTTGTCTATTACGAAATGGTATGTTGTTATCTAATGAGCAGTGATAGCCTAGCGGTTAGAACGTTGGTCTCTCGAACGAAGGGGCCCGAGTTCAAATCCTGGCACGCACCTCTGATTTTCAAATATTATGTGCGTATTAAAAGTTAATTATCACTTGCTTCGGTGAAGGAAAACATCGTGAGGAAACCTGCACACCGAAGAGTTCTCCATAAAGTTCTCAAAGGTGTGTGAAGTCTACCAATCCGCACTTGGCCAGCGTGGTAGAATATGGCCTGTACCCCTCACATTGTGAGAGGAGACCCCGAGCCCAGCAGTGGGACGATTATGGGTTGTTGCTTTGCTTTTTTTGCTTTGCTGTTGTTATTATAAGAAGAAATGTACGTTATTATTATAAGAAAGATTTTATCTAAAATGATTTTGATTCATACTTTTAAAATTATTCTGGGGTGCATGAAGTAAAGATTGGCCGTAATTATTGTTGGGCGAATTAGTGCTAGGGTTGTTGTCGAAATTACTTCGACTATTTCTATTAAATTTATTGTTTTTCGCGTTATAGATAAGCTTTTTTCTTCTAAGGGTCAACGCACATTTATTCAGCGTCATCCGCGTTTCGCCGAATGATTTTTGTTACACTTATTCAGCTCAGCTTCTATTAGCCGCGTACTAAGAATGCGAACACTTCTATCTACTGCGTACGGCGCTGAATATAAGCTGCGAAGATCAGCACTGCACATTGCGCGGAAAACCCCCGATTTGCGGAGATTTGATGGTTAGCGCGGGGAATCACAAAAATCGGGGAATACTGACCTAAGGTTTTGAATCTATAAAATACCGCTGGTATGTTTTTGTTTAAATATTTTGAAAAAGTAATAGGTCTCCTGCTGACGTTACCTACAAACGCGTCTGTGGAGAGGGATTTCAGCAACCCACATAACATCAAAACACCACGCCGAGGGAGTCTCAACAATGACATGAATGAATGAATGAAAATACTTTATTGCACTCAAAAAAAATATAGTACAAAAGGCGGGCTTAATGCTAACACAGCATTTTCTTCCAACCAACCAGCGGCGATGAGGAGACATTTGGGGTAGTGCTATGTTTACAATATATGTTATTGATTTTTATTTATTTAGTTACTTTATGGTTACATTAAATAATTACTTTAAATTATCTAGAAACTATGGTTCTATAAGATATTATATATAATATATACATATATGTATATACATATAATACATAAATATATTTATATAAATAAAATAAATATCTATATATATATATATATATATAATATAATATATCTATACTAATATATAAAGAGGAAAGATTTGATTTTTTGTTTGCATTGAATAGGCTCCGAAACTACTGAACCGATTTGAAAAATTCTTTCACTGTTGGGAAGCTACACTATCCCCGAGTAACATAGGCTATATTATATTTTCAAAAAATTAGGGATCCTTAATAAAACTCCAATAATATAACTCAAGGTGTAAAAAAAATAAAAAAACCGAAGCAAAGCGAGGGCGGTTACTCGTATTACATAAAAATATAAAAAATTTAGCATGAAAATTCTACTCATTCTGTGTTCTTAAGAAATGTTCATATATTTTATGTTTGAAACTAACTATGCTTGTAGACTTCTGCAGCTCCACTGGTAGGCTGTTCCATAGAGATATTGCCGTAGAAGTAAATGACTGCGCATAAAATGTGGTATTGCGTTGAGGTATAACTAGCTGCCTGCTATAGCGATGTCTAGGTTGATGCAACGTAAAAGTTTTGTGAGAGAACTGTTCCCAAAGGTACTGTGGTGCATGGGGATCGTTTAGCACACGATACAATGCGGCAAGGATATGCGTGTTACGTCGGTTTCGAATATTTAACCATTTTAATTTAGCTCGATACTCCGAGATGTGGTCAAACTTACGTAGCCCGAATATATATCGTATAGCCAGATTAAGCAGGCGGTCCAATTTGTCCAGTTGTTCCACAGTGACATCAGGATAACATGTATCTGCATAATCAATAATTGGAAGAAGTAGTGCCTGTACTAACATAATTTTGACATCTTGTGGTAAGAAATTACGCAATAGCTTAAGAGAATGAAAAGAAGCAAAAACCTTTGCTTTCACACGTGTAATATGTAATGCCCAAGAGAAACCACTAGTAATATATAGACCTAAATTTCTGACAGATTCACAATAAGGGAGAGGACAGTTATCAAACGTTACAGGTGGCAAGGAATTGAAATCGATCTTTGAACGCATACGAGGACTTCCAATAATTATAACTTGTGTTTTTGTGGGATTGACAATGAGCCCATAACGTTGAGTCCATTGCCTAATTGCTTCCAGATCACTAATTGTTTTATTTATACTATCCAATACTTCACTAACTGGGAATTGTATGTAAAGCTGGAGGTCATCAGCATATAAGTGATATTGAGAGTGTGCTAATGTGGCAGAAATAGAACGAATGAATACAGAAAATAATAACGGTGATAGTACTCCACCTTGGGGTACTCCAACCGTGACATTCGCCCAATCAGAGAAATTACTATCAACGCGCGTACATTGTCGACGACCATTCAAGTAGGAAGTAAACCACTGTAACGATATTTCCGATAAGTTAAAGGACCTAAGCACGGCTATAAGAAGTTCATGGTCTACACAATTGAACGCATTGCTGAAGTCTAACAATGTGAGAAGAGTAAGTTGCTGGTTATCCATTCCACGCCGGATATCGTCTGTAATTTTGATAAGTGCAGTGGAAGTACTATGGGCAAGACGAAAACCAGACTGAAATGGATCCATTAGATTATTGTTGTTTAAAAAATTTATGAATTGCGATTGTACCACCTTCTCAAGCACCTTGGACAGAAATGGCAGTATAGAAATTGGTCTGTAGTGTTTCAAGTCTGTCGGTTCGGGTATTTTAGGCACTGGTGTAATATATGCATATTTCCATGCAGAAGGCACTACACCATGCAATAGCGAAAAATTTATAAGGTGTGTGATAACATCTAAAATAATATCGAGAATTGGTATAATGAGTAAACGTCCTACATTATCATGTCCTACAGCTTTGCTATTAATAGAATTAATAATCCTTTTTATTTGGCACTGAGTCACTGGTACTAGGCTAAAAGTTTTACGACTAAGTAGTGGGCGAGACATGATTTCGCAACAAGTGGCACTTTTAACTGTGAAGTCCATTTTATATGAAGAGTTAAAATGATTATTTAACGCATTAAGATCAATAGAACAATTTAAAGATGATTTGCGCTTGCCTAATCCAAGTGTCCGTAAGAAATTCCAAGTTTTATGCTGTGGGCAACCTTTTAACCCCTTTAATATAAACTGCCTTTTCGCGTTACGAACCATTTGATTACACTGATTTCTTGCAATTCTGTAGTGTTCCCAATTTTCCTCAGTGGGTTTTTTTTTATGCCTACGTTTTAAGCGATCCCTTCGTCCCATAGCAGCCCGAATTTCTTTGGTTAGCCACGGCGCTGGAGGTCTTTTCATGCGAACTGGTCGTAGAGGGGCATGTTTGTCATACAACTCTAGAAGCATTTTATTAAAAATGCTTACCTTGTCATCAATCGTGCTTGCGTTATATACAGTACTCCAATCCATAGCATTAGCATCATCTATAAGTTTCGCACTGTCAATTTTATTGAGGTTACGTTGTAGTATTATTTTTGGTCGATACTTAGGGGCTTTTAGTTTGTAAGAAATAAAGATAAGGTCATGATGAGAGAAACCAGCCGCTGTGAACTGTCCAAAAGTGGATATGCGATCCTGTTGTCGGATAAACATCATTGCTGCTTTAACGCATACCAAACAAGGTATTGGTAAAGCGGGGAATGTTTTAAAAATTTAATTAATTAAATTTAATTAGACAAATTAGAAAAACTTTTAACTAGTCTTCGCTATAAATTAAAACAAAAAGTTGTCTTAGCAGGAGATTTTAACATAAATTTATTAAAAAATACCACCATTACCAATCAATTCATTCAATTAACTGAGGCCTATAACGACTCTTCACATTAAGAAAGCTACACGGGGCAATGCTTGCCTCGATCAAATATTAAGCAATGTTCCTGAAGCATCAGGTGAACTTTTATATCTAAATTTATCTGATCATAATACTGGACAGCTACTAATCACTCCAGTTTGCGGCAAAAAACTCACTCCAAAAGCACAATTCATTAAATATAGAGATTTTGACAAAGAGAATATTTTAAAATTCTACAACTGTATAAGTCAATTATCATGGTTAGAAGTTTATAATGAGTCAAGCACAGATAAAGCATTCAATAAATTTCATGAACTTTTTAAACTTTTCTTTGATCTTTGCTTTCCTATTCTACGGAGAAAACTTCAAAAGTCTTCTAACATGGTCTCATGGATTACTAAAGGTATAAAGGTTTCTGCTAAACATAAGCGTCGATTAAGGTATAAATGTTACAAAAACAGTAAAAATAGTGGACTTAAAATTAAATATATAAATTATAGTAAAATTTTTAAAAAATGTATGCTATCTTCACATAAAATAAGCAATCTATACATATAATAAAATTGAAGAGTTAAACTGTGATTTTGAAAATGTTTTTTTCAAGTTGCAAATCGTTATTTGCACGATACCAACACCGAAAAATGAGTTTTTAAAAAAATTTCCTGTCTGTCTGTTTGTTTGTCTTCGCAAATCTTTGAAACCACTGAAC
Organism: Thymelicus acteon; assembly: GCA_951805285.1. NCBI lineage: Eukaryota > Metazoa > Arthropoda > Insecta > Lepidoptera > Hesperiidae > Thymelicus > Thymelicus acteon. The sequence goes on along the minus strand of OX638214.1, from coordinate 23,739,612 downwards.
AAATTTTAACACGACTTTAACTAAGATATTAAAAAGTCTTCAACTTAGCATTTAAGCTATTTTTTATGGTTCCACACCAAAGGGTTCCTTTCCAAAGGGATATTTTGTATGGAAAAATAAAAAAATGTCAGCTGATTTGTTTTAAATAATAAAAAACGTTTTCTCCGTACAAAAAGAGTAATACATGCATATTTTAGTTTTTACTTATATGACATGGAAAGACCATAAAATGCCTTTAAAGGTTATTTTTTTCAATAATTCAAATCCCTATTACTGAGTGGATATCTGTTTTCTTATTTTGTTTTCAAAAGCATGTTTTTTGCGTATTTAAGTGCTCCAACATAATTTCAGCATTTTATTAATTTCACCTTGGAAGTGGTGGAAAAACGCAAATTAATTATGTATGAGTAACCGATCTATTACTGTCTTGGTCACTAGATGGCGCTGTATTTGTTGATTCACGCCAACGACTTTAATACATACAAACCTCTTTTTTACCTACAAATAAATAAAATTGAAGAGTCCGTCTGTGATTCCGAAATAACTGAATTTTTCATGTTGTATCGTTACTTGCACGATATCAAAACCGAAAAAGAGTTTTTTTTGTTAATTTTTAATTGTCTGTTTGTCTCCGCTTATCTCTGAAACCAATGAAAGGATTTCAACAGGACTTTTCTACGATATCAAGTCTTCAACTTAAATTATAGGATATATTTAAGGGTTCCATAACAAAGCGAGAAAATAAAATATGAGTCGATTTGTTTTAAACTTACAGAAACCTTTTCTTCATCCAAATTAAGGCACAGGTACATACATTTCTTAGTTTTTTTAAATATAATTTTTGCAAGATGGAGCCAGAATGTGGCACTGAAGTAATTTTTACAATAATTCAATAGCTATAACGGACTAAATGTCTATTTTTATCTTCAGTTTTTTTTTAAACCACGAATTTCCTATTTATGCTCTCCAACAAAAATTTTGCATGTTTTATATTTCACCATGGAAGGGGTTGAAAATCGTAATTTAGTTGTACGAACAGTTGACATTGAACAAATTGAACAATTGATAATAAAATACATAACTCCACATACATAGCTCCACATACATACCTCAGACATTTCTTTTAGCCGAGTGTCTTTTGATTGCGTTCACAACACAGAATATTGATCTTTTCACAGCTCCTAGGGATTGCAGACCTGAGTGTTGGATATTAATTTTAATTTCTTACCTTCACGCGTTCCTTAGAAGAAAAGGTTTTGACAGACAGACAAACAGACGGGCAATAGAGTGAGTGATCTTATGGAAACCATGTTTTTTCTTTTGAGGTAAGGAACCCAAAAAATATGGAAACTTTATGTGGTGTATTGACCTTTCATTGTAATGCGGTTCTAATGATCAATGTATGTTCTGTAAGTAAACTAAAGTACCTAATATTTTTGCCGAAGCGAAGCGAGGGAAACTGCTAGTCATAAATATATCGACTCTGCAAAAAATAAATGTCTAGCGTCATGGGACATTATAAAAAATAATACGATTAATAAAAAAATGACAAATATATTGATGAAATTCATTATAATAATTTAGTCGTTACTAATCCAATTGAAATTGCAAATAATTTTAATGACTTTTTTATTGACTTGACATCTGAATACACTATTAAAAATGACATATACAAACATAAAATAGACTTTAATAACAATTCTTTATTTCTGACTCCTACTAATTCTCAAGAGATATTTAATATTACAATGAAACTTAATAATACCTCATCCGTTGGCTTTGACCATATCTCAACTAAAATAATAAACATTGTTTCTAAGCTGATAGCACCAATCTTAAGCCATATTATAAATTTATCTTTTGTTACTGGTGTGTTTCCTACGATCCTTAAAGTATCTATAATAAAACCTATCCATAAGAAGAATGAAAAAACAAGTATGAATAATTACCGACCTATTGCTCTCATATCCATATTTTCAAAAATTTTCGAAAAGGCCATGTTTGCGCGAATCACAAACTTTATTGACAGAAACAATGTACTTACTCCAGATCAAAACGGATTTCGTAAGAATAAATCGACAACATTAGCTGCCTATCACTTAGTAGGTCGGATACTTGAAAATGTGGACAAAAAGCGTGTATCAACGGGAATATTCTTTGATATGAGCAAGGCTTTCGATTTTGTCTGCCATAAATTGTTACTATGGAAGTGCGAACGGTACGGTATCCGTGGCCAACCACTTGAATGGCTCAATAGCTACCTAAGTGACCGGAAGCAATTTGTTGAAATACAGAACATCAATTCGATTAGCGGAGAAGAGGAATCTGTGCCTACATTGTAATGTAAAAGAATTATAATAATCAGTATCAATCTGTGCACATCAATAAACGCACGTATATCGGAGATCTGCAGTTTTATTGATACTCACCCAATTTAGTACACGACCATACGTGTACAGTGGTGACCCCGATATCAAGTTACGCTAAAACGACATTCGAGAATCAAAGTGTGTTCACTGTCCTGACAACGGATTAAAAAACCACAATGACTTCTCAGCAAGATGGTCAAGTGAAACCAAGTACGAGCGGGTCAGCAGAAGTAGCGGTTGTTAGTGTGTCCTCACGAATACCTGAATTTTGGGCTGATCAGCCGAGGCTTTGGTTCATCCAGTGCGAAGCTGTCCTTGCGCCGCAGAAAATGAGTGATGAAGCAAGATACAACATGGTAGTCACTAAATTGGGAAAGGATGTTATCCAACAAGTGAGCGATATCCTTATCAAGCCTCCCGAGGGGAAGAAATTTGACGCGTTAAAGGAGCGCTTGTTGAAGGTCTATGAAGAGTCTGAGATTCGACAGTTCCAGAAACTTTTGAGCGAAATGGAGTTGGGAGATCAAAAACCCTCTCAACTCCTCAGGCGGATGAGGGAATTGGCTCGAGAAAAGATACCCGACGAAACGCTTAGAATAATGTGGCAAGGTCACCTACCGTCGTCAGTACGGAGTGTACTAGCAGTGAGTGAAGTAAAAGACTTAGAGCATTTATCGGCAATCGCGGACAAAGTTGTTGAGACTGCGCGACCTTTGCAAGTTACAGAAGTGCAAGCTACACAAAGTTCGAATACCAACAGCGAGACTGCATTAATTTTGGCGGAGATAGCCAAATTAAGCTTAAAAATCAGAGATTTGGAGAAAGAAAGAAAGCGCGGATGTAATAGAAATCATTATCAGTATCGCTTCCGATCGCGATCCAATTCACGCGGGCGTAATACGACACGTCGTTCACCTGATAGTCCGGACTGGCTGTGTGTTTACCATTATAGATATCACCATAGAGCTAGGAAATGTGTAGAACCGTGCGCCTGGCCAAAAACAGACAAGAAGGAAAACTAGGCCTGGTGCAATCGCAGGTGGAGATTTGTACCATAGCTCCTGTTCCCCGATTATGCGTTACGGATGATAGCAGCGGACTTCGGTTTTTAGTGGACACCGGTGCGAACATTTCAGTGCTGCCGGTAAATAAACATCGCGTCTCTAGTACAAAATGTGAAGATTATAAACTATACGCTGCAAACGGTAGTGAAATTAAGACTTTTGGTGTTAAAACATTAGACTTAAACCTTAGGTTACGGCGACCATTGCGTTGGTCATTTGTGTTGGCGGAGGTCAAGCAACCCATACTCGGTGCTGACTTCTTAGCCCATTATAAACTATTAGTGGATGTGAACAATAAAAAACTTATCGACTCAGTGACTAGTCTAAAAACTATTGCGTCTGTGACTGTGCAAAACGAACCGTCAGTGAGAACAATTGACTGTAAAAACGAATATAGTGATATTTTAGCCGAATTTCCGAACGTAACAAGGCCAATATGTTTCAAGGAAATCCCTTATCATTCGGTGGTACATCGCATTGAGACTTCAGGTCCAGCAGTATTCGCGCGTCCAAGACCTTTACCGCCGGATAAATACTACAAGGTTAAGGCTGAATTCCAACGCATGCAAGAGATGGGTATATGCAGACCCTCTAAGAGCAACTGGGCGAGTCCTCTTCATGTCGTTACGAAAAAGAACGGCGAGCTAAGACCATGCGGTGATTATCGAGCATTGAACGCGATCAGCAAGCCGGATCGATACCCGATACCGCGCATCCAAGATTGTACTTATTTATTGCACGGGAAGACTTTATTTACAAAAATTGACATTCAACGGGCCTACCATAATATTCCAATACACAAGGACGATATTCCGAAGACGGCAATAACAACGCCATTCGGTTTGTTCGAATTTTTACGCCTTGGTTTCGGATTTCGTACGGCAGCGCAAACATTTCAGCGCTTTATGCAAGACGAAGTACTACGGAACCTTAACTTCGTATTCGTTTATATCGATGACGTCATTATTGCCTCAGCGACGGAAAATGAGCACAGACATCACATACGAGAAGTACTGCAGCGATTAGATAAATATGGCATAACAATAAATTTATCGAAGTGTGAATTTGGCAAGACTGAAATAGATTTTTTGGGATTTCATATGTCAAAGGAAGGCATGAAGCCATTGGAAGATCAAGTCAAGGTCATTTCTGAGTTTCCAAGGCCGAAGACAGTTGAGGAACTTCGTCGGTTTCTCGGAATGGTCAACTTTTACAGACGGCATTTACCGAAGGCTGCAGGAATACAAGCGAAATTAAACGTGTTTCTCCATAATAGTAAAAAGAAGGATAAGAGTTCGATTCCATGGACGGATGAAAGTGTCGAGGCATTTGAACAGTGTAAGCAAAGCCTAAAAAGCGCAGTTATACTGTCATTCCCGTCGCCAGATGCGCCGATTGCTCTCATGACCGACTGTTCCAGCACATGTGCAGGTGCTGTTTTACAGCAAAAAGAAGGCGATACGTGGAGACCATTGGGATTTTTTTCATCTAAATTGAGTGAAACACAGCAGCGTTACTCAACATATGATAGAGAGTTGTTGGCCATATATCTAGCTATTAAACACTTTCGACCTTTTATTGAAGGAAGACCTATTACAGTATACACCGATCATAAACCCATAGTATACTCATTACAGAAAAACACAGTAAGTAAAAATGACACACCTCGAAGAATACGGCAGCTGGACTTCATAATGCAATTTTGTACAGAGATACGGCATATTTCGGGCATGGAAAATACTGTTGCTGACTGTTTGTCAAGAATATCAGCAATTGACATTTCATCGCCATTGGATTATGAAAAATTAGCCGAAGCACAGAGTGATGATATTGAGCTACATAATCTTATGAAGTCAAAGTCATTAACATTTAGAAAAATATTGATACCTAATTGTAGCAAACCAATTCAATGCGATGTATCATTGAACCGAGCACGCCCATATTTGCCTAAAGAATTTCGTGTATCAGCTTTCAACGCTGTGCACGGAATTAGTCACCCGGGCACGCGTACAACTAGAAGGATGATGCAAGATAGATATATATGGCAAGGCATGAACAAAGACGTGACGGAATGGGTCAAAGGTTGTGTAGATTGCCAAAAATCAAAAATACACAGACATACGGTGTCACACCATGGACATTTTGTATACAGCGACCGATTTGATCATCTGCACATGGATATTGTTGGACCACTTACCTATTGCAGTGGCCATCGATATATAGTGACAATGGTGGATAGAACAACAGGGTGGCCGGAAGCCTATCCGGTAAAGGATATTACAGCCGAGACAGTAGCGGATATCATGTACTCTGGATGGATATCGAGATTCGGATGTCCTATAAATTTAACTACAGATCAAGGTCCTACTTTCGTATCTCAACTGTTTATGCATTTAGCCAAGAGGATGGGCATCAGAAAATTTAGAACTACAGCTTATCACCCCCAGTCGAATGGCATCGTAGAAAGATGGCACCGTTCCCTGAAGGCTGCACTTATGTGCAGAGGCAAAACTGAACAATGGGTGTCAGAGTTACCAACGGTTTTATTAGGATTAAGAGCGTGCCTAAGAGATGATACGCAAACTAGCGCTGCAGAGATGGTATTAGGTGAAGCACTACGATTGCCTGGAGATTTTTTCCAGCCCTTGAGACAAGAAACTTCCGATAATGTTTTGTTTGTGCAAGAATTGCGCAGGAAAATATCACATTTAGCTTCCGTTTCAAGAAAAAAGTTACACCAAGGAAAAAATTTTATACATCCTGAGTTAAAGGATTGTACACATGTATTTGTACGTGTTGACAAAGTGTCAAAACCATTAACTCAACCATATATGGGTCCTTTTAGAGTGATTCAAAAAACAGAGAAATATTTTAAAATTATGCAAGCAGATAGGCAGAAAGTAGTAAGCATCGATCGATTAAAGCCAGCCTATTCGATCATGACGCAGGAATGCACAGATGCGCTTAATAAGGAAACTCCGAATGTAAGCAATAATGACACCAAAGTGTCGAGATTCGGACGGAAGATCAAACCTGTGGTGCGCTTCGCAGTGTAAATACACGTCCAAGTGTAGATAGATTCATCAAAGTCTACAATGGGTTCTTCACCAAGCAAAAGAATGGAAGAAGTAATTATTGCACAAAACGGCGCTGGAAACAGTGCCGCTACTGTACAGCAAGAGGCACAGTTACCAGTACATGTGAGACAGGAGACATATCTCCTTATCATTATAGCCTGTATCCTGGTGGCTATATTATACGTTATGTGGCGGTACTGCAAGACAGGGTACAGTCGATACCTGCGGCGGGAACTGGTGGAGCTGCCGAGAATGGGGCTGCGCGCTGGTGAGCCGGGCTATGACAGCCGCCCACCACAGCGCGTAATAGTGTAGTGATAATGTATAATAGTGTCAGTGTAGTGATATTGTGAAAAATATAGTGAAAACGGTCGCCATACGGTATAAAATAGTGTTTATTAAAACATGTTAGCGTTAAGTACATGTATGTTTCAATACGGACACTGTAAGATTATGTAACCTAATTCTAAAATAATAAGAATGTAACCTGTGTAACCAAGACCGTAAGAATTAGATGATAATGATTTTTATGTTATGTAACCCTTTTTCTATTTTTTTATATGTAAGGGGTAATAAGTACATTTATTGCATGTAACCATTTAATTTTTAAAAGGGGGGTGTACTGTGCCTACATTGTAATGTAAAAGAATTATAATAATCAGTATCAATCTGTGCACATCAATAAACGCACGTATATCGGAGATCTGCAGTTTTATTGATACTCACCCAATTTAGTACACGACCATACGTGTACAAATCCTTTAAATCTGACCTTAAATATAATAGAGTTGGAGTTCCTCAAGGAAGTATTTTAGGACCGCTACTATTTATTATTTACATAAATGACATTGTTAAAATTACCAATCAACAATATTCCCTATTTGCGGACGATATTGCAGTAATTGTACATAATAATCTTAATATCAATTATAATAATGTAATAAACGATACAATTAGTAAAATAGTGACATGGCTTAAAGACAACAATCTTAAAATTAATATAAACAAAACAAAATATATACAATTCGGAAATAGAGGATCAAAAAAACACAATCTAAAAGTGCATTACGATAATAATACGATAGAAGAAACTGACTCTATTACATTCCTGGGCATTAATATAGATCGATCTTTTACTTGGAAAGAACACGTAGAAAAACTTTGTACAAAAATTTCTCGTTTCGTTTTTGTTTTATGGCGCCTACCAAAAATAAGTAATATGTCAACAGCCTTAAAAGCCTACCACGGCTATGTTGCCTCTAATTTAAGGTATGGTATAGTTTTATGGGGAAACTCTACAGATTGCAATAAAGTCTTCATTGCTCAAAAACGATGTATACGCGCTATGTGTAATGTTACCCCAGACACAAGCTGCAAGCCTCTCTTTAGGAAGCTAAAATTATTAACATTGACTGGTTTATACATATATGAGATTTGTATTTTTGTGAGAACTAATATGCACCTTTTTCAGGAAAAAAAAGATAATTGTTATTTTGCAACCAGATACCGTAATCGACTATGTGTACCACCTTCTCGATCAGCGATACGTTCAAAAAATTCGACTCACATGTGTGTAACGATATATAATAAAATCCCTGAAAACATAAAATTTTTAACTTTCACTAAATTTAAAATAGAGTTACATAAATGGTTAACTGACAAATGCTACTATTCAATAAAAGAATTTATATGAAGATTTTAATTATTATTGTTTTCCCTTGAAATTTGATATTGAAATTTGTTATAATAGGATGTAAGTAATGTAAGATAAATAAAATAATATTCTCATTTAAAATATAATAATAAATAATGTAAACTTATTAAACTAAAACTATTTGTATGCCATAATATGGCAAATGTGAGATAGATTGCATAATACTTGACCAACTTTGTAACCACATTTCTACAAATAAAGATATTTCATTTCATTTCATTTCAATCTAATCGTATATTATATTATATGCTATATAATATTATATGCTTAATGGAAAAATATGGCAAAAATAATACTATATCAAATAAATAATAAGGGTCACTAAAGATTTAAATAATTTTTTTTGTACCTGCACTAAAATTTAAATAAGCACGTGTTTCATTCTTTGTTTTGAATAGCGTGGATGTAGATTTTTAAAGTCGTAGTAGTATGTATATATGTATGTAGTATAAATTAAACAAATATAAAACAGTATTTTTATTCCAAAAATATCATTTCCACGAAAGAAGCGGGGAACTTCGGGAAATTGACAACACTGACGCGGGGAATTGAGAAACCGTGTACAGCGCTGTTCCGCCCCGTTCGACGAACAGCGCCGAACGCGGCAGAACAGCTTTCAGTTATACAAAATGTACTCTGTGAGAACAGCGCCGAACGTGGCTGATAGAACTCGCATGATAAAACACATTCGTCCTCATTTTCTTTTTGTTTGCCGCGAAAGCCGAATAGACGCGGAAAGCTGAAAGGATGCGTACGCGTCTCCATACAAAATCGCTGTTTTCTAAGGACATAAGCTGAATGGAGCTAAATAAATGTGCGTTGACCCTAATACTGCTTTAACGTCTTCTAGTGTTAAGGCATTTCTTAGGCGAACAAGCCTGACTAAATAAGCGGGTAAATTATATAGAAAAACATTCAATGCACTGTGAGCGTAAATATTTTGTTTCGATGTTAATACTGTAGGTTCAGTAATTGTTTCGTTCAACTTAGCGTATAAAATGCTTCTTAGCTGTTGAATTCTATGACAAAACTCTAAATAACTTTCGCCCTGATTAATTTTTAAGTTTTCGAGTTCCATTGAGACACTTTCTTCGGTCCTGGGGTCTCCGAAATTTTGATTTCAATTGGTCCCAGTTCTGAATGTGATTCCTTTCACTTACTATATTCGCGGCTTCGCCCCTTAATCTACTCGTAGTGACATGAAATAGATACTCATTTTGAACCGCGGAACCTGAATAATGAGGTTTGGAAAAATGAAAAAATGTTCATGTTTACCCTATACGATCATAGATATAATTACTACGAAAGCAATACTTTTTATTTCATTTTGATACGATACGTATTTACAAAGTTATAAGACTTAATAATTTGGGTAAAATGCTTTATTCTGCGGAGTCCTCTGGCGCTCGGCTAGTGACCGCGTGATGTCATCGTATCCGAACTGTCAAAGATTTATCTTTAATTAAGTTCCCACGGTCATTAACAGATAGCTCAAGATAGCTTTGACACAAATGCAAAGAGTGTTTGCCTTGACATAATATACAAGACGCAATTGGTTCAGTAGAAGTGACATGGGAAGACTTTACATTTAGTTTATCACTTGGTTTATCCGCATTAAGCATTTCAAAGGCAGTTCTACGTGCATTGAGGAATTCGAGCAACTCACTCATAGTGGCAATAGTATTTTCCTTTCTGTTTAGCTCCCATGCAGCTCTTAAGGAGTTGTCCAATTTTTGCGAGATAATGAACACTAATAGAACGTCCCAGCTGCCAACCGGTAGGTTCATAGCCTTTAGTGAATCTAGACTGTTGCAAAGTGACTAAGAAGTCTTTCAAATTGTACCTAGTAATAGTGACAAAATTAGTTACAGTTAGTTTTTTGTTTTTAAAAGGTCTTTATTTATATAAATAATTCACAGTATATATTTACAACAACTTACAAATATTGCAAATACAATCGTAAATATAGGAAACGTTACGTAGGCTAATAGCGCCTCTTTAAACAAACACAATATACCTATATTATTTCATTTTGATCTTAAGATTATAAACCTATTTTAATATAGTTAAGTAATAATAATCTTGTTAATGCAAGGCTTTGTAAGGTGGCCTTACATTTAGACAATATATTTTAGATTTACACTAAACACGTTTGTAGTGTAAGAACTACAAGCAAGATGAATATTATAACAAACCAATGTACATTAAGTACATGTAACAATTAAAATGGATACAAAAACAACAAAGATATAAATTGGCTAACGTGGGTATCCGCACAAAAATGTAACTGAGGTGTAGGTTGCCGGTCGGCGAGCCGGTCGCTGGTAATTGCGTATGGTCATTATTCACTAAGGAAATAGTGATGGGGCAGTCGATATCTATTGTAGATTCCGGAGTATGATAGGGTATTTAACCTAGATTTACCAATGGATGATACAAGAATATTTGGATGTTCAGGATTTTTATATATGAAGAAGTTTTTAGATATCTTTAAAATGAAATTTTTGATGAATGGAAATTTTATTGTGTAATTTCTTTAAGTTAGTTCTCAAAGGTGTATTGTAAGAAATTTTAATTGCTTTGTTTTGAAGTACTTGTAACTTTTAGTATTGAGAATCTGTGATACTGCTCCAGACGGGAGCAGCATATGTAATGGAAGGCCGAATAAGCGTAGAGTAAATTTTTAGTTTGGTTAGTGGACTAAGATTTGATTGCCTATTTAGAATGGGTCTAAGAGCGTTTAAACTTTTAGCGTCTTTAAGTAATAGGCTTTTAGTTTTTTCATGCCAGTTTATTTTGCTATCAAGAACTACACCCAGGTATGTGACTTTACGACTCCAAGGAATGGGATGTTCGCCAATCTTTACACATTTGGTAGGAACGGTACGTTTTCTGGTAAACATGATACATTCTGTCTTTTTAGTATTTAATTTTAACTTCAATTTGGTAAAGTAATTGAGTAATAAATCAGAAGATAATTGTAACCTTTGGATGATCAGGTCAATGTCTTTAGAGGACGAAAATATTACTGTGTCATCAGCATATATTGCAAGCTTAGTATGTGGCTGCTTAGGAATGTCGTTTATGAAAAAAGAGAAGAGATATGGACCTAAAATAGAACCCTGTGGTACACCAGCAGGTATAAATTTAGCAGATTAATTAACATTTCCTATATATACTGAAAAGGAGCGATCCAGCAGATAAGACTGAATCAGCCTAACAAGATCTAGGGGCGTATCATTCAAGATAAGTTTATGTAGTAGACCTGCATGGCAAACCGTGTCCAATGCCCTCTCAATATCGACTCGCCTAAGTTTAATCCATGAGTTACATGTTCCGCAACTCTAGCTAGTTGCTGTGTAGTTGAATGCTTGGGACGAAAGCCAAATTGCTCAGGAATAAGGTGGATTTCAGTAGCCTTCGTGAGACGGGTTAAGATGATTGCTTCAAAAAGCTTACCTAGACCAGATAATAGACTGATTGGTCGATAGCTGCTAGGAAGGAGCTCATCTTTACCAGATTTCTTGATCGCAATAACTTTTGTTACCTTCCAAGCAGTGGGGAAATATCCCAGCTTAAGACAAGCATTAAATATTTAGTTAATAAAACATCGCCTTCTTGCGATAGATTTTTTGAGTAAAAAAATTTGATATTCCATCAATACTAGGGGCTTTCCTAGATTTAAGTTTTTTAAGCTTGTAACGGATTTCTTTAGGTCTAACTGGATATTTTAATGGATTTCCGCTAAATTCATCTAACTTTTTTAAAGAATCTTCAACAACAGCAACAGTATTAGGCTCACTGTGCCAGAATCTGGCGAGGTTCATATTTTGCAAAAATGTTTCAGCCAAAACTTCACATTGCTCTAGGGTAGATGTGGTAGATAAGGTATCAGATATTTTCAGAGGAGGAATAACATTTGGTTTAGGGTTTAAAGATTTAACTACACGCCACAAGTCTGAACGGGGATTATCAATTTTGGCTAATTTGTTATTCCAACGATCGCTGTTAGTTAGTATCGCTCCATCTATCTGTTTTTACAACATATTTGTTCACGCAAATTCACATGGTATCATTAATCTACAACTTAAATTATGTTATCTATGTGCATTCAGTAGAAAGCCGTAATAATAATCTGTGTCAGTTACACTATACGTTGTATCTAATCTATGCTCGCTCTCTGTTCCGGTGAATCTCGTAACGAACGGTTGTATTCAATACTAAGGTCAAAAAATTGTATCAAGTTCAGAAAATAAAAGTGATCAGAATTCAGCTCCCAGTATTTAATTCACGAGCCCTGCGACCCGCGATCCTGCCGAGCCCGTCTGGTGGCCCATGCTATTATTCGAGTATCAGAATTCACATTAGTTTGGCGATCCTAGGAGAGGAGTTCCCACATTTTTGGTAGACCCACTCAGATCGGCAACATTTTTTGGTGGACCCACGAGGGGACGAACTAGCACGATCCAGTTCTACAATCAGCAAATCAGATAAATCAGTCAAGCTCAGATCAATAGAGAATTTATCGACGTGTTTGGCAACATTGCATCACATGCAGCGGACCTGGAAGCCATCAAGGACCAGTTCAGCGAGGTGAGTGCCATGTCACTTAAATTAGATCAATTAATGCTATCGCCAGCCTCACCGACGCGTGCACCTACATCAGACCAGCTGAAGGTTCAGCTGCCAGCCATCAAACTCCCAGAATTCAGTGGTAACAGCCTAGAATGGCTGAGTTTCAAGGACCTCTTCCAGTCGCTGGTAGACGGCCAGCATACACTCTCAGAATCAGAAAAACATTACTACCTCCGGACCTCACTCCGTGGTGAGGCGTTGATGGTAGTGGGTCACCTGCCTATGGATGGCAGTAACTACCAGGGTGCCTGGCAGTTACTCAAGGCCAGGTATGATAATTCAAGGGCGCTCACAGATACTTATCTGGAGCGCATTTTCAGTTTGCCCATGATTACACCAACTTCAGACATCAGGAGGGATCTGTACGACCCACTGAAGGAAAGTATTCAGGCCCTCACTCAGTTAGCACTGCCCGTTATTCAGTGGTCCTATCTGTTAGTATTTATAGTACTAAAGAAATTACCGTTTAGGTTGCGTCAAACGTTCGAGGAGCGGTACGGCAAGGCGCAGGATGGCCTGCCTACCTTCGATCAGCTGATGCAGCTGCTGGACGAGCAGTGCAGGCTTCAGTCAACGGTGTCCAGTCAGTCATCGCACCGTGGATCAAGACCAATCGGACGACAAAGGCCGAGGAGTCCACGGCAGCATCCAGTGGCCTCAACCAGCCGATATCAGTGCACCCCGCATCAGGCTACTCAGCCTAAACCAGGAAGTTATCAGGTAACATGTACCTTTTGCAATTCAGACCACACTTTATACAAGTGTAGAGAGTTCCTTGAGCTGCACCCATACAACCGCAGGGTGTGGGAAGCCAAGGAACAACTATGCGAGTTATGCCTCCGGTCGCACCCGGGGAAGACCTGTTCATACAAGAGCTGGTGCAAGTATTGTAACACGGAGACGCACAACAACTTACTGTGTTTCCAAGACTCGCAAAAGAGGGCTCAGTCATCAACCGGTAGAGGTCAGGACCGGTTTCATCAGGCTCAGAAGCCTGCCATTACTGAGCAGCCAGTCAGTCAAGAAGCTCAGACTCGAGCCAATTCTCCGAGGCGCAGTGGCTCACCTGTCCAATTCAGCCAGCACAGGCCTAGACAACCAGGCCAGCGGGTGCGTTTAGCCAACGCAATGTATGAGGATTTGCGGTTTGGCAAGCAAACCTCGCCCCCACGTTCAGAATGAGATGCGGCGACTGTCGATACGGGTGGCATCACAGGAGGACTGTGTCCCACCGCCTATATCAGTATTAAAAATAATCAAGGTAAATATATTCAGACAAGAGCTTTATTAGACACCGGAGCAAGTGTCTCAATAATTAAGGATTCATTAGTCAGCAAATTAAATTTGTATCGACAGTCTAATTCATGTAAAATTTATGGTATTGGGAACCAATCAGTCAGTCAGCCCAATCAAACGACAAAAATAGTTATTAGGCCTATCAATAAGCCATTGCCAATCATCAGTACTAATGCAGTTATTGTGTATACACTCACATCGGAGTTGTCGTCATATCAGATTAATCAGAAGGATTCACGGTCATGTCAGTATAATAATATTCAGCTAGCAGATAATCCAAATAGAATGAATCAAGAAATAGAATTAATATTAGGAACAGATATTCTCAATTATGTGTTTGATGGTACAAAGATATTTTTACCTTCAGGAGCTGCTGCATATGGCACATGCTTCGGCCATGTCATCATGGGGCCAGTGGCTACTCATCAGAACGAGTCGACTCATCAGTCCAGAAAGAAACAGATTACTTCATACAGAGGTAAAATACCTACATCAGTTCAATACTATGGTGTTCAAGTCACCCGCCTAGAAGAGGCAGTTCAGAGATTTTGGAAATCAGAGGAGCCACCTATGGAGAAGGTTGAGCATCCAGACCACAAGGAATGTGAAGAATTATATCAGTCTACCACGGTAAGAACACCAGATGGTAAATATATGGTACGATTGCCGCTCCTGTCAGAACGGCCTGCACTAGGCGATTCACAAGCAATTGCTCTTCATCGTTTCAAGGCGCTTGAACGCAAAATGGGAAGAAATCCATTATTTGCTCAGAAATATATACAATTCATGGATGAATATGAACAAATGGGTCACATGACCAAATCAGGCTTCAGACTGGATTCAGAACATTATTTTATCGCTCATCATGGTATATTCAAAAGGGATTCAGACAAACTCAGAGTAGTATTTGATGGAAGTTCAAAAACATCAAATGGCGTGTTATTGAATCAATGTTTACACTCAGGCGCCCCTCTTCAGAATGACATCACACAAATATTATTGAACTTCAGATATCATCAGATTGTGTTCACTACAGATATTAAAATGATGTTCAGAATGACTTGGATACACCCAGAAGATAGGAAGTATCAATTAATATATTGGAGAAGAAGTCCGTCAGAACCAGTTCAGGTATATGAACTAAATACAAATACATATGGGCTACGTTCAAGTCCTTTTATATCTATCAGAACACTGTTACAACTAGCAGACGATTGGGAAGTTACACACCCCAACTCGAGAGCGTCAGACATTATCAGGAAAAATATATTTGTGGATGATATACTCACAGGGAGTGATTCACTTGCTTCAGCACAGGCGCTGAAATCAGAACTCATAGAACTCATGCGAAGCGCAGGTTATGAACTCAGAAAATGGTCATCAAATTCAGATAAATTATTACAAGACCTCCCAGGAGATCACTGTGAGCAACCTCGTCAGTTTGATAATGATGATAAAACATTCATCAAGGTGTTGGGAATACAATGGGATCCATTATCAGATATACTTTCATACAAATTAAATATTCCTCCAGGCCAAGCGGTAACAAAGCGTAACATACTCAGTACAATTGCAAGACTGTATGATCCATGTGGCTACTGCACCCCAGTCATCTTCAGATTCAAGGTATTATTACAATCACTATTCATCGATGGTTTAAATTGGGATGAACCTGTATCAGTACCCATCATAAAGGAATGGGATGAATTAATTAATGATCACAAGTATCTATCTCAGCTTCAAATACCAAGATGTATAACCATACCTCAAGCCAAGTCATATTCACTACATGGCTTTGGAGATGCTTCCGAAAAGGGATACGCCAGCTGTATGGGTGAATTTCAACAAGAGATTTTTATGTGTCATTTCGGTGGGATTTTTTTATTTCAATGTTATCTACATATTTTTAGTGACAAATAAAACTTTAGCCTATTTTATAACATTGTGCGTGAGTGGACATCAAATATCATCAAAACTTACATAAATATTTAAGGATGAATTTTTAAGAGTCCACTGAAATGAAAAGTGTCTACCGAAATGATAAAAATTACCTCCGAAATGATATACTGTGCACCGGAATGAAATAAATCCACCAAAATGATACAACTAAGAACAACCGTGCCTGGCAGCCAGGGTTCCGTACTTTGTTAGTTTTGATTTCCACTATATATTTTCACTATATACACATTATAGTCATCCTGGCGGGTTCCCTGGAAGAACTTGATGCAATGCTCGGGGACTTGAACAGCGCCTCACAATGAGTGGGTCTTAAGATGAACATGGACAAGACAAAAATCATGTCGAATGTCCATGTCACACCCATACCGGTTGTTGTTGATGGCACTGCTCTCGAAGTTGTAGACGAATACATTTACCTGGGACTCACTCGTAAGGGAAGTCACTCGTAGAATCCAACTCGGATGGGCTGCGTTCGGGAAACTGCGTCATATCTTGTCGTCCAAAACACTACCTCAGTGCCTGAAGTCGAAGGTGTTCGAGCAGTGTGTTTTGCCAGCGATGACATACGGATCCGAGACGTGGTGCTTTACTATTGGCCTAATCCACAAGCTCAGAGTAGCACAGCGGGCTATGGAGAGGGCTATGCTCGGTATTTCTCTACGTGATCGCATTCGAAATGAGGAGATCCGTAGGAGAACAAAGGTAACCGACATAGCTCAAAGAATTAGCAGGCTGAAGTGGCAATGGGCTGCCCACATAGTTCGAAGGACCGATAACCTTTGGGATGAAAGGTCCTCGAATGGCGCCCACGTCTCGGAGGAGCATAGGACGCCCCCCGACCAGGTGGACTGACGATCTGAAGAAGACAGCGGGCATCCGCTGGATTCAGAAGGCTCAGGACCGGTCAGAGTGGCGCAAGTTAGGGGAGGCCTATGTCCAGCAGTGGACCTACAAAGGCTGATGGATGGATGGATGGATGGATGGATAAATAAATATTTTTGTTTGTTTATGAACTAATACTAATTAACTTGATAAATTTTCAAAAGAGTGAACGAAGCGCGATTAGAAAGCTTAAAGTTTCTGATTAATATGATGGCTGCATTTGTAAGTTATGACATTAATAGTATACATAATGTCTACCTATTGCACTAAGAGAAAAATGTTAGGTATAATTTAGTTAAATTGATAACGAGACGAGAATAGTATCTTCGTAGGAATAGCTTAGTACTTTTAATCCTTTTACATTATAAACGTATGAAACATAACAGAAACCTCAAATTGAGATCATGTTATTCTTAAATTACTACACCAATAGAGAAACGTACATTACATATCTAAATAGAAAAAAAAACCAACAATTGCATAACTATGACTTTGTATTTGACACAAGGATCTCTAAAACTTTATGGTTTTATCATTTCGGAGATACATTTCATTCCGGTGGACTGTAATTGGTATAACAGTCCACCGAATCCACTGAAATGATAACACTGAGATGATAAAATAGAGGTTAGTTCTACATTTAACTGCAAAATAAAATTATTAAAAAAATATGAACACTACTCAAGCAAAACAGCACCTACGGCAAATTTAAAACACAATTTTGAAACAAATTAAACGAATCTAACACGAGTTATAACAGCCACCGAAATGAAACTATTTTTGTCCTCATATCACTGAAATGATAAACTTACTTTTTTGGCGGGTAACCGCAAGACGTTGGGACCGGTGCGTTCGCGCCGAGAGCTTGAGCTGGACTGATCCAAAGTGAAGAAAGGTGAGGGGGGCGTAACAACGCAATGTTGACGTGGCTATTCTACTAAAACTTACTGTCCTCTGAAATGATAACTTTTTTCCGGACAAAAGTTAACTGCCTGTCAAATCCATGAGAAAGAAGATAAATAAACAAAAATAGTTTTATTTGATCGAATGTATTATAATTTAATGATTACAAAATCGATTTAAATCCATATTACGAATGTTTTTGTAGGGGAAGGTATTTTATGAGCGGAATTGGGTTCAGGACAAGCCACTGTGATGATAGAATAACACTTTGTAATTTTTTTTTCGTATATAATAATGGGTAGAAATCAATGATTTTTTTTGTCAAGGTAGAGAAGTACTTACGCTGTTGAGAAAAAATATATAAAATTAAAAATCAGCACATTGCACTACCGTTCTCAGGTTTGCCGTGTATTTTTTTTGCTTGGGCAATTCACCCGTATATACCTACGATCAGAGGACTCATCAGGTAATGTTTTAATCAGACTAGTAATGGCAAAGTCACGTGTAGCTCCGAAGAAAACATGCCGGACTATACCTAAACTTGAGCTCAGTGCAGCTCATCTAACATGTCAATTATTAAATCATGTTGCTCAGTCCTTAGAGCCTTCAATCAATATGGATTCAATCAATGGATGGTCAGACAGTTCAATTGCTCTAACATGGATAAAAACCAAGCCACATTTACTTCAAACCTTTGAATGCAACAGAGTACAATATATTCAAAATTCAGAAAGAGCTATTAAATGGCGGCATATTCAGTCAAATCTAAATCCAGCAGATATAGCATCAAGAGGATTTTCTGCCCGACAGCTGCTGCACACAGATATGTGGTGGAACCCACATTGGCTCAGGAACTCAGAAGAAAATTGGCCTCATTCAGTAATCAGTATGCATAAGGATATGCCTGGATTCAAGAAACATATTCATATTGTGACACCAGTTCAACCCTGGGACTTGCAATTATTAGAACGCGTAAGTTCATTTACAAGGCTCATTAATGTTACAGCATATGTATTAAGATACATCAGAAACCTTCAATTGTCCAAGAGGGACAGAAATGAAAATAAGATTTTGTCATTAGAAGAGACACGAAATGCTACAAAATATTGGGTTAGAAAAATCCAAGCTAATTCATTCAGTTCAGAATTAATTTCATTAAAACAGGGAAATTCAGTATGTACCTCACTTCAGAAATTGAGTATATTCCTTGATGAAGAAGGATTAATCAGAGTCGGAGGAAGAATAAAACACTCAGAACTCAGTTATGGTTCAAGACATCCATATTTATTGCCAAAGGATACAAAATTTGTTCATTTATTAATTGAATATTATCATAGAAGTCATTGTCATGCAGCGACGAATGCATTAATAGCTATTCTGAGAAGAGAATATTGGATCACATCAGTAAGGAGACAGGTATCTCATGTTATCAGAAAATGTATTACATGTTTCAGGTTTAGACCCTCTATTCAGCCCCCGTTTATGGCGGACTTGCCAGCTGACCGTGTCACAGCTGCGCGACCATTCGCCAGGACTGCAACAGACTTTGCAGGCCCATATTTAGTTAAATCAAGTTCACTCAGAAATGCTAAATCATATAAGGCTTATCTATTATAACGTGCTAATTGGTTACACTTAGCTCGTTACCAAATTTAATTCGAAATTTAGTCTATTTCAGACAACATTGTCCAAGGAACACTGATATCCATTCACAATCTGTGTTACATCAAAGACGATATTTTATCGATCTGTGGATCTGTGACACAGATTGATAATCCACTTCTCTAATCTATGGTCAAGAGCATATAAATTGGATGAAACAAAATTTAATAAATAATAACACAAATTCAAATTAAATGAATAATTTATTCGAAAGTGGTGTATTTGAATTAAAACCATTAGTTTTACTTAGTTTTCCTTTAATTTAAAATAGATTTCGAATATTTGACATTAGATGTTGTGATTGACAATCTATGAATTCATTTCTTTAATAGCGTATTTCCGAACGCAGCCACTGTCTTCGGAAACTCTTTGTCTTATCTGTCAAGGCTGTCAGATCGCTTTTCGTTTCTCGTTCTTCAGAATGGCGGTCACTGAACCCCAATTTATTTGTTAGTAAATATATATCCAAGGCCATCTGGCCTGAAAACTTAATTATAATGCTCCAAAGGGTTCATTGATGTTTACTAAATAATAAAATCCCGCGGATACCTTTTATTTCCGGTAAGTGTTGAATATTTTTGAAACCACGCCATCACAAGTTAATTGCGCCATTTAACATAACTCATAAAACTTTGAATTTCTCTTAGATTAACTTCTACGCGGCTTAGCGGGATGCTGCCAACTTTATTTTTATATACGGAGAGCGCGATAATTCGCGGTAAGTTCTACAAACCGTATATTTTCTAAAAAGAACTTAGTAAATTTTGACAATGTGCTGACGAAGGTTATTTTATTGTTCCAGCTTTTCCCCTTGGATTATATTTTCCCCTTGGATTAAATTCTCCTTCTAGAGTAAATTCTCCTCTTAGATTACCTTTTAAACCCTGATCTACTTCTCCGCGTTATTTTCTTTGGAATTTTGGATCCTCGTATTTTTTTTTACCCGGAACTTTACGAGTACATTTCTCTGAGCTGACTGCAGGAGTCTCGAGGCTGACGGTATGTTTTCATAGATGGTCGACCTTCATTGAGAAGACAACCTGTAAGTTAAATTTAGATTAATTTAAATTAGAGATAGATTATTAAGCGAGTCATAAACTTAATCGAGGTACATCCATTTAGTTTGTAATACTTGGAAAGTCTATTATTTGGCGTTTCTCTTTTCTGTTGTGGGTGAATATTTGAAAATAAGCATATTCGCTTGTTTCAAAGAACGCATCAAAGATTGTTACCAAAATTGTTCTTTATAGATTTTTTATATAGTTTATTATATTACATTGTTATATATGTGAAAGGGACAATGATAAAACGAATAATGTAAAAGTTATAGACAAAAGAAGATTTTTTGAAAACGGTAATGATATTTAAGACGAATGGTAATTATTAGAAATAACTGGTAATTAGAAAATTTAAAATGGCAATTAGAAATGAAGTAACTTCCAAAATCATTCAATCATTTTTTCATAATAAAATAATCATTTTTATAATACTTGAAATAACAATTTTAATGATTCAGTCTTCTTTTTAGAGATATCGATATAATTATAGTTAAAAGTAAATAATTATAGTAAAATAGTGGATAGTAACATAGCAGTTACAAATAAAATCAATAATGTAATCATAATTAATACTATTAGTAGTACTACATTTGGGCATTTGGGCATTGAACGTAGTTGATATACCTACAATTATTTTTGGAAAAAAAATCCCATTTTGAAAAAACTTCGTTTCGGCGGCCAGTGATAAAACATGTGTCAATTAACGGAGTAAGTGAATATAATGAAAAATTATTCAGTTATGAAAATAAATATAAACCGTTGAAATATAAAGCAAAAAAAAGGTCTTCGGTAAAAATTGATAAGATTACATTATGTGATTACAGTCAAAAAGAATTCAGTGATGAAAAGTTGACAGCAGGGTTGGCATGAATAAATCATTTTGATTTAAATCATGATTTAAATCACGATTTAAATCAAATGATTTTTTCAATAAAAATCAAATGATTTAATCAAATATGTGTAATTTCACTTTCATTCACAGAAATCCACATATAAAAACCGGGGAAGTGCGTGTCAGGCCACGCGCAATGTAGGGTTCCGAAGTACCTAGTACGTTTATCGGCTAATACTTATTAACTAAATACTTATGTTAACATAGCAGTGATAGTTTTCCTTATAAATTCATCTTAAGATCTATTTTGAAGAATTTTTCACTTGTCCAACTCCAACCGTTTAGCCGACAGGGGGGTCCCCCCCTGGTCCCACTTGATTCTAACCAAAATTAGCACTTTAAAGGCAAATATTTCACAAACGGACCCCTAATTCCAAAAATGGTCTTAGAAGACCTATAACATTTTTGTAAGACCTTTTCAACGATACCCCACACTATAGGGTACCCGACGAATAAAAAAATCATCTTCACGTTACCTGTAGGGGAGGTACCCTGAAAAAAAAATGTTTTTCAATATTTTTCTGGAGTTTTAATAATTTATATGTATATCCGTGCCAAATTACAGCTTTCTAGCATTAAGGGTTTCGGCGCTTTGCTTTGGTTCCGATTTTACTTCGGAACCCTAAAAACAAATGGGTGGTAATTAAACTGACTTCTATTTAATAGCATTATTGTCCTCTAAAAATTTACACTGTCCCCTAAATTACTAAGTCAGCCACCATCAATGCGCGTCTAAAAAATACTCTTTTAGCCACTATAAATTTTCAATGTAAGCTACTGTAAATACGACTTAGCATAGCAGTTATTTTTTAGCATCTATATTTTTAACATACATTCAACTAGTAAACTTCTAAAATATTTAAATATGACACCAATAAAGTAATTTTATCTACATCTAGTTTTATAACTCAGCATCTTTTAATTTTTTTCAAACATAAATAATTTATAACTCGTCCTATATTTTTGATCATCAAAATACCTAAAATTATCATCAAATATATTGAATTGTCATCAAAACGTACCTAAAATTAAGGTGTGTAATAGTTAGTATAATAACATTTAGTATAATATAACTAGAAATAATGTTCACATGTCTATAATTTTCACATGTTATAAAAACAAATAACAAAATTTCATGTGATCTTATGTTTATTTCATATTATAATGTTATAATTCATTAATTTGCTCGAATAACATTTACTTTAACGTTTACTTCATATGAATTATATAGCATAATGCTCTTTTTATATAACGTTCATTTGACTTAATTTTCATTTAATATTATTTTCAAATACATAATCTAATCTTCAAACGTTACACACCCTTAAAAGGTCTACGGCATGCGGCAAACAGCAAGAGGCATTCCGCATGCAGCAAGCAAGCAGCAGACATGGCTTCTGTCACGGCTCCGGCGCTGCGGGGCTCTGGCGGTCCCACGCGATTTTATCGTCGCAGATGCTATTAACGCTCACCACCTGCTCCTCAGCTCGCGGGCCGTCTCGCCCCTCCGCGCCTACGCGGGTTTACATTACACTCTAGGGGTAGGGCAGACAAGACTACGTGGAGTCGGATTTGCAGCGATTTGTTTCTGTCACTTATTTAACAACGAGCGCACCAACAATAGAATGAAAATAAACAAATACACGCGATAACTCACAATAAACAAATACACGTGACAACTCATACCCGCATGAATCGAATCGCACTCGCTGATTGGTGCAAATGGCCAGTAGCGCCCGTCTGACTGGCGACAAACAGATCATGCAGTTGCTCTTTCCATGATAAAAGAATACGATTTATTATTTCACATGCTAAATTATAAAATATGATGTTTTCTAGTTCAAGCTTGAACTATCTTTTTTGAGGAAAATATGTTCAGGCTGTAAAACGAAAAATGTTGGTTAGTTGTAAAATCCGTGGCTGAGTTAGTAAATTAGAAGGTGATGTATAAATCAGTGGGACAAGTAAAAATAATAGTTGTTCTTTATTTGACGCTTTCTTTGGAATATTCAGGTGGCATTTAAAAAAAGGCGAATTAGTTTATTAGAAGCCTTCTCATTTTCCCATGGCTTAGTTATTAAATCAGAGGTTGGTTTCCGTGGCCTAAAAAAAATCTGCGGCTTGACTTATTATTCCCCAAAACAAATTTAGAATTTGCATTCACTTGCTTTTGCACATTTGCTTGGCATTCACAATGTCAGACAAAAGAGAAATCCCCGCGCTGTGTCCGCGCAATCCCTTGAAGGCGCGTTCTCTTTAACGCAAAAATATTTTAAAATAAAATGAAAAAATCAAAAAAATCGTGATTAATTAAGATTTTTTTAAAAAATCGTGATTTTTTCGATTTTTTAAAAAAATCATGATTTTTTCCAACCCTGGTTGACAGTACTAATATTATACACCTTGTCATCGATATTAACTTCAGTTTGCAAATGTAGTTTATTATCAGGAGTTACAGCTGAAAGAAGTGTTACTTTCTCATTATCTGCAAATGGTGTCTTGATTATAACGTTAGATGTATTTTTTTCATTTTGTTTATCGTCTGCGTAAAGTACTGCTTAGCTCTATTGAGCACTCCCAATTTCTTTGCAGTTTGGCCTTACTAACCAAGTGGTCCCGAAATTGCACTTCATTCGAAATGTCGACACCACGGATCTCAATGCTTTTGGAGATGTTAAGAGGAGTGTTCTGAAACTGAGGTGCCATGACGACATGGGTTTTCTTAGCGGTTAACGCGCAAACTTGTGTCTTCTCAGGGTTAAACTGGACTAAATTTAGCCTGCCCCATTCCGAGACCCGCTCCAGAGATGTCTCGACTTCAGATACAAGTTTCATCCTCTTCTCCTCAATCTGCATCCGAGAAAGATTTGTTCGGCCTGTATAACGAGCATCACCCGTAATATCATCAGCATAGCAATGGATATTCCTGATGTCAAGCATATCATTGATATGCATGATGAACAGTGTAGGTGAGAGCACAGAGCCTTGAGGGACACCAGCATTTATGGGCTTCGTGTCCGAGCATACTTCGTCAACAACGACCTTGATGCTCCGCTCCGATAAAAAATTGGCAATCCATTTGCACAAATTCTCGGGTACTCCGTAGGAAGGCAGCTTAGAGAGTAATGCCTTATGCCACACCCTATCGAAGGCCTTTGCAACATCCAAAATTACAGACAATGCTTCTCTCCTGCTCTCAATTGATCTATTTTAGTGGTCTCAAACCATCTTCGCATTATTGCCTTTCAAATGTAACCATTTTGGGGCACATCGGTAGGATGGTTTTAAAGTCTATAAAGGACATCCGTACAAAATTGTTTAAATTATACAGAAGATATACCTTTACAACATGTAACATAGTGTTGTCATAAACTAAAGGTCATATTGATTATCTAATAAGGACTCCCTTTAGAAATTTCTCATTATCTTATTACCATCCAAACAAGCTCATTACCGTTTTATTAAAAAAGAATGGTAAAGTCCGGTAATTAGATAAACGGTGATTAGAAAATCACACATTTTCTTGAATTTCTCTGTATTTAGTGACTGTTATCATTTTTATTATTTATCTATGTAAAATAGTTGTCTATGCAAGAACCTAAGACTTACATTATGGCAGAAAAACATATCTACTTACCTTCAAAAAATTTAACGGCACTGAGAAATATTTTGAAACAAAGCACTCGTGCAGTGGAATAATTTTATATTACGTCGTGCTGAAGCATTTATTTATTTTATTTATTAAGTCTTTATTGTAACCTACATATAGGCTTACAAAGGGCGGACTTAATGCCTATTGGCATTCTCTACCAGTCAACCCAGGGTGATAGAGAGAGCATGTGGCAGGTGACAATAAATTGATCAGTAAAAAAAAATTGGTTTCATTCCGCAGCAATTTTAAATTAGTAATTAAGAAATGAAAATACAAAAAAAAAAGAATTATCTATCATAGGGCATAATTATATAAACATAAGCAAATATGAAATACAATACATAAATAAATTATAAAATAAATAAACATATATATATAGATATATAATTATAATACATACAAAATTACATTGTTATATAGCTATATTATTTCCTTTAAGTGACAGATGATTTTAAGTAATAATCCCGGAGTAATCTCTTAAATGCGACTTTGGAAGGGGCTTTTCTTATTTCCACTGGCAAGGCGTTCCAGAGTAGTGTAGCCTGAACGGTAAAGGAGTTGTGATAGAAACAGGAACTGATTGATGGAATATCCAATTTAAGATTTTCAGAAGATCGCAGTACTCTATCGTGAGTTGTGCAGCGGTAATGAAAACTGTTTTTGAGATATTTTGGCGTTGCGGCATCATTTAGGATAGAGTACAGAAGATGAAGTATTCTAGAACTACGCCTTTGGCGAATTGGAAGCCATTTTAGCTGAAGACGGTACTGAGAAATGTGATCATATTTACGAAGGCCAAAAACAAAACGAATACAATTATTTTGAAGGCGTTCTAGTTTATTCAGAAGTTCTTCTGATAAATCCGGATAACACACATCCGCGTAATCTATAATGGGTAGTATCAGAGTTTGGACAAGCATAAGCTTAGTCCACAAAGGAAGGAAGTGCTTGAGACGACTGAGTGAACGCAGTGAGGCTACAACTTTGCGGCTTACTTCAGCTATTTGTGTCCGCCAGCTTAAGGTTCTGTCTATGTACAGGCCAAGGTTTCTAACTGTCTCACTTAATGTGATTTGAGTTTTATTGTAACATATAGTTGGCAATTTATCATAGTTAACTTTGACCAGTAATCTCGCGCTTCCCACCAGTATAGCCTGACATTTTGCGGGGTTAACATTTACTCCATATCGAAGACACCATTCATTGAGAATTACCAAATTGGCATTTATAGTATGGAAAGCAGAATGAAGGTCTTCGACACTAGCCTGAACATACAGCTGAAAATCGTCTGCATAAAGATGATACGAACAGTTAATCAGTGAAGTAAGAGAGTTTATGAAAATAGAAAAGAGAATCGGAGATAAAATGCCACCTTGTGGAACGCCAGTTTTTAATTCAGCCCAGTCCGAGAATGTTTGACCAAGGCGAACTGATTGTTGACGTCCACGAAGATATGATGAAAACCAGGTCAAGGTGGTTGGTGCAAAATTTAATTGGGAAAGAATGGCTAAAAGGATATTGTGGTCTACTGTGTTAAATGCATTGGAGAAGTCTACCAGTACTACCAACGAGAGTTTTTTATTATCCATTCCTTTTCGAATGTCATCTGTGACTTTAATCAACGCTGTGGTAGTACTGTGACCAGAGCGAAATCCGGACTGATATTCAGACAGCAGATTATGTGTACATAAAAAGGAGGATACTTGCTTATGCACACAGCTTTCCAGAACTTTAGATAGGAAGGGTAAAATTGAGATTGGACGGAAGTGACTTGGTAAGGAGGGGTTTTGGACTTTTGGAAGAGGAATTATATAAGCGTTTTTCCAAACAGAGGGGTATTGACCAGTGCTAAGGGAAAAATTAACAATTTCGGTGATCATCGGAAGTAGCTCATCAACAATCATCGAGATCATGCCCCTACTTAAATTATCACATCCCACCGCCTTCGATCTGATTGATGAAATCGTCTTTTTGATCTCAATTGATTTGACAGGTGTAAATTGAAAGCTCGGAATTGAAGACGATTGAATTAAGCCAATATTAGTCAGAGTTTGAGATCGGATTATAGGATCCATTAACGATGTGACCGAAAAATGACAATTGATATCATTCAGAGTAAGGGAGGGACCATAATCCGACGCTGGCTGCTTTCTTATACCAAGCGAGTCGAGAAATTTCCACACATCGGCGGGCGAAGCGTTGACTATATAATCATGGAAATATCGGCGTTTGGCTGTTCGTATCATCTGATTACACCTGTTTCTAGCGACTTTAAAAGAGGCCCAATTAAGTTCAGAACGATCTTTTTTAAACTTCTTGAATGCTTTGTCACGCCTTGCCATTGCTATACGTACCCCCTCAGTCATCCAAGGTGCGGGGGGGCGCTTCACCCTGATCCTGTGAACCAGAGCATGAGTGTCGTACAATCTGATAACATTTGTATTGAAAATATGAATTTTGTCATCTATTGCAGACGCCTCCGCTATCGTTTTCAGGGTCAAGCATGAAGCGTCTGCGCTCAAATTGGTATGGTTTATTCTCGAAAAATTACGTAACTCCAGAATAGTTGCACTTTGCTTAGGAGGTTTTAATCTGTAAGAAATGTACAGGAGATCATGCCGTGAAAAAGCAGGTGCTGACAGCTGACCATGCGTATCCACAAGGTCAGGTGAGGCAGTGATAATGTGGTCAATCCAGGAGTCATCTGTGTCTATGTTGTGGTGAGTTGCTGCAAGAGGAAGAATAGAAAGATTGAAACACTCCATGATTGACCGGAACTTATTAGCCCTAGAAAAATCCTTTAACAAGTCGATGTTAAAGTCTCCCATAATTACATAGTGCGTGTATCCGGACGCGATATTATCGAATGCTGTTTCTAGTGTAGTGAAATAATCAATTGAGGGAGGACAATACACTACTCCGATAACAGCCCTGACGCCTGCAAGGTCCACTTCCAGGAACAGGTACTCCGGGGAGGCAGAGTAGTCCGATGGAGAATTAAGAATTATTTTGTATTTAATTGATGATCGTAAGTAGATAGCTACCCCACCACCTCCTTTTCCCACGCGATCATTACGAATTAGGACGTAACCTGGAAGAGGATATAATGTTGAATGCAGACTAGGTTTAAGCCAGCTCTCTGAGATTAATATCGCATGTAAGTTCTTGTTAGTAAATACGTGTTCGATCTCGGCAAAATGGCTTGGAAGGCTTTGTGCATTGATATGACACATATTGAAAAACTTTTTACGTAACAAAAATATTCCATTCAGTTGCTTATTTAAATCAACACATTCAAAAGATTCGTCACAGGAGGCGAAGGAATTGTGGGAGTCATCACAGGAATAAAAAGATTCATCTGACATAGTATGTATAAATATTTAAATATATACATATATATATATATATATATATATATATATATATATATATATATATAATAAATTAAATAAATATATACGTGTAATACTAAAACGATAAGATATCAACAATACGCAAATTAAATTAACTCAAATGCTTCTGCACCATCCCATCGGTCAACTGTTACAATTTAATAATATTAATAATGGGATCATACATTATTACGAGAAGTATCAAATTAGTTTAAACAAATCAACAAACAACATAAAGATTTAAAAATCATAAAAACACTTCAGCAAACTGAACGACCAAGGACATAAAAATAAATATCTATTACATATTAACAAACTTTAAATAGAATAATATTATACATCGCTCATATTATTATGTCTATGGTTTCAAGGACTTACGTTGTGGTTAAGTAGTCTGTAGTAATTCGTGTAAATAAAAAATAAAAATGTAGGTAGTTTGAAATAAAATAATTGCTACATACCATATAATGACCATGACATTGAAACTACTTATCCACAGCTACTATTATAGATTATGTGGGATACGTTATTTACACCGTTACCGATTATAGTGAATAATATGAGAACAATTATTGTTAAATATGTAACAAGTATGTGTAAGTATTGAAAATTGAAGGCAAGTGAAAAGTAGTGAACGCACTATTTCTTGGAGATAGCCCGTCTAGACTTCTTGTCATCAACTTGTGTAGCGGCAGCGGTGCCAGTGTGATTACGCCGAGTGTGCTGATTTCGAGTGGACGTCGAAGTGGTTTCTCGCTGCTCTGGTGGGCTTTCACTACAATCCACGGCTGGGTGTTTGGCGGCCAACAATTCAAACTCCGCCTCGGAGCATATTTTTTCACGGCCGCCATTAGGAAGTTTTATATTGATAGTACCATCAAGTGTCCAAACGTTTCGTTGACCGAAGTGTTTACGAGCCTTTTGGTGTGTGATTTGTCGCGTTCTCGTAAGGAATTCCGACATTGTCAGTGCAGTTCCCTTTAACTTAGCTTTAGAGTTCCAAATACTTGCTTTAATTTTATGATCGGTGAGCTGTACAAGTACCGGCCTAGGACGTTTATCGACATTAGTACCAAGGCGATGGCAGCGCTTAAAAGAGGAGCTGGTTACATCTTTGAGGCCAATATTGTTGTGGATTACGTCAAGTAAAGCCAGCCCTACGTCTACGTTTGATTCGGGAATGCCATAGAACAAGAGAGTCTTCGAGCGCTGCCTCATATCAATCGCATCTACCACTCTGACGCATGCATGGATTTGTTGGCGAAGAAGACCAAACGTTTCACTAACAAGTTCTTTAAAAGAGTAGAAATCTTCACTCAGCTGTTCAATGGTTGGATCTGAGGTCCTTGCAACTGCCTTTAGTCGATCTTCAAACTCGGCCATCTTCTTCATCCATCCCGATTCGAAGCCTTTCTGGATGCTCTCGATCTCGGCTACATTTGCCATCCTTGATGTTTATAAAATATTTTTATTTGTAAAAGTGAACTGTCAGCTGTTTCCCAAGTAGTGGCGGTTATGTTGATGGGTGGTGCAGGTAAGTTCCAAGGAATTTACATAGATGTAAATATATCACAGTTCATAGAACAACTATAATACTTTATATTATCACTATACTTAGAAAATTTTAATGTGATACATGAGAAAAATAAAATAAAATCTTAGACATATAGTAAACAGCTGTTAACGTTTTGACACCTACCCACGTAATTTCATCAAGCATGTTTTGACACTTCCGTTTGTTCGAAGAGGGAGCCACGATTGGTGGTCCAATGTTTATACCTAAAGGAGCGCTGTACAGTACAAAATAAGCAACAAAATTGAAGTGACCATCCTAATGAATGGTAATTATATAACAGTGCAGGGACAAAATTCAAAATGATTTTATATAACGAAAATATGTTCTTTGCATCATGATTTTAATGTAAAGCATGCATATACTAGTCTATTATCGAAATCGTTGAAGAAAACTTCGTTCTTCAGTTGTATATTTTTTTTATACAGCATCATTTGTTGAAATCGGGGAAAAGGGACACTACTGGTAATTAGATTTTGGATTGTTTCATCACAATTTGCGCTATTTGGACTAATTATTTTTGTATAACATCTACTGCGCCAAGTAAAAGACGGTTCGGTGTTTGTAAAAAGCACCTTGTCATAATCTATAACAATAAAGAAGTATGATATTTTCTAATTGCCGCTCAATTTCTTTATTTTCAAAGAATCGCCCTTGTATGGTGTACCAAAAGTTAATAAACAAATATTGTTCACTAAACTAATTTTCTTATTTATCACTCGACTCAAACTCACATACACAAGTCAAAAACCTACCTTGCGATTAAAGGTCCTGATATCCGTTGGCTACTGACTGCTCGAGTTATACCAGCTAATCACTATGACCAGTGGCGCCCGATTTGTTTGATTTGTTTGCTTATTTAACCTTGGATTTTGTATTATTTTCTGGTCATAGCGCCCTCAACACCCGGCATACTTGCGGTAAGCTCTGAGTAATAATTTTCTTTGTTCTTCTACTACATTTGGCGTCGAACAGGCGTTACAACTTTGTTTCTATTACAATTGGCACTTAGCCTATTATTCTTAATATTTTTTTTTTATTACACTATGTGTTTTTGTGTGTTTAGCAACGAAGGCGGTACATCTAGAGGTTGTATCGAGTTTATCAGTCGAGGGCTTCATTGCAGCGTTCACGCGCTTCGTGTGCAGGCGAGGCCTGCCCACACTCATCAGGTCAGATCGAGGTACAAACTTCATTGGTGCCAACAACTACTTAAAGGAGGTAAACAACTTTCTATTACATAATGAGCTCGTCCTCAAGGAGGAATTCAGACGTCAGAACATCAACTGGCAGTTCAACCCCCCCGCTTCGCCGCATATGGGTGGGTTATTCGAAGCAGCCGTCAAGAGCGCTAAGAATCTACTCAGACGAGAGGTAGGTGAAACCATCCTCACATATGAGGAGCTCACAACCATGTTCACAAAGGTTGAGGCCATATTGAACTCTAGACCACTCGTTGCAATGTCGGAAGATCCTAGTGATTTAGAAATACTTACAGCGGGTCATTTTTTAATTGGCCAGCCCTTAGTAGCCCTACCAGAGACACATTGGAAAGACACTAAGATGTCTCGTTTGTCTAGATTTCAGACGATTCAGAAAATGTATCAAAATATTTGGTCTAGATGGCATTTAGAATATTTAACTTCATTACAAGTCAGAAATAAATGGTATAATCAGTCAGATAATATTAAGCTCAATGATCTAGTGTTAATAATAGATGCTAACGCACCGCCTTTACAGTGGAGGCGAGGTAGAGTCATAGAATTGTATCCAGATAGGGACTCAATTATCAGAACTGTAAAATTAAAAACTCAGTCAGGAGAATTAGTCAGACCAGTAGTAAAGCTATGTAAGTTGCCTGTATCAGATTGCTTAGAGAACACAAGTAATGTAACAGGAGTAAATAATTAATTATGTGTTCAGTAGAATTAATTGTGTACTTAAGTTTAATTAAGAGTTAAGTAGTAATAAGTCTTATTTATTAAGTTCAAGTTCTGTCTGTTTTCAATTGTATAAGAATTATTCATTAAGCTTAGTTAAGATTAACTAAAGGAGCAGTGTATGTATCAGTTTTCACAATATTTCAGTTCTATTTAATATTATTACGGCTCATAAGAAATTATTTATTGTTATGTTATGACTATGCTTTAAGAGATAGTCATTTCAATTTCAGACATAAATTCATAAAATGTACTTATGTTTTAATTTTCAGTAACTTGTATTGCTATTGTATTTAACTTCATTTGATAGTGCGTACCAGTTTTCAATTGTTTGTTGTTTAGTTTCATGAAAAATACCTTCAGTTCAATGTATATTTCCTATCAGGATTTTTCATCCCGCCCGGTGGCAGGAATGTTCACGCAAATTCACATGGTATCATTAATCTACAACTTAAATTATGTTATCTATGTATCTAGAAAGCCGTAATAATAATCTGTGTCAGTTACACTATACGTTGTATCTAATCTATGCTCGCTCTCTGTTCCGGTGAATCTCGTAACGAACGGTTGTATTCAATACTAAGGTCAAAAAATTGTATCAAGTTCAGAAAATAAAAGTGATCAGAATTCAGCTCCCAGTATTTAATTCACGAGCCCTGCGACCCGCGATCCTGCCGAGCCCGTCTGGTGGCCCATGCTATTATTCGAGTATCAGAATTCACATTAGTTTGGCGATCCTAGGAGAGGAGTTCCCACATTTTTGGCAGACCCACTCAGATCGGCAACAATATTAAATTCTGAAAGTAAGATCCTTTTTTGTGTTGGGTTGTTTTCCTTCAAAGCTAATCTACGTCTTTGGTTTTTTATTTTGATCAATCTTTTTATCTGTTTAGGTAATTTTTGTTGATTTTTATTATAATTAACTTGAATAATGGGCACACTTTGACGGCTGCTTTCATTAATGGCATTAGTTAATTTTTCGATGTTATTATCTATCTCTAGGGTTGTCTTGATAACTTCACTGGTTAACGTAATATGTTCATCTAGACAGCTGCGATACTTAACCCAGTCGGCTTTGGAGTAATCAGCGATCATGGGGGAATTCCGTGTAAATGCACCACCGACAGAGAATATTACAGGGAGATGATTGGAAGACAAACAAGTAAGAGTTTTGGGTTCCGAGATATTGGTGATTTCACTGACAAGACAGATATCAGGCGTCGAAGGTACATGGGAGTGACCATAATGTACCAGTGTTGGGGTAGTCGGTGCCAAAACATCATATTCATTGTTAAGCATGTGATCAAATAACACTTCACCGTGAAGATTAGTTGTAGAACAATTCCAGTATGGATGTTTGGTGTTAAAATCACCCATCACCACCGAAGGCTTATTACGAATAACAATATCAAGATCACTACATAGCAATGGAAGATTTGGAGATTGTTGTTGCTGACATAAAAGTTACATTTTTACCTGACAGATACAGTTTTAGCCCAATAGATTCGAGGTTGTAAGTATTAGGTATTATTATCGGAGAGTAGGGTATGTCTGATTTAATTAGTATGGCTACACCTTGACCCCGACCATCAGATAGTTTATCTTGTTGGTAGCAAAGGTAACCCGGAGTATTTAAATCTGCCTTAGGAGAGAGTCTGGTCTCACATATAGCAATAATGTCGACAGAATTGGTGTTTGCCAGATCCAACAACTCAGTTATCTTTGTACGGATACCATCAGCATTCCAGAATAACACACTAAGATCCTTACACTCCTTATACATATTGACCAAGATGAGTTAAAATAAGTATGACTTTATCCATCATGTTATTACATGCAACAAACTGACTTTTGATAGATTTATTCGTCATTAGTATAGCTAGCATATCTGTTGTTGCCTGATCTTGCGAACATTGAGTAGTTGTGTTGCAGCTGGATCGATGGTGTTACCCGTAGCAGCCACAATATCATTCCAAGAACGACCATCCACTTTATTGGTACTCAATGGCGGTTTCGGTATAGATTTTGGCACGTTTGATAGTACCTTCATTGATTTAATTAGATTTTGTTTGTCTTGAATAGTTTTAATATATTTCTGACGTTCTTTACATTGCTGATAATTAGCAGGATGATTTTCATTACAGTTGCAGCATTGGGCCAGCTCAATACGGTCTTTCTTGGGGCATTCGGCTGTTAAATGTGATTGCGTGCACAACGATTGACACAACGAGGTGGTAAATTACAATTCTTAGATGAATGGCCAAAACCTTGGCATCTAAAACACTGTGTTCCAAACAAGTTTTTAGCTTGATATTTACGTATCTGAACAACACAATTGCTGATATATTTTATTTGACGAAAACGTTTTATGTCACTTCCTACAATTACCTACAAAATCTCATGAACATGTTTGTAGTTATCTAAATCATTTACCGTACTACAAACTCTTGAAATATGCACCCTATTTTTGATAATAAGAAGAGTAGACTTTAAAAACCAGGCTAGTGAAACATTTAAGTGTCTTACTATCAAAAATACCTTTTGCCCTTTGATAGAATAATTTTAAATGTAAGGAAACAATAAAACAAGTGCAAATTTAAATCATTTATGTAAAAAAAAACAGTAATTAATTCATAACATTTTCGAAATTACCGCCATTGGCGTTAATACAGGCTAAGGCTCTAAATGACATCCTTTGACTCGTTATTTGCACTTCGAAAGGTTCGCTCCTATTTCTGTAGCAGCAACATCAATCCTCGTCAGCTCGTGGGCCGACGCGCTGGCGCGCCTGCGCGCTACGGCGTGCAGAAGCCCGCGTACCGTATACTGCAGGAGGTATTCGCGTGTGAACTTAGTGAATGTGAACGTGCAGAGGTTTTTGTATCTAAGGTACGCTCTTTATTAGTTAGATTGCCTTATGTTGTGCCTACAGTAATGCAAGTCGATATTATTTATGGTTTAATACATCGTCGAAAACGAACACGATTGTCGCGTGATACTATTCGTGACGTTGACGATTTGTTAGAGAGCGAGACTCGCGGAGGACAATATTAATTAGAATTGAAAACATCGAACACGCGGATGTGTTCGATCAAATCATATACTCGTAATATACCTACGACGTCCGATCGAAGCCCTACTACGAGTTCGGACGCTACCACTACTACCGGTGCAAAACTCACCTCTAATTCAGACGACGGGTCTAAACGTATTCGCACTAGGTGTTCGTTTTGCAAAGGCATTCGGTCACACAATCGACGACTGCCGCAAAGCTAATCACAATAAAATAGATAACGTTAGTAAGAATAATCACCCGATACGGTGCTATGGATGCGGTCAACCCGGGGTAGTTAAGTCTAAATGCGAGACGTGTTCAAATAAACCCGCACGCGCAGTGCCATCTGAATTCAACGTCGTAAAAGGGGATTTTTTCTCTACTTCATCCTCGCACATCCTTTGATTAACATACGTGAAGTAGGTAAAGAAGGTGTAGCGATTGTAGACACTGGGGCTACACACAGTGTGGCTAGCCCATTATTGTATTCAATATTAAAGAATAATGGTGTTCGTTTTCAAGACACTATTCGCTACATCGGTCTCGCCGATGGGTCATGCCACCGGAAGATGATCAAGATCGCGGCAGTACCCGTCACCCTAGGTAGTCGTATAGTTGACACCGATTTTATGATATTTCCCGGCGACGACACTAGGACTCTTTTAGGTCGCGATTTTATAGCTAAAACGGGCATGCTTTTAGACATAGCCCAGGAGTCATGGTATTTTGCAGATAGTCCAGGAGACTGGTTCCCGTTTGAAAAGTCCTATGTACTGAAAAACGTGCTCGTGTTGCATGTGCACGCCTGTGAGGTGTCGCTGCGTGAAGACGAAGGTACAAGTTTATCACCAGAGCACAGGGCCGCACTCAACTAGTTCCTGCAAAGCAGGGCCGCCCAATTCGCTCCAGATGGACCCCCCACTGACTTTGCTGTGCACCAAATCAAGGTAAGCGACGCACAGGAACCTTTGGCTTCTCCGCCCTATAGGCTATCCCCGCCTAAAAAAGAGGCGCTTGAAAAGGAGTCAGAGAAGCTTATCAGCTCCGATGTTATCGAGGAGTGCGAGTCGCCATGGGCATCCAACGTTGTACTCGTCAAAAAGAAAGACGGCAGTTTTAGGCTATTGTAAAGCTCGTTTAGTGGGGGGGGGGGGAGAAGAAATAAATGAGTACCAGTATTAGTCTGCTTTAAAGTCGGAAAACGTTTATTTAACAAACAGGTTTACAAGTAAGCAAGCGAAAAAGAAGAGATAGGGGCCCGCTGGTTCGTTTGGCTGGTCTTGTTACAATTCACCCTTCAGTTCAGAGGGTCCGTTCTAACGGTCACCACCGATGGTGTTACGAAATATTTTTCTATGTGTTTAATCACCTTAATAATTACCTTAAGGACTACTTAATAACGCTCAGCGTTCATACAACTAATAGCTTAATAACTATAACCGAACAATCTACGTTATTAACTGTTTATAAACAATTTAGACGCTATTAAACAATTTAGATAAATGGAAGGAATTAGCCCTTCCCTTCGGGGATGGTAAGTAGCCCCTCAAAAATAAAAGTATTTAACCAATTTAATTAAATGGAAGGAATTAGCCCGTCACGTTGGGGAGGGCAAGCAGCCCCTCAAAAATGAAAAGTATTATTTAAACAAATGGAAAGGGTTAAGCGGCCCTCTCAAAAATGAAAAGTATTATTTAAACGAATGGAAAGGGTTAAGCGACCCTCTCAAAAATGGAAAGTATTATTTAAACAAATGGAAAGGGTTAAGCGACCCTCTCCAAAAATGAAAAGTATTATTTAAACAAATGGAAAACAATAGCCGTTCACGTCGGGGATGGGGGACGGCCCGCCGAAGCCCCACACCACGACGCCAACGCCGCGCGCCGCAGCACCCGTAGACGCTCTCCCTCCGCTGCGCACCCCACCGGAGAGGGGTCCCCTTCAGGGCTGGACTCCCCCTCGGAACAGCGCTCCCTCTCAGAACACCTCCTAGTATAGTACAGAAAGTCGCGTCTTACACAACAGCTTGTACCGTCCTTTGCGGCTACTACGGAACCATGGACACGGTTTAATTAATCACAACAATGTCCAGTTATTTAATCGACTAAGTTGGCAACGGTAACTCGGCTAGATACATTACATTACCACAGCCCAACGCCTTTATTAAAGAATTTAAAACGACTAAAATAATAATATCAAGCCTTACGGGCTTCAACAATTCAGCATACAGCAAAATACATGAAGGGTTTTATCATTATGAAGGCACAGGGTTCACTCGCTACATTCTATTTGGTAAACATAGGTATCATCAAATCACCCACCGAAACGCCCCGGAGGAGAGCGTACTCGGAGGCGGGCGACGCCAGTGCACGAAGCACTGGGCGTCGACCACGGCGTCACGCCGGCGGACAGCCATCGTGGCCTCCTTCAGAAAAACAACACTAGGTCACACTGTTTACTAATTGACTAATTCACCGCGTTAAAGAGAATGAGTTCAGAATACCTGTTTAGGGAGGTGTCGAGCACTCAGCGAGGACAGACGGCCGGCGCACACGCAGGGCGGAGCGCCCACCAAGCGCAAATCTGAGCACGAGAAGGGAGAACCCCGTTAGAAATAGGAAAACACTCGACACCGGCTCAGCCGCCAAAACAGAAAAACTTACTTACTGCGTTTGTAATGAACCGCCTCGCGGAACCGATCAACACGCCGTGTCACACCACCGCGTGGCGCAGACACCGGCACCCAGACACCCGCACTCAGCCTGAAAAGATTCCTCACGTTATTCTCTAAGAACACTCGAATCCCCGTCTGAAAATCCCCACTGGACTCCCCCAGACTTACCAAACAAGGAAACACCAAAAAACACCAGGAAACACTCGACAGCACTTGGGCCGGTGCGTCACCGCACGACCCCGAACAGCACGGACAGACCACTCGCGCCGATAACACCCGGGCAAACAGACGCCAAGCGCCGCAGCGCCCCTTTTATACCGCGACACTTCCAA
This sequence comes from Thymelicus acteon, assembly GCA_951805285.1. Classification (NCBI taxonomy): domain Eukaryota; kingdom Metazoa; phylum Arthropoda; class Insecta; order Lepidoptera; family Hesperiidae; genus Thymelicus; species Thymelicus acteon. The sequence continues at coordinate 23,701,483 of OX638214.1, read as the reverse complement.
CTCAATTCCGCCAATCACGATCAGCTCCAATACGCGGGAAAGGTTTCCATTCTTTCATTAGCTTCCAGACCAAGATGACGAAAACCACAACAATGCTCCCTATCATAATCGGAGTAAGGTTCACTTTTCCCTCGTCTCTCCCGAGGCGCGTCATCACCCACTGCCAGGCGCCAAAATTCAAAAAAGCCAATTCAGGTGTTGCCTACTTAAGAAAATATCCCTCCCCCACAACCAGACACCAAAACCCACTAAGATCCAAATCTCCCAGACTTCCCTTCAAATTTATTCACTATAAACTCACACAAACAACCACTTTCGAGAACCGAATTCAACACGGTTGCAAACCAATTCACAAACCTGCACCCACAGCTGGACCTCTCCCCTTCCAGAGGGCCGACCTATTCGATATTTTGAATTTAAACGCCTAAACTCCCGTTGTCCAGCTAGTTCCAGGACCTCTGACTACTTGCTTAATTAATAAAAACAATGTATAGGCCCAACCTTCAAGACCCTGAAACTTGGGAAAAAAAACGCGAGCTGTAAACCCTGACTGAAAACCCACCAATCAAAACAACCGGCCAATCACAGACACGGCCCATTACCACAGACGTCACAGACGACATCGCCTCCAGCAATAGTTCATCCACAGACCCAAAACAAGTGAATAGAATGATTTAATATTTTATTATTTAAACCACTCTCTAACCTTTTTAAGAAAATTGCAAGCCTCAGAAGTCCCAAACCAACAAAAGATAAATGTGTGCCACAATTTGACAGAGACAAGAGGCTGAACAGGCCACAGACTACAGAACAGAACGAATAGCGCGGCGAATTTAAAAGTCACTCAAATGGCGACCGTTGATTGGTCCATCAGTCTGACGGCGCCCTCGGCCACCACAGACCAACCTCAAACCGCCGCCCGTCAAAACTTCCTCAATCACCAGTTGTCACTGTCAAGTATTAACGTCATTCGGCTTGTCAATAGCTCAAATTGTAAACAACAGTACGAGTAGATTATTAAAGTATTATGATTTAGGTTAATTGTAAAATGATTAACGATTTAAGTGAAATTCGAACGGAAACAGCTCAATCCCGTGGAGAAGTAGATGATCTCTGTGTATGATAACTAAAGGAATGTCCATGGATCAGGTCAGTAAGAAAAAAAGTGTTACACTATGCGTCGACTACCGAAAGCTCAATGCGATCACTAAACCCGACCGTTACCCTCTCCCAAGGATCGAGGACATCCTTCATGAGGCGAAGACTGCTAAATATAATATGACAACCCTCGATCTTCGAGCAGGCTATTTTCAGGTATTGATAGACCCTGGTGATAGGGACAAGACAGCCTTCATCACACCGCTCGGAACGTATAGGTTCAAACGCATACCCATGGGTTTACGCAACTCGGGGGCTACCTTTCAGCGGCTTATCGATAGGTTCAAGTCGAACCTACCAGGAACCACTCTGCTCGCTTATCTCGACGATTTGCTGGTTCTATCCGATGAAAGCTTCGAGAGCTTCGATGACCTTACCTCAGTGTTTGACCGACTCGCCCTATTCAACTTAAGTGTCAACCGTGCCAAGAGTCACTTCGCCAGAGGTTCGGTAAAGTTTTTAGGACACATTATTATGCCAGGTGGCATACACGTCGATCCTGATAAAACCGCAGCAGTAGCAGAAATGCCAACCCCCCGAAACGTGAAACACCTAAAATGTTTTCTACAGACCTCCAGCTGGTTCAGGCGCTTTATCCCTGACTACGCAGAGATAGCCAAGACCTTGACGGCGCTGCTAAAAAAGTTATGCATCTGGCAATGGGGCTCAGAACAACAGACTGCTTTCGAGCGCATCAAACAGCTGCTGGTGTCTGCACCTATTCTTCGGCAGGCCGATGCGACGTTACCTTTCGTCCTTCGAACCGACAGTAGTGGGTACGCTCGCGGGGCGGTTCTCCTCCAGGGGGAGGGGACTGACGAGCGCCCGATAGAGTACGCCAGTCGACTGATGACAACAGCTGAAAAGAATTATAGCACTACGGAGAAAGAGGCTCTGGCTGTCGTTTGGGCTGTTTCGAAATTCAACGGATATATAGATGGGGCTGAGGTTGTGATTAGGTCAGACCATCAACCGCTCAGGTGGTTGATGAGCATGAAATAACACAACATCGCAAATACAAATCGCTGTATTCACCAAGCGTCTTTATGTCAAATTATTCCAAATATCTTGAGCGTGAGCATACTCGTCATCTGTTAGAGATTCCAAGGTAGGTATATGGGGGTAGTTCTTTTTCATCAAATTTTGACCAGTCATCCATATAATCATATGGATAAATACCTTTCTTACGTAATAAGTTATGTTTACTTTTATCCTTAAACTCTCTTGTTAAATAAACAAAATCTTTTTCTGACAAGCTTTTACTTAAAGAATCTAGACTTGAACTAAGAAAATGATAGGAATCAATAAATTTAATCTGTATTGAGCGAGTACCTTGTTTTGTCTTAATTAATTTGGTAATTGTGAGATATTTTTCTTTAGTTTTTGGAATTATTTTAATTGAGCCTTTATATTTAGCCAACTCTCTAATAAATATATGTGAGTCATAACCACTTAAATTATGAAATACAACCGGTGAATGGACACACTTTGTACATCAAATTACAATGTGAGTGCGCTGCCCCTCTATACTCGGAAGTAATATAATCATGATCACGAACTTTATCTCCGGACAGTAACTGATTACATATATGACACGTTGCATTTCGATATTCTCGTTCTTGATTATGAGCAGTGGCGTAGCTAGCCCTTCCGGGGCCCCATATCAAAATTTTGCCGGGGGCCCCCTCTCGACTCGAGGGTAAAGATTTTTCTCAAAAGAAATAAAAAAGGTAGCGTGAATTAAAACAAAATATATTGTAATATACTTACATCGATTAATAAACCACACAATCAATACTCTATTTTAATCTGGAGGCAGCTATTTCGTTTCGGGAGATCCGAACGCGAGCGCAGACTCAGTAGCCGATGTGATACGACAAGGAAGGGAATGTTTTATTCGTAACTCATATTCATCGGTGGTAAAAATCAGCTCTGGTATAGCAGTCCCTATATCTCGGCATCTAACCAAAAGCATGCCGCTTACCAGGCCTGGTCATCCGCGTGCACGCTTATAGATCTATCCACCCCAGGACTTAATACAAAGTTCAACGCTGCCTCCTGGTTAGCAAAGAAGCAAATGGCTAAAAGGAAGGCAATTTAAAGTTCATCGGCAGAATTGGCAAGCGAATGGTCGATTACCCCTCCCCTAGTCGAGAATTCTGGTCGCTAGCTCAAGCTGAGGGTAACTTCTGTCGGTCATCTCTTCCACAACTGCGTAAATCTCCGATTTACGACTCCGTGGTCCATACGACAAAGGGGAAATCCGAACTTCTTGGCATCCTTTTTGCCGCCAACTCAACTCTTGATGATGATGATCTTCCGCCTAAACCTTGATACCAAGAAGTTGAGAGGACCAGGCGGTATTCACGCAGAGGTGTTAAAGATGTGTGCTCCCGAGTTGATTCCAGCCCCGGATCTAGGGGCAAACCGAGGCACCCGCCGCGGGTAGCAATTCAGGGGGCGCCAAAATCATAATATAGTATGATTAAAAATCAAAAACTTGCTGCACAAAGCGCCTAACATACGGAAGCCTGGTTGGGAGAACAAATAAATTTGTTGAAAAAGAGTTCTTATTGTCCCATTCACGGAAAATGCCAACTATTATTTATTTGTGAGTTTTTTTTATCTTATCTTTATCACTATCAAGTTTCTGCCCCGGTTCAAAAAATCGTAGATCCGGGGCTGGTTGATTCCCCGTCTTAACATGCTTATTCTCGCTATCTTATGCCACATGAAACGTCTTCGTGGAAGGTTACCCTTTTTCATCCCATCTCCATAATGGCGATCTCAGTGACCCGGCTAACTGCAGGCCTATAGCGATAACTTCCCTGCTTGCAACGGTTATGGAGCGCGTGATTATCATGCAGTTCCTGGGATATCTGGAAGATCATCAGCTGATCTGTGATCAACAATATGGTTTTTGCGACGGTCGTTCAGTTGGTGATTATCAAATTTATCTTACGCACCTGTAGGCACCGTCAGGCTCTTGATCGCAACGGGGCAGCACTGGCAGCCAGCCTAGATTGCGCTAAGGCCTGTGACCGGGACTGGCACAGGGGGGTCTCACGAAGTTAACATGTTACGGTCGCTGTGAGAGGTTATGCAGTTGGGTAGCCAGCTTTCTATCTGAGCGACATATCAAGGATGTACCTAGTAGATTGTTGTTGCTCTTATATGAAACCTACAAAATGCTGGTGTTCCCCAAGGATATGTCCTACGCTGTTCATTCTGTATATTAATGACATGGTATGAGTGGCAACTGTTGCAATGCAGATGCCAGCATAGGGGATGTCTACTACACAGGCCCCTTAATTCCTCTCAGTTGCAAGTGGTGGATAACAGGCTTAAACTTGTATCTGAAGTAGAGAACTCTCTGGAGCAAGTCTCGTAATGGGGTTGACTTAATTTAGGTAGTCGAGTTCAACCCCACGAAGACTCAAGTTAGCGCGTTTACTACTAAGAAAACTCCATTTTTCATAGTGCCTCAATTCCAGGGTACCGCGCTCACCGTCACTAAAAGTGTTGTAAGAAGTTCTGGGAGTTGACATCTCGAGTGATGTGTAGTATCAGCGTTATTTGGAAGCCAAGGCTAAGTTGGCTTCCAAAAAGTTTGATGTTCTAAACCGGGCTAAGAAGTACCTACTTCACTGCGAGGGAGGCACCTGCTCATGCTTTACAAAGCTCATGGCCGAATTGAAGTTTCATCCACCTGGATGAGACTCGTGGAGAACTTCTACGGTCCGATTCTCCCGATCATTTTTACCACGGACGTGCTAACTGTAGAATGTACTACGTGTAGAATGAGCTTCCTCTTGAGGTATTCCTGGAGCGCAGTGTCATGGGGTTGCCGTCGGCATGGCCGCGCAGTGCCGGAGTGCATCATGAGTAGGGATTGCAATCCGGAAAACCGGATCCGGTAATCCGGCCGGATCCGGCGTTTTTTACGCATACCGGATCTGGTCAAATTTACCGTATTTACAGTCACGCAAATTTTTGACAAAATAACCATCCTGTTGCTAGTGTAGATGCTGTAAATGCCTGGTATAGATGTTGTAATTAATCTAGCATGGCATTCCGGTATTCCTAACGTTCAATAAGGATGTTATGTACAACACAAATTACTGAATGAATAAATTGTAAGTTATAAAAGTGTGAAATTATGTTCTCGTTAATATTACTTCTTGTTTATAATTTGTAATATTTGCCCTAAATGGATGTAGCTGTAAGCTGTAGATGCATTTCAATTGATGCGCAATAACACTACAACAGAAAAACGCCCTTAAACATATTATTATGAAGAAGTGTAGTAGTATACATTTACACTTGTTATTGGCTCCCTTCTTAAAGAAAATAAAGAGAAAGAAATACAGCAATTGATATATACAGGATGATTCCAAAAGGTGTCTCGAAAAAAAAACCATAGTTTCCGAAGAGGCAACTGAGATGAACTAGCATAAAATTTTACGAATCTAAATCGTAAAAAAAAATACGAACCTTATCACGTTATGTGACACAGACTACCTTATTAATTACTTTGAATTAATATTAAGATGTTTTACAAAAAGAAAAAAAACATAATAAAATTAATATTTTAAATAATAGTTAAAAGTATCATTTTAGTCGCGCGCGCTATACGATACATGAATGAATTTCGCAATGCTTTGTATTCGCCGCTATTCCCGAAGCTCGGTTTTATCGTTTTATGGCACCGCCCCGCCGCCCCGCGCCGTCCTTACTTACTACGTACGTATGCGCCGGCGTTCGCCCGGCCGGGCCTTCCGGGGCCTTCCGGGGGAGCGGGGTGAGACGCTCCCTTGCGTCTGGCCGTCCGAAAGCAATTAAACAAAAAGTCGGTTAATTAATCGTATTGTTTACATTGACAATTTTTAGATAAACTAGTGATTTTAAATCATGCCAAGAAGAAGAAAGAGCAGTCGTTTACCGTTCTCAAATGAACAATACCTATTAATGTACCGATTAATTAAACGGAGGTGGAAACTTTGAATAATTAATTGGGTAAGTTTAATTCATAGTTTAATGTAAATAGCCAATTGTTGTTAATATCGTAATTCCAACTTTTTAAATACCTACGCCAAGATTAAGTATTATTAAGTTTTAAGTTACTTACCTTTTTTTTTACGGGGGGAAATCCTCATGGACTACCTCCGCTTGGGGAAAGGCAGAGGGGCGTGCCGGACTCTTACCGGCTAAAACCACCCTGGTGTCTCCTCGCACGTGCGCGCGGGGCCGCGGGAATCCAAATTCTTCCGCAGCCCCACACTGGTGCTGGCCGGGTCTGCCCGGGCCTCGTCTCCTGCACGGGGTAGTGAGGTGTTGAACTACCCCGTGCATCGCCTCAGAGGCGCGCGCTGACACCCGCGCGCGCCTGCGACTCGGGTCCATTGAATAGGGGGGCGGGGACTTCCCCAAGTCCCTCGCCCCTGGACCCATTCATGGGGGCCGGAAAAGGGCGTTGTCCGCCCTTCCTCTGCGCCCGGTGCGCCTTCTGCGGCCGGGGAAGGGAGTCGAGATCTCCCTCTCCCGTTCCGCAGTTTCCTTCTGCGACATCACGTCCTCGCAGAAGGACACCACCGCGTCCCACAACTCTGCGCTACCGACCATCCTCCGCACTACGGCCGGCAGCGACAGATCGCCTCCTACTTCATTTGTGAGGACACGGCGCTGCTCCTCCCAAGCTACGCACTCGGCGAGCGTGTGTTGCGCCGTGTCCTCCCTGCAATGGACGCAGTGGTGGCACCGAACGTCCGGCTCCCTGTCTATGCGGCACAGGTATTTGCCGAAGCAGCCGTGGCCCGACAGCACCTGCGTCACCCTAAATGATAGGAAGCCGTGCCTTCTCCCGAGCCAGTCGTCGAGTACTGGCCGGATCGCCTCGATGGTAGCGAGGTCGGCGGTAGGGCGCAGAAGCCTTTGCCGCCATTCCGCCACCAAGACCTGACGGAGCTCCTCTCGGCGCAGCGCAATCTGCCGTTGCACCGGCCTCGAACCCCGTACCCGCTCTTCCTCGCGCCATCGGTATAATGACGCGAGTACTTTCGCCTCTAGGTCCCAGGGCGGGGATCCGGCCAGGACGCAAGCCGCCTCGTAGGAAATCGTGCGATACCCGCGGACGACTCTGACGGCCATCGCCCTCTGCGGTTTGCGTAGAACGGCGAGAGTGCTGGCCGTCATGTCCGTCGCCCACACAGGGGCCCCATACAAAGCCATGGACCGCACGATTCCCACGTAGGTACAACTGCCTACAGGAGGCACTCGGGCCCCCCAAGTTGGGAAGCAACGTTGAAAGCGCGCCCGCTGCGCCCATCAGCTTGGGCGCCAGTCGCCTGAAGTGGGGCCCAAATTCCCATCGGCTGTCGAGCACCAATCCCAGATACTTCATGGTGGACTCGACAGCTATCCGGGCCCCGCTATTAAGTTACTTACCTACCTTAAGTTACTTACCTACCTACATTAAGTTACCTACATTACATAAGCTACCTACCTACTTACCTACATTACATAAGTTACCTACATTACATAAGCTACCTACATTAAGTTACTTACCTACCTTATCATGTCATGTTTCACTTTAAAATAATAATTTTGCAGGTCATTGTGCAATTGCACATTCTGATATTTTATTTCATTTTAATCGTCCTAAGCGATAAAAATATGAATGAAAAGTTACGGGATAGCGTAGCGCGCTGCGGGATGCGACGCGCGCGGGGCGGGGCACAGCTGATAGAACGCGCGTGGTCATTGAACTACTAGCCTAGCTTACGCCTTTCGTGCCCTATGCGATAAATGAACGTTTCGCAATGCTTTTTCGCCGTTCTATGAAACCGCTCGGGCGCCCGTGCCGCCGTCGTAAATAACGTACCGACAAAGGCCAAAAACCGCCGCGCCGCTCGCTTCGGCCTCCCCCCCCCCCCCCCCCCCCCCCGCCCCGCCCCGCCCCGCGTCTGCCGCGTTGCCGTGCGAAAGCAATGTAGGTAGGTACACATACACAGTACACAAACAGTTGTTCCGCCGTGAGCGCAGCAGTGTTTGCGATTTTAATAATTATTGGTGTTGCGATTTATTTGTTAAACGAGTGAAAATAATCACGCCAAGAATAAGGAGGAACGATCCTTTACCATTCTCAAACGAACAGTTCCTACATAAATGACTGTGCTATCGGATCCTACTTCATCGAGGGCAGACTAACTGGGAGGTGGTATCTAAATTATAAGTATGTATGTATGTATGTAAATTATAAGTGCTTTTATGGTCGTTAAATCGAATAGGTTAGTGTTAAGAAAACTTAAAAGACAATTTGCGCCCGCGCCGGGCTGAACTGTGCATCCAAAACGGAGGCGGACACTTAGAACAATTATTAAAATACACTTAGTGGGTAAGTTTAGTTCGTAGTTTATGTAAATAATCAAACGTAAATATCGTGATTCCAACTTTTTAAATAACGCCAAGAATACCATATTAATTACTTTCTCTAAGTTAATTAAGTAGGTACCAACCTAATAAATTATTATGTTTCACTTTAAAATAATAATTTACTAGGTATGTTGTTGTTCAATTTTCTGATATTTCATGGTTTTTTTTGATCGTCCTAAGCCGATAAAAGTATGAAGGAAAAGTTGGTCGACGCGGGTCGCGCGGCTCGGGGCGGCGCGGCGCGGCGACGTGGTGCTGAGGCACAGCTGATACCTACTACGCGCGCGGCCAATGAACTTTTACTACTAGCGTATGCGTGGCATTATTTATTTGATACTTTCATTAAATTTATTTATTTTCACAAAATCAAAACAAATACGTAAAATCCCAAAATGATATGCTGTAAATTTACAATGTATCTTATGTGTAAATATACATAAGTATCATTATACCTTTCCAACTCACCCTGTATATACGTATTTTTTAGAAGATAAGTTGTATTAACAATCTGTTTTACTTCTAATTAAAATTACAGTTTTCGGACTGTTTACATCCAGATGCAGGTATAATATAGGGTGGCGCAAGAGTCATCATTACCATATCGGAAGATGCTATATTTTTTTCAAATGGCGGTAAATATCAGTTTTGCTGTGACATTTGTGTAGAAAACAGATACAAAATACACGTCAATAAGACATGAATCGCTATACTCCTCAAAAACACGGAGTAATCATAATAATCTCTCGTTTTTCGTCATTTGCACCAGCCGGTAAGATCGCCCATTTTGACTGCTTTAGACTTATTGGGTTCTTGATGGGGTTTCTTAAAGTCACGAGCTTATGTCAACAAGCCTCGGATTCTTGAAGCCCTCAAAGAGAATATCCGTCATAAATGCGGAAACTTTTCGCCAAAATTTCTGGCGGGAGTGATGGAAAATGCCATAAATCGGGACCATACAGGCCCGATTCTAGTGGCAGCCACTTGGCTGATATCATTTTTCTACATAATGAAAACAAATATTTAGACATGAAGTAACCATCCACAATCCAATAGCACAACTAAAGTTTTTCATTTATTAAAAAAAATACAGTCAAAGAACATCGGGTGGCAACTTCTATATGATACCCTATATGATAATCGAGCTGAACCGTAGCCACTTCGCTGGGCGTCAAACATTTTTACTTTTGATGAAGTAAGAAAAAACATAATATTATTAATCACAGTAAAATATAGCCTATCTCACTAAGGAATAATGTATCTTTTTATTGGTGTAAATTTTTTTGAAATTACTCCAATAGTTTTTGACTATATCCATTATAAAAAAATAATAAAATATCAAAATTTTCCTCGAAATAATATTAAGATGATTATCATTAGGTGCTACGGCTTTATTACGGCTCACATTTGCGTTCCTTTATAATCCAAAAAAAAAAATATTACCTCAAAAACAGTTTATATTGGAACGAGAAGGAAAAATTCTGATCGCGTGATCGATCCGGTCGGATCCGGCCGGATCCGGCCGGATTGGTGAAAATCCGGTAAAATCCGGCCGGATTGAAAATGACACCGGATTGCAATCCCTAATCATGAGTCGTATAGAACGTATTTTTTGTACATTACATATTATTTTGTTTAAAGGGCTTCCAACATTTTTGTATGGAGCCTGGCATACCTACAAGTCCGCCATTTTGAAAAAACCTCGATTCGGCGGCCAGTAATGAAACATGTGTCAATCGATAGAATAAATGATTGTGATCAAAAAGTATTCAGTGATGAAATGTCGTAAGTGGTATACTTTCTGAGATATTTGAATTCAAAACCGTAGGAAAATAAAGCAAAAAACATTGTTTCGGTCGACATTGATAAAACATGTGTCAGTCGATAGTCTAAGTGATTACAATCAAAAAGTATTCGGTGATAAAATGTCGTAAGTGATATGCTTTCTGAGATATTTGAGTTCAAAACCGTAGAAATATAAAGCAAATAACTTCGTTACGGCGGACATTGATGAAACATATGTCAATCGATAGGCTAAATGATTACAATTAAATAGTATTCAGTGATGAAATGTTGTAAGTGATATACTTCCTGAGATATTTGAGTTCAAAGCCGTACAAAAATAATGCATTAAAAATTATCATTTACTTGTTTTGAATTTATTGGGTCAATAATGAAAAATAAGTATATTATACCATATGTGTATGTGCTGTATAGATACTTGATTTATTAATAACGGGTAGGTTTGAATTAAAAAAAAGCAAAGCAAAAGCAAACTACTAGGTTGTTTTATAAATAATTTATTTGCCACCAGCGGCTACAGCTTTGGCAATTACTCTAAACTAAAAGTTAAAATTCATTATTGGCTTAGTTTTCTATATCATGTCTGACAATCACTGAATCTAAAAATTCCGCTGGTGATAAAGGCAATGTTTCCTGATGTCGCGCCCATGCCAAGAACCAAATAACACACATTATATGGGAACAATAAAGCAAAAAACATTGTTTCGGTCGACATTGATAAAACATGTGTCAGTCGATAGTCTAAGTGATTACAATCAAAAAGTATTCGGTGATAAAATGTCGTAAGTGATATGCTTTCTGAGATATTTGAGTTCAAAACCGTATAAAAATAAAACATTTGTAATTAATTGTCTTTTTATTTCAAGTGGATCTGTAACTGTATCAGTGTAATGCCAGTTAAGAAATATTATGAATATTTAGAATAATTACTATATACATATAAAATCTCAATATACATAAACAAAATTAAATAAATACAGTTTTATTTATATTTACATATAAACATCTTATATATTAAGTAAATAAATATTCATAAATACATATATAACATCTGGTTGAAGACCACGGGCGACAACATTCTAATTGTCTCAGGTAGTGCTGCCGGACTTCTTGAAGGAGCTTTTGGTAGTCTATGATTTTTTGATGTCGACAAGCAAGGAGTTCCAGAACAGTATGAACTGTATTGTGAAGGAATTCCCGAAATAAGCAGTGCTATGGGTTTCCTTTAAATAAACAGGAGAAGACACATTATTAAAAATAGCATAAAATGTTGAGAGAATTCTGAAGTTTCGCCTGTATCGAATGGGTAGCCATTTAAGTTAGGAATGGAACTGGGAAATGTGGTCATACTTACGTAAACCGAAGATATATCTAATACAGTTATTAAGAAGGCGCTCCAATGTATTCAGAAGTTCCTCTGACAAATCTGTACAACACATAGCATAATCAAGGTGAGGGATGACCAGTGTTTATGGCGTATTTATGGTTAAGTGTTTATGGCGATACAGCAATTGAAGTGTACCGGTCACTTTTTTCCTTACCTCAGTTACGTTATAAATGTATTATAAAAATTAAACAAATTCGCCTAACAAACAACTTAAGGGTAGAGATAAAATCGCGGGATGGTACTGCTTATGCATAGTGGGAAAAAGAACCTTGTCCTGTTGTTCCCATATAATGTGTGTTATTTGGTTCTTGGCATGGGCGCGACATCAGGAAACATTGCCTTTATCACCAGCGGAATTTTTAGATTCAGTGATTGTCAGACATGATATAGAAAACTAAGCCAATAATGAATTTTAACTTTTAGTTTAGAGTAATTGCCAAAGCTGTAGCCGCTGGTGGCAAATAAATTATTTATAAAACAACCTAGTAGTTTGCTTTTGCTTTGCTTTTTTTTAATTCAAACCTACCCGTTATTAATAAATCAAGTATCTATACAGCACATACACATATGGTATAATATACTTATTTTTCATTATTGACCCAATAAATTCAAAACAAGTAAATGATAATTTTTAATGCATTATTTTTGTACGGCTTTGAACTCAAATATCTCAGGAAGTATATCACTTACAACATTTCATCACTGAATACTATTTAATTGTAATCATTTAGCCTATCGATTGACATATGTTTCATCAATGTCCGCCGTAACGAAGTTATTTGCTTTATATTTCTACGGTTTTGAACTCAAATATCTCAGAAATTATATCACTTACAACATTTCATCACTGAATATTTTTTAATCGTAATTATTTAGCCTATCGAATGACATATTATGATTTATCAATGTCCGCCGAAACGAAGTTTTTTGCTTTATTTTTCTACAGTTTTGAACTCATTTATCTCAGAAAGTATATCACTTACGACATTTCATCACTGAATACTTTTTGATCATAATCATTTAGTCTATCGATTGACACATGTTTCATTACTGGCCGCCGAATCGAGTTTTTTTCAAAATGGCGGACTTGTAGGTGTGCCAATTAGGTTCGATGCCCTTTGATTAGGGCATTTATATAATTGATTAGAAGTTTTTTTTATTATTATCTGTAATGCCTATTTGTCTTCAATTCGTCGAGTTCCCAGATTCAGAATCATGGCCCCTTAAAGATAAATTGCATGATGCTAAAGTATTAAGTTATTAATGCATTAATACGATGAAAGATGGTCCAGAAAGTAATTTTATTGTTGATTTCACTTTTCGATGAAGTATCGATGCTTTCCGGCATATTTTTCGAATCATAATTGATTTCCGGATCATTTTACGATTTTTTTCTAAGGCGCATTGGGGGCCCCCTCAGCCCCGGGGCCCCGTATAATTGATACGGCTGATACGGCGGTAGCTACGCCCCTGATTATGAGTTAAAGGTTTCATTGATAAATGAGTAGATAAAACTTTGTTTATTCGTTTAGCATCTTTTACTAAACGTTTTAAAAATACTTCGACACAATCAACGCCTCTATACGTAACAAATTTGTTAAGTTTGTTATCATGAAAACAACATACTTAATATGCAAAACTTGATGGTTGATGCATTTTTAGCGTCGCAGTATTTTTAGAGCTATTTTCATTGCATTGTATTAACAAACTCTCGAAATCAGCATAAATAATAAAACTAATTGTTACGAACGGCGACCATTAGTAATAAGTTTAAAATTGTATAATGTCTAGAGATAAGTTAATTGGTTATTGTAAATAAAGAAATCCCTACTTAGAATAAGCTAGAATAAGTAAGTGTGATTATAACAGTATTAAATTGGTAATTGCGCAGTAAAATTAAACGGTTCAGGGTCAAAAAGAGACCGAGATAGGAGAGCCTTGTTGTAAGAGCGAGAGGACAAAGTAGGGACAGCGCTATATGTTAGAAAGAGATGTATAGCAAACAAATCGTAAAAGTCGATTGATTTATGGCCCTAACGGCCGCTTTCACTTTTTCGGCGCTATGATTGGTCCCCTCGCTCGTAGCGCTTAACACAGACGTAGCTAATTGTAGCTACACCGTAGCGTATAAGAATGCGCGTGATTCCAAGCAAAATTGTAGTCAGTTCGGAGCACTCGTAAGAATAAAGTATTCACAAGGAAGTAAGCTGGTTCTCATTCATCATCTACAGTCCACTGCAAGTCACCTTCAACAGGATTTGGTCCTTCGAGCCGGATCAGAAGAAACAGGATTTGGTCCTTCGAGCCGGATCAGAAGGAAGGATTTGGTCATTCGGAGCCGGATTGGAAGCTACGCCGGATCGGGAGCCACGCCGTCTTGGAAGCCAAGCGGATCCAGGAGCCTACGCTGGATTAGGGCTACGCCGGACCTAGGAGCCTACACCGGCCAGACGCTACGACGGGCCAGCTACGTCGAGCCAGCTACATCGGGTCAGCTACGCAGGGCCAAGCATCCTCGCCGCTTCACGACCCCGGAAACCAGCCTAGCCGGGCGGGGCCATGCTCCGCCAGAATAAGCTACGCCGTGCCGGAGGAAGAAAAGCCGCGACACCGGGCCAGAAAAGCGTCGGACCAACAAGGGAAATGAATACAAGAAGTCGAGTCCGCTCTGAATCGGGTTACGGAGACTCGGAGCTACCGCAAGCACCTGTCCAGGCAAAAATGCATCGGGTCTACGAGGAGCCGCCGCAGTCGCCGTCTACGGTAGCAGGGATCCCGCTGGGAAGAAGGTTGGAGCGCTCACCGCCGCAAGATACATTGCCCGGGACGTCGACAATGGGTCCGCCGTCCACGCAAGCCACGAGCGCGCCGCCTAACCCCGCCGCTACGACGTCCGTCCCTCGACCCACGTCGCCTACGCAAACCATCCGCAGCAACATATCGAGGGCGAGCGCCGAGGCAAGGCTACGGATGGCGCAATATGAGGCGGAAAAAGAACTCGCCGAGATCGAGACTCAACGCTTGCAGATGAAGGAGCGACTGGTCAAGTCGAAGCTAGCGGCCGAAGTCTCGGCCATAGAAGCCGCTTCAGAGGGCTCCGCGAGTCGACAGAGGGTTCAAGACTGGGTCGACAGGAGCGTCGACGAGATGAGGCCGGACCGGAGGAGATACCAGGAGGAGCCACAGGAGGCTCGTCCCTCCATTAATGGGCAATGGGGGGACACTAAACACAGAGGCATTCAGCAACTCGCCGACGTCCTCGAGAAGTTAGTCACCTCCCGGCCGCCGCCTCGCCAGTCCGCCGAACTACCACTATTCAACGGGGCGGTAAACGAGTGGCTACCATATAGAGCCGCCTACGAAGACTCTACGCGACTGTTCAAGTATACGCCGACGGAAAATTTACTCCGCCTCAGGAACAGTCTACGGGGGGAGGCAAGAGAAGCGGTGTTATCCCTACTTTTCACCGCCTCCAATCCAGACGTCATAATCAACACGTTAGCGATGAAGTATGGACGTCCAGAACATATCATCGACCGCGCTATGGAAGATATCAGAAGGCTGCCACGACTGGGGTCGGCGAGCGCGGACATCTACGATTTCGCGGTCCGCGTACAGAATGCGGTTTACACAATTAAGAGTGTGGACCGCAGAGGCTACCTCAAGAACCCGTTACTCGTCCGGGACATCGTGGACAAGCTCAGCCCGCATTTAGTAACGAAGTGGGCCGAGTACGCCGTCGCGAATGAAGAGCGCATCGCAGCCCAAGATGAAACGACTATCCTGGCAGAATATTTAATGAAGGAAGCGGACTTGATGATCAAGTACACACACGCAAGACGCAGCGCTCCGCCACCGCTCAAGAGAGAGGCGCCCAACAAGAGGGTGCCTCAAAGAGGAGTTTACACGGCGGAAGAAGCACCTGCGGACAATAAAATATGTTTATTGTGTGCATCGACGGAGCACAACACGACGGGGTGCTCAAAAATGAAGAAAATGAGTATCAACGACCGATGGAAATGGGCCAAAGAAAACAGAGTTTGCTTTAAGTGCCTCAATAAAAGGCACAGCCGGCTCACATGCAAGCACAAGGCATGTGGGGTGCAGGGATGCACTTACAAGCACCACGCACTGCTTCATAAGCCCAAGGAACCGGAAGCAACGAAGCCTCAAGAAAATAACGACGACACAGCGGCGACCGTCATGAGCGTTACTACGAAAAGGACGCCCACTACGGTCCTCTTAAAGACTTGTGAAGTCATTCTCAGCGGTCCACGGGGGGAGCTACGAGTCCACGCTCTCCTCGATGAAGGCTCCACGGTTACGCTCATTAATGAAGAATTAGCAAAGAAGCTAACCAACAACGGACCCCTCCAGATATTAAACATCAGAGGGATCAACGACGCCAAAGAGATATCGAGCCGAGCGGTGAAGCTACGCGTCAGGGGCGTACAAGAAAATGAAGAACACGCCTTGACCGCCCGCACCGTGAGGGAGCTACAGTTACACAAACAAAACGTGCCAGCGAATCTCGAACGATACTCGCACCTACGGGGTATCACAAGCAAGATCTGCCACGGCGAAGCAAAGCCCCAGCTATTAATCGGCGCAGATAATTGGCACCTTATCATTTCCCGGCAGCTACGAGTCGGGAAGAAAAGCGAGCCCGCGGCTTCGTGGACCAAATTGGGATGGGTGTTACACGGCTCAACACCTAAGAAAACGCTGTTATAAGACGAAGCTACGGTGCTACACATCTGCTCGAACGACGCACAGCTACACAAGTTGGTCGAGCAACACTTCGACGTCGACTCGATCGGGGTGTCTACGAAATTGAAAGTGAATAAGGAAGATCAACGAGCGATCGATATATTCACGACAACCGCAACAAGGAAAAATGGACACTTCGAGGTCGGCCTGCCATGGAAGACGGACAATCCCGAGTTACCAAATAACTACGAGAACGCGCTACAGCGATTTGCTACGCTGGAACGCAAAATGAACCGGGATACGACTTTCAAAGAGGGCTACGCGGCACAGTTAGCAAAAGGCTACGCAACGGAGTGCGACGATACTGAGGAAGGTTCGTCGAGGCGGTGGGTGCCTACGTTATCCAATCCAGCGGACGACGCTACGCGCCTCGAGTCGTCAATACGACAGAGCAACAGGTGGTTCAACGGGCCGGCCTTCCTAAGAGAGAGCGAGACAGAATGGCCTGCGGAAGAGCAGGACAGCAACGTTCCACAAGAAGAGGTCTGCTACGCCGTCGAAGAGTCGTGCTACGCACTGCCCGACATAACACGATTCTCGCAGTTCATGAAACTAATTAGAACGACCGCGCTGATACAACTTTTTGTGGAAAAACTAAGAAAGAAAAATCGGTCGCTTCGCCTACAAGTGGCCCACATTGAAGAGGCAGAACGTCGCTGGATCCAGAAAGCACAAGCGGACTCTTTTGGCGAAGAAATAGCGCGCCTACGCAGTAATCAACCGCTACCGCGCCATAGTAAAATTAGAAATCTGGATCCAACGTTAACAGACGACGTACTACGGGCGCGAGGCAGAATCGGCGCGCTCAAGACTGCGACACCGACTAACCAGCCGGCGATACTCGACGGTCGTCACCCATATACAAGACTGCTCGTAGAACATTACCACCGTCGAGCGGGCCACGCCAACAATGAACGGGTCGTCAACGAGCTACGCCAACACTATATTATAACGCGCCTCAGACCGACCGTGCGACAGGTGGCTAGACAGTGCCAAGTCTGTCGCGTGTACCGCGCCACAGCGAGAACGCCACCAAAGGGGGACCTACCAGCAGTCCGGCTGGAACCGAGACATCGGGCGTTCACATACAGCGGCGTGGACTACTTCGGGCCGATGATAGTCACCGTGGGAAGGCGGCACGAGAAGCGGTGGGGCGCACTGTTCACGTGCCTCACCACCCGAGCAGTACACATAGAGATAGTGCCGTCTCTTTCTACAGACTCAGCGATAATGGCTCTACGAAGGATGGCCGCCAGGAGGGGATGGCCGCGTGTAATCTACTCGGACAATGCTACAAACTTCAGAGGGGCCGACGCAGAGCTACGAGCGGCCTACGCGACGTGGGCTACGGAGCTACAAGATTTCAGCCTGCAGCACAAGACGGACTGGAGGTTCATCCCGCCAGGGGCGCCGAATATGGGAGGCGCTTGGGAGCGTCTAGTGCGCTCAGTGAAGGCTGCGCTGGGCGCTACGCTCAAAGAAAAGTTCCCAAAAGAAGAAGTCCTGCTGACACTGCTCACCGAGGCCGAGTATAGCATAAACGCTCGTCCGCTCACCCACGTATCGGTCGACCCAGACGACGAAGAAGCATTGACGCCGAACCACTTCCTCATCGGGTCATCGACGGGACTGCCGCTCACCGGACCCTGCGACGAGGCGAGCCGCAGCACCTGGAGGAAGTCCCAGGCACTAGCCGACGAATTCTGGAGGAGATGGATCGCCGAGTACCTCCCGACTCTCATCCCACGAGGGCAAGCCCGCGTCGACGTGCACCCGCTACGAGTCGGCGACCTCGTCATCGTAGTCGACGGGTCGCTGCCACGCAACACATGGCCGCGGGGCGTCGTCGAGCGAGTGTTCCCGGGACCAGACGGAGTCGTCAGGGCAGCCGACGTTCGGACGAAGGGAGGAGTCTTCCGCCGCCCAGCTTCGAAGCTCGCCGTTCTCCACGTAGGGGAGGCTTCGAGGGATCTACGCCGGGGGGAGGATGTTACGAACGGTGACCATTAGTAATAAGTTTAAAATTGTATAATGTCTAGAGATAAGTTAATTGGTTATTGTAAATAAAGAAATCCCTACTTAGAATAAGCTAGAATAAGTAAGTGTGATTATAACAGTATTAAATTGGTAATTGCGCAGTAAAATTAAACGGTTCAGGGTCAAAAAGAGACCGAGATAGGAGAGCCTTGTTGTAAGAGCGAGAGGACAAAGTAGGGACAGCGCTATATGTTAGAAAGAGATGTATAGCAAACAAATCGTAAAAGTCGATTGATTTATGGCCCTAACGGCCGCTTTCACTTTTTCGGCGCTATGATTGGTCCCCTCGCTCGTAGCGCTTAACACAGACGTAGCTAATTGTAGCTACACCGTAGCGTATAAGAATGCGCGTGATTCCAAACAAAATTGTAGTCAGTTCGGAGCACTCGTAAGAATAAAGTATTCACAAGGAAGTAAGCTGGTTCTCATTCATCATCTACAGTCCACTGCAAGTCACCTTCAACACTAATCTTAAGTTGTCTTTCATAGTGTTTAAATTTCAAAATGGTATGTTTTTCCGGCGGTATAGTCAATATTTTAGAACAAATATGAGATGCGTATTTATTTTCATTTGTAAAAAATTGTAAACATGAATCGCATAGGAAAACTTTGCCAAGATGATGCGTAATCTGACGTCGCACTAATCGTACGAGATCTTTTATTAAACAATAATGTCCTTTACCATTTCTTTCAATATAAAACAAATTAATATGATTTTCTTTTTTTTTATTCGTCATATATAAAGGTCCGGTGACAGCAAATTTACTGTCTAAAGTTTAGACTCTAAACCATATATGGTAATGCTTATTGTAGGATTTATAAATTCAAAAAGTTTGATATCATTATTTGAAGCAGGTAATGACATTCCTTGAATATTGAGAACTTCGCTATAATGAGGATAGGACGTCATTCTGCACACATTATTTGTACGAGGAAATAATGCGGCTACGACGCACCATAAAAAACAACTTCATTATTATGTAAATTCAAACAACTTTTAGTATTTTTTATTACTGAGGGCAACTTAATGTACGTGCCACCTCTCATGGGACAATATTTACTTATATTCATCTCAATATGACTTAGCGAAAGATATGTCCAACCTGACTGTATATGTTCAAATTCAGACATTTTCCGCATCAAGACATGTATTTTATTCGAAAACAAGTCATTTATATCAGTATTTTTATAGATAATATCATACTTAGTGTTAAAAGATTTCAGTTCTAGTTGTTCATTGTCAGATCTCAGTAAAAGAAACTTAACAATAAGCTCAAAATTTACTTTTATACAGTCATACTTATTCAGTATCATAGTTATGTAACAAGCCCATAAAGGTGCCAATGCAACGACTACTCGCCATCAAGCGGCGATTAGCTTCACTATATTATAGTAACTAGTACCCACTAAGAGATGGCGCTGATCAGATTCCTGAATCACGCTTACGACTGTATCTCGTAGTTTACATAAGTAGCTTAAGCCAATGTTGTTTTGTATCGAAACTTCGTTGATATCTGAGGTGTACGCATGAAGTATTCGGATTCCCGTGCTAATTGCGGACCCTACGATATTAACTATTCGAGGGTTCCGGATTTTCCGACCAAATACGGATCCTAAACGTTAGGGCCACTGGCAACATTGTCTAATATTATTAGTTTTACAATAAATCTACTTCCGACGATTGTTCGTGTCTTCATCACGTTTCACCAACACCCCCCCCTCCGACCCGCGCGCTACAGTTATTAATTTATTAATTTCTGGAAGCACAGAATTCAGGATCGCCTCAGGGGTGAGGTGCTCGTCATCCTGACTCTTATGTCTATCAATATTACTCAGGATCGCCTCAGGAATGAGGTGCTCGTCATGCTGACTCTTATGTCTATCAATATTACTCAGGATCGCCTCAGGAATGAGGTGCTCGTCATCCTGAGCTAAGTTCAGACGATAAGTTGCGATTCTATTTTTAAATGCTGTTGCTACAATAAAAATATTTTTAAATTCAGTTCTCAATAAACTATTTGTTTTGTGGATATTAGTTCTTAAATGATATGGATACTGATTTCGTGGTATTTCAGTTTTGCATTTGGTACAAGTCATAATTGTACTACATGATCTTGTTATAGGTGTTCTGTGTTCTCGGGACTGTACAACTGTGAAATAATACATTAGATATAAGTAAATACATATTTTATTGATAAAATTAATTGAATAATACATTATAATAGTATAGAAAACCAACCAGTATATAACCATAATAATAGTATATAACCAGGAATGAAAACACACACACACACACACACACATCAGAAAGTCATTTATCAATTCATTTTATAAAAAAAAATTAATAATATGAATTGATAAGTGTAGCTGGACAGTTTCTAAAATCTTTTTCTACAGACGACGTAAATCCTTTAAGGTGGCGCCATATCTCTGTGTCCGTAACAACTTTAGTTTTTATTGTAACTATTGAATGACGCCACCTGTTCATTGATGGTACGTCTTCAATTTCTTTACAATTATAGAGTTTAAGCTCTACATAATAGGGCCCCTTTTTCGTCTCGTTAATTTTACGGGCATAGCCCTTCGCAATCCTCTTTGTAAAATAGGAGTAGAGAGGAGACTGTGCTTTACCCGATGTTGACGGCTTCTCCGAATCATCCTCGTCGCTGTCACTGTCGAACAAATCCCGTGCCATTGACTTCTTCTCAGTTACCGGCACCGGATTTATTCGAGGCTTCTTTGATCTGTGCGTCTGGGATCCGGATGCATCTGTTTTCGGACGCTTGTTTCCTGAAGATTTTTTTTCAGGCCGAGCCGGAGAAGTGGATTTCGGCATTTGCGAATGCTGCTCGTTGTCTGATTCGCTAGACGAGAATAGTAGAGGCATTGAAGGTGCTGACTTGGACCTGAAACAATTAATTCAAAATGTTGTAATGTTATATGAAATTCATAGCAAATAAATAAATCAAGGGTCTGTTAGTAAATCAGAAATAATATTTAGTTTTATAGTGTTCTACTATAACATTATAAGCACACAGGGAACATTTAATTGACAGATTAGAAATTTTACTAATAACCTGAGAGGATTTTTTTATGTTTTTCTTAATTTAAATTTTGTATATTCATCTATTCTTCTTTGTATTTTTATGGAGGATAATATTTTTTTTTTGTTAAAATTAAGGGAGCCGGGGACATCGTAGCTTTACTCCCGTCCACCAACAAAGGGATAGGGAGTGGCTGAAAAACAGCGCTACATTGGACCATTGTCCTATGTTAACACAAGCTGAGCCACTCCCTTTTGCCCATCCATAAACTTTTTTTGTTTGTCTTTTTTCTTATATTGTAATTTTTGTGTGTGTGGGTGTGTGTGGCAATAAATATTTATTATTATTATTATTATTATATGTTAGCTACCATTAGGGCGCTGATACACTGTACTCACTTTCGAAATAATATATTATTATTGTGGGTTTCCTATCGGGAGTCTTCAATTAAAAACGCCGATATGTTCCACAACAAGTTGTGTTTAATGCACGTAAGATATAATATGTACAAGCAATGATAGAAATGTAGAAGTATAGAAGCTATAAAATAATATAAGATACGGAAGGAAATTAACGTAAGAAAAAGCGCGGAAACGTGATAGCAAAGAGTGCATGAGCATTCGCGGTCGTGTCTAGTGTAGCACTAGGCTTGCCACCCGTACTTTATTATAAAGTATTATACGTTATTTCAGGTAATTGTACTTTATACTTTATGAGAACAATAAAGTTCACAAAAATACTTTATTTCGTATGATTAGATTTCTTTGAGATTTTGAAAAGTTGATTATTTTGTTAAACGAAATTTATCGATTGGTGATTTGATACTGAATCAATGTTGCTATTCACCAGCGCCACATCACTCAAGCACTCGTTTTGTACAATTTCTGAATGCAACCTAACCTCAAATGTCAATGATGTCACTGTCAGTGTGTCAAATGTCAATCATTGTCACAATTTATTTTATTATTTGTTTTGTGCAAAGCGGTTTGAGTGCAATTATAATACGATTTAAAGTTTTAAAGATTTATGCTCTAGTACATTATGGATAAAATACTCCACAAATACCTGCAAAACGCAGTTTCGATAGTGAAACGGATTTAATAGATAGTGAATATACTACACCGAAAAATGTTAAAAAAAAAATGATCCGACAAAACAGAAAAATAAACGATTGCAGAAGTATAAAAGTCATTGGGAAATCGAACATGGTGATTGGTTAATTAATGATCTACATAACGAATATAATGGAAAATGCAAATTTTGTGGAGTTACATTTACAGTTGCTTCAGCACGAATAGGACAAGTAAGAACTTATTTTCTTTTTTTCTGTATGTGTGTGTGTGGCTGTGTATTGGTATGGTTGCATTAAATATCAAAACTTAACTATGCTAAGCTATAAAATGATTTGATTTTATTTAAAATATTTATGCAGTTTTTCCCCAATAACTTTAAAAGCAAAATTATTTGTTGGTGACTGGAGACGGTGACGGGATTATTCTTATTATTTTCAGATTAAACAACACCTGCAAACCAAACAACACAAATCAAAAGTAGAAATGAGGAGAACATCTGGACTACTTGAGAAATTCCTTGACTCTTCTTCTGCTTCCACATGGTCTCGATACAGTGATAAAGAAAAGGTTGTTGCATCTGAGTTACCCCTTACATATCACACAGTAAAACATAATTTGTCCTACAATAGCATGGATTGTACTATAAAATTGAATAAAATTATTTATGTCTATACAACTACAGCTACAGGAATTCATCTAGCCAGAACAAAAATGGAAGCACTAGTTACAGAGGTGTTGGTAATAGATGCTATCAATACAGATAATTTGTTTTACTGCTTACAAACAGATGCTTCTAACAAAAAAATTATAAAACTGTTTCCATTAGTGATACAATATTTTACAGCCAAAAATGGCATTGAAAACAAATCAATAGATTTTTATGAAAATATCAATGAATCTGCTGATGGTATGTTTGAAGCAATACAAAAGTCATTAGAGCAATATAGATTATCTTTTCATAATGTATCTGGGTTAAGTGCTGATAATACAAATGCTAATTTTGGCCTTAATCATTCTTTATTCCCAAAAATATGAAAAATGTGGTACCAAATTTGATTAAAGGCAATTGTCATGCACATATAGTGCATAATTGTGTAAGACATGCCATGAGCCATGTGTAAAAAAATCACATGACATAGAAAATGTGATTTTAAAAATTTATGCACATTTTTCACATTCTGCTGTAAGAAGAGAGGAGCTGAAAAAATTTGTAGCATCAGTAGATGGAGACTTTCATGAAATAAGACACCATGTGGGAACAAGATGGCTCTCTCTTTTGCCATGCATTGATACATTAATATTAAATTGGTCACCTATTAGAAGCTACTTTTTAAGTCTAGACCATTGTCCAATAGTTTTACAAAATTTATTGATGCTCAATGATACTAAGAATGATATGATTGAAATTTATTTGCATTTTTGTAGTCACTTATTAAATTTATTGAATAAAGCTGTGAAATGTCTTGAAGGCAACTGCATAACAATTTTAGATATTTATGGGATTATGGTTAGTCTTAGAGATCAATTATTAACACAAAGAAAACAAGATCTGTTTTTTGGCTATGAAACAGGAAAAAAAATTAAACTGTTATCTTCACCGGAACTGACTAGAAAAATTCAAGGGATTTTTTTTATTATTTATTGACGAATTCTTAGTGTACCTGAATAAATGGCTTTGTGAACTTGGCACCCGACATTGTAAAATTTAATTTTTTTTTCTTGATTCTTATAGGTTTTGGTTTGTAGTTGATTGTAGTAACATTTTTTTCGTTTGTAGTAGCTCAAAAAAAAAATTACAGAATTTAAAAAAAAAAACTTGGCACCCGGTTTTTTCGAAACTAAAATTTAATACTTGATTCATAAAAAGAATCGTTTGTAGTTGATTGTAGTAATTTTTTTTTTAATGTTGTAGAAAAATAAAAATAAAACTAAAAAATATTCAAGTCATTGCGATATAATATTATAAGTGAACTTTTTTGTTTCTTGTATATTTTGCTATGTACTTGATTGTAGTATTTTTCTTTTTTTTTAAGAAGGTCTGAAAAAATTCTAAGCTATTTTTAAGACACTTTCGTTTGTAGTAGTGATTTTTTTGTTTGTAGTAACTCCTTTACGTTTGTAGTAGCGATTTTTTTGTTTGTAGTAACTCCATTACGTTTGTAGTAGCAATTTTTTCGTTTGTAGTAGTTTCTTTTCGTTTGTAGTAGTGATTTTTTCGTTTGTAGTAACTTCTGTTCGTTTGCAGTAGCGATTTTTTCATTTGTAGTGACTCTTTTTCGTTTGTAGTAGTAATTTTTTCGTTTGTAGTAACACCTTTTCGTTTATAGTAGCGATTTTTTCGTTTGCAGTGGCTCCTTTTCGTTTGAAGTAGTGATTTTTTCGTTTGTTGTAACTTCTTTTCGTTTGTAGTAGCAATTTTTTTGTTTAAAGTAACACCTTCTCATTTGTAGTAGCGATTTTTTCGTTTGTAGTAAGTTCTAATCGTTTGTAGTAGTGATTTTTTCGTTTGTAGTAACATCTTTTCGTTTGTAGTAGCGATTTTTTCGTTTGTTGTAACTTCTTTTCGTTTGTAGTAGTGATTTTTTTGTTTAAAGTAACACCTTCTCATTTGTAGTAGCGATTTTTTCGTTTGTAGTAAGTTCTAATCGTTTGTAGTAGTGATTTTTTCGTTTGTAGTATCATCTTTAAATAAATAAATAAATAACGCTTCACAATCATAGCCCCACACTAGGATTCCCTGTGTCGTGGATGCCATGGACAACACACTAGACAAGGACATTCACACCCAGACCAAGAACAGAAATTCAAACTCATCATTCAAATTTCCGCTTCGCTGGGAATCGAACCCAGGACCCTTGGTGCGGCGATCCGGCATGGTAACCATTGCGCCACACGGGTCGTCTTCTTTTCTTTTCGTTTGTAGTAGCGATTTTTTCGTTTGTAGTAACTTCTTTTCGTTTGTAGTAGCGATTTTTTTGTTTAAAGTAACACCTTCTCATTTGTAGTAGCGATTTTTTCGTTTGTAGTAAGTTCTAATCGTTTGTAGTAGTGATTTTTTCGTTTGTAGTAACATCTTTTCGTTTGTAGTAGCGATTTTTTCGTTTGTAGTAACTTCTTTTCGTTTGTAGTAGCGATTTTTTTGTATGTAGTAAGTTCTAATCGTTTGTAGTAGCGACTTTTTCGTTTGTAGTAACTTCTATTCGTTTGTAGTAGCGAT
This sequence comes from Thymelicus acteon, assembly GCA_951805285.1. Taxonomy (NCBI): domain Eukaryota; kingdom Metazoa; phylum Arthropoda; class Insecta; order Lepidoptera; family Hesperiidae; genus Thymelicus; species Thymelicus acteon. The sequence continues at coordinate 23,675,566 of OX638214.1, read as the reverse complement.
TTTTTCGTTTAAAGTAACTTCTAATCGTTTGTAGTAACTTCTATTCGTTTGTAGTAGCGATTTTTTCGTTTGTAGTAACTTCTATTCGTTTGTAGTAGCAATTTTTTCGTTTGTAGTAACTTCTATTCGTTTGTAGTAGCGATTTTTTTCGTTTGTAGTAACTTCTATTCGTTTGTAGTAGCGACTTTTTCGTTTGTAGTAACTTCTAATCGTTTGTAGTAGCGATTTTTTCGTTTGTAGTAACTTCTATTCGTTTGTAGTAGCGATTTTTTTGTTTGTAGTAACTTCTAATCGTTTGTAGTAGCGATTTTTTCGTTTGTAGTAACTTCTATTCGTTTGTAGTAGCGATTTTTTGTTTGTAGTAAGTTCTAATCGTTTGTAGTAGTGATTTTTTCGTTTGTAGTAACTTCTATTCGTTTGTAGTAGCGACTTTTTCGTTTGTAGTAACTTCTAATCGTTTGTAGTAGCGATTTTTTCGTTTGTAGTAACTTCTAATCGTTTGTAGTAGCGATTTTTTCGTTTGTAGTAACTTCTAATCGTTTGTAGTCGCGATTTTTTCATTTGTAGTAACTTCTATTCGATTCTAGTAGCGATTTTTTAGTTTGTAGTAACTTCTAATCGTTTGTAGTAGCGATTTTTTCGTTTGTAGTAACTTCTATTCGTTTGTAGTAGCGATTTTTTCGTTTGTAGTAACTTCTATTCGTTTGTAGTAGCGGCTTTTTCGTTTGTAGTAACTTCTAATCGTTTGTAGTAGCGATTTTTTCGTTTTTAGTAACTTCTATTCGTTTGTAGTAGCGAATTTTTCGTTTGTAGTAACTTCTAATCGTTTGTAGTAACTTTTAATCATTTGTAGTAGCGATTTTTTCGTTTGTAGCAACTTCTATTCGTTTGTAGTAGCGACTTTTTCGTTTGTAGTAACTTCTAATCGTTTGTAGTAGCGATTTTGTCGTTTGTAGTAACTTCTAATCGTTTGTAGTAGCGATGTTTTCTTTTGTAGTAACTTCTAATCGTTTGTAGTAGCGATTTTTTCGTTTGTAGTAACTTCTATTCGTTTGTAGTAGCGATTTTTTCGTTTGTAGTAACTTCTATTCGTTTATAGTAGCAAGTTTTTCGTTTGTAGTAATTTCTATTCGTTTGTAGTAGCGATTTTTTTGTATGTAGTAACTCCTTCTTGTTTGTAGTAGTGATTTTTTGTTTGTAGTAAGTTTTAATCGTTTGCAGTAGATAACAAACGATTAGAAGTTACTACAAACGAAAAAATCGCTACTACAAACGAATAGAAGTTACTACAAACGAAAAAATCCCTACTACAAACGATTAGAAGTTACTACAAACGAAAAAATCGCTACTACAAACGAATAGAAGTTACTACAAACGAAAAAATTGCTACTACAAACGAATAGAAGTTACTACAAACGAAAAAATCGCTACTATAAACGAATAGAAGTTACTACAAACGAAAAAATCGCTACTACAAACAAATAGAAGTTACTACAAACGAATAGAAGTTACTACAAACGAAAAAGCCGCTACTACAAACGAATAGAAGTTACTACAAACGAAAAAATCGCTACTACAAACGAATAGAAGTTACTACAAACGATAAGAAATTACTACAAACGAAAAAATCGCTACTACAAACGAATTGAAGTTACTATAAACGAAAAAAACGTTACTACAAACGAATAGAAGTTACTACAAAAGAAAAAATTGCCACTACAAGCGAATAGAAGTTACTACAAACGAAAAAATCGCTACTACAAACGATAAGAAGTTACTACAAACGAAAAAATTGCTACTACAAACGAATAGAAGTTACTACAAACGATTAGAAGTTACTACAAACGAAAAAATCGCTACTACAAACGAATAGAAGTTACTACAAACGATTAGAAGTTACTTTAAACGAAAAAATCGCTACTACAAACGAATAGAAGTTACTACAAACGAAAAAATCGCTACTACAAACGAATAGGAGTTACTACAAACGATAAGAAATTACTACAAACGAAAAAATCGCTACTACAAACGAATAGAAGTTACTACAAACGAAAAAATCGCTACTACAAACGAATAGAAGTTACTACAAACGAAAAAATTGCTACTACAAACGAATAGAAGTTACTACAAACGAAAAAATCGCTACTACAAACGATTAGAAGTTACTACAAACGAAAAAATCGCTACTACAAACGAATAGAAGTTACTACAAACGAAAAAATTGCTACTACAAACGAATAGAAGTTACTACAAACGAAAAAATCGCTACTACAAACGATTAGAAGTTACTACAAACGAAAAAATCGTTACTACAAACGAATAGAAGTTACTACAAACGATTAGAAGTTACTACAAACGAAAAAATCGCTACTACAAACGAATAGAAGTTACTACAAACGATTAGAAGTTACTTTAAACGAAAAAATCGCTACTACAAACGAATAGAAGTTACTACATACGAAAAAATCGCTACTACAAACGAATAGAAGTTACTACATACGAAAAAATCGCTACTACAAACGAATAGAAGTTACTACAAACGAAAAAATTGCTACTACAAACGAATAGAAGTTACTACAAACGAAAAAATCGCTACTACAAACGAATAGAAGTTACTACAAACGAAAAAATCGCTACTACAAACGAATAGAAGTTACTACAAACGAAAAAATCGCTACTACAAACGAATAGAAGTTACTACAAACGAAAAAATCGCTACTACAAACGATTAGAACTTACTACAAACGAAAAAATCGCTACTACAAACGATTAGAACTTACTACAAACGAAAAAATCACTACTACAAACAAGAAGAAGTTACTACATACAAAAAAATCGCTACTACAAACGAAAAGATGTTACTTCAAACGAAAAAATCACTACTACAAACGATTGGAACTTACTACAAACGAAAAAATCGCTACTACAAACGAGAAGGTGTTACTATAAACAAAAAAACACTACTACAAACGAAAAGAAGTTACTACAAACGAAAAAATCACTACTTCAAACGAAAAGGAGTCACTGCAAACGAAAAAATCGCTACTATAAACGAAAAGGTGTTACTACAAACGAAAAAATTACTACTACAAACGAAAAAGAGTCACTACAAATGAAAAAATCGCTACTGCAAACGAACAGAAGTTACTACAAACGAAAAAATCACTACTACAAACGATTAGAACTTACTACAAACGAAAAAATCACTACTACAAACGAGAAGGTGTTACTATAAATAAAAAAATCACTACTACAAACGAAAAGAAACTACTACAAACGAAAAAATTGCTACTACAAACGTAATGGAGTTACTACAATCAAAAAAATCGCTACTACAAACGTAAAGGAGTTACTACAAACGAAAAAATCGCTACTACAAACGAATTGAAGTTACTACAAACGAAAAAAACGTTACTACAAACGAATAGAAGTTACTACAAAAGAAAAAATTGCCACTACAAACGATTAGAAGTTACTACAAACGAAAAATTCGCTACTACAAACGAATAGAAGTTACTACAAACGAAAAAATTGCTACTACAAACGAATAGAAGTTACTACAAACGATTAGAAGTTACTACAAACGAAAAAATCGCTACTACAAACGAATAGAAGTTACTACAAACGATTAGAAGTTACTTTAAACGAAAAAATCGCTACTACAAACGAATAGAAGTTACTACAAACGAAAAAATCGCTACTACAAACGAATAGGAGTTACTACAAACGATAAGAAATTACTACAAACGAAAAAATCGCTACTACAAACGAATAGAAGTTACTACAAACGAAAAAATCGCTACTACAAACGAATAGAAGTTACTACAAACGAAAAAATTGCTACTACAAACGAATAGAAGTTACTACAAACGAAAAAATCGCTACTACAAACGATTAGAAGTTACTACAAACGAAAAAATCGCTACTACAAACGAATAGAAGTTACTACAAACGAAAAAATTGCTACTACAAACGAATAGAAGTTACTACAAACGAAAAAATCGCTACTACAAACGATTAGAAGTTACTACAAACGAAAAAATCGTTACTACAAACGAATAGAAGTTACTACAAACGATTAGAAGTTACTACAAACGAAAAAATCGCTACTACAAACGAATAGAAGTTACTACAAACGATTAGAAGTTACTTTAAACGAAAAAATCGCTACTACAAACGAATAGAAGTTACTACATACGAAAAAATCGCTACTACAAACGAATAGAAGTTACTACATACGAAAAAATCGCTACTACAAACGAATAGAAGTTACTACAAACGAAAAAATTGCTACTACAAACGAATAGAAGTTACTACAAACGAAAAAATCGCTACTACAAACGAATAGAAGTTACTACAAACGAAAAAATCGCTACTACAAACGAATAGAAGTTACTACAAACGAAAAAATCGCTACTACAAACGAATAGAAGTTACTACAAACGAAAAAATCGCTACTACAAACGATTAGAACTTACTACAAACGAAAAAATCGCTACTACAAACGATTAGAACTTACTACAAACGAAAAAATCACTACTACAAACAAGAAGAAGTTACTACATACAAAAAAATCGCTACTACAAACGAAAAGATGTTACTTCAAACGAAAAAATCACTACTACAAACGATTGGAACTTACTACAAACGAAAAAATCGCTACTACAAACGAGAAGGTGTTACTATAAACAAAAAAACACTACTACAAACGAAAAGAAGTTACTACAAACGAAAAAATCACTACTTCAAACGAAAAGGAGTCACTGCAAACGAAAAAATCGCTACTATAAACGAAAAGGTGTTACTACAAACGAAAAAATTACTACTACAAACGAAAAAGAGTCACTACAAATGAAAAAATCGCTACTGCAAACGAACAGAAGTTACTACAAACGAAAAAATCACTACTACAAACGATTAGAACTTACTACAAACGAAAAAATCACTACTACAAACGAGAAGGTGTTACTATAAATAAAAAAATCACTACTACAAACGAAAAGAAACTACTACAAACGAAAAAATTGCTACTACAAACGTAATGGAGTTACTACAATCAAAAAAATCGCTACTACAAACGTAAAGGAGTTACTACAAACAAAAAAATCACTACTACAAACGAAAGTGTCTTAAAAATAGCTTAGAATTTTTTCAGACCTTCTTAAAAAAAAGAAAAATACTACAATCAAGTACATAGCAAAACATACAAGAAACAAAAAAGTTTACTTATAATATTATATCGCAATGACTTGAATATTTTTTTTTTTATTTTTCTATAAAATTAAAAAAAAAAAATTCAATACAATCAACTACAAACGATTCTTTTTATGAATCAAGTATTAAATTTTAGTTTCGAAAAAACCGGGTGCCAAGTTTTTTTTTTAAATTCTGTAATTTTTTTTTGAGCTACTACAAACGAAAAAAATGTTACTACAATCAACTACAAACCAAAACCTATAAGAATCAAGAAAAAAAAATTAAATTTTACAATGTCGGGTGCCAAGTTCACAAAGCCTGAATAAATGGTTTGATTTTAATAGCACAAACTGGTTATTACCACTTGGTAATATAAATTTAAAGAGTAATATAGAATTTGACAATATTGTTAACATAATTGAAAATTTAAATCTAAACTTAATGTGGATATGGAGGATCTTTATGGAGAAATCATTTTATTAAACCAAATTTATGATAAATTATGTACTTTGAAGAATTTTAAAGAACTATCAACTGCACAAAAATGGCAGCAGGTATTTAATAAGAGTAATGATGATTTCTTAAACTTGTATAATCCATCCATCCATCAGCCCTTAGAGGTCCACTGCTGGACATAGGCCTCCCCTAACTTGCGCCACTCTGACCGGTCCTGAGCCTTCTGAATCCAGCGGATGCCCGCTGTCTTCTTCAGGTCGTCAGTCCACCTGGTCGGGGGGCGTCCTATGCTCCTTTTTCCGAGACGTGGGCGCCATTCGAGGACCTTTCTTCCCCAACGGTTATCGGTCCTTCAAACTATGTGGCCAGCCCATTGCCACTTCAGCCGGCTAATTCTTTGAGCTATGTCGGTTACCCTTGTTCGTCTACGGATCTCCTCATTTCTGATGCGATCACGTAGAGAAATACCGAGCATAGCCCTCTCCATAGCCCGCTGCGCAACTCTGAGCTTGTGGATCAGGCCAATAGTAAAGCACCACGTCTCGGATCCGTATGTCATCACTGGCAACACACACTGCTCGAACACCTTCGACTTCAGTTCGACGCAGTTTCCCGAACGCAGCCCATCCGAGTTGGATTCTACGAGTGACTTCTTTCTCGAAGTTGGACTTACCCATCTGGATCACTTGTTCCAGGTAATTGTATTCGTCTACAACTTCAAGAGCAGCACCGTCAACCACAACCGGTACGGGTGTGACATGGACATTTGACATGATTTTCGTCTTGTCCATGTTCATCTTAAGACCCACCTGTTTTGAGGCGCTGTTCAAGTCCCCGAGCATTGTACCAAGTTCTTCCAGGGAACCCGCCAGGATGACTATATCATCGGCATATCGCAGGTGTGTGATGTATTCGCCATTGATGTTAATGCCGCGTCGTTTCCACTCCATCAGCTTGAACACGTCTTCCAACGCAACGGTGAACAGTTTTGGGGATATGACATCCCCTTGCCTGACACCTCTCTGCAGTTGGATGGGGTTCGTTGCTGTGTCGTGTACTCTGACGGACATGGTGGCTGATGAGTACAAACACTTCAACACCTCGATATACCGGTAGTCGATCCGGCACCGCTGGAGAGAATTTAGTACCGCCCAGGTCTCGATAGAATCAAAGGCTTTCTCATAGTCCACATAGGCAACACACAATGGCAGATTATACTCCTCGGTCTTTTGTATAATCTGCCGCAGTGTGTGTATATGGTCTATGGTGCTGTAGCCTTTTCGGAATCCTGCTTGTTCGGGAGGCTGGGAGTCGTCAAGCCTGCGTGCAATGCGATTTGTGAGCACCCTCGAAAACAGCTTATAAACGTGGCTCAGAAGTGCGATGGGCCTGTAGTTCTTCAAAAGGGCTTTATCGCCCTTCTTGAAGAACAGCGTCACCACACTTCTGCCCCACGCTTCCGGGGTAGTTCCAGTGTTAATGACGGAATCGAACAGTTTTTGGAGCGCCACTAGAAGGGGTTTTCCTCCAGCTCTTAGAAGCTCGGTTGTGATTCCGTCATCTCCCGGTGCCTTGTTGTTTTTAAGCTGTTTGAGAGCCTTTCTAATCTCATACAGGCTGACGTCCGGGATATCCTCTGTGTAGTGTCGGGTCAGTTTAGCTCTCTTATCGCTCTCCTCGCTAGGAGGTGGAGCTTGAGAGGAGGCATACAACCGTCCGTAGTATCTCTCAGTCTCTCTCAGAACTTCCGGTTTCGACGAAACTCGTAAGCTGACTTTGCCCAATAGACAGATCTCTGGCGAACACTTTGGAGCCCTGGTTTCGCTCAATTGTGTTTTTTACACGATTTGCGTTGTGTTTTCGCAAATCGCGTCGCCTGCACTTGGAGATCTGCTCATTGAGCCGTCGGTATTCCCTCATGGAGGTTGGAGACTGCACACATAGTTCTCGTCGATCCCTCATAAGACCGAGAGTTTGTTCTGAGAGAAGCTGAGATCTACCACTAGGGTGGGTCTTGAAATACTTCGACCCTACCTCGTGGACAGTTGTTACCATCCTGGTGTTAAACTCGTCCACTGACGTGCACGATTCTAGGCACGCAAAACGGTTTTTCAGCTCAAGTTGAAAGTTCTCGGATCCCTGGATTTGGACGGATGTTGGGCGAAGCGTAGACTTCATCAGGCGTGACCGTTCCAGCTTCAGGTCGATATTTAATGTGCCTCTCACAAGACGGTGATCGCTTCCGGTTTTGAACCTGCTGATCACAGAGACATCATTAAATATGTGCCGTTTGTCTGCCAGAATGAAGTCTATCTCGCTTTTCGTGGAACCATCAGGACTTATCCAAGTCCACTTGCGTTGTGGCTTCTTTCTGAAGAAGGAGTTCATCATGAAGAGATCTTCCTTCTCCAAAAAGTTGGCCAGCAAGTGTCCTCGGTGGTTCCGTCGTCCAATTCCGTAGGGACCCACTTTCCTCTCGGCGCCGCTTTGCGTGCCCAGCTTCGCGTTGAAGTCCCCCATCACAACATTGAAGTGAGCTTTAAAGGTATGTATGGCTCTACTTATGTCCTCATACATAACCTCAACCTCTTCGTCGGGATGTGTCGAAGTCGGCGCATATACCTGTACAACCTTCAACGAATACCGTTTGGATATTCTGAGTGTAAGGTACGCTACCCTGGCCGACACGCTCCCGACTTGCACAATGTTGTTGACGAGGGACTTGTGAACGAGAAACCCGACACCACCTTGGGACAGATGTTCGCCCTCCCGGTGATAGAACAAGTTTCCGGATTTGAGTATTATCGTGTCCTCCCCCTGTCTTCGGACTTCAGATAAACCCACAATACTCCAGTTTAACTTGTCTATCTCTTCTTCCAGCTCTTTTACCTTGTCGTCGGTCCTCAGTGTCCTGGTATTGTATGTTGCCAGGTGCAGAAGTCGTCGTTTGGATTGGTAGCCCGATCTCTGCCGGCGATTCTTAGCACCCCCTGCCCCGCCGTTACCATAGCCGCTACCGTAACTAGGAATAGCGGGGCTGCCGGGGACTGGGGGCCAAGGCTTGTTCGTGACTTGCATGCGTGGGTTTTAGCCGGTAGTCACCACGCTTGGCTAGTGCGTGTTGGTGACCGAAGGTGACCTGACTAGTATTCGTCACGCACAGGAAGATGCTGCTGCCCATCTTCCTGGATTTGTCCTAATTGCTAAAAAACTTGTATAAAGTAATTTCATTTTTATTGTCTATTCCCGCCACGTCAGCATTCACAGAAAGAGTTTTTTCTGTGATGAATAGTAAATGGCGAGACGAAAGAAACAAAGCATCTCTGCATTTGATAAAAAATGAATTACTTATTTATTTTAATTTAAATATAGAATGTAAAGATGCTGTGCAATTGTTTAGTAAAGATGCTAATTTGATACAAATTGCAAAAAGCAATAAAAAATATGTTTTTAAACATAATAATAAAGAAAAATAAATTATACTTTATTTTGATACTATGTACTTTTTTTTCTTACCTATAATAATCAATGTACTTTAACTGCAAAAAACATTGGACATTTTTTATAACCGATAGGCATAACACCAAAGTAATATAAATGAAACAGCCACTGTCTTGGACAATAAATAATTATAATTTAATAGTAAAAAACGATGTATAAAATAAATCAACTGATTAAAATCGGTCGATAGGCCAATATTAATTATTATTGATTCAAAAATAATAATATTATGCGTGTATCGTCATTATTTATTATAAGAATTGGGACTATTGAGTAATATTTAAACCAACATATCACTTAAACCCTGCTAGTTGTCGAGGTCAAATAAACTTCAATGTGCATTAAAAGCCCTGATGAATGAAATGGTTAAAGTTTTACCATTGTACATTGTTGTACATCTCGGTACCAATTCCCATACTAAAGTGGCGGGTCTCCATTAAAAGCTAATGTTCTGTTTCAGGTACCGAGCTGGGTTTACTCACCGACTTCTCCTCCACTAACGATAGATCCGGATGTGGTTCAAAACGTCGTTGATCATTTGGATGAAGAGGAACGAATGAACAATGCAGATAACAAACAGTTGCTATCTTTTTATAAAACTGTCGCAACTGGCTCTAAAGTAATTCGGATTGAGGTATATAATGCAAGCCAATTTGACAGCATTGAAAAGTCCGTATGTCAGTGCAGTGCTGAAATATGTTTTCAACATATTGTAAAGAACATTTATACTGACAGCATCTACTTACGAGTAAAAGACATGATACACTAGTTGAATAATACTTTCTACCAGTCGTTGTAAAACAAGAATGCGATGTGTTCACTTAATAATCTCTATTTTTCATATTATGTTAATTTTATTATATGTAATTCGAAATAAAACATATTCAATGGAAATTCTGTTTTTATTTCATCACATTTACAGTTGAGTTTTGAAACCTTCAAGAGTAGGTACATACCTCATCATAACCATAACTGTCTATAGGTACCTAAATGTGATATAAATAACATGAAGCCGAAATGTTTATTCTCTCTCAAGAACTGTATTGAATAAAGATATCATGTGTCCGTTTGCTATTAAGTATTGATATAAGTATCAAATACATTAAACAATACGCCGAAGATAATCCTCAATATAATGCGAGATTTTAATGTTTGTTGTGGTATAATGCAAGAATAGGTTAGTGTGAATCGATGATATGAATATACGTCTAATACCCATAATAACCCCTGTTATGTCTTTGTTTCAAGACATCAGATACGCATCGACCCACAGATAAGATCAGTATAAAAAGAGATTTTTATACCGATAAACAATTGATATTTAAGTTCTTTTGTTATTAAAAGATTTGATTTTTAAATGAAGAATCTTAGAAGAAAAAGAAAAAATGTTTTATTCTAACGTAACAAAAAAGATTTCGTATTTTCTTAGTGATTTCAAACTTTATTTGATGTGTGTATGTGATGGAACTAATACAAATGCGAAGAACCAACTTTAGCGTTTTTATACGAACAGTACAGAGCTGCAAGGCAGAGGATGGTGCTGACAAGTGGGAGATAGAGAATAAGTTGCGCAACATACAATCAGAGGTGTAGTATGTAGTATGTATGTAGTCAAGCATTAACTTTTAAGATATAAAAAAAACGTGTAACACCTATATAATCTCATCCAATTGTATTGATTATGCAGTAATAAATGATAATTGATCAGGTACAGTCTTTCAATAATACAACATCCCCACTCGCGTGACGCGATTTCTATCTTAGTGTAGTGTTACGGCTCCAATAGAACTGAGTATATCGAATCATGAACTCAATAATTAAATATTCATTCGTGTATTACCGTTTGATGAAATATGCCGAACTATTAGTAATTTTCTGGTAAATAAAAAGCTTAACCCGTAAAATGTGTCGCTCAAACGTGGAAAAGGAAACAGTGTTCTTAAACTAGAATTTGGCCGGTGACAATAATGCCCATGTTGAAGAGCTGAAAAATCATATTTCGGGGATGAATATCATTCTGCTGGTGATTTGTTTGCAGCTGAGTCTTAGCGCTCTATATTTGGCATGGAAACAATACCGGAAATGTCACCACACTTGGATAAATGACGATCATTTCCGCGTGCGAAGCTGCGGGCAACAGCTAGTATATCATGTGTGGTTACTAGTTAAACCGTGACCTGATTCTATTAGGTGTTTAGCGAAGTTAGATTTATTTTTATTTATTTATTTTATTTATTCAAATGCATACATTATTAAATTGTATTTTTATTTTCAGTAAAAGAAATTTTAATCTATAACTTGACAGAGTACAAGATAGATATAGCGACCAACGTAAATTAATTTGTATTAGTGTCATTAATTCTATTAGTGCAGTGGCGCGCTAGTTATCGTTGCCAGCGCACGCGTCGATTGTAAACAAACGTGCTGTATACGAATACAAAAACACTGTGCGGCGGAATTTGTCGCCCGAAATAATGGAGGAGAACCTCCAGTTTTGTGACTCGAGTGGAAGTGATGATGAATGTGTGGAAAATGTGACTGGCCAACAATGTGAACAACAAGTATTAAGTATGGAGCAGAAAAATAGTGACGAGTGTTCTAAGCCGGAGAAGAGGGTAAGAGTTGACGATAAAGATATTATAGATCAGGGGTTCACGAAGGTTATTAGAAATGTAAAACGATCGAAATATAGAACTCCCAATATATCAGTGGAAAAAAGTACAGAAGTTCAACAATACCAGGTTACAACAACGTCTAAGGAGATATTACCTAAACAATTTGGTATGGCAAAATTACTTAGATCAGAAAACATTGAAAACATTATGAAGATCACATATAAAAGTCCCTACAGAGTGGTAATTGAGTTTGATAAGAAGGAGGACTGCGAGAAGTTATTAAGATGTGAAAAAATGACAACTTTGCTTCGTGCACTGGCGTCGTCCGCCTCCAAAGACGTTCCCCGGGGCGTCTCGGTGGGTGTTTTGATGAAATCTATATTTACCAAAGAGAATGTAGCGAATGAACAGTGTGCCTTAATAATGATAGTATTTTAATGCGGTGAGCCGTGGTACTAGACCTGTACGGATCGGTAATGCAACTAAATGTATTTAGCCGAGTTACCGTTGTTCAACTTAGTCAATTAACTAACTAGACATTGTTGTAATTAATTAAACTTTATTCATGCTCGCCGAGTGGCCGGCATAGAACTGTATAGGCTGTTGTGTAAGACGTGGCTTTCTGTACTGATAGGAGGTGTTTTTATGGGAGCCTGTGCTGTATCTGGAGGGGTGTTTCTGGAGGGCTGTTTGCGGCAGCCAGAGCTGTTTCTGGAGAGGTGATTGGGGAGCGGAGTATCCACATCGACTGCGACTTGGGTTCGAGATCTCCGTGCCCGAGTTTGGCTCACCTGCCCAGTTTTCCTTATTTTCATTCTTCTTGACCATTTAATAATTTGTACGGAGGGGCTACATCCCATCTAGTAATTCTGAACCGCGGGCCTACTCCCCATTTAATTTTTAGTATTAAATTATAGAACCATCGGCGGTGTCCGTTAGGACAGACACCACTGAACCAAAAGGGTTACGTGTAATACGACCAGCCAAGCAAACCAGCGGCCCCTTCTGTTTTCAGTCCTCCCAATTATTGTTAATCGTAAGGATTCTTACACCTAAAAACTTTAGTGTTCGAAATAAATGTTATCAGCCTTTAATTTTGACTAAATCTTTTATTTATACTTCTTCTCCCCCCACAAAACCAGCTACACCAGCAGCACCTAGGTTCTTTGGTCAAGAAGATAGGGGGCGTGGTTCTCGAGATATTCTAACAGGAATTTTTGGAAAAACCAAAAATACGGGATATCTCATTAACGGTGCGTCCTAGACGATTTTTGACCAAAAAATCGAACCCGCCATCGAACTGAAAATCGATATAAATTAAAATATTATTATTAAAGGCTTATATTATTATTATAGTTAATACTATAGTTAAATATTTATTTATTGATGCTAAAGACGTATAACTTCTCACGCGCGTACAAAAGTACACATACCCTTAATTTTTCCGGGTTGCATTTTCTAAGATATTCACGCCACGCTCTTGTAATAATAATTGAACATAAGAACATTACTAAAAAAATATTTTTACAGTTCGTCATCAGACTGACAAACACTAGTACAAATAACTATTAAACTTGCAAGACATTTAAAACTTTTTATCGAATACAATATGTTTAAAAATAAAGACCCATTCAACGCATTGTTTCATTTAGACGTCTGACTTTTAATTATATATTGAGCAAGTTCCTTTTTAAATGCGTTGAACGGGCTTACACTTTTTATATCTGAGGGTAATTTGTTATAAATTTGTGCACCTTCAAACGTTATCATGGTCTTACCGTAATTTGTTCTAATCTTGAGTAGTACAAGGAAGCTAATTCGGCGAGCGCTGTTTACTTTTTGTTTGGTAAACGTTATGTTAGCAAGATTTGTTTTGAGGAAGCGTCGAGGTCTTTGTAAATGATACAAGACTTATTTCAGGACAGATGTAATCGGCGGTTTACAATCGACTGACTTATTCTCTAAACACAGGATGCAGTTGCAGAATTGCAGAAATGCAACGTAAGGGCTCTCGTTCTGTGAACGGAGAGCGGGATATAATTACTGTAGACTAAACATTAAAGATTGACTGGGAGGTCGATGTTGGTGGTATAACTCCTCCCTCCGCAAGTTCGAGATTATCCTGGGTGGGATTGTCTCGAACCTTCCCAGAAGTATACAATGTCTTAATTTTATCTTTGAATATAAAAAGAACAATTAGTACTAAAATACAAATAGTTATAATAGCACTGAACACAATTAATCCTACGTTAACACTTTCACTTTGATGGTTTTCACGCACACTTATGTCTTCATCTCCATCTTTTTGTAGTAAATAGTTCAGGATTCGGATATCAGAAAGATCGATTCCATCAAGTTTAACAGGTCTTTTCAGGTTATCCAATGGACTGATTAGAATCTTGGGTAAGTTGACAACTGGAACACTCGTGTAAATTACATCCTTCCCTTGACTTTGATGTTTCTTTAGGATGATTTCTTTTATCTCCACTCGACAATCATCATCTAAGGTTAACAGGTAAGTCCCCTGGATTGTGTCTTGCGTAACATCACTTTCGCAGTATTGGGTAAGTAAGGTCTCCATTTTTGCGTAGATTATCCAGCGACTGGATTGTACAAGATCTACCCTTAGATCATCGAGGACAACCGGAACAGGATGGCAGTTTGATATGTTTTTGGAGAACAACTTACGATGCCCGGGATCTTCGAAATGAAAGAAATACTTTACTTTAGGTCTAGTGTAGTCTTTAAGAAATTTTATAATTAGTTCTATATTATTTAATGATAAGTAAACGTCTAATATTTTTTGCTTCTTTCTAGTTATATCTTTTACTTTTAATTCATCTCTGTTCCACGCATGTACAATCACCTGATTCGGCTTAGTATCGATTGCCTCTTGTAAAATAAGAATGCCATCGGTATCTAAGTCTACAGCTGAGTGTACAGTGTCTACAGTATCTTCACGACCCTCAGAAGCAGTATCGGTACTACTACCAGCAGTTTCAGTGGTACTACCTGAATGAATAGATCGTACATCATTTCCCTCCGATGGTAAAGAAACAGCTATAGGGGGTGGTGTACGATCGCGAGAAGTAGAGGAGCGAATAATACTATTTTGATCATTGCTTAACCTTCGTCAGTTTTTAGTGTGGCGTTCCTGTACATCTACGTTAACTTTCATTGAAACATCATCGTTATCACCTAGTGCATTCAGTCTAATTCTGGATAGAGCGTCGGCATTACAGTTTTGTTTCCCCTCTTTATGCTTAATATCATAGTCGAACTCTGATAAACGAAGTTTCCACCTGGTTAATTTGCTGTTGGGTTCTTTGATGGATTTTACCCACGTTAATGGCCTATGGTCTGTATAAATTACAAACTTCCTACCATACAAGTAAGGCCTGAAGTGTTTTGTGGCCCATACAATTGCCAGTAACTCCTTCTCTATCGTACTGTATCTGGTCTCTGCGCTATTTAAGGTACGGCTAGCATAGGCTATAGGCCGGTCACTACCTATAGGACCCTGAGAAAGGACAGCACCAAGGGCGAAGTTTGATGCGTCTGTTGTAAGGACAAATGGTTTGCTAAAATCCGGGAATTGTAAAATTGGGGCATTAATCAGAAGTTCTTTACACCTTTCAAATGCGTCTATGTACTCTTGTTTAGTATAATCTATTTTAGCTTTCTTTTTCAGGCAAGATGTAAGTGGGTATGTCAGTTTGGCAAAGTCTTTTATGAACTTTCGGTAGTAACCAACCAATCCAAGAAAACTTTTAATTTCAGTGGCAGTTCGCGGTAACGGAAAGTTCAAGACTGCTTTTATTTTATCATCATTGGGCAGAAGGCCATTTTTAGTAATAGTGTGACCAAGGTAAAGAACTTCCTTTCTTAGGAACTCACATTAGTCAAGTGTAACTTTCAAATTTGTTTTCCTAAGACGGTCGAATATTTGTCGGAGTTTGTTAAGGTGTTCTTGGAGACTACTTGAATACACTATGATGTCATCGAGATATACCAAACAATGTATACCCTGAAGTCCACGCAACACATTGTCCATGGCTCTCTGAAATGTTACAGGGGCCGTTTTTAGGCCAAATGGCATCCTAGTGAATTCATAGTGTCCAGTTTGCGTCGTGAATGCCGTTTTTGGTATATCCGCCTCATTGACTTCAATCTGATGATATCCACTAGCCAAGTCAATTGTACTAAAATATTGAGCTCGCCCTATTTTATCAAAAAGATCCGTAATATTGGGTAATGGATATTTATCGTCAACTGTGATTTCGTTCAGGCGACGATAATCAATCACCATCCTATACTTCTTTTGCCCTGATGCATCTAGCTTCTTGGGAACCAGATGAACCGGTGCACTCCAAGGAGAGTGGAATTCACGTATAACATTATCTGATAGCAATTTGTCTACTTGCTTTTGTATTTCCTGGTTAACAAAAGGTGGTTGTCGGTAAGGTCGGATATAAATTGGGTCTTCGTTTGTAGTTCTTATGTTATGTTTAACCTGGTTTGAGAATGTTAATGGTAATTTGTCTGAATAAAATATATCACGGTATTCATGACACAAACTAAAAATAGCTCGACGTTCTTCTTCACTCATATGAGTCATACGCAACTTGTTCAAATTCTCTTTTAAAATTTCATCAATCATAATATCATCTTTCAGAAAATTCAGTTCAAATACTTCATTTTTAAACATTGTGACATCAAACGGCTCTTTGAAAGAAATTACAACCTTTTCGTTGGTTGTATTTTGTACAATTGTTTCAGCAAAATAATTTTTACATTTTACAAGGGCAGAAGGCATACGAACGCCTTCCTGAAACTGTAAATAATCTAATAATGCGTCGCCATGCTGTAAATTTGTTGGTATTTTCACACGCGTCTCTGATCGAGGTTCTACGCTAATCTCATATGGCGGATTATATATGATTGGGATTTGGGTGTTATGTGTTACTAACATTTGATTGTGCATGTCTATATTTGCTCCTAACATCTTTAACAGGTCAGATCCTATTAGTCCATCGTACCTACCGTCTATATCGTAAATGTAAAATTTGTGCCATAATGTGCTTTTAAATGTTCTTAACAGCGGAATGTATATTATTTCATTATGCATGCTCTGGGCATGGGTACTGATAACTGTAAACGGTTCAATATATTTAAATTCGCGGAAATACTGATTAGCTTTATTTGGGCTTATAAAAGATCTGCTACTTCCGGTATCTATGAGAAATTTTGAATTAATTTCGGGAATATCAATATGAGGTAATTTTAGAATACTGTCACAATAATTTAAATTTATCACTTCACTACATCCTTCGAGGCCGTTTGCTGAAAATTTTCAGGCTGTGTAGTTTCAGAGTCAATATTCTCTGTACTAACGTCTTCGAAATATGTAGGACAATTAAAATTGTCGGTCTCATCCGCATAATAACCATATTCATAGTCATCAGTAAAATCAGGGATGTATTCCTCGCAGGGGGTTGGTTGTTCCATGTAAAATAATTCATTAACTCTATTTTGCCTCATAGGCGCCGTACGCATCGATACGTCAGTATTCTGAAACAGGGGCTCTTGCTGTTTCGGTACAGCAAATTTATTTTGATTAAAATTAGACTGGAACTGATTTGGAACGCCAAATTTAAAATTTTGTTGATGTGGGATGCCAAATTTAAAAAAATTGCAAAATATTTTAGTTTTCCCTTGATCTATACACTAAACACTACTTGTGTTCCAAATTTGAAGCTTCTATGTCTGCTAGAAGTGCCTTAGAGTTTTGATGATCGGTCAGTCAGTCAGTGAGTGACGAAATTAAGAAACTTTGACTAGTTATAATTCTTAAAGTACTGGTTCAAATTGAATGAAATTTGAAATTTACCGAGTTTATACGATGCCTGCTTGGTTACTAAAAATTCAGGCTTCTAGCTTTATCCACAACGAAGTTATAGGGGGTCGAAAATGGCCTGAATTGCTTCGAGAAAAGGATGGTACGGCCGTGCCGCTTTTTTGCTCGACTTGGCGGGGGCACTGCCGTGCCCCCAGATTATTATGTTGAAAAGGCGTGCGTTGCGCATTGCTCTGTCCAAAACTGTAAGAGGGCCGACCTTGAGGTATCCCGAATCTATAATTCTGAGCGGGTGAACCGAATTTATTTTGTTGACTAAAGTTTGGTCTAAAACCAAGCGGAACACCAAAACGGAAATTATTTTGTGGCATGCCAAACCAAAAATTATTATTAGGCATTGAATTAAATGTTGGTTTAAAGGGCTGATTAATCTGTAAAGGCTTTGATGGTGGGGTCGGCTGCGTGGCTGAGGTATGTTTTAATTTGTTTTTAGCCTCATATTGGAATTTAAAATTTACTTCTTCAGTTACAATACTGAGGGCATCTTCCAAATTAGAACATCCTTTTAACCTCACAATCCTTATTAAATCCTCAGGAAGATTATACAGAAAAACATTTAGCGCTGTATTATTATATACAATCATTTTTGCAGCTTTTACTCCTTCGTCGGTAAGCCTATTCAACTTTGCAAATAATGAACTTCTGACGCCCTGTATTCTGTGACAAAATTGGATGTATGATTCTTGGCTTTTTAATTTTAAATTTTCTAACTCAATTGCTATACATTCTTCCGAACGAGGATCTCCGAAATGTTGAGTAAGATTTAATGTTAGGTCGATCACTTAATAATGCTGCGGCTCTACCCGTTAATCTACTTGATATAGCATGAAATAGGTACAGTTCTTGTGCCAAATTACCACAAATTTTACTGCCATTTACCACATACTCACACTTAGATATAAATAGATTAAGTAAATTCTCTTCCCCGTCATATTTAGGAATGAGAGACAAAGTCTCTTTAGGAATAGCTTTAACTTCCATTGTACTCTAACACGATTTATAAAATAACTATAATGATTAACCGCGATGGTAATGCGTAAAATATTAAATTATAATTGTTAAAATAATTGAAACACACTTCATGAAATAACTATAACAATTCACCGATTTTGTGTAAACTATTATAGAAACATTCAAATAACTGAAACACACTAAATAAAATAATTATAATGATTTACCGATTTTGTGTAAATTATTATTGAAACACACTTAATAAAATAATTATAATGATTTACCGATTTTTGTGTAAATTATTATATAAATGTTCAAATGACTTAAACACACTTTATAAAATAACTATAACGATTTACCGATTTTTGTGTAAATTATTATAGAAATATTCAAATGATTGAAACACACTTACTTAATAAAATAATTATAATGATTTACCGATTTTTGTGTAAATTATTATATAAATGTTCAAATGACTTAAACACACTTTATAAAATAACTATAACGATTTACCGATTTTTGTGTAAATTATTATAGAAATATTCAAATGATTGAAATACACTTACTTAATAAAATAATTATAATGATTTACCAATTTTTGTGTAAATTATTATATAAATGTAAGAATAATTGAATCACACTGATTTAAAAATTTTGTATAAATCAATTCGTGTGAACAAAATCAGACAAATAATTACGAAAATTTTTATTCGTATGGAAAGACACAGGAATGTAAAACAGGATGTGAAAAGGTTTACTCACAGTTTACTGCTCAATCCCATGTTCCTCATGAGTCGATTGCACCACTGACGTCACGCACTTCACCACTCGCAAAATCTTATTTATTTGGTTTGCATCCGCCGCGTCCGCGTAAAGACGGCTTTCGATTTCGGAAAATTGCGGCGGATCCTACCGGCTGCGCCAGATTTGTTTTGAGGAAGCGTCGAGGTCTTTGTAAATGATACAAGACTTATTTCAGGACAGATGTAATCGGCGGTTTACAATCGACTGACTTATTCTCTAAACACAGGATGCAGTTGCAGAATTGCAGAAATGCAACGTAAGGGCTCTCGTTCTGTGAACGGAGAGCGGGATATAATTACTGTAGACTAAACATTAAAGATTGACTGGGAGGTCGATGTTGGTGGTATAACTAGCATGGATATTCCTATTCGGCCATATTAATAAACATAGACTAAAGCAAGAGTAATTTTAAAACTTGTCGTAAATAAGATTTAATTAAATTTATTAGAAACTTTCGATAAATTCGTAGTTTTTGTTCGTTTTTAGTTATTATTATGATGGATAAAGATTATTTTATTGATGATTTAATGGTGACAGACGAAATACGTGAGGTGAAAAACCAAGTTCCACATTTACTGCGACGTGTGAAGTTGTAAAAAACTCGTCAAAATCCATTGGAACTTCATGGAACTGAATTTAAATCTAAATACAGATTTTCAAGATCAACTGCTGTGTTTATTATTGACATGGTGAAAAATAATTTAGCTGGTGATGCTAGAGGTGGCTTCATACCACCCTATCTGAAAGTCTTGACTGCAATACGAACATGGGCCCGTGGAGAGGTAATAAATTATACAGAAATATTGTCCTTTACTAAACAATACTTTCTTTAATTATGCACTTAAGAATCTAGTTAATGAATTCAATTACATAATAATTATGTTTATTTTCACATAATATTAAATTTAAACAATTCAGTGACTTGAAAAGAAATAATAAATAATAATTTAGGTAAATAGCTACTTGAATTAATAATTTATTACTTTTATTATGACAGATTCAAGATGATGCAGGGGATATAAATTGTATAAGTCAGCCAACAATATCACTTGTATGTAAACAAGTTGCATTAGCGCTTGTAGAACACCGGGCCCAATGGATAAAAATGCCTCAGTCTGATACGGAGCAGAATAATGTGATTGCAGGTTTTTATTCCATTGCTGGATTTAGACAGGTGACAGGAACAATAGACTGCACACATATTCGCATTCCAAAAATTTGTGGAGATTTTGGACAATACTATATCAACAGAAAAGGATACAGATCAATAAACGTACAAGTACCTGTTTTATTACATAACTAGCTGCCCGGACAGACTTCATTCTGTCAAAGGTTAATAATAAATATATTTTTTTTATTATTAAAACCTTCCGTGTGCCATGGAACATACAAAAAAAAATAGTCGAATTCGTCAAGCCATTCTTGCGTTTTGCGCTTAGCAACATTCATTTTTATTTACATAGTTAATACATAAAACTTATGTTGGAGTGATATTACACATGATATGGGGTGGGTCTTAACAGTGCTCGATCAATTGTCTTCTCCCATCATATTCATTCTAGAGTGACAGAATACTTTGTCACTTTCCATTAGGTTGAATTGTAGTCAAATAGACTTAGGTAAATAAAAATCATGTGTTCATTGTTCTAGGTCGTATCTAATGCCAAATATAGTGGCACACTGGCGAGGCGAGGCAGCACTCATGATCGAGAATCTTCAATGAATCTCGATTAAAACAAAAACTTGAAGAGAGAGAATTTAAAGGCAGACTTTTAGGTGATTCGGAATATGCCTGTATTCCTTATTTATTTACTCCTGTCCTACATCGTAATACTGTGAGGGAAGAGATGTACAACCGGGCACATATAAAAACAAGGAACTCAATTGAAAGATGTTTTGGAGTATGGAAATCCAGATTTAGATGTTTACTGCGAGGCTTCACAATAAAATTGGAAAATTCCAAATTGTATATTGTTGCATTAGCAGTACTGCACAATATAGCCATGTACAAGCATGATATGCTAAAGAGAGTAGAAGAGGAAAGCATTGTTCCTGTGACCCAGGCCATAAATAACTGTGTCAGAGGTAATGCAGCACGGGCAGCATTTATCGAAGAAAATTACTAAAATAAATGGGCCAAAATGTGAAGGAATAAATATGCATATTTTATTAAATAATTTGCTATTGGTTTTATTTCTTGTACCTTTAATATACGTATTCATAATATCAGTTGTTGTTGTTGAAATCACATGCTTGTGACATTACCTATTATTTACTATTTGTAAGGATTTTCGTGATTACTAATCAATTAAACAAAATTGTTTTGGTTTATACTTATTATTTATTCTGAATTTCTTTTTTATTTATAAAATTTCTCTTTCCAAAATAGCTGATTTTAGATTTTCTCTTATTTCCATTTTTAATAAATGCTCGAAGCGAGCGAGTTCAGTTCAGTTTGAGCTACCTTCGAGGCAACTTCGAAGTGAAAACTAGTGATCAAGAGTGAAACCTACGACTTGGCTACGACCTAGGACATCGTTAGTGCTTAGTGTTTGGACCTAGTGCTTTGTGTTGGACCTAGTGCTAGTGAATAAAGTCTTCAAAAGAGTCAGCAGGTCTTTCTCTCCAAATCCTTCGAACCCTAACACGTAACAACTGGTGTCAGAAGTGGGATTTGGAGATGCCATTGACTCCGAGAGAGGACTTTAAGGAGGGCATCAGGACAAGGGCACAACGAGCTGCGGAGGCCACACTCACTGGGGACCAAGCTTCGCCCACTGTGGGCCAAGCCCCGCCTACCAGGCCACACCCACCTTGCCACGCCTACCAGACAGGCCATGCCCACCAGACAAGCCACGCCCACCAGCGGCACCGTAGCTTCTACAGCCCCTCAAGTGGCTTTTCAATTAGGAAGTTTAGTTGAATTAATGGAGCTGCAAAGGGCTGAAATTCAGGCAATGAAGGAATCACACGAACTTAAGCTCGGCGCTTTGCAAGAGTCACAAGAACGCAAGCTGACTACGATTCAAGAGTTTCAAAAGGCTGAAATCAGAGCGATTCGAGAATCACAAGAGCAACAAAAAGACCTCCAAGAAAAAGCGCTTTGGGCTATAAATGATGTTAGTGACACGGTGATTAAGCTTCGAAATGATGTCGACGTAGTGGAAGAACGAGTTACCGGGTTAGGATTGGATATTGAAAATGTAAAAACCGGCCTCACTGAACTACAGAAGAAAGTAGTGCGCCTTGAAACCACGGGAGTTGCGATGTCTAGTGGAACTACCGGAGTGGCGCAAGGACCAAGAGTGAAAGTGCCGCCATACGACGGCACTACTTCTTGGAACGCTTATCGTCAGCAATTCCAGACTGTTGCTACTGCCAACGGATGGACGGAAGAACAATGCCTGACCGCTGTAACTGTTGCGCTCAGAGGGCAAGCTTTGTCGGTCCTGAAAGCACTGCCACATACAGGAAATGGGTTCCAAGACCTGATGGAGGCACTTGAATCCAGATACGGGGAGCGACACCTGGAGCACGTGTTCCGTGCCCAACTGCGTAACAGAGTCCAACGCTCAGGAGGACTACAACAATGGGCATTGGAAATTGAAAAACTCGTCAGGAAGGCACACCCAGGAGCCGACACCAAGATGGTGTAGACACGAATATTGTTCAAGCATTTATCGACGGAATCAAAGACCTGGAGGTCAGAGCTGCAGTGAGGCTTCGTCACCATACCTCGCTAAAGGAAGCATTGGCGCATGCTTTGGAGGTCGAGGCTATTCGCCATGACATACGGCAGATCCATAAGATCCGCGAGGTCTCTGAGGAAGTAAAGAAGGTTAAGGCTCCTACGAAGAAAAGTTCTCGAGCCATGTGCTACAAGTGCGGCGAGAGGGGTCATCTTCAGCTCAACTGCCCCCAGAAGGAGACCCAGATGGCAAGGATGAAAAGGATCGAGTGACAAATAGAGGAGCTGAAGAAGCAAGGGGCTTCATCCCCTGCCCGAGATCAAGGAAAGGAATAAAAGCCAGGACTAAGGCTGACGCAGAGGAAGCCCCGATAACTATTATCTCCCAGGCATGCAGCGGGTCTTGCGATTCAGGACTATTAACGGGACGGATTGCAAAATGACCCTAGGCACAGGAGCTTCTAGAACAATAGTGAACCCAAATCTGGTAAAAGCCGCAAGGGGACACAAGAGGAGAATTAACTGTCGGCTTCTTATTACCTCCGGTCAGCCAATACAAGTCCTGGGAGAAATGTCAGTTACGATGTATGTAGGGGGGTTCTCATACTCTCATAACGTTATCGTGGCTGAGATTATGGATGATTGTTATCTCCAGTGATGGAATCCAGACAGACCCGGAGAAACTGGAAGCAGTTCAAAAATGGCCTACCCCTAAGGACAAAACCGAAGTGCGGGCATTCCTCGGCCTATGCTCATACTACAGGCGTTTTATTAAGGGATTCTCAGAGATAGCCAAGCCATTACATCGGTTGACAGAATATATATAACAATTAAGTTGGGACGGGACTTGTGAAGATTCTTTTCAGAAACTGAAGAAACATCTGTGTGGAACACCAATCCTGGGGTATCCACAAACTGAAGGTCGGTTTATAGTCGACACAGATGCAAGCAACACGGCCATTGGAGGGGTGTTATCTCAAAAACAGGGTGAAAGAGAAGTTGTTATTGCATATTTCAGCAAATCTTTATCCAAGCCAGAGAGAAACTAATGTGTGACAAGAAGAGAACTCTTGGCTGTTGTAAAGACGCTACAACATTTCAACAAATATCTCATCGGCAGACAGTTTTTACTGCGAACTGATCACGCAGCCTTGAAATGGATACTGCAATTCAAGAACCCAGAAGGTCAAGTAGCTCGATGGATTGAACAGCTCCAGGATTATGACTTCAAGACGGAACACCGCAGCGGAAAGACGCATGGGAATGCCGACGCACTCTCACGAAGGCCGTGTTCGGAAGCCTGCAAACATTGTGTTAAGCAGGAATCTAATGAAATAACATTAAAGCTAACGAGAACAAGTCTTTTGGGTCTCTGGGAGAATGATTCGCTTGAATCAGAATGTTTTGCTTTTGACTTTAGAGATGTTTATAGTTTATGTTATTAATTTACATAAATGCAATGATTTTACATTTTTCTCGTTAAATAGAAATTTGGAGAAAGACTTGTTATAGTCTAATGACTTACCGAATCATAATAATTTATGTTGTAAGGAAACCTGCATACGTAAACGAGCCCCCTCGCAGTGCGATGCCCGTTGGTCAATCGGATAAAGACTGCTTCATTGAAGTGAAGAGGAAGCCTCTTCTTTGTCGTAACCAATGTGGTACAGCACCGACAGAACTTACCTAACCATCTGTTGCGTCCCGCCTTGCCAGCAATTTACGTCTACGTTTCTCGTCTCCATTACAGCACAAAGGTGTCTGATGTTAGTATGTAAGGTATTTATGCCACGGGGCTCGTCGCTTGAAATAAAGATAAAATAATATTATTATTAAATCTCAAAGGTATATGAAGTTTTAATTTCAATTCAATCATACTTTGGCCTGTGTGGTGAACTGCTGAATGTTTTGTCCTGACTCTCACAATGTAAGCTGAGACGGGGCCACAATCATGGGATAAGATGACAATAGTTTTATATTGACGACCCGTGTGGCGCAATGGTTACCATGCCAGATCGCCGCACCAAGGGTCCTGGGTTCGATTCCCAGCGAGGCGGAAATTCTCGGGGCGAAACACGTGTTGGTGCTGGTATGTATGTTGGTATATACTTTTAATTATCGTAGTGCATGTTTCCGTTGTGGGAGGGAGGGAGGTGCCACGCATGTCTTAAAGTATATACCATCATACATGTTACCCGCGGATTGTTGCAAAGTAGACTAATACTAACTTAATGGTAATTTATAACTCAAAAGGGCGCGATCAGCGATGATCAAGAAACAATACGTAACAATATAACTTATCACTTCAATTTGAAGTGTACTTGTGCGGTTTTTTTTACAGTGAAACAGTTTTTAGGGTTCCGTAGCCGAATGGCAAAAAACGAAACCCTTATAGATTCGTCATGTCTGTCTGTCTGTCTGTCTGTCCGTCCGTATGTCACAGCCACTTTTTTCCGAAACTATAAGAGCTATACTGTTGAAACTTGGTAAGTAGATGTATTCTGTGAACCGCACTAAGATTTTTACACAAAAATAGAAAATAACAATAAATTTTGGGGGTTCCCCATACTTAGAACTGAAACTCAAAAATGTTTTTTTCATCAAACCCATACGTGTGGGGTATCTATGGATAGGTATTCAAAAATGATATTGAGGTTTCTAATATCATTTTTTTCTAAACTGAATAGTTTGCGCGAGAGACACTTCCAAAGTGGTAAAATTTGTGTCCCCCCCCCCCTGTAACTTCTAAAATAAGAGAATGATAGAACTAAAAAAAATATATGATGTACATTACCATGTAAACTTCCAACGAAAATTGGTTTGAATGAGATCTAGTAAGTAGTTTTTTTTTAATACGTCACAAATCGCAAACCGCAAAAAACATTGATCAAAGTTACAACGAACTACAAGAACTTTTTTACTATGTTACTTGCTGCTACAGAACCCTTCATGGGCGAGTCCAACTCGCACTTGGCAATTTTTGTTCGGATATGTAATATCACTGTCACTACTGGTGTCAGAATCTTCAGAGTTGACATGAGTTTCTCCAGATTCACATGTAGTCGTTGATATTTCATAGTATCCCTATAGGCTTGAAGACACCTCTTCAGATGCTGTACATTTAGAAATAGAAGCTTTTTTGTTGATATATGGGATAAGACGACACTTATTACAGAATACATTACTAACTGTTACTGTTTGATTCAAACAATTACTAAACACTTTAACTTCTTCTTCAGTTTTTACAACTTTTTTATAACCAACAATCTTACGAAGATATTTGTTACAGTTTTTGCACTTGTCAGACATTATTACCTTATAAAAATAATAAGTTGGTTTAACAATGACTAATTTTAAAATTTTGAAACAAAATACCATAAAAATCCAAGTCAAAAGCTTCCTTTTAGAGCAATACCTTGGACATTTCTAAGAGCGATATCAATGCATGACCAGCAATGTTAGTGTTACCGACGGATAAGTGCCCTCGCGGTCCCACTTTTTTCGAGGGGCCAACGATGGTAAAACTTCCTTCATCCACCTAGACCAAAAAAGATCCGCAAGACGTTGTGCTATACACCACTGCTTCCTGAGGTAAAGGTCGCTATCGTCGAAGATGCCTGCTATTGGTAAGTTGGAAGATGAACCGAGTAAGAAATGATTAGGTGTCAAGGATTCTGGGTCATGCGGATCGACTGAAACATGTGTCAATGGACGTCCATTTATCATATTTTCTACCTCACATAGGAAAGTAATCAAAGTTTCTTCCCTCGGAGCCCGTTCCCTTAATACAACTCTAAGGGCAGTCTTAACACTACGAATCAGACGTTCCCACGCTCCAGCCATATGTGGGCTAATGGGAGGTATAAATTGCCACCGGACTCCTTTATTTAGTGCTTCAGACACTATATGATGCTTACTTACTAATAACTCATGCGCTTTTTAATTCCGTATCGGCGCCCCGTAAATTAGTCCCATTATTATCAGAGAACAATGTGTGTGGCCACCCTCGTCGAGCGGCCATGCGCCCCAGTGCCATTATCATGGAATCAGTTGTTAGAGATGGCACTACCTCAATGTGTACGGCACGCACTGTGAGACACGTAAATAATACACCATACCTACGAGATCTCTGCCTACCTACAGCCACCTCCATCGGTCTATACAAGTCTACGCCACACATAGTGAAGGACCTCTGATGATGAGTGAGTCTACACTCAGGTAAGTCACCTAGTCGCGGGGGTTTAGGTAAAACTTTATTAAAGCGATATACTAAACAATTTTTAGCAACAGAACGAACTGTAGGTCTTAGTTTGAGTAACCAATATTTTTGTCGCAACTCATTTACTACCATTTCGTTAGAAGAGTGAGCTGCGTTGATATGATAATGCATCACAATAAGTCGCGCGATATGATCTTTACCATCTAAAATGACAGGATACTTAGTAATCTCGGCTATGTCTTTCGCGCTACCAATGCGGCTGCCAACTCGTAGTAAGTTGTTCTCATCTAGAATTGGGGTAAGTGAACACAAGCGACTATCGCGCTGAATCTCATTATTTAATTTTAATAAATTTATTTAATTTCGAAACAATTGTAACTGCGAGTGACGTAGCAATAGTAATTCCGCTTTACGCATTAATTGATCATCTATCCCGTTAACAACTTTTCTTTTATTTTTTTCAATAAACAAAAGAACTATAGCAGTAGTACGTACCAGTCGCAACCAAACGCACAACCCGGAAGCGTACGCGCCCTTTATTCGCGAACAAAATACCTACATTGTCCTTGCATCCCAGTATTTTTCGGTTCGGCTTATTCAACGTACGTCTCGCCTTCTCATTTCGCACCACTTGACCAGCACCATCACCAACAGTTAGTAAGTCATAAAATGTAATAGACAGCGTGATAACAAGTCTAAACTGTTTATACATATACAGTTCCATCCGCAAACGATAAAATTTTGTGCGTGTTAAGTCATGTTTATACCTATAAGTTAGAAGGTACGAAACAATTAATTTTTGAGATACATGACTTTGAATAAATGTCATTCGTACGGTTATTTTTTCCCATATCTCAAGGTCAAAGCGGAAGCTGGTCGCGAAAAGTATATAATAGAAAGTCCTTGATACAATGTTATTATGACATTTATTTTAAGATAATATACAGACAATCCGTTGCTTATCGCTAGTTTATATTATATTTTCTCAATAATTCATATATCTCTGACAGCTCATTACATCATACTCTTTTATATTCGTTTTTCTAACAATGACGTGGCCAGTCTCATACTTACTTGCTCATACATAAGTTATATTATTATTTATCTACAAATTATTTATAAATACAATTATAGCTGTGCTAATAATATCTAACATATATAAATTATTTTTGTACATCAAGGCGATATTTAAACATAAGTTTCGATATAGGTTCCCATTTGGGGGCCGACTCGTCATACTTATCCGGCTAAACCCTTTCTAGGTAAACTTTTTTATGGTCTGTGTCTTAAGTTCGCAGTGCAAAGCTGCACTGCTTTACGCTGAGAAACATAATATAAAGCTCAGTTTCAACAGGGACAAGAAGCTAGTGGGAAAAGATTGGCTATATGGTTTTTTAAAGAGAAATCCTTCAATAACCGTCCGCCAACCAGAGGCAACTAGTATAAATCGCGTGGCAGCCTTCAACAGAGAGGAGGTTAACTTGTACTTGTGCAGAAACACCAGTTTAAAAGTTCATAACCGTGAAAGACCCTCGAACTATCATTGCTGAAAAGGGACAAAAGAGAGTAGGGTCAGTAACCAGCTACAAAAGGGGAAAAAATATAACTGTAATTTACACAGTGTCCACTTCAGGATCATACATACCTCCTATGTTTATTTATACGAGGAAGATAATGTCACCACAATTGTGAAAAGATCTGTCGTGATATGATCTGTCGAGAAAACCGTATCGTTGTGCTCTTTATACATCCTCTAGACGTTGCATTTTAAGGGCCCTTAAAAAGCGCCTTTAGTAAGGAAATGTGATTTGTTCATGACAAGGCAAGTCATGCAAAAAATACTCCATTTGACGTTGCTTCTACATTTAGTAAAGCTTACTGTGATACGTATGTATGGAACTGTAGCCCACGGGCGTAGCCAGGTTTTAGTTTCGGGGGGGTTAATGTTTTTGTTCAAGAAAATACAACGAGTAAAAGTACATAAAATAACCCTAAAGAAAATTGAGACTTTATTTTTTCTCACGACGTATGTAGCGCCATCTATTTATTATTAGTTTAGTCAAAAAGTTCAAAAACGTGTTTAATAGAAATAAAGCTCCTAAAAATATGTGCGATAGCTCATTCGATTCGGAATGACGTCTAGAAAAATGTTTTTTAAGGGTTTTATTAGCATATAAAAATGTCAGTCCTTAACTTTTCGGGGGGGGGGGGGGGTTGAACCCCCCGAAACCTCCCCCCTGGCTACGCACATGCTGTAGCCTCTATGGTACTGTAGCCTTTTCGAAATCCTGCTTGTTCGGGAGGCTGGAAGTCGATATGCCTGCGTGCAATGCGATTAGTGAGGACCCTAGAAAATAGCTTATTTAATAAACGTGGCTCAAAAGTGCAATGGGCCTGTAGTTCTTTAAAAGGGTCTGTCATCCTTTTTGAAGAACAGTGTCACCACACTTCTGTTCCACGCTTCCTTGGTAGTTCCAGTATTGATGACGGAATCAGACAACGTTTTAGCGCCACAAGGAAGGGTTTCCCCTCAGTTCTCAGCAGGTCTGTTGTCACCCGTCATCACCCGGTGCCTTGATGTTTTTAAATTGTTTCAGAGCATCTCTAATCTCATACAGTAGCTTGAGCACGAATATTTGCGAGAAAGTATTCGTATGGTTAACGTAAGCAATTTGTATGGAATTTTTTCAAAAGCGCCCCTATCGTGCGTAAATGGTACTAAATCGGCAGCACGAATATTTGCGTCAAACTTGCGTATAGTAAGCGTATCGCAAGCGTATCGCCGCGTAACGCTACGTAAGCATTTTGTATGGAAATCGGTAGCACGAGTATTTTTTTGACATACGGACGATAGCTGGCTAGCGTCATCTTACGAATGTTTTTTCACGGAGAAATGTTGCGTGAAAAAACTTTCGTATCACTTTTTAACAGCGAATTTCAGTGTTTAAATTGATTTTTAAACTAAATTTAAGTAAAAATGCATGAAAAACGTATAATTGAACGTATCACAATTTATTATTACCTTGCTGCACGATTGATTGGAAGCAGCGGAGTGATGAAATATAGAACTATTCTAAAGAAAAAATAATTTGTTTAAATGAAAATAAATTTAACATTGTGTGACTAATCCAATAACTAAAATAATAATAATAATATGATTGCCATAATTATGATGATTGTCTCATTTAATTTGTTTCCAGTGAAATAAATTGCAGAGTAGAATAATCTCTAATTTGCCAGGTGCAATGAAATAGTATTTAAAATTGATATCTTCTTAGCAATGCAGGTTTTAAAATCTAGTGCAATTAACTTCGTCGTCTTTAAAATCAAACTAAAGAATTATCCTCAAAGTCAAGGTTTTGTACCTACCTGCTACTTATGTGAAGTGATAAATAGGTTTATGTGAAATACAAATGCATTTCCTAATTAATTAATTCTTCCATTAGTATCACAAGATTAGTTTTCAGTTATTACGAGTAGAAGCGATTAGAATATACACCAACATCTATGTAATTAAATAACAAGTCACACTTGAGGCACCAAATAAAAGAAGATAATAAACAATAATATCTTTATTTCAAGCAACGAGGTCATATATAAATACCGTACAAAGTAACATACAATATTTCCATTGCACATCATTTATAACTAAATCACTAATTTTATCGACGTAGAAAGACGCGCATTCGGTGGCTGATGGTCGTCAGTCGTTCGGCCACAACTTCAGCATTGTAGACAAGAGCTCTATTGTAAAGCGCACAATAAATGGGTTGAAGTTCACTGCATTGCGCGAATCCAAGTTATGGTCAAGAATCAACCACTACTTCGTCTTCTTCACCAACTATTCAACGACATCGGAGACCTTCGCAATGTAATGGAGATGAAGTCGAGAAACTTTGTATATCATATAGGTCATTGGGACGTTGTATCCTATATACAAATAAGTCT
Source organism: Thymelicus acteon (assembly GCA_951805285.1). Classification (NCBI taxonomy): domain Eukaryota; kingdom Metazoa; phylum Arthropoda; class Insecta; order Lepidoptera; family Hesperiidae; genus Thymelicus; species Thymelicus acteon. Next base: position 23,644,271 of record OX638214.1, on the reverse strand, counting down.
TTTAATGATGGGTACTTTTCCATTAACGCCGCAATCACTATTAAGTATTACATAGGTACCTATTTGTATTTTGAATTACTTTAACTAAGGTACATAATTAATTATAAAATTCACAAAATATTAGTTTGACAACAATAACAAACATAGTACCGCAGACCGCTAAAGGCGCCAAACCACAGGCTAGATAGGGACACAGAGTACTTAAACGGTAGAGATTCAGCTTGACAATGTACGCGTTCGAATACCAAAGTTCAAGAGACACGGAAATATTTTTATTTGTGTAAAATATATCATTAACTTAATGTTTCTTAATGTAAACTGTATTTTTATTGAAAAGTTAATACAGTTTGATTTAAAAAGTGTGATTTCATAGAGTTTTAATGAAATTTCTTTACATAATTATTTTTTTTCAATTTACATGTAACTTTTGAACGCACCATTCATTCGTTCATTCATTCACTTGGTCCCCTTCTTATTTACGATAGGATGACGTCACTTGCGAGTTGACGCTAGCACGACGCAAGTAACTCGTGCTGCCAACTTACGTCTACGTAAATTACGTATCGTCAATTCGATACGGAGACGCTACGAATGTTTTAAAAACTCGTGCTCGCTGTACAGATTGACATCCGGGATGTCTTCAGTATAGTGCAGAGTTAATTGAGATCGCTTGTCTCTCTCCTCCTAGGGAGCTGGAGCTTGCGAGGAGGCATACGGCTGTCCGTAAAATCTCTTCGTTTCTCTCAGAACTTAAGCTTCGTCGAGACTATGATTCCAGGCACGTATTGAGTATTATCATGTTCTCCCCGTCTTCGGATTTCGGATAATCCCACAATATTCCAGTTTAACTTGTCTATCCCTTCTTCCAGCTCTTTTATTTTGTCGTCGGTCCTCAGTGGCCTGGTGTTATATGTTGCCAGGTGCTGCAGTCGTCGTTTCGATTGGTAGCGCGATCTCTGCCGGCGATTTTTAGCACCCCTTGCTCGGCCGTTACCATGACTACCGTAGCCAGGAATAGCAGTGCTGCCGGGACTGGGGGTCGAGGCTTTTGGCTATCATTAAGAGGTTAACCAATAGTCACCACGCGTGACTTGTGCGTGTTGGTGACCACAGTAGGTGATCATATCAGAGAGACGCTGCTGCCCGTCTCCTGGAATATCCTATTAGTCGCCTTTTACGACATCCCAGGAAGAAATGGGAGTGGTGCTATTCTACTTAAGTGGACCCGGCATCACATGGGGTCCTTAAAAGGGTGTGGAAATCAATTTCAATGGGCTGTTGTGGAGTTTTTTGTGGAAATAGTATATTCTTTTTGCTGATATATCCAAAGTACAATAAAAAAAATCTGGCAAACCTTCACTTTTTGCTAATTTTTCAAAAAGAAGTACTGAAACAAAAATTTTCTTCTGCTTCTGTTCTTATCCTTTATGAGCGCACCCTACATTTAAATTCCTTGTAATATTTATTTTTCTGGTCATCGTGTAAAATAAATGCCTTTTTCAAGTCCTTTCTTTCTTGTTCTGAAAATTTTGCTGAGCAGTTGTATACGCACTTTTCGTCACATCCAACGTGCTCGTGTTTTGCTGGTCGTGTTTTTCTTTAATATTTATATGTTCTTCATCAGCTTCTCTGTTTTTTCCTCGCAATTCTCTCCCACTTTTCAGAGCACTTTTTTCTCTTGAGATTTTTTGTTCCATGACATCAGTAGCGACAGTAGTACTATGAGCATTACTACCAATAAATATGATAGAACTTTCCAGTTCTAGATTTTAACTGCCTGGGCAGTGTAATTTTTCACTGACGTTATAGCGTATATTTCGATGACTGTTTGTTAGCCTTCTTCTACATTATAGCGTTTTGATGATATTTTTTGCGAAGTGCTCAGTGAGTATTTCTTTACCCTCTTCAGCGTTTTCAGTTTCTTTATACTTCACGAATAACTGTTTTCACTCTGTCAACACTAACAAAAATAAATCGGGGGGTACGGCAGTGCCCTCGCCAAGTCGAGCGCGAAACAAACACTGCCATACCATCCTTTACTGGAACCATTTCGCCGCATTTCGACGGCCAAGTCACACAACATTAACTTTAATAATAAAGAAATCGCAGTAAGGAACTTTAGACTTGGCACGACTTTGTTTAGATTTCATTGCTTTTTAGAGATAAACAAGCAGCTCCATTGAGACTTGGCTAATTTTTTTAAAGAATGTTTTTGGTGGGATTTACTTTATTTATTATTTAAAATAGGTATTTCGAAAAATATTTTTTTTTGTTAGTCAAATAATTCATTACCATTTTATGTCGTCCATTTTCGCCCGTTCTTCTGTTCGCACCCTCGCTTGCTAACTGTTGTACTGTACTAGTTCTACTACAATAAATATACTATTTTACCATTAAAGTCTTTCCTGCGTGCTACCCTGCCCAAAGGTTATGGGCCCAGACTGCAGGTGGTAAAATTTGTTAAGGTGGTAGAAAAATTGTAAAGGTAATTTTTTCTTCGACGGCGACGTACGACGCCATTACCTTATCGATTTGAACCGGACAAATATTACGTTTGAACCGGATTAACAAGGATAGCAAATATAGTAAGATGGATCAAAATTCGGTTTTTAAGCTAACAGGCGCAGAAAACTGGTCTGTATGGAAATTCCAAACGCAAGTAGTCCTGAGAGGAAGAGGGTGGCATGATGTGGTGACTGGCAAATGTACGAAGGCATCCACGGGTGATACCGTTAAAGAGTGGAACAAAAATAATGCCAAAGCTCAAGAAATCATAGTCACAAGATTGGAACAGGGGCCAATGACGTACCTCTTGTCGTGTACAACTGCTCAAGAGATGTGGTCGAAATTGAGATCAATATATGATAAAGAATCTGCTGTAAGCGTGCATCTATTGCATCAAAAAATATTTTTGTGTGAGTTCAACGGTGGTTCCGTGTCTGTTTTTATTTCCAAGCTAGAAGAAATAAGGATGAAGCTCAAGCAAGCTGGAGAAGGTATCTCTGATAAAATTATGATTACGAAAATACTAATGGCACTGCCTGAACCATATAAATATTTTCGTTCAGCGTGGGAATCTGTGCCACTTGAGAATCAGACAGTAGATGAGTTACAATCCGACTACTGCTGGAAGAAGAGAGATTAGGCTCTAAAGAAGGAGAAGTAATTTTATTAGGTAGTGAGAAAAGCAAGATAAAATGCTATAGTTGTGGGAAAGAAGGGCATGTTTCTAAATTTTGTAAAAGTAAGAAAGTAATGCGTACTTGTAATTATTGCAAGAAGGGCCATATAATGGCAGATTTTAAGAAGATTAAAGCCAAAACAAGCAAGATGTAAAATATAATAAATAAATAAATAATGCTTTTATGATGACAAGCTCACAACCTAAAGTAAATAATTGTTGGTACATTCATACAGGGGCTAGTGATCACATGTGTGGTGACAAAAACTTGTTCAAGGCGCTTGAAATAAAATCAAATGCCGGCAGTGTAAGAGATGGTGATGGGAGTCTCCTAGAAATCATGGGCATGAGATCCGTTATTGTCTTCGCGTGGACTGGAAAAACATTAATAAAGACATATTTGTCAAATGTGCTATTTGAAGTATAATCTCTTTTCTATGGGGATAGGTTATGAACAAGGGACTCCATATAACTTCGAAAGATAATAAAATTCTCTTTTTAGATGCAAAAGATAATATACGTGCCATGGCTATTCTTATTGGGAAACTATATAAGATGGCATTCTCACTGTCAGATATAGAATTTAATTTGTCAAAAATGTATGATACTAATGCCTTTGAGGACATTGTCATGTCAGATTGTCGTGTAGGAAAACAGCTGGAGAAATTATCTGAATGGCACTGCAAACTTGCGCGTCAGAATCTTAATTACGTAAAGGTCTTTTTAAATAAAATGAATAGAGTTTACAAATGACTGTGATAAATTTGTTTGTAAAATGTATCTTTCAGGCAAACAGAGTCGTGTGTCATATCATATCTGCAATTCCAGAGCATCTGAGTGCCTAGAGCTGGTGCACGCAGACGTATGTGGTCCCATGCAGCAGACATCCCTTGGAGAGCCAAATATTTTTTGTTACTTAAAGATGACTATTCATCATACAGGTATGTGTATTTTCTACGTCGTAAGTCTGAAGTGAAGGAATGTATAAACAAATATATTTTACAAGCTGAGAGGTAAACTGGTTCTAAACTAAAAACTTTAAGAACAGAGAATAGTCTCGAGTTTACCAACAAAGAGTTAAAATGTCTATTATAATCAAAAAATTATAATCAAAATACATCAGAGAAGTGTGTGTATACTCCTCAGCAAAACGGTAGAGCTGAAAGGGAAATGCGGACTTGTTGAAGGTGCACGTACAATCCTCGGTGGCATGCACAAATATTTTTGGGCTGAGACCATTAACCCTGTAGCTATTACATTGAACCCAGCGGGGCCAAGTCCAGTAAAAGATTTAACACCATATGAAGCATACCATAAGAAAAGCTATAAGATGGATTTGGAGTTTCATAAATTTGGGACAAATGTTTCTGTACACATACCAAAGGTTAAACGCCTAAAACTTGACCCTAAAAATAAAATGTGTTTGTTTCTTGGTTATGATGGCACAGTTATGGGTGTTATGATGAACCTGCTACTCTTCGTGAAGCTATGTCGTCACCCTACTCTAATCAATGGAAGATTGCTATGAAATTCACTGCACGACTCATAATGTTCGTCTTCACTATTGTCACTAAATTCACGATAGTCACTATCACTCATTGTTATTAAGTGTTCTAAGTCGGGTCACTAGTTATGGGATATGAAATAGCGCGTGCGGTGAGTGTAGGCGGTGCGCGAGCAATAAGGTTAACTCACAAGTAAAGTTAATCGTTTATTACACAAAGCACAGGAAATGAAAGGACACAATTTAAACTATACAGTACAGCACACGAGAGAAACATCAATACAAGAAAGAAGGAGAGAAAGTGATAGCATAGAACGAGCACAAGCAATAGTCTTAACATAGAACGTAATGCAGCAGTTAGGGCACAACGTAAGTACTAGATAAGCGCGGGGTAGTCAAGCGATCGAGCGACACGTATGAGCGCGGTGTGCATGGAAGGCCGACTGGCGCTGTTGGGCGGCGACTGACGGCGCGCGCGCTGCCCGTGAAGCGGGGCGCGGGAGACGAGGCTTCGGCGACCGGTTAAGCGAGTCGCTGGCCACGGCTGGTGATATGGCGCGCGTAGACACCAGAGCGCACCCGGTTCGATTCCGTGGCGTGGTGTCAGGGTAAATGTGTATGTGCCCGTGTGTATGTATGTAGCATGTGTGTTGTGTATGTGATGTATATGATAAACATAATAGACTACATAGGTGTGAGTGTTAGCGTATGTATGAGATATACAATATACTACATAGTAATATACATAGAATGTGGGACGGAGGTGCCCACAAGTTCAAAGTATTATTGTTGTACAGTATAGATTTGAAACTTCATATTGCATTCGTTTAGCTTCTGACTACTTAGTATTTTACTACTTATGCAAATCCTTATATGATGTGTTGTGTGTTGCAGATCCAAATCAAATTGATGATAATGATGACGATGACCACGCTTACCAATACCACCCTTTGAAAGACTCGTGAGAGAAATGGCAATTCGGTCGAGGACGACCGTCTATCAGGAACGGCCGTCTATCAGGAACGGCCGTCTTAGATGAACACTCTACTCCTTATGATGGGACGAGCGGCACTGTATAAAAAGGAACGTCGAGCTCGGAGTGTTTTCTAATAGGCAAACACCTGCCCGTCCTAAACGCACTAAAGCGCTTCACGTCCGCCAACAAACATTAACACAACACAACATGGATAGCACAACACACAACGTTACACGGTTAGGTAGAGTCAAGCCCCGAGCTCTCGCCTTAGCTACGTTCAACGCTAATGGCCTTAGTCCATAACTGGACCTCGTTCGTGAATTCCTGACCACTCATCAAATAGATGTGCTGGCGGTGCAGGAGACCTTTTTAAAACCCAGCGTACGCGATCCTAAGATCGCTAACTATAACATCATACGCGATGACAGGGTGGGAGCGCCTCTAGGCGGCACCCTAATCTATTATAGAAGGTCTCTGCACTGCACGCCACTCGAATCTCCCTCTCTCATTAACTTAGAGGCATCAGTCTGTCAGCTGGCCATGTCGGGCCACAGACCAATAATAATAGGATCAGTCTACCTATCGCCTAATAAAGAACTGCTAGAGGGGGGCCTCCGGGCCCTATTAGACATGGGGCACTCGGTAATATTAATCGGGGACCTCAACAGTAAACACGAGAGTTGGAACGTAACTAGGGCAAACTTAAGAGGCAGCATACTCAACAGACTGACTAAACGGTTAAAATTCGAAGTCATAGCCCCTCCCACCCCGACTAGATTCGGGCCTAACCCGAACCATTTGCCTAGCACCATAGATATAGCGCTCATCCGCAACATCAACCTTACCGTTAACGAAATAGAGGTCATACATGAATTGGACTCGGACCATCGCCCGGTGCTAATTCACTTAGGTACCTCAGTAGCTCCTACCTGCACCAAAACAGTGTTGGACTACAATAAACTAGCCAAAACGCTTAGATCCCCCGACTCGCCATTTATAAAACAAAACCCCGACCCGTTAGTCACGGCCGAGGATGCGAACACCGCCATCCAGGCCCTCACTAGTCATATACAGGCCGCCACGCGCCAGTCGTCTCGGGAGATCGTAGTGGCGAACGACCGTCGCTTCGAGCTCCCGGACGACGGTAAGGCGCTCATCAACAAGAACAAGGCCACCCGGAGGTACGATGCGTGTCCGAACCGTGAGAATCAGCGTAAGCTGAATTATCACCAACGGAAAGTCAGGGAGTACATGAACGATATCCGGAACGACCGGTGGTCTAATTTCTTAAAGGAGCTCTCCCCGTCTCACGTAGCGTACTGGCAGCTGGCTAAATCACTCAAGTCTAAGACTGTTCAGTCAATGTCTCCATTGACCCGTCAGAACCAAACACCTGCGTTCGACGATCTAGACAAGGCCGAATGCCTGGCCGACAGTCTTGAGAGCCAATTTTCACCCAGTACGCAGCCCGCCGACACAGACCACGTCGCCCTAGTTGAAAGCGAGGTGGAGGCCAGGCTCGCCTGCCCTCCTACCGATGGCCCACTAGAACCATTCACGATCGAGGAAATGCGGGACACGCTCAGGGCCATGCATCCAAAAAAGGCGCCGGGCCAGGACGGCATCACCAATAAGGTGGTGCAGCGCCTTCCGCCGTTTCTCTTAACATTACTGCTAGCCATATTTAACGTACTTCTGTCCACCTGCTCATTTCCAGACGCCTGGAAGGAAGCAGAGGTAATAGGTATTCCGAAGCCCGGTAAGCCTAAAAACGAGCCATCGAGCCGACCGCCCTATTAGTTTATTAAACACTTTTAGTAAAATATACGAAAAATTATTACTTGGCCGCCTCACGGCGATAGTACACACAAAAAAGCTATTAATAGACGAGCAATTCGGATTTAGAGCCGGTCATTCATGTGTTCATCAAGTGCACCGCCTCACGGAGCACATTCTCACGGGCCTCACCCGCAAAACAGACCGAGGGGCACGGGGGCCCTCTTCTTCGACGTGGCCAAGGCATTCGATAAAGTCTGGCACAGCGGATTGCTATACAAGCTGCTCAACATGGGCGTGCCAGACGGTCTCGTGCACATCCTACGGGACTTTCTATCGAACCGCAAGTTCCGTTATAGAGTGGAGGGCACCCGGTCCTCCCCCCATCCCCTCAGGGCGGGGGTTCCCCAGGGCTCCGCCCTCTCTCCGATTCTTTATGCGCTGTATACCAGCGACATCCCGAAATACCCAAAAGTCGAGCTTGCCCTTTTTGCGGATGACACCGCCCTCTATTCAACTCACCCGGACCCTAACCGTATAGTAGCATTCCTCCAAGCCGCGACCACCGCCCTCGGCGAGTGGTTCAGGCTATGGAGGATAGAAGTAAACCCCGACAAGAGCGCAGAAGTCTACTTTAACACGTTCACTGCGTTGTGAGGTCATATTGACTCACAGCGAACTTTCATATGGTGCGGCGAGCAAAATAGCGTTCTTTCCCCTGGTGCGGAAGGCTTAACTTTGTGTATTTCTATCGTAGGAAAAAGATTTATATATCATTGCAATTGCCGCTTTAACGTGAAAGTAGTATAGTATTGGGCATTCTGCCCCACTTGTTCGCTCAGGCATCCGCCTTCGCGTCGTGGGGCAGAATGCCCAATAAGATTTCTGGTAACGTGGGACAGAATGCTTCATTAAAATTTCATAATTAGAAAATAACTGTTTGTTGTTGTAAATAACGCGGGTTCAGCTGCGAAAGGAAACAAAACAATATGTAAAAATTATTTATTCATAGTTATAACATTAACGTTAATTACAGATTTCATTTGATATAAATGTAGGATGGTCCTCACACAGTTCATCCACCGAGTGCACCAAAGATTGAAGTTTTCGCCATTGCGGTGTATCGTCTTGTGTCTGGAATTTTATTCGTACTAGCGCTTTCTTCCAGAGCTCTTGTGCATCAGTATTGCGCGCATCGTTGGTTTGATATACTTTTAAATCGATAAGGTAGTCCCCCGTTGTGTTAATCGCCCGACGTTCGTTGCCGTTTGCAACCCTGTTGACGAAGTACGTGGACAGCACGCGCGATGGAGGATCTTTGGATTTGCCGCCATCACGACTAAGATTGAATATGTCCACAGTCTTCCCCTTTTTTCTGTAACAAACACAAATAATCCGTATAAGTATACAATAACTTACTGATATTACATAGTGTCGGTTTTCAAAATCATTGCGAAAAATAACACAATGAATACATACAGGCTCATTGCAGTATGTAAATTAATACAAAAATTGTAGTGATGGTCATGTAAATAAATTGTTGTTACTTGTAAGTGAGAGTAACAATTAAATAATATTAAGAATCAATTTAATCTACCTCAAAAGTCAAGTTTACCGAAGGCGAAAGAAAGAATTTTTTTCTGTGCAATCATAAGATTAGATATTAAAATAAATCCTGAACAAGAATAAACATAAACTTGATCGACATTTGTAGTAATAGCGCATAGGCACTGGTTATTTGAAAATAAATAAAAAAATATCTCCCATATTTATATATCATAAACTATTTCAGTAACCGTATGAGTATCATTGAACAGTAAAAATGTATTTTTTTATCTCCTGTAACTTTACATTTTTATATAGACCACATAAATTCTTAGTAGTTGGTAAAAAATTATTAAGTTATAAAAGTGTAGTGTTACTATGGATTACATATTATTATGCGAACACTGACACGAAAATGAATGTATAATAAAAAATCAACCACTGACCGCAACGCCACATAAATATATCGAACGTAAGTACATAATTTGAAATATTATAATTTAAATATAACGAGTAGATGTAAATTTAGTATGATTACCTTATAATGGCAGTCGATTTCTTCGTAGATTTACGCTTGCTTGTAGGAGTAGAATGTTTTCGCCGGAGCTCGGCACCGTGTTCAACATCTGTAGAGTTGCTGCGTTGATCGCACTCAGAGTCCGACCTGTAAATTGTTAAATTTTAATTAATTATTATTACTTGAAATATTATTATGCTGAAAAAGGATAAAATGTTAAGTTAATGTTTATCTACTTGGACTGAACTAGTAATAATAAAACTATTTACTCGCACTTGTAATTAATCTATTGACGATTATAATAATTATGAGTAAATAAAGTTAGTGAAAAAAATGACAAAGTATTTGGCTACATGTTGTATCTGAAATATAAATTGGTTGGAGTAAAATATGAAAATTAATAAAAATGATAAAGACTTACATTTTAAATGGCAGCCACTTGAAGTATAATTACCAGTACAACCACTGTTCTATGGACTGAACTGCAGAGTGGAGGCACTCGGCGCTGGTCGCACTGTAGTCGTTGTAGGAGTACTTTGTTCCTAGCCGAGGCTCGAATTTGATGTACCGAGCTCCGAAAACGTTAGCTTATAAGTCAGAAAAGACATGTAAATTTGTTAAATGAAATGTAAGTGTGTTTAATCAAAATAATACACAATTGAGACATTTCTTATTTGTACGTATTACATTTGTAAAAAAATTATAACTAAGAATTTTCTAGAATCATTATTTGCTAACGCAACACAAAGACTTAGGGCTACCAAAATAATTATCATACATGCTACGTACTATGTATGGACTGATGATCCCATTTTTACACTAAAATATGTGGAAGTGACATCCATAACCAAATTAGCAGCGTAATAATAAAAATTCGTATTGCTGAATAACACTTTTAAATAGGTGTGCAATAATCACAAGTATTGTGTTGAAAAATATGATATTTTTGTTAGGGTTGACAAACGATATAAATTTAAAACATCGCAACTTAAATTGTAAAAATCAAAATATATGATTAAAAGGACTTGTTATTTACGTTTCATTGAGTCTTTTATATTGTTGTGTAGGTAATTACATATCGAGAAAATATTGTATAATCCGGTAAATTAACAGACCATTAGCACTCTTAAAAACATAATCTATACCTATTTTTAACGTAGATAAACTTTGTATATAATAATTAAGAAATAAATACAACATTTTGTTTAAGTAAATGGGTAATAATAATACATAATTATTTGCATTTGGATGTCAACCCTGATTGAAATGAAAAATCTTGCAAAATACCGTTAGGTACTGCAACCGGATGGAACACGACACTTTTGTTTTGACAAAACACAATAGGTATTGGTACTATTTGCACGCAAAATGTGTATTTTAATTTAAATTTAATTCGATTACTGATTGTGAGTACAAGTTATAAGTATTTATAATAATGGTAAAATCGGTCGCAAAATTTTTATAAGGTAATTATTATGTTAAATATTATATTCTATTAAATAGTAATATTCATTTCATTAAATTTTGTTGTCGTTATTAGTATAATTATAATAAGTGTGTTTTTTATTTCAGACCATCACTTATTATGAACTGTGAGGCAGCGGAGGTGCTGGTTTGAAGCAAATATTTTATTTGTTGACTACATTTGCAGATACAGAAATACCTACTTAACGAGGGAATGCTAATACTTGAGACATAATTAACAAAGACGACATTATTATATTGTGAATATTGGGTATGTAATTAGTTGTTAATTCATATTACCATGATAGTTTTCATTATTTTTATCTGATTGAGTACTTTCGCGGTTCCTAAAAGAATTAATTCTAAGTATGATGAATGAAAAAGTGGCTTATAATATTAGGTATCTCCTCGCCCTGCTCGTGGGCTAAGTATTAATTTGTGGGTTCGATCTCCACATTAAAATAATATTAATGTTCTGACATCTATTCTATTACAAAATCAATTGTAGCTGTGTCTTAGTGATTATTATTTGTATCTGTTGTTTAAGATTTATTACCGTAACAAACTAATTAAAAGTGTATTAAAATTAGGTATTATTAGTATGTGTTATTAAATTATGTTCGTATCTTATTCCAGAGCACATCACTTTGATCAGAGATTGAGAGATGCAATTGAAGATGTGAAGTTTTGAAGACCTACTGCAGTAACTGGTAATAAAGTCTTACTTGGTAATAAATACCTAGCAGTTAACTCAATATTTCTGAATAATAATTTTATTGTTAGATATTGTGATTCTAAAAATGCCATTCTGTTCGGTTTGCAACATTGATGTGAATTCACGCTGTTGGATTAGTCATTTGCGAAGTAACAGACATAAAAATAATAGTACTATTCGTATCAATGACAACGTTGAAATTATACATTCCTGTTTCAAAGGACGTATTACAAGTTATCGGATTACTACATCTAAACCCGAAGCAAATATTTACCCAGAATGTTTCTTAAAAAATATTCATGATCAAGTTAAATCTTTAATAGATAGCTCGCTTCAAAAACATTTATCTGTTAAAATAAATTTTGAATATTTCGGAGTCTTTTTAATGCTGAAGAATGATCTACAAGAGTTGAAATCTTTTGCGACAAAAAATTTTATCATTCATTTAAATTACAGTTTCAAGTCCACCTATGAAAAAGTTATAACAATATTATTAAAAAAAATTGAAGAGTTTCAAGAAAGAGATAGTGGATGGACGTTTTTAAATAATTCACATTTAGAAATTAATATTAACAAATATCAACCTCTTAGTGGATCACGATTTATAGATTTACCGAAATTTATAAAGAGTAAGAAAGCGTGTTTGAATATTCAAAACGATGACAGGTATTGTTTTTTGTGGTGTGTAGTTGCTGCTTTATATCCAAGTACTCGGCATCCTGAGAGAGTCACGTCATATCCTCATTTTCGTGAGGTCTTGAACTTAAATGATATTTCATTTCCAATCACTTTTTCAGATATAAATATTTTTGAAAGAAACAATCCTTTTTTGAATATTTATATTTACGGGTTAAGAGGTAGTAAGACTATAACAGGTCCTCTATATAAACCCGATAAAATCTATCATAAATCCAAAATAATTCACCTACTGTTTTTAGAAAATGGTAATTCATCTCATTATTGCCTCATTAAAGATCTACCTCGTCTCGTTAAAAGTCAAATAACTAAGCATCACGGCAAACTATATTTTTGCGAAACCTGTTTAGTGTTTTTTCCTAGTGAAGATCAATTTGATAGTCATTTGTGTGGAGGGGTTGCTACTATTCTGCCTGAAAAAGGTTCATATTTACAATTTAAAAATTATAATAGAAAACAAGACGTTCCATTCACTATCTATGCCGATTTCGAAACATTACTTGAACCAATTTCCAACCATGAATCTGATACCACAAATACGTTTCGCTTACAGCGACACATTCCTTCAGCCTTTGCGTATAATATTGTTTCATCGTGCAATGACAATTTCAATGAATTTAAAACGTATCGTGGAATTGATTGTGTTTCCAAATTTATAGATTTTCTTACTGAAGACATTAAGAGAATTTACAATATATTGACCCAAAATGTCTCGATTATATTTTCAGAAAAAGACGCTATTGATTTTAAAAAAGCTAGGAAATGCCACATATGTGAAAATCTGTTATGGAATAATAAAGTCAGAGATCATTGTCATATTACTGGTCGATATCGTGGTGCAGCCCATCGACATTGTAATTTACAATATAAGATACCCATGTTCATACCCATATTTTTTCATAATTTGTCAGGATACGACTGTCACTTGTTTATTAAAAAATTAGGTGAAACGCCTGGTAAATTAAATATCATACCTAAAAGCAAAGAAAAATATATTTCATTTTCAAAATTTATGCATGTCAACGATAACGACTATGTACAGATTAGATTTTTAGATTCATTTCATTTCTTAGGCACTAGCTTAGATAAACTGTCGAAAACTATGCAAACTGAGGATTTTATTAATTTGCGGTATCATTTCCCTGATAATCATCAGTTTCTACTACTTACACGAAAAGGCATTTATCCCTACGATTATGTAAGCAATTGGAAATGTTATGAAGAAAAATCATTACCATCGAAACATTTATTTTTCAATTCGATAAGCAATGAACATATTTCACAGGAAGACTATGACCACGCTAAAGTGGTATGGCACAAATTCAACATAAAGACATTGGGTGAATATACTGACTTGTATTTAAAGACTGACGTACTTTTACTTACCGACATATTTGAAAATTTTCGAAAAACTTGTAAGTTGCATTATAAACTCGACCCTGCGTTTTATATTACTGCACCTAGTTTATCATTTGATGCAATGCTTTTAAAAACAGGAGTTAAATTAGAACTCATAACAGACTTGTCTATGGTACGAATGATACAAAGCGGTATTAGAGGAGGTTTATGTATGTGTTCTCATCGCTATGCAAAAGCTAATAATAAATATATGCCTTCGTGTGATGCAACAAAACCTTCCTGTTTCATAAGTTATTTGGACTGTAACAATCTTTACGGCTATAGTATGGGTCAATATTTACCTCACTCAGGTTTTCGATTTTTAAATCAAAACGAAATAGATCAGTTAGATATAGTAAATGTTAGCGACAACGCAGAATGGGGTTTTATACTAGAAGTAGATATTTTGTACCCTGAAACCTTACATATATTACACAACGATTTACCTTTTTGTGCTGAAAAATGCATACCGCCAGGGGGCAAAACAGAAAAACTTATTTCAAATCTTTACAATAAGTATAACTATGTGATTCATTATGTTCATTTAAAGAAATGTATTGAACATGGATTAATATTACGTAAAATACACAGAGCCATTACGTTTCGACAAAGTGCTTATTTGAAGGAATATATTGAACTAAATACGCAACTACGACAAAACGCAAAAAGTGTATTTGAACAGGATTTTTTCAAATTATTAAACAACAGCGTTTTTGGGAAAACATTAGAAAATACCGAAAAAAGAGTGAGTGTTCATTTAATTAACTCTTGGAATAGCTCAAAAAATAAAACAAAAAAAACTACCTGCGCTGAAAAACTCGTAAGCAATCCTTATTTTCATAGTGCATCAGTTTTATCGGAAAACTTAGTTGCAATACAAATGAACCCCGATCATTTCATTTTGGATAAACCAATTTATATAGGCTTTACTGTTTTAGAGCTATCCAAATCACATATGTATCATTTTCATTATAATATAGTTAAACCTTTTTATGGCGACAGAGTACGATTATGCTACACCGATACGGATTCTTTTGTTTATTCAATATACACAGAAGATTTCTACAAAGACTTAAAATGTAATTTTTTAGAGTACTTTGATACTAGCAACTATACCGTACAAAATGAATTCATGATACCTCAGATTAATAAAAAAGTGCCAGGATTGTTCAAGGATGAAATGGGAGGTAAACTTATTACTGAATTTGTTGGCTTGCGGTCTAAGTTATATTCATTAAAAACTCTGAATAATGTAATTAAAAAAGCAAAAGGAATTAAATCCTGCGTGGTACGTGATTTAACTATCGATGATTACCAGAATGTATTATTTAATAGAGATGTTATCCATCGAAAAAATATCTTATTCAAATCAATTAAGCATGAAATATTTACACAAAGTGTGAATAAAATAGCACTATCAAGTAATGATGATAAACGTGCTATATCAAATTGCAATGTTGCAACCCGAGCGTGGGGGCATTCTTCAATTTTAAAAGGTCATTAGATTACCTCTAAATATTGATATTCGCAATTGGTTTTAGTGAGCATGTAAATATCATCTCTTTTTTATTATTATAATATTATGTAGAGATTAAGTAAATGTTCTTAGTAAAATATGTACTTAGGTAAGTATATGAAGAATAATAAAGTTAATAAACATTTCTGTAATTGATTTTGCAATAACTACGAGTATAAGTAACCTATAATTTGTATTCAGTCAGTGTCCAAGTTTCATTACAACTTAAATGTACATAAATAAGATTGTAAATTATAGAAGTAATTAGTAAGTTTTTATGTAATATTGTATACTTATAAATAAACAACCTTTGTTAAATATAAATTTTGTTTTATTGATCTATTTAAACTATTAATATATGTAGTTCTTTTTTTACCGAAGGTGGCTTCTACCTATGCCTTTAGAAGGATTTCCTTGATATTTATATTGTATTTTATTCTCAATACATAAATTAGCTTTCACAATTCATGGTAATAATTTGTAGGTTATAACGTAATAATAATAATGCTCCTGTATGTATTATTGATACACGCAACATGTTATGACATGTTACAGTTCATCGCACTATATGGGAAGGTATGATATATTTATGCAAACTTGCAGTTTATAATTTATACTAAATTCTTTTAATATATTGAACTATAAAACTATATCCGAAAGAGTGATTTTCAAACAACTAATTTATAGCCTTGATTGAATGCTAACTTAACAATTTTAGATTGATTTGAATATATAAAGTTGATAGTTAGTTTATTTTTTATTATTTGCGGAATATTAATAGAATTGAGAAGTTGTTTTTACATTATTATACCTAGTACTTGTGTTATTATAATAATTATGTCCACGGTAAGTAAAGTACCTATTTGAATGTGATATAATATTAGTGTGTGTACATCAGATTTTAAAATGGATAATGTTTGTTTCAGGTATCTGATTCAGAGATTGTGTTTAGCCAGTATGCTCAGGATCCTTACGAAGGATTTTCCGAGCTCTATCACTGTGAACCCGAGCAATGCAAACTATCGAAAGAGAAAAAGTCCAAGCAACGTCGCCGAGACACTTTGAAAAAACATAACGCTACACAATCTTTTGTTATGAGCCGATTACAACGACGAGGCATTAGGTTAATAAAAATTTCTGTTATTGATCTCTGCAACAACAATTCTCAAACAAACGGCAGCGATAGTGAAAGTGAGAACGTTGTGATAAGTGCGCAGTACATTGTTAAGGATGCTATGGATAGTGTTATGGACGATACAGAATCGTTAGTTAAGAAAATATCGAAATCTTTAATAGACAATGATTTTTAATAAAGATACTACTGTTATTGTAAGTTATTATTTTATATTGATTCACCTGCGTTCTTCTATTTCTTAGATGTATAAGATGTTTAAAAAATAAAAATGCATTTTTACTGAAGAAATTATTTTTATTTATAAAACCAAAACATATCACTTTAGTGCCACCCCAAATGTTTTTTTATACATAACACATTTTTTAAAGCACAATGATTTGTGTGTACATTACAATTTAAATTGTTATCACAGAATTTCTTATGCAATTCAAACATGTTAGGACACTGGTCTTCACCAAGATCTGACACTTTACAATTTTCGCAAATGTTTTTTATCCACTTAACCTTTTCCAAACCTTTCACTAAGATATTTTTGTTTTCTAGATAGGGAACGATTATACGATGAAATTCTCTATAATCAATGTGTCCTTCGTTCCAATGAATACCTCTATTGCTTTCCAACCACTTTACTTGTCTTTTTTCATCAGTTGTTAAATATTTGAATAAATATGGGGGTTTTATTAAGAATAACTGTGTATAATCACGTGTTGCGAATGCTAATTCTTTTACTATAAAATTATTGTAGTGATCTTTAAATCCTTGAATATCCACTATGATGGTATCCTGATTCATGATAATTTTTTTACAGTATTACTCAGTGGCTTATATTCAATTATGCAGTCGTTTAATATAAGACAGTACGCGGCGGTTTGATCTGGTATATCAGAATCACTTTCAATTTCCACTCTAACGTCCACAACCGGACCTGTCTTCAAATTATCTACTTGCCTAGAGCAGTCGATAACAAATAACGGCGCTAAATTTTTAAATTGTTTCTCACTCAACAAGGGCTCTGGACGACGACCATAATATGACTGTTGAAATCTAACATATTGTTCGTATAATAAGGCAATGTTGTTGTTTGCGAAGTTAACGTTTAGGTTCTCATAAGGGAAGTATGTTGAATTGAGATAGACTCTAACGCTGCGAAGAAGACAGTGATCGAACTGAGACATGTCAGAACTTGCATTATTTTTTCTATTTGTTTGTAGACCAATAATAATATATCTTGGTTTTTCTATTTGTGACGAAGTTTTAATTGCCCAAGTATGTTTTGTAGTTTTAGGTAAAGCTGGATATTCATACAGATCCCAATTTCTAAATATCATTTGAAGCGGTTTATCTCGTTCTAACAGTTTCAAAAAATTAAGCTTTTCTTTGTCAGATATTTTGATATGTGGTACACGCCAAATAATTTTATTTATTTGAACGTCTTCTACAATTTCACCGGTATTGAGTTTCACAGCATTCAAGTTTGTGTTACTTCTTAGTAATATTAGTTCGTGTCTACTATTTATCACAACTTTTTTAAAATCTTCTGCAAAGCCCATTATGTTACAAAGTGGTATAGAAGCAGAAAATTTACCTCCATTTTTTATACCATCAATATTCCACCCCCAAGAATAAGCTATCTTAGATTCACTTTCGTTCATTGATATTAAAGATTTCATGGTGGTCGTAACGCCAGCATTCTTTATTTTATCAATCTCCACTCCGTTTAGCTCATACCGTATATCTTGAAATAAGTACAATAAAGCGTTATTTGTAAATTGAACACTGGTGACAGGATCCTTAGAATCTCGTTTTCTAACGATAACATTCCCTTCCAAATACAAGGTGCTTGCTGATGGTAGTACATATAGATCCTGTTGATTGATTGGTATGCGGATTTCATCATTTCTATTAAAACTAGTTACGTAGGGTTTGTAAGAATGATATTCAATTCCTTCTACACTATTGTCGTAAGATGGAGTCGATAAAACGTCTAAAATATTCATTTTAATAAGCCGATCGCTTTTAAGAATGCCGTATTGCTTTTCGTTAATTTTATTTTCTTTTTATTACGAGCTCTTGTATGATTGATTTCTTGATTCAAACTGATACGTGTAGTTGGTTGATGCGTATATTTATTATAGTCAATCATTTCTTCTTCTAAGATGTAAATACAACTGTACCTCTTCACCACGTAAATTGATTAAATGATTATTTATATCTAAAAGTCTAATATTAATGCAGCTTATGTTGCTCTGGTTAATGGGGAAGTAAATTGCGTTTTTAGGTATTTCTATAATCCTATATCCAGGTGGTACGTTTAGTGCAAATTCATGAATAATATGACTTGATTCGCCGTTTATGTATGAGCCGCTTACGATATCACATTCAACCCTGATCACGGTTGTTGGTAAAATGTTTACTGGAAACTGTGACACATGCCATTTATTTGCTTTCAACATTTGTTTTTTAAACCCTAACAAGTTTCTAAAGGTATTTTCCTTAGAAAAATTAATATCTTTTGTACAGTACAAAGTTGCTTTCAATGTGTTGTTATTACACTGTAGATTGATTGACGCATCCTTTATTTCAGATTTTAAATAATCATTGATATCTTGTAATTCATAGGTCCCTTCAGGGATTTCAATAACGTCATTAGATCCATAGAATAACTTATTATTAGTTTTATCAATATTCGGAATGGAATTAAATGTTGAGATATGCAATAAAGCACATTCATACTCTCCATCTAATTGCAGAGTGTTTGGATAGTACGTGGATAAACTTGATGAATTTCCTGTTATCGACAAAGTGAGTGACATGTTGCAAATGGTGAAAATAAAAGAATGATACATATTTTATACATTTTTATTCCAAAATTGCCATAGATATTTTAAGCATAAATGACCACAATTAACTGTATTAAATGACTGATATCTTGTGTAGTTATAACAAACATTACAATTCTTAAAATAACGAATTATTTCTTTAGGCGGTTTCAGATCGCCAAAACTATCAAAATATTCACAATAGTCATATATTTTAACATAAGCCACCCAATGCGTCCCCTTGTTCTTAGACTCGTCCAAATTAACAATACCACATTCGATCTCCTTTGGTGTTCTTGGTAATTGATCTCGCATAAAAACTCCTCTGAAGTGAGGGATGTCACATGCGTACTCTATTATATCTATATTACTTAGAGGACGATTAGGTAGCTTACATTTCAGTTTTTTGAGGGTTTTATAAATAATCCGTGACCATTTCTGTGCGGTTTAATGTATAGACCCTTGCCTAATACTACACCCTCCATAGCTTTGTTATGTCGTTGTGTTTCTTGCAAATTTTTCTGAGCGGATTTGTAATCATTAATGGTTTTCGCAATGCCAGCTGCACCTCCAGCTAAGGTCCCTAATGCCGATAAACCAGCAAAAATTGGAATCAAAGGTAGAATGCCTCCAGTTTTTGGTATGGGTATTACACGTGGTATTCGAATTTTCTTTTTATTTGGAAATACTTTCTTAGCTGCTGAATAAGCAGCGTCGATTAAAGATTTACTATCGTTGTGTTTAAATTTCTTGATTTTTGATCTTATTTTAGATACAAAATTTTTAAACGTTTTGACGCCAGCACCGGTTTTAAGTTTGGCTTTCATAACTTTACTCACTAACCATGAATTTAGTTTTTCGCCTTTGCAAGCATCTTTTGACTTAAGGCGTTGTTTTGCCATATTTAGAAGTTGTAAATCAGCTTTATGACGATTAGGTAGGTCTGTATGTTTTGCATATGCTATGTCGTGTTGCATACAAGCGTCGTCTAGCTTATTCACCCCTCGATCACCCCGTAGTAAACGTTTCTGAAGTTTTGTTCCAGGTCCACAGTAATTGTAACCAGGCAAATGAAGTTCAAACGGTAAATTATTAATGATACTATTAACTAGCCCACCTCCTTGCATCGTCAAAGTTGCAATGAAACAAATATGACTAAACTTCTTATTTAATAACAATTTTAGCCTTGAATTGCAGTTTTCTCAATCCAACTATTTTCATCATTGCTTAAACCTAACCATTTCACAGACAGCTTATTTCCTTTCTTTTTTATAACTTTTTCAATCAAATAAACATCAGGATATTTAGTCTTTTGCAACTCGTGTTCGTAAAATGTTCCCAATATAGTTTGCTTACGTTGATCTTGTAGGTGATACGTAACTGGAACTGTGTTATTAATATTTTTTATCGTAAATAATTCAGTTGACCAATTAGGAGTATACCCTTTCTCAAAATGCTGTTTGTATTTACTTATTCGAACATAGTCACCGACTTTAAACTTTGGTCCACTCTTTAGTGATATATATTTATGGGATTTTTTTATATTTTGTTTAATTAAAGGTTCGTTAGATTTATCTACATCGATTGGTTTACAATTGATAGTACGATGTTTCGTATTATTGTATGTTTTTATGACAACTTCTAGTAATCCTAACCACCGATAACTTCCATTTAAACTAAAATATTTATATAATTTATTTTTGATAGTTTTAATTAATCGTTCGACAATCGAAGCTTTTTTGGTAGAAAACGTTGAATAATGGTTTATATTGTTTGTCTTCATGAGATTCCGAAATATGTTATTATAAAATTCTGTCCCTAGATCAGTTTGCAAATTAATCGGTTTTCGATGACTGTTGTATAATATAGATTTGAATGCATTGGTAACACAAATTTTATTTTTTGATTTGATTGGCACCGCCCAAGCATATTTAGAAAAGCAGTCAATCACAATTAAAATGTACTTGAAACCTTTATTAAACTTTGTTAAATTTTGCATGTCTATCAGATCGGCTTGCCATAAGTCATCTATTCCCTTTAGAATAACAGGTCTTCGAAGAAAATTTCTTCGTGCTTGTTTGTGTATTTCGTTAACTATTTGTTGTTTCATCATTACGAAGATTTCTTAAGTAATTTATCAATTTCTGATTTGGTATAAAACTTATCTTCCAAATGAGCCAAAACGTCTGATATCTTTGTTTTTATAGTAGCTTCAACAAAATTTTGAATATGTGTCATGGTTTGTGAACGCAATGTCTCATTCAGTTTATGTAATTCTTTTATCAAATTATCCTGAAAATTATCAACATAATCCTTATTCACAGCATCGTCTGCTTCTATGGGTAATTTAATTCCTCTAAGTCTTGACGATTTTAAATCAAACTCTCCGTTTTCTGTTTTTGTTAAAGCGTTATCATAAACGTCAAATAGTTCAGACAGACGCATTCTTTTATGAATATAGTGCCCGAATTTATCCACGTTCATGTTGAAAGTGTACTTTATTCGAAGGTCAGTAGTGTAATGAAAAACATCCATCATTAGCAAACATTTATTCAATTATTTATAATTTTACTTTCACGCAATTCTTCAATAATTGATATAATTTCATTGTCTAATCCAGTATTGCCAGCATCTCGAGACGCAATTAATAATTTCAACCTCTCCACCAATTCATTTGGATCGTCCCAATACACATAATCTATGTTTGTTTTCCATGTTTTCATTAAAGGTAGACCTTTTCCTTTGTGTTGTGTTTGAAGTTTAAATAGGGGTTTTACAATTTGTAAATATTTTTGTCCTTTATTACTCTTTATTGGTTTACTTGGATCACAGTCCCGTCGATGTGCATTGGTGTCAAGTAACATTGATTTATAATTTTGCATATCATTGTCTGTGACTAAACTTAAATCAACGTCTTTTTTTAGCAGCAACTGTTTTATACCAGGTGTACTATGATATTTGCGTCCAGCTACTGTGATATAATCATCACCAATTGTTACGCAAGCTGAACCTAACATTAATTTTCCGTTTTCTATTCTGACGCCAAATGGAATATCTTCTAATGCTTCTGATGATACTGACCAGGATGATGTATCGTGATCTGGTTTGCTTTCTTCTATTGATTGATATGAAGATTCACTTTCGATGTCAGATTGAGATTCGTCTGGATCGATGACTTTTGCAGTGTTAATTTTAGGGGTAACATTTTTTTGAATAATGCTTTTTACGAATGGTGTTTTAGTTTCTTCGTCGTCTACAGTAGGAAGGAGAGAATGATTATTTGAGTTTGCAATTAAGTTGAGAGGTTTAGTCACAGGCTTGAAAACTGTCTCCAATGCTTGCTTATTATCGATGTCAATATTCCTCATAATTTTTACTTTTTTCTTTACAGCTGCTGCAGCCTTCACAATTTTTCTTTTCATTGATTGTTCCATAATGATAGCAAGATAGTGATCGATTGACCGTCGTATAAAGAATAACGATTTCATAAAAGTAATTGATTTAAATATTTTTTGTTTTAATCAAATACCACAAAAGTGTCAAATTTATTTCTGTAACATCCTTTATTTTTAGAACAATCTTTATTAATTACAACATAATTAAAGGGTTCCTTCCAAATTTCCGAACACATTTCGCGGAATTCAGTCCATGTCATATCTGTGTTAACATGCTCCTCATAAACGTGTTTTAAATTTATATCGTCTTGCTTAAAAAGTATAATCAAGTTCGCATTATCTCTAACTAACTGTTTAGGAATTTTACTATACGTTTGGTTCAGATAAAAAGCATCAATATTTTTGTGTCTTCCCATCGCAAAGTAATCACGCATATTATTTTGATTTTCACAAGCGACATCATCAAAAACAATAATAGAATTTGGTTTTGCGTCCTGAACCCTTAATACTTCCTCATTTCCCTGATATTTATGAAGTGAAATAACAGGTATAAGATTTAAAACATTTTCTAAAAATATGTACTTCGGTTGTTGTAGAGTTTTCGAATAAATATAAACATTTTGAAATCTCAAGCCATTTTCATGTAAAAGGAGACCAATTAACAAATTTGTTTTTCCACAGTTGGAAGGCCCGCATATGATGCATCGTATTGAATTAGGCAATAATTCGCCATGACGAGAATCAGCCTTACAAACTTCTTCACAGATTGTGTTAAAACTCAGCGATTGTGGTTGTTTTACAAATTTCATGATTTGAGTGTGCAGTAGTCTGATTGATAATGAGTAATTAGAATCATCACATTAACATTTATTATCGTATGTAGTAAGTACACTGAAGATCTCATCCATCGACAACGCGGTATAACGCTTTATTACCAGAAACAGTGTTGGGCATTCTGTTCCACGTGGAGGAGGCGTATAGAAGAGTGAAACAGTGGAACAAAATGTATAAGCCCTAATTACCAGAAATCTTATTGGGCATTCTGCCCCATGACGCGAAGGCGGACGCCTGAGCGAACAAGTGGGGCAGAATGCCCAATACTATACTACTACTACTACTAGTCATCTATTCCCTTTAGAATAACAGGTCTTCGAAGAAAATTTCTTCGTGCTTGTTTGTGTATTTCGTTAACTATTTGTTGTTTCATCATTACGAAGATTTCTTAAGTAATTTATCAATTTCTGATTTGGTATAAAACTTATCTTCCAAATGAGCCAAAACGTCTGATATCTTTGTTTTTATAGTAGCTTCAACAAAATTTTGAATATGTGTCATGGTTTGTGAACGCAATGTCTCATTCAGTTTATGTAATTCTTTTATCAAATTATCCTGAAAATTATCAACATAATCCTTATTCACAGCATCGTCTGCTTCTATGGGTAATTTAATTCCTCTAAGTCTTGACGATTTTAAATCAAACTCTCCGTTTTCTGTTTTTGTTAAAGCGTTATCATAAACGTCAAATAGTTCAGACAGACGCATTCTTTTATGAATATAGTGCCCGAATTTATCCACGTTCATGTTGAAAGTGTACTTTATTCGAAGGTCAGTAGTGTAATGAAAAACATCCATCATTAGCAAACATTTATTCAATTATTTATAATTTTACTTTCACGCAATTCTTCAATAATTGATATAATTTCATTGTCTAATCCAGTATTGCCAGCATCTCGAGACGCAATTAATAATTTCAACCTCTCCACCAATTCATTTGGATCGTCCCAATACACATAATCTATGTTTGTTTTCCATGTTTTCATTAAAGGTAGACCTTTTCCTTTGTGTTGTGTTTGAAGTTTAAATAGGGGTTTTACAATTTGTAAATATTTTTGTCCTTTATTACTCTTTATTGGTTTACTTGGATCACAGTCCCGTCGATGTGCATTGGTGTCAAGTAACATTGATTTATAATTTTGCATATCATTGTCTGTGACTAAACTTAAATCAACGTCTTTTTTTAGCAGCAACTGTTTTATACCAGGTGTACTATGATATTTGCGTCCAGCTACTGTGATATAATCATCACCAATTGTTACGCAAGCTGAACCTAACATTAATTTTCCGTTTTCTATTCTGACGCCAAATGGAATATCTTCTAATGCTTCTGATGATACTGACCAGGATGATGTATCGTGATCTGGTTTGCTTTCTTCTATTGATTGATATGAAGATTCACTTTCGATGTCAGATTGAGATTCGTCTGGATCGATGACTTTTGCAGTGTTAATTTTAGGGGTAACATTTTTTTGAATAATGCTTTTTACGAATGGTGTTTTAGTTTCTTCGTCGTCTACAGTAGGAAGGAGAGAATGATTATTTGAGTTTGCAATTAAGTTGAGAGGTTTAGTCACAGGCTTGAAAACTGTCTCCAATGCTTGCTTATTATCGATGTCAATATTCCTCATAATTTTTACTTTTTTCTTTACAGCTGCTGCAGCCTTCACAATTTTTCTTTTCATTGATTGTTCCATAATGATAGCAAGATAGTGATCGATTGACCGTCGTATAAAGAATAACGATTTCATAAAAGTAATTGATTTAAATATTTTTTGTTTTAATCAAATACCACAAAAGTGTCAAATTTATTTCTGTAACATCCTTTATTTTTAGAACAATCTTTATTAATTACAACATAATTAAAGGGTTCCTTCCAAATTTCCGAACACATTTCGCGGAATTCAGTCCATGTCATATCTGTGTTAACATGCTCCTCATAAACGTGTTTTAAATTTATATCGTCTTGCTTAAAAAGTATAATCAAGTTCGCATTATCTCTAACTAACTGTTTAGGAATTTTACTATACGTTTGGTTCAGATAAAAAGCATCAATATTTTTGTGTCTTCCCATCGCAAAGTAATCACGCATATTATTTTGATTTTCACAAGCGACATCATCAAAAACAATAATAGAATTTGGTTTTGCGTCCTGAACCCTTAATACTTCCTCATTTCCCTGATATTTATGAAGTGAAATAACAGGTATAAGATTTAAAACATTTTCTAAAAATATGTACTTCGGTTGTTGTAGAGTTTTCGAATAAATATAAACATTTTGAAATCTCAAGCCATTTTCATGTAAAAGGAGACCAATTAACAAATTTGTTTTTCCACAGTTGGAAGGCCCGCATATGATGCATCGTATTGAATTAGGCAATAATTCGCCATGACGAGAATCAGCCTTACAAACTTCTTCACAGATTGTGTTAAAACTCAGCGATTGTGGTTGTTTTACAAATTTCATGATTTGAGTGTGCAGTAGTCTGATTGATAATGAGTAATTAGAATCATCACATTAACATTTATTATCGTATGTAGTAAGTACACTGAAGATCTCATCCATCGACAACGCGGTATAACGCTTTATTACCAGAAACAGTGTTGGGCATTCTGTTCCACGTGGAGGAGGCGTATAGAAGAGTGAAACAGTGGAACAAAATGTATAAGCCCTAATTACCAGAAATCTTATTGGGCATTCTGCCCCATGACGCGAAGGCGGACGCCTGAGCGAACAAGTGGGGCAGAATGCCCAATACTATACTACTCGTGAACAATCCTATATTTTCAAACACTCGTGAGACAATATGACCTCACCCGCACTTAAAGAAAATTGTTTCACTCTAGTGCGGTGTGAGGTCAATATGACCTAGCGCTCCGCGCACCTCACACCCGCACTGAACGTTGCGCTAGCGCCATTTCGCACGCTTAGTGTTGTGCCACGCGATCGATAAGGAAGACGTCGCTTTGAGCCATTTTTCGCGCGTACGAAATATATGTTTTGCAACTTTTAATTTGAATATTATGTTAGTTATATTAGTAAAGTAATATTATATAATATTATATTAGTAAAGTCGTGTGGTGTTGTCGTCAAGTGTAAAATATGCCATATGATAGATATGATATGATAAACTATACTGTTGAAACTTAAGTAGATTAAACGTAAGTATATGTATTCTGTAAACCACGTTAAGATTTTTACACAAAAATAGAAAAAAAACAATAAATTTTGGGATTCCCCATACATGGAACTGAAACTCAAAATTTTTTTTTTCATCAAACCCATACGTGTATGGGTAGGTCTATGGATAGGTCTTCAAAAATGATATTGAGGTTTCTAATATCATTTTTTTTCTAAACTGAATAGTTTGCGCGAGAGACACTTCCAAAGTGGTAAAATGTGTGTCCCCCTCCCCCCCTGTAACTTCTAAAATAAGAGAATGATATAACTAAAAAAAAATATGATGTACATTACCATGCAAACTTCCAAAGAAAATTGATTTGAACGAGATCTAGTAAATAGTTTTTTTTAATACGTCATAAATCGTAAACCGCAAAAAACATCGATCAAAGTTACAACGAACTACAAAAACTTTTATATTATGTTACTTGCTACTACGGAACCCTACATGGGCGAGTCCGACTCGCACTTGGCCGCTTTTTTTATGTTACTAACAATCTAATATATATTAAAAAATGTTAATGTTAGTACGTGAAGACACGGTTTTCTCTATCACCACCAATACCAATCGACTCCCCGTTGGGGTGGTAGATACCCCTTGGTCTCCTGGTGAAAGTAAGAGAGTTTGGTGGCGGTAGGTGGAAGGGGGTGGTTGTGGGTGGCGAAAATGTGAAAAAAGATATCTCTGTCCTTTTCTAACTCATGAGAACTTTGACAAAGTTCGAAAATATTCAGAAATGATCTAGAAAACTCCAGAATGTGTGCATCTGTTGTTATCGATCTGGAATGTTCTAGAAAGTTCTAAAAAATTCTAGAATGTTCTTGAAAACTTCAGAATGTGTGCAACTGTTGTAAACGATCTGGAATCTTCTATAGATCCTTACATATTTTTATACTTTTTATATTTTCGCTGCTAGTAGTTTATAAGAATTTTGTACTTACTAAAATCATATGGACTTTGTCCGAAATAAAGTTTTATTAGTATTATTATTATTTTTCACGTATGTGACTTACAAGGTTAAAAATTAAACTGTCAATAAAATTCTGGGAAAATTTGTCGAGTGCTATACAACAGAGGTGTTTCCCATCACTAGTGTTTTGATATCTTCAGTGCGTTGTGTGGTCAAATTGACCTCTCAAATTATTTCTCTTTTAGAGGCTAAACGAAACAAGCGAGCTAAAAACGCAGCTAGGTATATATTGCTTGGTTATTAGTCTTTGACCTCAAAATAAAATATATTCAATAATACATATCCCCATTGAGAAAAATCTATATCAAGACAGAACTGAATGAGGGCTTATTTGACCTCACGCCGCACTGTAAAAAGGTCCTCTGTGAGTCAATATAACCTCACGACGCACCAGCAAAAAGTACACTAAAAATCCTTACGCAGCGAACGTGTTAATAGGTTTTGTGTAAACAGAAAGAAAATGACACGCTCGGTGTCACTATTCGACCGCCCCATTCCATGGGGTAGCACAGCCAAATACCTAGGAGTCACTCTAGACGAACGAATGAACTTTCATAGTCACATTAGAACAGTCAAAAACAGGGCCGCTTTCATACTGGGGCGACTCTACCCAATGTTGAACAAGTCGAGTAAAATGTCGCTCCGTAACAAGACGACAATTTACAAGACGTGTATTCGCCCGGTAATGACCTACGCTAGCGTCGCGTTTGGTCACTCGTCACACTGTAAAAAACTGCAAACTATACAAAACCGCTTCATGCGCACGGCCACGGGCTCACCGTGGTACGTACGCAACGTCGATTTGCACCGCGATCTAGAATTACCTACAATAGCCCAACACATAAAACAACTCGCATCCAGCTACTTCAAATCCGCATCAGTCCATCCTAATCCCTTGACAGTGAAGGCGGTCACCTACGACCCCGACAAACAGGTCTCCGCCAGGTATAGACGTCCCAGACACATCCTCCACGATCCCGACAACGAGATAACGGTCGCTAACATCCAGGACCACTTGTCTCAATCCCGCACACAGCCCGACACACACACACACCGTCGCAACCGGTTGCGACGAGGTCCCCGTTTTAATACGACCTTCGCGAGGCGCTCCCGAGCGGGTGGTCGTCATCTTATGCATGTGCCCTCCTACAATCGACGACTAAGTCGAGGTCCGAACCCCGCAGGGGGTGCCCTTAGTACGTCGTCTTAGTTTCTAGGTCGGCGGGGGGCGGGACCGGACTAGCCTTTTAAGGCCGTTCAACCGGTCCCCCCCCCTCGCGGACGTTGCTTACTCTAATTCAGCGGCCGGGGCCCTTCAGGACCCGCCCACACAGTCCGCGTTATGCTGTAAAGGCCAGTAGGGCCAACAGCAACTTATCATTCGAAACAAACAACAAAACAAACAGGAGTGTTTTCACTCTTCGTGTGGCTTTTGGACGTGACGGACTTATTTAGTTGTCAGGAATATATTTATAGAACTAGCTGTTGATAGTTGCGGTTAATATTGACCGTCTTCGTTGCAATTAATTAATGTTTGTAAAAGGTTCTGTTTAGGTAAACTTGTCGATTGTAATTTTATTAATAAATTTGCGTTTTATCCATAATTCTATTTTACCATTAGAGTCTTTACTGCCTGCTACCCTGCCCACAATACTCACTTCAAAATAAAAAAATAATATTGTATAAAAAAACCGGGTGAGTGCGAGTCGAACTCCCCACTGAGGGTTCCGTATAAATTTGTATAGAGCTTTACTTTGGCGCGTCATAGTAAAACTCTTGACTTTAGAGATTTAAAGATTTATTATGAACAAAAACTTGAGAATACCATTCTTCCAGTTGTTATTTTTCCAAGAGCTACATTTCACGATTCAATGCTTACTGAAGCTCCAGCGGAAAGTGTGGGGTTCGCAAATAGTCCCACAAGTGGCTGGACGACGGGGCCTTTGTTTCTGCAAGTTCTACAACACATTAAAAATCTACTAGATGCACCAAAGAAGATAAAATTCTTATTCTCCTTGATAATCGGTAAAGAATGCTTTTAGCATTAAGCTCGCCTTTTATACCATCTGTCTTAGGTATAACAAAGGTGTAACGCACGCAGTTTGGGGGTTAAAGCGGTAACGTGCGCTGCCGCACGGTTAAGGTAGGCATCGTCCGGCACCACGCATGCGCGGTAAAGCTCGCGGCGCCTCCGGTAGAGGTTTGCACCGGAGCGAAATTTTGAGAACCGATTGAATTCACCGGTTTTTTGAGCAATCTCCGGTGATCACCGGTGAATCACCGGAGATTCCGCAATAACTGATGTACTACATAATAAAACACATTTTACTCAAATTATCTGAAATATTAAAAACACACTTTTTATTTATTAAAAAAATTAATGAAATTAAATGTTTTACATAGTTAATAAATGCTTATTTTGATTTAGAAAGCATAACATGTCGACAGCGTCAGAGCGCAACATGTTCCTTCTGTCATTCAGTATATGACCAGTTGTTGAAAATACCCTCTCCGATTGAACAGAAGTTGCAGGGACAGCTAAATATTTGAAGGCAATGTCGTCCAAAGGTTTTAAATGCCCATTAAATTTCCAAAATTGTGCCACATTGTCCCAGTTAGGAGTAGTTTCAGAAAAATGTGTTTCTGTATACATTTTTATCAAATTGATGGCTGTAGCTGAAGACACGTCTGAATTGCGGATATTTTTTTTTAAAAATCCTAATAAATTCGGACGACCTACTTCACTTGTACTTGGCTCACTTAATGTGACTCTGTTCCTATTTTCTTCTGTGATTTGAGGTGTGTTTCTAACCCTGATAATGTTATTAATTTCTGCTCTTACAGCTTCTTTGGCAGCCAGTTTATTTTCTAATAATCTGAAGCTATTCCTGAAAACGGGATGGAGTATGGTTGAAATTCGGCAAACAGTTCTGTTTTCGTATTGCAGTAAACGATCGTTCATATTATTTTTAAGAGTTTGCATAAACATATCACCAAGTGTTGTAGTGATCCTGGGGCACAAAGTTTGCATATTATCAAATAGTCCATAAATTATTGGTATTATTATACTAGATGTCGGATACTGGTCTCCGCTTATCATTTTAGTTGCTTGTTCAAACACATCAAGCAAAAGCACTATATCCTTTAATATCTGTTCTTCTTCTGGGCTAATAATAGGAGGAGCTTGGGCCAGTTTTCTTTGCGCGGCGGTTATACTGTCGATTAACTCTAAAAGTCTATGTATCATATAGTAAATGCTGTTCCACCGTGTGGGAACTTCTTGTATTAATTTAAGTGGTTCTACATCTGGGTTCCTTTCTTTTTGTTCTTTGCGGAGGGTCAGTGTGGCAATATTGGATTTTTTAAAATATTTAACAATTTTTTTACATTTTTCTAACAAGTTCGTTATTTCAGGAATTTTTAACGAATCCTCTACAACCAAATTTAGTGTATGTGCAAAACAAGGCAAGTTGCGTATTCCTAGCAGTCTAACCATTTTTACTATATTGGCCCCATTATCTGTCGTCATGCATACAATTTTATCCCGAATTTCCCATTCAGTAAGAATTTCATGGACAATGTCTTTTAAATGATCCGCGGTGTGAGACTCTTTAATAAGTGTAGTAGTTAGTACACAACTTTTGAGGCTGTTTTTATGGAAAAAGTGTACAGTGATTGTGATAAATGATTCCATGGAATTACTTGTCCAAACATCTGTAGTGAGTGATAAGTTATCAATTTCAGCCAATATCATTTTGAGCTTTGTCTTTGCTTCCTCATATATTTTGGGCATCAATTCGTAACGAATTATTCGCTTATCTGGTATTTTGTACAATGGGTTAATAAGTTGAACAAAGTTTCTAAAACCCGTATCATCCACAATTGAAAAAGGTTGGAAATCTGTTGCTAGCATCAATGTGAGCGCTTCATCAACTTTTTTAAAATTTGAACTGGAAGTATGCTCCGGTAGAGTAACAGTGTCACCATTTGCATTATCAGAAGATGTAAAAGAATCAGGTGGTGTATCATTTAAAATTCCAGAATGCTTTCGTTTTAGATGTGACAGCATATTGGATGTTCCACCACCAGTGGTTAACACGGCAGAACATAATTTGCATCGCACCTTCTTCCCATCGTCAACTTTATCAAAATTTCCTCTAGTTTTCGATTGAACTTTAGGCATTCTGAAAGTCCATAAACAAAAACTTAACTTGAAATATTTATTGTACCCGTGCGAGGCCAGGGCTAACTAGTAATAAGTTCATGGCTACTTACGTAAAAGCTGATTACTGATGTTCGTCCTTGGTGATTATAAATATCAGTTTTTCATTAATTTACGTACCACTTCCACTAGTAATTAAATCAGTGCAAATTTGAACTGATGTACATAAATGTAAATTAGAGCTCTTCGCGAGTAAGTAAAGCGAGTGAACGAACACCTATCTGAGTGAGTGAATATTCAATCAATGGAAAATTCCCCTTGCCAAAGACAATAAAAATATATTTGTCTATGACTCGTCACATACTACTCTACGAATGGGGAATCCCCCAACTTTTGCATATCATCGAACTGCCACGCTCACAATTGAACGATCGATTGTCCATATAGTAAAACGAATGAAAGATCATTCGTCAACCATTAATAAAATTCGTCAGTTGATTTAATAGAGAATGGTAATTTAATATCCGTATTACAAAAATAGTTTAACCATTGTAATAATTAATTTGTCTTTTAAAGTGAAAAACATGGAATCTGAGGGTAAGCTAAATTTTTAAATTTAATTTTAAAGTTAACTTGCATGAGATTTATTTTTTAATAATATTATCAACAAAATTATTAATAAACAATTGTTTATATACATAACAATAAATAATTGTTTATTTTATTTTAGACCTGTTTGAAGAATATGCACAAAGGAGGACTCCATAATTTTCTGATGAAGAACAAGAAAGTTGCAATCCAGCAAATATTTCAACAAATCAACATATAGTGTCAACTATACTGAAAATGAAGCCGGAACTCAAACTGAAAATGAACAAAATAATCATGCACATTTTTATAATATCATTGCATTGTAACGAATTATTTGGAAAGCTAGTAGCTTGTGAAATTAATCATATAAATGGAAAAGAGCGCTTTGAATTAATGGCTGAAATAATTAATCTCATTCGAAAGAAGCAAATCGCTAACCATATCTAAAGCTTATTTGTACTAAATTAATTAAAATAATAAATAATATTGACAGATGCACCTTTTTTCATTTGTTTAATCTTTATTACATGTTTGATTAAAATTGTTTCAAGATCTAACATGACCACCGGAGATTATTCGATTAGTCTCCGGTGATTTTAATCGATTACTTTTACCGGTAAATCACCGGTGATTATCCGGTACTAGCCGCTCCGGTGCAAACCTCTAGCCTCCGGCGCGTCTCGGGCTCGCTGGCCAGCCAGTCGCGTACGCATCATCGCTTCAAATGTCCGTAACGCTGATACACAGTTTCGCGCCCTTCCGGCTCTCGCTTACTGAGTTTGATTTTGATTGTCTTATTGTGAATTGTTATAACTGTTATACTTACTTACAAGAATATACACACATTGGACTCCAACGTGTAAAGCCGGCCATTATAAAGATTAAATAAATAAATAAATAATCATGAAAGTCATAACGCCATCGATGCTATTAATTTTGAAAGAGAAAACGGAATCACATTGTTGACATTTTCCCCTCATTGTACTCACAAACTGCAACGTCTGTTGCAGTAAACAGTCCTTTAAGGGCGAAGCTCGCAGTTGCTCAAAATTGGTTACTTAATCATCCAGGTAAAACAATTACTATTCATGATCCCGTAAGTATTGTTACTACTGCAAATAATGCTTCAAATACTATCAATAACATTACATCAGCATTCTCAGCGCCAGGAATATATCCGTTTTCAAGAAACAAATTCACAGAAGACGACTTTGAATGTACAGAATTGACCAATCGGACTGATTCTGCGACTGATCCAGTTGACGAGGTGTTATGTTAGGATGGTGCTTCTATGCCACATACTGTCAATGATGATGCCACTGATGCGGAATATATGGAAGCAATAACACCGTTTCCAAAAGCGGCTTCTTGTACTGGAAGAAAAAGAAGAAAGAAAAGTTCTTCACGTATTTTAACAAATACAGTGTAAACTCCAAATAACGACACTGAAGGGACTGTGCATTTTATGGCGTTATAGAGAGGTGTCGTTAAATGGAGAGAAGAAAAATCAGAATTCTAAAAATATTTCAGACTAGTTTTAGTAGTTATGTACACAAAAACAATCTTATTTAATCTTATTGGGTATAGTCTGTTATTTTTGTATGACGTCTTTTGCTTTTACTTCGCCATGTTTACAGTTTGAAAGTTTGTGAGCAACTGAGGTCTGACAAAAATGATACCGTATAGATAATGCATGACATGTATACGACATCAACGCATTGGGTAATAACCTGTAATGTTGGTGTAAGTGTTTATAAATAAATAAATGACGCCTATTTATTAGTCATGGTCAAAAACAGTAGATACACGTGCAAGCAATCCCAATTTGAAAACAAAAGAATGAATTTCTTAGAAAGTTCGGTTTGCATGGTGCCGACTGTCGAGATTATAGTGGGCTAGGATAATAAAACGACAAAAAAACGTACACAGCTGCGCAGTTTTTATAAATTTTAGCAACTTACAAGGTATTTTACGTCGTTATTGAGAGTGAGTGTGACGCTATGTAGAGTGTATCATTGTATGGTAGACAAACTAAACCAACCAAAGTCAATTGATTTCGATGCTTTAGAGAGTTTGTCGTTAAATCGAGTGACGTTACATGGAATTTACACTTGTTGTACGAGTTTACACTGTATAATAAATTCAATAGATACATAATTTGTTTGTTTCATACACTTTAATCGGTCCAAACATTGCGAGTTTTGGCGGGATACTTTAAACGTATTGTATTTGTACACACAATTTGTACACTGCAACTTTAATCATTTTCTGTCATATTAATAATATTTTGATGACTTTTGATATTTGAAAAAATGATTTTACATTTTAGGTAATGGATCCAATCGACAATTCTATGCCATCTTGCTCATGGGAAGACCCAAATTGGGTTTACCATGGGATAGAAGAAACTTTAGGAGCTATGGTAACTCTGGAATCAACTCCTCCAAGAGATGAACCAACTTCGTGTTTGACTGACGCTGAGCTCTATGGCATACTCTGTGACAATATTATTGACGAAATGGAAACAGATGAATCCGAACCGGAACCGGAACCCGAACTGGAAGTGCAGAACATTGAAGAAGTACCTGCTATTAATGTACCCGATCGTGAATGGTGCCCAGGTAATCCTTGTGATTATCCAGTAATACCATTCACGCAGACTCCAGGCCTCAAAGAAGATATCGTCGATACACCCATTGGCTACTTTGATGCTATATGCAATATGGAGTTACTTCAATTGCTAACAGATTGCACTAACAATTACGGTGAACGCGAGAAGTCGTCAGCTAGTGCGGACAAAAGTAGAAGTAAATCGTGGAAGGCAATAAGTTGTGAAGAGTTGAAACTGTTTTTTGGCCTACTTCTTCATATGGGTTTTATAAAACTAAATAGATTATGTGATTATTGGAAACAAGAAATTTTTTTTAATCAGCCAATATTTTCATTGACGATGGCAAGAAATAGGTTTTTACTTATTTTAAGAATGTTATGCGTTAGTATAGGAGAAACAGCAACAAGTTATAGCAAAATCAAAAATATAATAGATTTTTTTAACAAAAGAATGTCAGAATTATATTACCCAACAAAAAATATTGTTATTGATGAGTCAATGATGCTTTGGAGAGGTAGATTACGCTTTAGGCAATATATGAAAGGAAAAAAAAATAAGTATGGTCTGAAGTTCTATGCACTAGCTGACCAGTCTGGGGTAATATTGAAACTGCACCTGTACGGCGGTGCGTCTGATGTTATTGTGGGAGGATTAAACCACGTTAACAAAGTGGTAATGCATTTGATAAAAGAATATTTAAATGTAGGGCACCATTTATTTATGGATAATTTTTATACAAGCGTTAATTTGATAGAAGATTTATACTATAAGAATACTTATTGTACAGGAACACTACGAAAATTTCGAAAAAATAATCCTCAATTAGTTGTAAAAACAAAATTAAAAAAAGGTGAATTGTGTATACAACATAAAAATAATGTGTGTATAATTAAATGGTTGGATAAGAGGGAAGTCATGGCGATCTCTAGCAAATACAAAGGCAACTTTAACATTATTACTAATCGAAGGGGGCAAAGTAAAGCAAAACCAGAAATGATAACAAAATATAATAAAAATATGAATGCAATAGATAAGCATGACCAAATGCTATCATATTATACGTGCGAGCATAAATCTTTGCGGTGGTATAAAAAAGTTATCATTCACATCATGCAGATCGTCATGATCAACTCTTATTTCCTGTACAATGAGTATTCAACTCGAAAATTAAGCTTATATGATTTCCGATTAAGCGTCATAAAATCCATCGTGGAACCCTACATAGAACGGGAACAACAAATCCCATTACATAGACAGGTACATTGCTTGATGAAATTGGAAAAAAATTATCACGGAAAAACCAAACGAAAAAGATGCGTACATTGCTGGAGAACAAAAAAAGGAAGAGTAATGTCGCTATTTGGTTGCGACACCTGTCCGCAACAGCCAGGCTTGTGCATGGAATGTTTCAGACCGTATCACAAATATTAAGTGGTACTAAACTTATTCATAGATACCTACTGATTAAGTAAGAGTTGTACTCCACTTATCAAAAAAAAATTTTTCCAATGTGCATTTGATCAAAGAAAAGGACAATTTCTATTGATAATTATTGTATAATATTGTTGGTCTAATTACGTTGATTTTTTAACATTTATCTTTAACATAAGTAGTAACTATAATATTGTACACACAATAAGTGCTTTAATAAAGACGTTGATTTCTCAAATCACTATTATTATTTCAATTGAAATCACAACCCTTAGGAACTCAATTTCTTTCCTCAAGAGAATCATAGAAACCTTTTAAACAATCAAGGCAACTAATTTCTCACTTTTCTTTAAAAATATCAATGATAGCTTTCATTTTATCGTAACGAACGCGACCGTGATAATTTGCTAGCTCGCATGCTACAACACTTCCGAAATATTCATTGCATCGAATTTCAATATTAGTATTGTTGTTACAAGTCAACCCTGGTTCAGTCATGGTACCAATTTCTTTATATTTAGTAATTGTTGGTCTTCCGTCAGTCATGGTGTTTACATCCTTTTTGTCATATTCATCCATTTGTTGCGAATATG
This sequence comes from Thymelicus acteon, assembly GCA_951805285.1. Lineage (NCBI taxonomy): Eukaryota > Metazoa > Arthropoda > Insecta > Lepidoptera > Hesperiidae > Thymelicus > Thymelicus acteon. The sequence goes on along the minus strand of OX638214.1, from coordinate 23,607,260 downwards.
TCCATTTTTGGGAGTAAGGTACATCTTGTAGTTCTGTAAATATATCTTGCGATGAGTTCGGTGAGCTTGATGCGTTCGCGATGTATTCTGAAAGCAAATAATGATCAACAATTATTTAAAGTCGTATAAAGTGGCTATAACTTTTAATAAATGTCATTTTTATTAAAAAAAAAACAATTAGGCGAAAACACCAAAAATATACTAACGTAACGTAACGACAACGTCGGCAAATATTTTCATCTTCTAAATTCTGTGCTTCGTGTAGGTAAAAGTGTATAACCCAAATTAACTATTCTATGCGGACGAAGTCGCAGGCAAAAGCTAGTATTTAATAAACAATAAGTTCAAAACATTTACTGTCTCCAAATTAAAATCTAAACTTCTTAGAATTGTAGACAGATTCCTGTAACGTTTTAAACATCTGGAGTTGAAATGTTATCAGCCTATTTGTAAAACAATAGATGCGTCAGCAGTCAGCACGGCTTGTTTATTGTGTTATTAGCGATAATATATAACAGTGCAAATAATGTTTTCAAACACAATCGTCGGTTTTTTAAGAATCTTTTTGTTCCTTAATTCTTTTGTGTAAAATTGATGCGGTTAATTACTTGCGGTGCTGCTTCAAAAACCTTATGAAATACGTTAATATTGACAATATAATGTGCTATCTATAGGTACCTGCATATCATAAAGTAGGTACCAGGTACCGACCGAATGATTTACAATTTAACACTAATCCACTACGTCACAATAAGTGCACTAAAAGTTTTAAGACAAGATAAGAGAAATATGTTATCGGCTCACCTCCTACTTTTGGGCGTTTTTGTGAGGGTGGGCTATCTGCTTGCGTCGCATCATCATCATATTCCACTGTTTCTTGCACATATTTTGTTTTCCCTAAAAAATCATAAATAAGTAACCAAAGGTTGAAATTCACTGATCAAATTACGATAAATACTTACCTTGGAATCTAACTGCCATAATTTAACTTTCAAAAGCACAAACACTGCTAAAAACAAAATATCTCTTCAGTAACTCGAGAAAGACTGATCAATAAACACGGTTGAAGCCGAAATAACGCTTTCTTTGATTTTACCTCTTAACAGTGCCGGTGAACACGCCTAGCGTGCTACGTAATTCCATCCTGCAGTGCCGCGAGCACACCTAGCATGTTTGCGTTTTTTATAGGGCGGCATCGCTGGGAAGTATTAGAAAATCGTGGTGGCATTGAATGTGTTAACAGACACCATAGATTTTTTTTATTAAATAATTTTATTAAAATTTCAATTGAGACCTTGGAGGACCATGCTACTGGACCAACTCTCTCTCGGTCTCCTGATTTAACACCTCTTGATTATTATTTTTGGGGCTACATGAAACAAAAAGTGTATGCTGTGCCAATAGCTACGAGAGACCAATTGAAACAGAGGATTGATGCTGCTGCTACAGAAATAGGACCGAACCTTTCGAAGTGCAAATAACGAGTCAAAGGATGTCTTAACGCCAATGGCGGTCATTTCGAAAACGTTATGAATTAATTACTGTTTTTTTTAAGTAAATGATTTAAATTTGCACTTGTTTTTATTGTTTCCTTACATTTAAAATTATTCTATCAAAGGGCAAAAGGTATTTTTGATAGTAAGACACTTAAATGTTCCACTAGCCTGGTTTTAATAGTCTAATCTACTTATTTTCGAAAATAGGTTGCATATTTCAAGAATTTGTAGTTCGATAAATGATTAAGACAACTACAAACATGTTCATGAGATTTTGTAGCTAATATCATGTAATTTAATAATAATTGATAAAATAATAATATTCATAGGGCATTTTCCCAACTTTTTAGCGAAATTAAATAAAAAAGGGTAATTTTTTTTTTTTAATTCAGTTAATGTCTTTAAAAAATATATCCTATTTAATTTTCGGTAGATTTTATACCTCGAATAGATAAACTATGATAACAACTGGTAAATAAAAAAAAAACAGAATGAAAATAAATGTAAAAACAAAAAAAATATGTCGAAAATAGTGTAGCAAGTCAGGTTTCTTTCCGAAAAAATTAAAAAGCTAATAAAAAAAAAACCAAACCGATTAGACCTGTACTTTATTGGTTTTTAGGGTTCCGTAGCCGATTGGCAAAAAACGGAACCCTTATGGATTCGTCATGTCTGTCTGTCTGTCTGTCCGTCCGTATGTCACAGCCACTTTTTTCCGAAACTATAAGAGCTATACCATTGAAACTTGGTAAGTAGATGTATTCTGTTAACCGCATTAAGATTTTTCCACAAAAATAGAAAAAAAACAATAAATTTTGGGGGTTCCCCATACTTAGAACTGAAACTCAAAAATTTTTTTTCATCAAACCCATACGTGTGCGGTATCTATGGATAGGTCTTCAAAAATGATATTGAGGTTTCTAATATCATTTTTTTCTAAACTGAATAGTTTGCGCGAGAGACACTTCCAAAGTGGTAAAATGTGTGTGCCCCCCCCTGTAACTTCTAAAATAAGGGAATGATAAAACTAAAAAAAATATATGATGTACATTACCAAGCAAACTTCCAACGAAAATTGGTTTGAATGAGATATAGTAAGTAGTTTTTTTTTAATACGTCATAAATCGTAAACCGCAAAAAACATTGATCAAAGTTACAACAACTACAAGAACTTTTATATTATGTTACTTGCTGCTACGGAACCCTTCATGGGCGAGTCCGACTCGCACTTGGCCGCTTTTTTGTTAATATTTTTGTCTAAATAATCAATAGACGCCGGGCCGTCACTTGGCGCTGGGACACCCTGTATAATATTATAATACTGAAAATCCTTGCAGAATGTAAACAAACGCAACTCCTTTTAGCCAGTATAGCGCGGCGCCGCCGCGCCGGGCGTAGCGCGCGCGAATTTCGCCAAACCTCGTTCCGCTCGGTTATCTTCGGTTCTCTCGTGCGGCGCTCGAAAACGTCTTATTTCGCCGTACATTTTCTATTGAACTAGCTCTGTCTCATGCGCCAGGCGTTTTCGGTTGCATCTCATAGAGGTTGTATGAGCATTCGCCGTGCGCTTTGGCTAGCATTTTACAGCGATTTTCGCGATAATGAGTCTTAATACTTTAACAAAGAGCTAAAATTGGTTCATCATAATTTCGTTAATATTGAATAGATCGTTAATCAGACACTATTAAACATTTTATTTTTTATTTTTCTAAACATTAAAATTTGGCAGTTCGGCGCACGAGTGCACTTAAAGTACAGCCGCCCCTGCTCCAAAGTATTTTTTGCGGTGTCAGATAATGCGAGAAAGATAGGAGGCCATAGACTTCACTGTGTTCACTGTGAAAAAAAAAATTATTTAAAAAGTAAATATTTGTATTTATTTAAACCTAAAAGTCAAGAAATACAGCCAATGTATACTACTCAAAACAAAATAAGGGCCACTTGGTAATTTTGGTGTAACATGAAGTTTACGGTAAAAATAACCTAATTAATGCAATTATTGGGGTAAGTAGTGGTAAAACAATGTTCTACTGTTAATTTAAATTAATTTAATTGTAAATTAATTATTAAAAAAGAAGTTAATTTACATTCAAACAGAATTAAGGAAATTTTGATGAAAAATGTAACTTAGGGGAAAGTCACCAAAAAAACAAAAAATAAAACTGAACTGAATTTTTTAGTGGTTTTAATATCGAGTATGGCCTCCTCTCTTAGTTACGCACTCCTGAAGCCTGGAATGCATGCTCTCTATCAAACGAGCTATGTTTTCTGCTGGAATTTCTTCCCAGGCTCTTTTCACAGCGTCAATCAACTACTGCTGGTTGTAGACTGCCTGTTCGCCATCTCTAATGCATCGTTTTAGTTGGTCCCACAGATGCTCGATCGGGTTTAAATCGGGACTGTTCGCTGGCCACGGTAACACTCGAATGTGAGCGTCGTTCAGTGCTTGTTGGATCGCTCGAGCGGTGTGTGCACGGGCATTGTCTTGCATTAACAGAAATTCAGGACCCACCCGCTGTGCAAATGGGATCACATGAGGGTTAATGACTTCCTCTGTGTAACGCTGTGCAGTCACGGTACCGTCACTAAAAACAACAAGCTCAGTTTTTCCAACTAAGCTGATCCCACCCCAAATCATTATGCTGGGACCACCAAAACGGTCAATTTCTTGTATGCAATTTTCCGCAAATCGCTCTCCACGTCGTCTCCAGACCCTAATACGACGATCATCATTTGAAAATTTTATTTTGCACTCGTCTGTGAAGAGCACCATTCTCCACTGATTTATACTCCAGTCCAAATACTGTCGCGAAAACCTTAAACGGTTTGCACGGTGATCTCTGGTCAACGGGATCCGCACCACTCGTCGTTTTGAGGTTTGCTGGTCCTCGTGCAGTCGATTCCGGATCGTTTGGTCACTGACACGATTGCCCGTCGTCAGCAGCAGTCTATTTTGTAACTTGCGAGCTGTCACTGTACGTTCTCGACGGGCACTTAATTGGATGTAGTGATCCTCACGAGCTGTGGTAGCACGAATTCTACCCGAGCCAGGTCTCCTTGCAACACTTCCAGTATCTTGAAAGCGATTCCAGGCATTTTGAATAGCTCTCCTAGAAAAACCAAGCTGCAAACTAACATACCGCTGCGAGCGTCCTTCTTGAATCATTGTTACTGCTCTGGTTGCAGTAACCGTGTCCATATGTCTACGGGCACGTTGCATTATTATTGCAATACAATAACTCAACAATTTGATTATTGAAAAATGTTTTTTTCTGAGAATAACAATGTTAAAACAATTCCAACAGAAAAAAAACAAACGAAAGAATTTCCAGAATATTTTCTAATTCAAAGTTTTTTTTATCGTGCCAGTGATTGGGTCACCAATAGGTATCACCAATAACTACACCAAAGAGTTTTAATAACAAAAAGGACTCAACATTATTAGTTTTTCTAATAAAATGTTGGTTTCCATGAAAAAAATGGCATTAAAGTGTTAATACACAGGTGGCCCTTATTTTGTTTTGAGTAGTATATAAACATCTATCGCTGGGATATTTTAAACATAAGATAGATAGTACAAATGCTTAGAGGGATAAAATTTGCATTTTAACATAGGCAAACCGGGTTAATTGAAAATGTCACGTTTGCCCACGATAAAATAAATGATTGAAAGAAAATAAAATGATTTCAATTATATTTTTGCAGATTGCCGACAAATGCTGTTGTACGAGATAAATAGGTTTTTAGTATAATATGTCAAAGCAGATAATGTTTAGCTGCTATCTAATTTTTGCGTCGTTTGTTCATTGCATTTAATGAGGATAACGTGTATTTCATGTATTTTAATTAAAAATAAATATATTGAAATTTTGATCTTTTTCAATTAGAAAATATCTACACAAAGAGAAAACATAGAAGACAATAATAACAAGAGAAAACAATAAAAACAAGAGTCCTAAACGATGAACAATACGGATTCATAAAAAATAAATCGACCACACTTGCATGTTTCTCCTTAGTAAAATATATTACAGAAAGTTTGAATGATGGTGTACCTATCACAGCAATGTTTCTAGATATGAGCAAAGCATTTGACTTGGTTTGTCATGAAAAGCTCCTAAATAAATTATACAGCTACGACATAGAGGTGTATGCTTGGATTGGTTAAAAAAATACTTAACAAATACACCGTGTTCCTGACTTTGTGCACGAACTTCGGCCTGTTATTCAGACCATTAAATTGGTCATCTTTCGTTATGGATTCATTATTGAATTTTTTTTTTTTTTTTCATTTTCATAGAAACTAAATACTTGAACGTAAATTGCCTAATGTGTAATCTCTTTACGCAAGCTGGCAACGTCGCATTATGATTGATATGAAACTTTGATATTAGTAAACTTTTATTGACGTTAACAATTATTTCTCATCGATTTTGCTGTCTGTGCGACCAGTGACATTAACAAAACCAAATAGGTAATAATACTAGTTCGAATACGATGTTTGTTTACTTTAAGGCCCATTTAGACGGAGAGTTTCTAGTATCTATCGTACACTACTATCACTGGTAATAATCGCCATAACATTATCGTATCAAATGTTTACATACAGGAAAGAACTAAATTCTCACCTACGTATGACATCCTCATATGACATTCGTAACTTATCGATCAAGGCGATAATTTCCTACGTCTATTTAGGTACAAATTGTACGTAAGATTACTTACGACAATCTCGACTTGTATTCGACTCACATTTTTCAAATTCATACGTGTATCATACAAGACGGTTGAAAATGTTTTGAGTGCGAAATTTGACATTGGAGTTAAGTTTACAATCAATATTCCATTGCGAGGAAATTGTCGTCAAATAGCGAGAGGTGTAAATGTAAGAAAGATTTTTTTATTAATTCGATCGTGGCTTCTTCGAGACGAGAAGCTCTCCGTCTAAATAGGCCTTTATTGACAAGTCAAGCCAATAATGACATGACATTTAAAATTAAACAAGTATAGTTTGAATGATTATGACCGTACTGAGCGGCAACATAGCACAAATAAAGACCCTTTTACAATGTACACCCATGTTAAATGGAATATACCAATAACTTAAAAACTAAGCTTTATAATGCACTAGTACCTGTATAAGATATGTTTAGTAAATGCTATAGAATCATTTGGCAAAGTTTGTGCACAACCTCAAAAACACCCGGTAGAAAACAATGCGTAGAAATGTCTAGGATAGTTAACAAACAAAAATATATATATCAATCTGAATATAAATGCAATAATACTGGAGTCCCCCAAGGAAGCATTCTTGGACCTCTATTGTTCATTTTATATATAAACGATTTCCCTAACTACATTGACAAAAAATGTATTTTATTTGCAGACGATACAACATTATTGATAAAATGCACTGACGAAAAAAATTACAACGACAAAATTAAATTGACATTAAATAATACTATATCTTGGCTTACTCACAATAATTTAAAAATCAATATTAGCAAAACTAAAATTATTCAATTTCAATATATAAATAGTAAAATACCTAAAATTGAATTAAAAACATATCAATAAATAATTATCAAATTGAAAATGTGGACACAACATTATTTTTAGGTATCCACATAGATAAATATTTAAAATGGGACGTGCACATTAATACAATTATAAAAAAAACTGGATAAATTCACCTTTGTGCTAAAACGCCTCCGGCAAACAGTGTCACACCTGATTTCAAAGAAAACAAAAGATTGCCGATTCCCTGCGCTAAATAATAGCAATAAAATAAAGTTTTATGACCTTTTGTGATTTTTTAACACAAAACAAAAAGATTACTAGTGCATATTTCTTGAGTTTTAACAAATTCCTGGATTTTGACGAAACACGTGTGTTGGCGCCGCGCGCCGCAATGACTCATGCACTTCGTCATTACCATATATGGCCAGAGCGAAAGATTGCCCCTCGCTGGAGAACGATACCTAATATGGTCACGCCGGTCCACCAATAAAGGCACAACGTGTACCACGGCTGGCCAATCACCTGCGACGTACTCACGCTCCCACTAACAGAGAACGGCCACGGACCACCGACCGCTACATTCGCCGATTGACCGTCCTATGTAACGCGCCTACGCATTTCTATAACGCACATATGTAAAGCCAAATTGTAATCTATAATTAAACCAATGTAAAGTCTCAACTCAAGTCATTTAATTTAAAAAACTCCAAATATTGTACTCATCAATAACAAAAAGTGGCGACCGTCGTGACAAGACCTGCAATTTAACGCGGATTCTGAAGATTTGAAGTAGATCAACGAGTTGAAGAGGAAAAATCTACGTCGTACGTCACGCGCAGCGACTAGTTTGCGGATCAAAAGTTCCTGCAATCAGCTGCGCGCCTACATCGTGCTTCGTGCTACAAGAAGAAATTCTCCAAAGCGTCGGGGTGACGCGCCTACAACGGTCTCACGCCTACACCGCAGCCAGCATCGCCTAGCCTGAGCATCTAAGATCGCCTGTCTGCCTACCCGAGTGAGCCCATTCCAATATCCATCCTAGTGTTCCTCTTTGATCTGTGTAATAATCAGTGTAACGTTGGCTACTCAAAACTTCTAATCTGCCCTATAGTTCCAAAATCTATTTGCTAAAGTAATACATTAAGTTCAATTTGCCCTATCCTTCCAAAATCTACTTTTTCGAGTGATTCAATTTGCCTATGTTTTCCTATTTTATCAATATTAATTATTAAACTATTCAATTAGCATTGCCCCTTCTCTTCTAAACTTCAAGCTATTCTTCAAAGCACTAAGCTTGCTACGCAAAAAAGCCATAATCTTAACGAATTTATTTACGCGCCGCTTACGCAGACAATAATTATCAATTCCAGCGTTGCTACAATCGCTGCCGTTCGGCCGTTCGCTCCGTGCATCGGCCCGCCTCATCGCGATAGCAAACCGGTTCCTGACGTCACACCGAGCCGCCAGCTGCACTGACTACGAAGCGAGGAGCGTATCGTATGCCAATATTATTCATTATTTAGTTCGCTGCGCTTAGTTTATCTCGATAATTTACCGCTATGTCTGTAGAAGGTTTAAAACAAGAAGACAATCTAAAGGTGCTTAATATTAAGCGTAGTTCAATTAAGGGACGCTTAACTAAATTTAAAAATTATTTAGAAACTGTAACTTCATTAGATAAAATTTCTGCTGTTGATTTAAACAAACTTGAGTTAAAATTATCGAGATTACAAGCGTTATTTGTGGAATTCGATGAGTTGCAAAGCCAAATAGAAACTTTAAATGATTATAATCAAGCTGAAGAATTAAATATTCGCGACGTAATTGAACATGAATTTGATACGTGTATTTCCACTGCTCAATATTTTATACAATCGAACTCGCCTTCTAAAGAGAATATGAACAATTCTTGTGATGCTTCTAGCCATTGTCAACATGATGTTCTCGGTTTTCGATTGCCGGTTATTAAAATAAATAATTTTGATGGCACATATTTTAAGTGGCTGGAGTTTAAAGAAACATATACATCCTTAATTCACAACAATGACAAAATAAAAAATATTCATAAGTTTCACTATTTACAGTCTTATTTAGAAGGTGAGGCCGCGCGTGTTATTTGTAATTTAGAAGTCACTGATCTTAACTACTCCGAGGCTTGGCAGCTACTTTGTCAGCGTTATGACAATAAACGCCAATTAATTAATAACCATTTAAAGGCTTTATTTAATATTGAATCTGTACGTGAATCCGATAAATCACTTCGGTTTATTGTAGACCATCTAACTAAAAATTTACGAGCTCTTCATACCTTAGGGTTACCCACTGAGAAATGGGATGTTATTATTATTTACATGGTCACGGCGAAGTTAGACAACGGTACTTGTTTTAAATGGGAGGAATACCGTAATACATTACCCGAAATTCCTACGTTAGATAATTTTTTCGATTTTCTTAAGAATCGCGCTGATGTACTTGAGACTGTAAACAGACAAAGACACGACAGGGCTAAAAGTCTACATCATTCATCTCCCCCCAAACCTCAAAGTAAGTCTTTTGCTATCACTACTAAACCTACTACTTCTTCCTTTAAGACGTTTTCCGAATGCCCAGTTTGCAAGGGTTCTCATCGTATTTATGAATGCCCTTCATTCAAATCCAGTACGCCTGAAGATAGGATAGCTTTAGTATCTAAATTAAACCTATGTGAGAATTGTTTGAGAGTGGGTCATAAGGTCCAGGCTTGTAGGCTTCCGGGCTCTTGTCGTTCATGTAGACGAAAACATAACACTTTGTTACATACTGTGGATGATTCTAACGTACCTAGTACCAACTTAACTCCAACTCACAACTTAACTACTTTAACTAACTCTGACGTCCTTCTGTGTACCGCTAAAGTTCAATTAAAAAACCCCAATTCTGAACAAAGTCTAACGGTCAGAGCTTTACTAGATAGCGGCAGTCAGTCGTCCTTTATTACCGAAAGAGTTCAATCATATTTAAATCTTCCTTTACAAACCTCAAATGTATGTGTTGTAGGCCTATCAGATACCTCTCTCACTAGTACTCCTAAGCGTTGTGCTATACACCTACAATCACTTAACGATAGTACTTTCAATACTCAAATGTTTTGCCTAGTTGTACCAACAATTACTTCAAAATTGCCTAAATGTACACTGGATATCAGCCAATATAATTTATCTCAATTTAAATTAGCGGACCCCAGCTTTTATGAACCATCCTCTATCGATATGCTTATCGGTGCTGATCTATTTTGGGATCTGATAGGTTCCACTCAGCACTCACTAGGTGAGAATAGCCCTATTCTTCGAAGCTCTAAATTAGGATGGCTCGTCGCAGGTCCACTGCCTATATTATCCAATAAAACAAAACTACATAATTATCACAAAGCAATACATTGCAATTTTTTATTTAATGAGCCTAATTTACCTACAATTAATGATGAACTTCAGAAATTTTGGGAACTAGAAAATATTCCCCAACTATCTCAATTGTATACCAAAGAAGAAAAACTATGTGAACAACACTATTTATCTAATACTTACCGACTAGAAAATGGTCGCTTTTGTGTAGGTCTTCCTCTTCGTGACGAGAAGGAATGCTTAGGCGATTCCTACTCGCTAGCCAAGAAGAGATTCCTAAGCCTAGAAGCTCGTTTCAGAAAACAACCTGAACTAAAGAGTCTTTATTCCAATTTTATAAAAGAATACGCCGATCTGGGTCATCTCAGCCTATCACCTAATCCAAAGCCAGCTGACGCTTACTTTCTCCCCCACCATCCTGTAATAAAGGCTAAAAGCGAGTCGACTAAACTCCGCGTTGTATTCGACGCCTCGGCTCGCACTACATCAGGTTTTTCCGTCAATGATTTACAGATGGTAGGTCCCGTAATACAAGATTCACTTTTTAATATTCTCCTACGTTTTCGCCAATACAAGTATATCGTTTCAGGAGACATTGAAAAAATGTTTCGCCAAGTTCTCGTTAGAGAACCAGACCGAAACCTCCAGCTCATTCTGTGGCGTGATAACGAAGATGAACCCCTTCACGCGTTAAGATTGAACACCGTTACCTATGGCTTTTCCAGCGCTAGCTTCCTTACTGCCAGGTGCATTTGGCAACTGGGCGAGGAATGTAACGACCCCACTATTAAAACTATCATTCAAAATGATTTCTATTGTGACGACTTGTTAACTGGGGCTAACACTGAAGAGGAACTGCGATACATTCAACGTCAAGTGTCAGATGAGCTTTCGAAAGGGTGTTTCCACCTTAGGAAATACAGGTCAAATCTCCCAAACTTGTTGCCTCACAGTTCAACGCCAGACGAAGGAAATCTCATTTTTAGCAACGCTTCTAGCACCTTAGGCATAGGATGGTCTCCTGTTACAGATAACCTAGAATTTCAAATAGAGTACACACCTAATATGACTCTAACTAAAAGATCTATCCTTTCATCTACTTTTAAAATTTTTGACCCATTAGGTCTGCTTTCTTTATGCACTATTAAACTTAAAATAATGTTACAAACATTGTGGTCATTGAAATTAGACTGGGACCAACCAGTACCAAAAAATGTTCAAAACAGTTGGTTAAAATTTTCACAACATTTGCATACACTATCTTCTTTAAAAATATCAAGACAAGTTTTATTAGACAATCCTATTAATGTAGAAATGCATTGTTTTTGCGATGCCTCGCAGCAAGCATACGGCGCTTGCATTTATTTAAGGTCCATTGACGCACAGGAAAATATACAAACTACTTTATTGTGCGCTAAAACCCGCGTTTCGCCTATTAAACCCACGTCCATCCCAAGGCTCGAGCTGTGTGGTGCACTGTTAGCCGCCCAACTAAGCTCCGCTGTCACTAAAGCTCTTCGCTTTCAAGTCACCCGTCATGTGTATTGGACAGACTCTAAAGTGGTTTAGGTTGGCTCAAGTCTGGAGGCAAAGCAAAAACATTCGTTGCTAATCGAGTGGCCGCCATTAGTGAGCTCTCTGACCCTATAGACTGGCGATATGTACCAACCAAAGAGAACCCTGCTGATCTATGTTCTCGTGGTTTAGATCCTCAACACGTCAGTGACGCTAATCTTTGGTGGTCCGGACCTACTTTCTTAACACAGCCCGAGTGTACATGGCCGACTTCATGTCAGGAGATTAAAGACCTCCCTGAAATGAAAGCATTCTCAACCTTAGTGGTAGAACCCACACAATTTATAGATTTTAAGAATTTTTCCAAATTATCTAAACTACAAAGAGTACTAGCTAGAGTTCTTAGATTTATACATAATTCCCGAAACCCTCTAAATAAATTTACAGGCACACCAAACGTCAATGAGCTCAAAAATTCCTTAAATTTTCTTATTAAACTCGCCCAACGACAATCCTTCCCTACAGAAATCGATTTACTTATAAATAAAAAATCATTACCGTCTAAATCAAATTTAATTCCACTAAATCCTTTTATTGATGAACAGGGTTTATTACGCGTCGGTGGTAGGATTGATGGCTCAAACTATTCTTACGATAAAAGACATCCTATTTTATTAAATGGTAAACACTATTTTACAAAACTACTATTTGAACATGAGCATAAAACCCTTTTACACGTAGGCCCCCAACAGTTACTAGCATGCATTCGTGACCAGTACTGGCCCATAGGAGGCCGAAATTTAGCTCGGAACGTATCACATAATTGTTTTACTTGTCGACGATTCAGGGGCCAGGGTATGGTTACCATCATGAGTAACTTGCCCTCGGAACGAGTACAACCAGGGTTTCCATTTAGTACTGTTGCCACTGACTTCGCCGGTCCATTTTTAATCACTGATCGCAAGGGTCGGGGGTGTAAAATAACTAAGTGTTATTTGTGTATATTTGTTTGCCTTAAATATCGATGCATTCATTTAGAGCCAGTTAGCGAGCTAAGCAAGGACGCATTTATTTTAACTTTAAAACGATTTATTGCCCGTAGAGGAATACCTAAACTTATTTATTGTGACAATGGCCGAAATTTTGTGGCTGCAGCCAAATATATAAAAGATTTATTTAATAAACATGCCGATTCTATTTGTGACTTTGCGGCTCAGAGAGGTATAGAGTTTAGATTCTCACCCGCATACGCTCCTCACTTCAATGGTGTAGCTGAGGCCGGTGTCAAATCAGCCAAATTTCACATCCGTCGAATATTAGGGCAGTCCCACTTAACATTCGAGGAGCTGGCTTCACTGTTTGCACAGATCGAAGCTATCCTAAATAGCCGACCTCTCTGTCCTCTCGGCCCATCTCCAAACGATTTCCAAGCCCTCACACCGGGTCACTTTATTATTGGCAGGCCGCTGACATCGTTGCCGTCTCCAAGCTTCGAAGACGCCGACTCTCCGCGCCTCAACAGATATCAACGCTTGGAACAAATTCGTCAACACTTCTGGAAGCGTTGGTCTCAAGAATACATCGCAGAACTACAACAACGTGTCAAATGGCGGGTTAAGAGCAAGGACCTACAGCTGGGCGATCTCGTTCTCATCAAAGATGAAGCTCCCCCTCTATACTGGCGACTGGGGAGAGTTACCAAATTGTTTCCGGGTGCAGACGGAGTTCCTAGAGTGGCCGACGTCTCTACAGCGCATGGAACCCTACGACGAGCACTTAATCGCCTATGTCTACTGCCTAGCGAAAATTCTTAAAAGCTTCAGAGCTTTCAAGGGCCGGGAAGATGTTGGCGCCGCGCGCCGCAATGACTCATGCACTTCGTCATTACCATATATGGCCAGAGCGAAAGATTGCCCCTCGCTGGAGAACGATACCTAATATGGTCACGCCGGTCCACCAATAAAGGCACAACGTGTACCACGGCTGGCCAATCACCTGCGACGTACTCACGCTCCCACTAACAGAGAACGGCCACGGACCACCGACCGCTACATTCGCCGATTGACCGTCCTATGTAACGCGCCTACGCATTTCTATAACGCACATATGTAAAGCCAAATTGTAATCTATAATTAAACCAATGTAAAGTCTCAACTCAAGTCATTTAATTTAAAAAACTCCAAATATTGTACTCATCAATAACAACGTGTTTTATTACTCCATCCGTCGGGTACTTTCTTTCATGCATTGATGCTGTTTTATTGAAAATATTTTGTAGTTTTATCTTTTTTAGACCTTATTTAGTCACACTTGAGCATTAGTACGCGAAGGTTGTGATATTAACATCGTCTGTATTCGAAAGATTTCGACTACTTCCTTGACCGTGTTTTTTTTTATTGAAAATGGCAAAACGCAAGCAAATCACGCTTGAAAAGCGAAGCGCTATTTGTACTCTGCGTGAGGAAGGCTACAGTGAACGCCAAATCGCAAAAAAACTCGGAATTTCTTGTAAAGGTGTTCACTACACCCTCGCTAGAAAAAACGAAACTGGCAAAAATGAAGATAGAAAAAGGTCTGGTAGGCCCAAATCTACTACAAGTCAAGAGGATAACTTCGTCAGAGTTCTTTCTAAACGGAATCGTCGCTTAACTGCACCACAAATTACCGCAGCTCTGAATGAAACACGAGAAACACCCATTTCAATAACAACTGTTAAAAGACGTCTACTGTCTGCGGGGCTAAGAGGTTGTGTTGCTGTTAAAAAACCAAAACTTACAATTCGGCATAAGAAAAACAGACTAGAATGGGCAAAGGAACATAAAAACTGGACAATAGACCAATGGGAACAAGTTCTTTGGAGTGACGAATCAAAGTTTCAGATTTTCGGATCCAATAGACGTGTTTTTGTGCGCCGGTCTAAAGGAGAGAGAGCTTCAGAAGCTTGTACAGTGCCTACTATTAAACATGGTGGTGGTAATGTCATGGTTTGGGGGTGTTTCGGCAACAGTAAACCCGGAAGTCTCGTGAGGATAACCGAAAAACTAAACAAGGAACGCTATTTGAAAATTCTTAAGGATTTCGCCATACCCAGTGGACTGAATCTCATTGGTCCTGGATTCGTTTTTCAGCAAGATAACGATCCTAAACATTCGTCTAAACTGTGTCAGAACTTTTTAAGCAAGAAAAAAGATGAAAGAATTGTAAAAATCATGAAGTGGTCGTCTCAATCACCTGACCTTTCTCCCATCGAACTTGTTTGGGATGAACTAGATAGAAGGGTGAAAAATCAATCTCCTACGAGCTCAGAACATTTGTGGCAACTATTAGAGAGCGAATGGAAGAAATTAGATCAACAGTATTTTATGAAATTAATTATTAGGATGCCTAGAATATGCGAGAAGATAATTAAAGAGAGGGGTGGACACTTCGATGAAGCTAAAATTTAATTTAATTTTTAAATTACTTATTAAATTTTACTATTGTAGAAGTGTGTTTTTGTATATTTTTTAATTCTGTATTAAAAAAAAAATTAAGATGGCTTACTTTTATTTTATTTGATTTTATCTTGTTGCTTCCAAACTTTTGGACGGTAGTGTATATGAAATATGTCTGCTAGTGTCCAAAAATGAACAATTATTTAAGACTTACAGCGAAGTTGGTCTTAATAGATGTAGGCACAAAAATAAATTATGGCTACCGAGACAACGACTTAAACAATTCCAACAAAACGCATATTACATGGCAGTCCGCGTATTTAACCACCTGCCTGACAAATATTCCAATCTTACAACCAAAAACTTAAGAAAAAGAATTACTTAATATATTGCTAAGTAAACAATACTATGACTTAAAAGAATATTTTAATGATAAGTTTATAATAAAGGTTTCGGATAATTTTATGACTAAATTATTTTAACGGACATGCAGATTTTAGTCACAATATGTTATTATTATTTTAGATAAAATTATTTAGACGATTAGAGATTAGTAATATTATTATCAGTTTATAGAATTTATTTTTTTATTTGTAATTTATTTTGACATTTGTACGCTGGTTCCACCGGCAAAGTGTGCTGGAATGTAATATGAAACTGTTTACGACCTAATATGTACGCATACTTGAACAAATAAATTCATTCATTCATTCATTCATTCATTCATTCCATAAATTAAAACAGTTAAACATATTTAAGTATTACTGTATAGTGAAAGAACAATTACATATGATATTTTGATAACTAATGATATAATAATAAAAAAAGAACAGCTGTCATGGGATGGCTGACAGATGTGAAACATCGAAATGCGTCGCCACGATCGCCAAGTCTAAAATCATGTTTACCTCTCGCGTAAAGATGTTTCACATCAATAATTTGCCAATTTAATAAAATTGTGCTTAATATTTCAAGTTCGAAATGTGGTAAAAAATATTTACAATATAATAAAATTGTGGGAGATTGTGACTTTTCATCTAGCACCTTACACACACGAAGAAATACGTATCCATACGGTGCCGCTGCTGGTTGTCATGCACACATAGCGAAAAAGCGACTTCACGTCATTCGTTACATTTCTATGCGAATGTTATATCTGCCTTTTATTCCATCTGAGACAGGTACCACAAGGTAAAATATCACAAGCATATATTTTTCTACCATACAATACAACTTTTACGAACAATTAAATTTAGAATGTTTTGAATATTTCTAACTTAGTATAATTCTACAAGATTTGTCTAATATTTGGTAATGATTTGATGCCAAGCCTTCTTTGCTGTTTTGAAGGAATAAAAGATTGTTTGGTACTTTATATTTTATTTCATTCCTCAACAAAATATCATGTTTAGCTTATCATGCTTACCATGGTTATTATTTAGATTTTTATACAACACTGCAATATAAAGCCCGCTTTGAGATTAATAGTTCAATGTTTTACCCGGCTTTGTTACCCGTACTGTGTGGCAGGTGGATGGTCTCCTTGGCGCCCGTATTCTTAGTTTATTTTTCTTTTATTTATTTAGGAGATCATCAGCTCACTAACATCTGAGCAAAGGTCGCCTACAAACGGGTACATTTCTTTGGTGGTGTTACGGACGGCGACCATTAGTTATAAGTTTACTTAAGTTTGTATGAAGGGTTCCGTAGCAGCAAGTAACATAATATAAAAGTTCAAGTGTAGTTCGTTGTAACTTTGATCAATGTTTTTTGCGGTTTACGATTTATGACGTATTAAAAAAAAGTACTTACTAGATCTCATTCAAACCAATTTTCGTTGGAAGTTTGCTTGATAATGTACATCATATATTTTTTTTAGTTTTATCATTCCCTTATTTCAGAAGTTACAGGGGGGGGGACACACATTTTACCACTTTGGAAGTGTCTCTCGCGCAAACTATTCAGTTTAGAAAAAAATGATATTACAAACCTCAATATCATTTTTGAAGACCTATCCATAGATACCCCACACGTATGGGTTTGATGAAAAAAAACATTTTTGAGTTTCAGTTCTAAGTATGGGGAACCCTCAAAATTTATTGTTTTTTTCTATTTTTGTGTGAAAATCTTAATGCGGTTCACAAAATACATCTACTTACCAAGTTTCAATGGTATAGCTCTTATAGTTTCGGAAAAAAGTGGCTGTGACATACGGACGGACAGACAGACAGACAGACAGACAGACAGACAGACATGACGAATCCATAAGGGTTCCGTTTTTTGCCATTCGGCTACGGAACCCTAAAAAGAGACCAAGATAGGAGAACCTTAATGTAAGAGCGAGAGGGAAAAGTAAGGACAGAGCTATAGGTTAGAGCGGGACGTCTAGCCAACAAACCATAAAAATTGAGTGATTTATGGCCCTAACGGCAACTTTCACATTTGCTACGCTCTGATTGGTCCTTTCGTTCGTAGCGCTTAATGAATACGTAGCTAATTAAGTCTACACCGTAGCATATAAGAATGCGTGCATTTGCGAGCAAATTTGTCGTCGGTTCGCAGTACTCGGAAGGAATAAAAGTCTTCACAAAGCAAGCTGGTTCTCATTTAGAGGTGAGACATACTAGGTAAAATACGTACTGAGTCTTAGAAGTACGCGTCCGTCTTAAGACTTATTCCAAAAACTAGGTCCACGAGTATTTAGGCGTCTCAAGTTTAATGACGTTTCCATATCTAGCGTGTCCTCGTAACATCGAGATCGAGTAATGGATGGAGTATTTTCGGTGTATGTATTAATAACGTTGTCTAATAGAGACTAGGTACGTGTAGTAGTTCGTATCTTTTTTCATTTTAAAATACTTTAAGGGCCTCTTTTACCACTATCAAGTCCTGAGTAGGCTAATTGCCGATTAAAGCGACGAGTAAGTTCTATGCATTGCATACGCATTTCACAATCACCGAATAGTGCTACCCGACAAATAAAAAACTATTATAGCTAACCTTATAAATATATTTATTTGACAATAAATTGTTAAACATTTACTTATTTCATTTATCCATAATCAAATAGACGATTACGAAAATTACCAAGAATTTTATTAGTCTATTTAATATCCGTGTGGATTATTTTACCGATTTTGATGAAAGTGATTTTTTTGCTAGTTACGCTTGTTTAATATTTATTATTTTTATTTTAAACAATTGATATTAAAATATATCTTTGTTACAGAGTAAAGTTAGCACTTCTTTCTCTCTTAATTATACCCATGTTTTACTAATTTAATATCGGTCTAAACAAAAACATCAAAAACTGCCTGCGAATTTTAATAACACCAACTTATACAAAACCTTTGTAATAATGACGGACGGACTGGCAATTAACTGATTCGACACGTGTTTGACATCTGGCAAACACAACTGACCGAATGTTGGAATGCATTATGAAAAATCATCAAACTAACCGCCAAGTTGTTACTCGGAACTACACTTTATATTGTGAAAAAAAACTACCTGTGAATTTTAATAACACCAACTTATACAAAACCTTTGTAATAATGACGGATGGAAAAGTGCCAGCTTAACTGATTTGACACGTGTTTGACATCTGGCAAACACAACTGACCGAATGTTGGAAGAAAAATCATTAAACTAACCGCCAAGTTGTTATTAGAAACTAAACTTTATATTGTGAAACTGATAAAGTTAATGTTATTGTGACTTTTACTTGCCGATTAGCGTTATTTAGCAAGTAACTACTTATGACTTTACTTGACGATTATGAAAAAGGCCCTAAATTAAATCTTATTGAAAACTTCCCTTCATACTTTACAGGCTTAGGACTGTCAGCTTATTTTATAATTAAGTTATTAATAGAAACATAGAAATAAAAAAATGTTCGTACGTATTTGATATACATATACGTACCATCAGAAAAGCTGGCGTATTTAGAAGGTTTCAATTGATTTTATGTACAAAATCAAATTTACTATACTATTTACATGATTTTTGTTTTTAAAATGTTTTTTGTTGGTTTTTTTTTATGTACAAAATCAAATTTACTATATTATTATACCTACTATTTACATGATTAAAGATTTTTTAAATGTTTTTTTTTCTATGTATAAAATCAAATTTACTAGGCATACTATTTACATGATTATGATTTTTTTTCTTGTTTTTTTAATTTTTTTCTTATTTTTTCTAAACAATTTTTTATTTTCTTTTAGAAACAGCATTTGCTGTACCTTTCTAACACCTAAACGTGTTCTTCGCTCGGACAGAATATTTCCTGCAACAGAAAATAGTCGCTCGCAGGGCACACTGGTTGCTAGTGCATTCTGTTTAAGCCGAGACAATTTGGCTAAGTGGGGATACGAATTTTTATTTTGTAACCACCACTGCAATGGAGACTCATTGATGTTGATGACTTTGTCATCCAAATACCGCTGTACTTCTACAACAGCCCTGGAGTAAGCAGTGCCAGCCGGCCGGATGTTTTGCATTTTTTTGTGGTAATGCTTCCAGAGGGTGTCACCTTTTTCAGTGATTGTTTCATTTGCTTGTTGATCAACTGTATTATCAATTCCAGTAGTAGCTTCAGCTTCTCTTATAAGATTGGTCACTAATCCTATTACATGTTTCTTAGTGTTATCTGCCGTTGCCTCGTTTTCGAAGTACAGTTTATATCTAGGGTCGAGAAATACGGTGTATGTCCGGCTATTTTCTAATGACGAAAATCTTGACACCAGTTCGCCAAAAATGTCTGTTCTCACTTTTTCAACTGCATCAGGAAGGGGCTCAGCATCGTTCAGTATTAGTTCCACTAACGAAGATTTTAAAGCGGTGGTTATAGGAATCACAGCGCTGCCAGTTACATACTTTTGCCCACTCATTTCTTTAGTAACTTGTTCGCATGGTTTCAATACTAGAAGTAACTTTTCAATAACAATCCATTCTTGTGGCGTTAGTAAAGTCAAACCTGGATTAAGATTCGACGAGGAACTATTTATTTCTTCCTTGAGTTGAATGAACCTTTCCAACATATAGTAAGTCGAGTTCCAGCGAGTTGGTACGTCTTGTAGCGGTCTTTTCACGTCTTTACCAGCTTGTTGTTGATACTTTTTCAACTTATCCCAGCCTATGGTGCTTTTTTTAAAGTAGGAAACTAAAGCTTTCACCTTGCAGGTGATATTGCTAATTTCTTCGTTATTTAATGCCTTTTGCACAGCCAGATTTAAAGTATGCGCGTAGCAACTAAAATGTCGCCATCCTAGACATTTTTCAATTGCATACTTTATATTAGAACCATTGTCTGAAATAACAATTAATATTTTTTCTTCAATGTTCCATTCTAAAACAACTCGTCGAAGTTCTTGCGCTAAAACTGTGCCGGTATGCGAACCTCCGTCCAACGCACAGCATTCTAGGAGAAGCGATTGCAAGACCATGTTTTTATCTATAAAGTGACCTGTTACGGCCATGTACCAGTCATTTACACGAGATGTCCACATATCTGTAGTAAGACATATCGATTCTACTTCAGTGTCAATTATTTTCTTGATTTCCGATTTAGTTTCTTCATATAAAGAAGGCAACATATTATTTGCAAAATATTTGCGAGACGGAATGACGTAATTAGGGAATGCAAAATTAATCAACTGCTTAAAACCTTTATCCTCCACTATGGAAAATGGTTGTAGATCACTTAAGAATAAATTCATTATATATCGATCGATATCTTTTTTTATTTTTGAGCAATCTCTCCGCAAATACGAAGTTATATTTGTAGTACTTTTTATGATTCTCGATGAATTATCTTGAACATTTGCAGAGCCCGTTTCTCGAGCACTTGCTGAAGTCGTTGCTACAGGTTCTGGAAATGGTGGTTCTATCTGCTGCTCCAGTTGTACATTTTCTCTAGGCACTAAACGTATAGTACCATGTCGTCTCTTCACATGTTTAGTTAAATTAGACACTGATGCTTTAAATGAAATGTCCATTTTACATATCTTGCACTGTGCTTTATACTCCCCTTTATCTACAAAATGATCCCACGCGATACTTCTCTTAGGAGCCATCGTTAATTTAAAATTTAGATTAAGAATTATTTACAAATTATTTAATAGTTTACAATAATTAAACAAAACCCGTCCACGAATCAAACAAAAGTCAGTTCTTTATTATAATACAACAATCAACAAGTCACTTTTAATCTTAAAACATAAGTTAACGTAAACAATAGGCACTATTCCTGTGAGTCCTGTGACGAATCGTAACGTACTGATTTAAAAAACAAATATTGCTAAACAAATTGTTTTGGTAATGTAACAAATAATAATGCACGCTCCTTACCAAAGTAATAGTGATTCTAACTGCATGGATATTAGGTTTAGAAACGCAAAACAAATAAATGGACTCGCAAACATCGAGTGCCGCACTTGTGACCGAACCGAACGTCTCCGTGTGGCGTGTTCCGAGTTTCGACGAATGTCACCGGAACTGACCGACCGAGTTTGTGAGTGAGAGTGAGTCGCGCCGTAGTCCGTAGTCCGTACGCGTACGCCTAAATACTCGAGACGCGTTTATGCAGTGTGCACGGAATAAGTCTTTATGCGTCCAGCCAAAAACCTATTCCAAAAACCTATTCCAGTATATACGTCTCACCTCTATTCTCATTCCATTATACAGTCCACTGGAAGTCACCCGCAACAGGTGGGTTTGTGTTCTATTTTAGTGTGTTTTATTTTAATATTGTAGCTAAACACAACGCCCCCTTTTGTTTAGCATCATCTCATCTTTTTTTTATTAGCTACAACTGGCACCGATCAAACCTTTTTATAAGCTACAGACATCAACATGAACGTCTGCGGAAAAATCATCGAAAACATTTCATCGAATTACAATTCGCCGAACACAATACATCGAAAAAATATTTTGTCGAATTACAAAACGTAGAACAACCAACTCATCGATTGACATTTCTTCGAATAGCATTACGTAAAACAACCATTTAATCGCATGACAATTAATCGAATTACGTTTCGTCGAATGTCATTTCATCGAATATCATTTCATCGAATGTCATTTCATCGAATGTCATTTCATCGAATGTCATTTCATCGAATGTTATTTCATCGAATGTCATTTCATCGAACGTCATTTCATCGAATGGCAATCATCGAATGGCGATTCATCAAATGGACTGCCATTCGATGAACTGTCATCGAATGGCAATTCATCGAATGATAATTCCTCGAATTGCAATTTTTCTTGTTTAAAAGATTTAAAGATTTTATTATAAACAGAAACAATTTTATGCTATAACTTTTTTGTATTTCTTATTTTTTGATCAATAACAATTTAACATTTTTCCATACATGATAATTTTAGGTTTACTTTCTTCCTAAATAATCATCAGAATCATTTTTTTTCAAAACGTTTACGTTAGTGACAGAAACGAATCGCTGTAAAACTGACTCCACGTAGTCTTGTTTGCCCTACCCCTAGAGTGTAATGTAAACCCGCGTAGGCGCGGAGGGGCGAGGCGGCCCGCGAGCTAAGGAGCAGGTGGTTTTAATGCTCGCCGCAGCAGCTGAGGCTGGCCGGCGCAGCCGGCCAGCAAGCCGAAGCTGCGGTGGTGAGCATTAAAAGCATCTGCGACGATAAGCTCGCGTGGGACCGCCGGAGCCCCGCAGCGCCGGAGCCGTGACAGAAACTGTGCTTGCTGCATATTGCATGCTGCTTACATCTTACATCTTTCAATGATGTGTGCCGTTTGAAATAATAAAAAAATATTTATTAATGATCATATGAAAATTATATCATTCGATTCCATCGATCTGTAATCTTCCTAGATTCCCGATAGGCGCTTCACAAATGGCCACAAAAGTTAGACCACGAAAAAATGTGTGGTCTTATTTCAAATTCATCAAATCAAATCTTAAATCTTGCGCATAAGGTTGAACTTGTTATGATGGATGTTGATCAGCTAGCTACAGCCGTAAAAAATTGCTTTTTGTGCTTGGTTTTGTGGTTTTGTGAATACAACTTTAAGTCATGTATAAAAGTTTGAAATTGTTCTAACGTATTTTTATTTCAACCAGATGTGCATAAACACAGTTCTCGGACAGTTTTCAAGCCTATTTTTGTATGGGATTGTGTATTTAGTGTTCAAAGTTCGATTCGGCCAATTGTGATTCGATATATTGTCATTCGATATATTGTCATTCGATATATTGTTATTAGATATATTGTCGTTCGATATATTGTAATTCGATATATTGTCATTCGATGAACTGTCATTCGATGAAATGACATTCGATTAATTGTTTTCGATGAAATGTTAATTCGATTAATTGTGTTTTCGATGAAATGATCATTCGATTAATTGTGATTTCGATGAAATGTCAATTCGATTAATTGTAATTCGATGAAATGTGTTCGATGAAATGTAATTCGATGAAATGTTTTCGATGTTTTTTCCGCAAATCCAACATGAAGGCGAGATCTCTTCACAGGATTCGTTTACTATGAAAAGTTTCTCCTAATGCGTTGTCAAAAACATCGTGGCATGGCAATACTGAGTGCCAGCATGCGCCTTACGCGCCGCATTATAATAACGTCATCAGCATTCGGATACCTTCGGCATTTTCGGAAATGTGGCGCGTATGGTGCGGGTGACATGTGCGGGCTCTCATATGTATTTCATAAAACGAATTCTAAATATGCAGTGCGTGCGGCGCGTACAGTGTTGACATATGTGCGATCACCATAACACTACGAGACATGCAGAACCAGATGAACATGGAAGTCATCAAACTGAAACAAGAGCAAACGAGGTGGCACACATTACCTACTACATGTTTGAAAGGTTAATGAGAGTTAAAGTTCCTCTTTCTGCTACTTTACCATTACTTTATAGACTCTCCTCCACCAAATCTGAATTCAATTAAAGAGTTCTATATATCTAAGAAGATTGCGTGTCCTTCCTTCAACCAGTCGAAAAAATGCAAATGTATAATCTAGAAAATCCTACCCGACATTATCATCAATAATCCCATTTGGTAATGGGTTTACAAAATACAAAAAAACAGGATTTGCACAGCAGAGTAATGTAAAAATACGTAGTTGGTGAATTATCTCAGTATCAGGTATCAACTCAACCCCAAAACACACTGCCTTTATTAATCAAACCAACTTTAACTTATTCGAAAACACAAACATACATACCCCCGTATTCAAGAATAATACTTGTCTAAGTAAAGAAGCAATACTATGCGAAGTAAGGCATTTCTCAGTGCGTTGGTCATGGCAAGCCTTCAGTTTCACAGTCGACCCTTAAGTATCACTTGGCTATGCGGACGCACAGAGCTGTATACAGCCCTCTTATTGGTCCATTTGATGCGGCTAACTTCACTCTAGTCATCTGACATAGGCAAAAGACAAAGATAACAATACAAATAATCGATCCTTTCTTTCTATTTTGATAGAAGTCAAAGCAACACTATGCGTTCGGTAAAGTAGCTCGGCAGCTACTTTATCGATTTTGACAAACGCACAGCGAAGGACTTCAATCAAGTATTGTTTACGAAATGGTTTGAATCACCCTATGCGTCCGTGAGCACTGTGAGACCTCATAGTATTGTTCTTGAATACGGGGGATAGTCTGTTCACTAGTACTTGTGACACAGCAGCTGTAGTTTTCAGTTATTTTGAGTCTTTTCTCGCCTGAAAAGTACTTTCGATTTCTCGTCACC
Source organism: Thymelicus acteon (assembly GCA_951805285.1). Taxonomy (NCBI): domain Eukaryota; kingdom Metazoa; phylum Arthropoda; class Insecta; order Lepidoptera; family Hesperiidae; genus Thymelicus; species Thymelicus acteon. The sequence continues at coordinate 23,582,160 of OX638214.1, read as the reverse complement.
TCGAGTGATTGCACCATGTCTAGAATCTCGCCAGACAAATTAGCGGCAGAGGATGAATATGTTTTAACTGCCACTTTTCCCGAAATTAAATAAGGTACGACGTTCTCGTTAAAGACTGTTGGTGATCCTTTTAAACAAACAAGGGGTAGAGCAAACTTCTATTGTTGTTCACCGGTTTTATCTGTTAATGATCAACAGCGAGATCCCTCAAGAACGGCGGCGATTGTAACGATGCAAAAGTTATCATACTCTCAGAGAAAAGCGTCGAAGGTTTACAATGATAGTATTCGAAATTCGGACAACTTTTTTGTAAAGCTGTATCAGAGAGGTATAATATTACGGCACTATTCATGACGTTCCTGCATTCTACTTACGACAGAACTACGACAGATATCGCTAATACAATGACAGCCGCAGACGCAAGAGTAGCAACAGGTTCGTTTAATTTAATTAAAGTATTCTTTATTGTACACCACATAAAGTATTACATAATTAAAAGCATATACAACAGTGGTAACAAAAGGCGGTCTGATCGCTCAGGTAGATCTCTTCCAGACAACCTTTCGGTAGACGATATTAGTTAGTAGGAGGAAAGTGGGTGAAGGTGTACATAAGCAAATAATAAAATAGACAGAGTAACACAACATATTATAAGTAATTACATGATACCTACATGTAGTATAGTTCAATCAACGGGGTGATGAATTTAGCGATAGAAAATAGGCGAGGAAGATTTAAGATGAGAAAGGGTTAGATAGATAATTTACGACGGGAGATGTGAAGATAACAAATTTAATCAATAAATTCGGGATTAAGATAATGAGCTTTTACTTGCTTTTTAAAGGTATCTAAAGTCTTTGCTTGTCGAACTTTGACAGGTAGTTTGTTCCACAGTCGCACGGCGGATACCGTAAAAGATTTTTATAGAAACTTGATGTATGAGCGGAAGTTTTAGTTCATGTTGACGACCCTGTAGCCTAGTTGGTAGCGACCCTGCCTGCGAAGCGAGGGGTTCCGGGTCCGATTCCCGGCCGGGTCAGATATTTATGTGACAGATAAATATTTGTAATCGGGTCATGGGTGTGATTGTGATGTGTTATATGTATCGTCCATGCCACCCGCAACACAGGTAATAACCTACTGCGGGGGTATGAGTGTGTTACGTGCCCTACATGGAGGAGGACCGCTGATTCCGCACACCACCGCGAGTGACCGATTACACGTGTAGCCTAATTTCACAATTCTCAGATCAGCATTTCCATATTTCATTTTATTTTAATTTTATAATAATTGTCATTCATTGTTAGCTCTCAGCATTAGGCAGCAGTGTTTCTTTAGAATAATTATTAAATGTAATAATTTTAACTTTAATTAAATTAGTTTAAAAGGTCTTTGGTTTTTTTTGAGTCCTCCGGCTGTCGTTAACGTAATTGGCGCAGTCGGTAGGATATCTCGAAGTAGTTAGGCTCAAGACCAAGAATCGGACGAAGACCAGCTGCTTACACTTTCAAGTGTTTCATCGGGGTATCCAGAACATCCAACGTTCAGCCGAGGCCGCACTCAAAAATCAGCGCCAGAAAAGACCAGAGAAGGCAAATACATGTAAGTGCCTTGAATTGCATTTCCTGTTAGTGTTGCCAATCCTTTTCCACCATTTTCCACCCTAAGTCTGATAGGGCCCGGCAGTCTGAACTTCGTCAGGCTCGCCGTAGTGTTAGTGATAGCATTAGAAATCTAGAATCAGATTTAGATTTAGAATTAGATAATCTTAGTTCAATTAATTTAGAAAACACCATGGCTGTTGACCCAGACACTATCTTTAAAGCTCTTCGTCTTGTTCCTGATTTTGATGGCAACCCCAATATTTTAACAAGATTTATTAAGATATGTGACCAGGTTGCCGCCCAGTACTTAAGCAGTGCTCAAGGTAGTGAATTTTCTAATACTTGTTTGTTGAACGGCATTTTAAATAAAATAACAGGGACCGCTGCCTGTACGATCAATTCTAACGGTATACCAGATAGTTGGGCAGGTATCCGCGCTAGTTTAATCAATAACTTCTCTGACCAACGCGACGAGACGACTTTGTATAATGACCTTTCCCTCGCTACTCAGGGTAATAGATCTCCCCAGGAATTCTATGACCATTGCATGACTTTATTTAGTACAATAATGACGTACGTGACGTTACATGAGACGTTAGAGACCACGGTGGCTGCTAAACGGGACCTTTATAAAAAGGTAACGATGCAAGCGTTCGTGCGTGGGTTAAAAGAACCACTAGGTTCCCGTATACGTTGCATGCGTCCCGTAACCATCGAGAAGGCGCTCGAATATGTCCAAGAAGAACTGAACATATCGTACTTACAACAGCGCCACGAGCTCCATAGGTACCAAGTAAATCCCAAAGTCCCTGCACATCCCTCTAATTCATTTCCACCACCACGACCACCACAAAATTTCCAAATACCTGCACCCAGGTGGCCGACACCCGTAGGGCAGCAGCCCATGAGGCCCCCACCTCAACCGTTCAAATTTAATCCACCCATGCAGCAACACCGCATGCCTACTAACACCCAAAAGATGTTCGGTGCGCCACGACCTAATTATAACAATACCGGATTTAGAATCCCACCTAGAAATCCATCACCTAATCATAATGGTCCTAAGCCTATGAGTGGAGTAAGCCACTTCGTGTCCAAGCCCATACCACCTAGAATCCCTGGACATGACTGGCAACGTTACGGTAATCCCCCTCCGTCTAATTACTTTAAAAGTAGAGAAGTTAACTTTAACGAGACTTATGACGATTATAACAGTTACTACCCCGACTACTATTACGACGACCAGACCAACTACATGGACTCGTACGATTACAATTACTATGACTATGAGAATACACAGTTACCGTACGAAAACGAATCACAGTACTATAACTCACCTCCCAGCCTTCCTATTGAGTCACCACAACCTTCCACCAGTCAGAAAGAGCAGGATTTTCCCAAGAGCCGTCACAATGTAGGACCAGAATAGAGTTAAATTTACATTCTAAGAAAGAACTACCTTTTATTCAAATATACGAGCCTCCTCTTAAGCTTCTTATAGATACCGGTGCGAATCAATCTTTTATAAGTCCTGAAGCCGTTGAAAAATTTTATTCGCACATAGTTAAAAATTATGATCCGTTCGAAGTTACTAATTCACAAATAACTAGTGTTCATGATTTTTCAATTACGATACCCAGTTTCCCGGAGTTTAACGTAAGAAGAGACATCAAGTTATTTATCTATAAATTTCATAGTTACTTTGACGGTCTTATAGGGTTAGATTTATTAGAAAACTGTAAAATAGATCTTAAACATAACGTTTTATTCACCGAGAATGCAAGTATACCTCTACTACGTTACCAATGTAGGAAACCAAGTTCTCACGAATGTATTCCTCCTAATTCTTCACGTTTAATTAACATCCCTATTTCTTATCCCGATGGTGACATATTAATTCCCGAACAATTCTTATGCAACTGTGTTATTTCTGAATGTATTACGACAGTGACAGATAGGACTTGTATGGTAGAAATTAAAAATGTGACAGACAAAGACGTGACAGTTAGTTTTGACAGTCCAATCCAGTTTGACGTATACAATGTTGAGTGCACGCGAACTAAACAAAGCCCAGACCGTGTTAACGACGTATTATCTCGCCTTAGAACTGACCATTTGAACGCTGAGGAACGAGCCAATTTACAATCGTTATGTGGCCGTTACGCCGACGTATTTTACATTGAAGGCGAACCCCTCACTTTTACTAACAAAATTAAACATCATATTCGAACTCATGACGAAATCCCTCACATAACTCTAAACACTATTAACCTAAAATCCCTGCATCACCTAGAAGACAGAATATCCCTTCAAAGCCCAATCAAACTGGACCATGAAAATTTAACCATATATCATACCACGATACCACTTTATATCATCGTAACTGTTATAATATCTGCACTTATGGTAATTACTTGTATCCGACGTCGCAAGCAGAAGACCAAAGCTAAGACCACCAGCTCAGAGAACGAAGAAGAAAGGAACCAGGACGAGAATCATGCCGTGCCAGGCAAACCTGACATGCCAGCAACTTTTTCGCTAAAGATTCTCAAATAGTTGCTGCTCTGGGGGTGGAGGTGTTACGTGCCCTACATGGAGGAGGACCGCTGATTCCGCACACCACCGCGAGTGACCGATTACACGTGTAGCCTAATTTCACAATTCTCAGATCAGCATTTCCATATTTCATTTTATTTTAATTTTATAATAATTGTCATTCATTGTTAGCTCTCAGCATTAGGCAGCAGTGTTTCTTTAGAATAATTATTAAATGTAATAATTTTAACTTTAATTAAATTAGTTTAAAAGGTCTTTGGTTTTTTTTGAGTGCTCCGGCTGTCGTTAACGTAATTAGTGTGTTAGCGTTTATTATTATTATTGTTTATTATTTACTATGTTCGATTCAGCATTGTTGATGCAGAGTGAAGGAATGATCCCTCATCTAGGTGCTTATTACAGAGTATCTACCAAAGGTAAAGTATGTAACAGTTGGGTTCAAAGGCGACACGTCGTGATGTTATGAGCATCGTTTAGACACCCATGTGTGACACCATGAAAGCATAGAAGAAATATGCCCAGTCGGTACGTATACATCAGAGTTCGAAAGCAAGGTGCTGAGAGTTTATGACGGACCTTATAAACTCATCGCTTACCATCAAGGAAGCAGAAGACGGCATTGGCACCTCGTATACGTATCTATTAATAAATAGTGGGGATTTAACTGTAGACTGGGACGAATTATTTGAAAGGGACCCTACAAAAATTCAAGCATTAATTGTTTGTCTTGTCTACGCGAGTATCTTTATTCCGGCAATGGTCGTCAAGTCATTCAAGATATTCTCAGCCAGCAACACACTGAAGCTTGTAAATGCGCAAACCATTCGTGTGGAATGGACAGCATCGATAAATGGACGCATGAAGTATACGAGAATGACTGTACCGAGGGGGGAAATTCAATACTTCGCAATGAAAAGCACTCACTTGAAGAGGAACTCACAAAAATGATGGATGAAAATGTTGATACCGATGAACGCAACATACAAAAACGATTCAGGACAGGAGCTACAGTATCAGGCGACGCTGGGGAAGCTAAAATAAACATGGGAACAAAAGAGATTTGTCAGGGAGTCTCTACACATGCCCGAGCAGAATACTCGTTACCTAGGGCGCCAATTGCCAAATTTAGACGTATTCGATGGTGTTTATCGCCGGTTGAGAGAAACTTGTTCCTTCCGAAGATACACGGCAGACATGGGTAGACTTCACCGCTATCGCGTAGAAGATGAAGATGAAATACGACGACTCTTCATAGAAGACCCAACCACGTCTACGAATGTTGTTGCGAAACTTCTAGGCATTTCACAATGCAAAGTGTGGTTTACAATGAACACTGCAGGTTACTACCCATATCATTACACTCCGGTGCACGCGATCGAGGAAGGAGATCCGCTAAGAACACTAGATTTCTGCCCGTTTTTTGTTGAACGCTGACATTGAGGATCCACAATTTAAAAAAAAATATTTATGTGTGGGGACACATGAAAAGTATTGTGTACCAAGATGGCCACCCCGTACCAACTGTTGAAATTCTTCAACAACGAATTATCGATGCAGCAGACGTAATTAGGCGTCAATTAACAAGTAGTGAAATATGCACATTGTAGTAGATATAGAAAAAGAGGGAAATATAAAGAAAGATAAAACTTTTTAAGAAAATTAGATACATAATAACTCTAATTGTATTTTATAATAATGTTGACAATGTGCTTTATGATCATGACGTTTTATAATTTATCACTGACATTAATTTTATATTATTGACATCTTGATTTATTTCATTGTTCGTTATGTATTATACTTTTTAAAATTGATTTCGAGTAATGCATGAAATTAATTATAATTTTTCTAACGTGACATTTGTAATATTTTGCAACGCCCATAAGTGGCACATGTAAGTTCGTTTAGCATATTGTTTGTACCACCTTTATCCACTACATGATTGCAATAAATTGATTTGATTTGATTTGATTTGATTTGATTTTCCCACTCCAAACCATAACACATACAGGAAAAGAGCCAGACAACAAGATAACAGTTCTGAAGAAGCATTAAACATTTGAAAAGAATTACATGGATCACGTAAGAAAAGGGACGAGTTAGACCTGTTCGGAGAATACGTTGCTGTGAAACTGAGAAATCTCAACAACTCTCATGCTTACTCGTAAAAGTGCTTACTTTTACTTTTGGCCTAACGTTATTAAAGTTTAATAATAATTGTAAACTCCGTTCTGATTGCCTCGCCACGTCAGAACTGCTATATGCCTTATTTCCTTTGTGCGACGTGTTGGGAACTTGGATCGAACCGTTGATTAACCGAATGTTAATCATTTGGTTGTATCAATGCCAGGTGCCACGGTACCGCTTTTGTACCTGACGCCACCGCTTCACCACGCCTGCTCTGCCTTACCTTGAACGACTATACCACTGGGTTGTCAAGGACACATTAGCCCGTGACCTCAGACGTTTTGCCGATCAGGCCTCAAAGGCCGCCCCGCCACATCACACCTGACTTCGTCTCCGCACTCCTGCCGTCTACCATTTTCGGGAGGACTACACGGTCTACACGTCACAAGGGGAGTACCGCGCTACGGAGGGGGAAACTGGTTAGGCCGATTACCACGACCTTATAAATTTATGTGCTCGCCGACTGGTAGGATTAAAAGGCAATAGTGATTGATGTATCAACGCACGAGCCAAACCCCTAGGGCTAGAAACTTTTTTCGCACACGTATTCCTCTTATGACGTAGGCATCCACTAAGGAAGGATATTTCAAAATTCAACCTCCAAGGGGGTGAAATAGGGGATAAATATGATAAGCATAATTTCTGCGTACGAAGGTGGGGGAAACAGCTAGTGTTAATATATACCTGTATTGCCTACCCTGGGATTTTATTTTGCGCCTGTAGTGTAAATGGGCGATTCTTTGAAAATAAAGAAATTGAGCGGCAATTAGAAAATATCATACTTCTTTATTGTTATAGACTATGAGAAGGTGCTTTTTACAAACACCGAACCGTCTTTTACTTGGCGCAGTAGATTTTATACAAAAATAATTAGTCCAAATAGCGCAAATTGTGATGAAACAATCCAAAATCTAATTACCAGTAGTGTCCCTTTTCCCCGATTTCAACAAATGATGCTGTATAAAAAAAATATACAACTGAAGAACGAAGTTTTCTTCAACGATTTCGATAATAGACTAGTATATGCATGCCTTACATTAAAATCATGATGCAAAGAACATATTTTCGTTATATAAAATCATTTTGAATTTTGTCCCTGCATTGTTATATAATTACCATTCATTAGGATGGTCACTTCAATTTTGTTGCTTATTTTGTACTGTACAGCGCTCCTTTAGGTATAAACATTCGACCACCAATCGTGGCTCCCTCTTCGAACAAACGGAAGTGTCAAAACATGCTTCAGCACGACGTAATATAAAATTAATCCACTGCACGAGTGCTTTGTTTCAAAATATTTCTCAGTGCCGTTAAATTTTTTGAAGGTAAGTAGATATGTTTTTCTGCCATAATGTAAGTCTAAGGTTCTTGCATAGACAACTATTTTACATAGATAAATAATAAAAATAATAACAGTCACTAAATACAGAGAAATTCAAGAAAATGTGTGATTTTCTAATCACCGTTTATCTAATTACCGGACTTTACCATTCTTTTTTAATAAAACGGTAATGAGCTTCTTTAGATGGTAATTAGATAATGAGAAATTTCTAAAGGGAGTCCTTAATAGATAATCAATATGACCTTTAGTTTATGACAACACTATGTTACATGTTGTAAAGGTATATCTTCTGTATAATTTAAAGAATTTTGTACGGATGTCCTTTATAGACTTTAAAACCATCCTACCGATGTGCCCCAAAATGGTTACATTTGAAAGGCAGTAATGCGAAGATGGTTTGAGACCACTAAAATAGATCAATTGAGAGCAGGAGAGAAGCATTGGCTGTAAGTTTGGATGTTGCAAAGGCCTTCGATAGGGTGTGATATAAGGCATTACTCTCTAAGCTGCCTTCCTACGGAGTACCCGAGAATTTGTGCAAATGGATTGCCAATTTTTTATCGGAGCGGAGCATCAAGGTCGTTGTTGACGAAGTATGCTCGGACACGAAGCCCATAAATGCTGGCGTCCCTCAAGGCTCTGTGCTCTCATCTACACTGTTCATCATGCATATCAATGATATGCTTGACATCAGGAATATCCATTGCTATGCTGATGATATTACGGGTGATGCTCGTTATACAGGCCGAACAAATCTTTCTCGGATGCAGATTGAGGAGAAGAGGATGAAACTTGTATCTGAAGTCGAGACATCTCTGGAGCGGGTCTCGGAATGGGGCAGCCTGCCCCATTTAGTCCAGTTTAACCCTGAGAAGACACAAGTTTGCGCGTTAACCGCTAAGAAAACCCATGTCGTCATGGCACCTCAGTTTCAGAACACTCCTCTTAACATCTCCAAAAGTGGTGTCGACAATTTGAATGAAGTGCAATTTCGGGACCACTTGGTTAGTAAGGCCAAACTGCAAAGAAATTGGGAGTGCTCAATAGAGCTAAGCAGTACTTTACGCAGACGATAAACAAAATGAAAAAATTACATCTAACGTTATAATCAAGACACCATTTGCAGATAACCAGAAAGTAACACTTCTTTCAGCTGTAACTCCTGATAATAAACTACATTTGCAAACTGAAGTTAATATCGATGACAAGGTGTATAATATTAGTACTGTCAACATTTCATCACTGAATTCTTTTTGATCGTAATCACATAATGTAATAATCTTATCAATTTTTTTTTACCGAAGACCTTTTGTTTTGCTTTATATTTCAACGGTTTATATTTATTTTCATCACTGAATAATTTTTCATTATAATCACTTACTCCGTTAATTGACACATGTTTCATCACTGGCCGCCGAAACGAAGATTTTTCAAAATGGGATTTTTTTCCAAAAATAATTGTAGTATATCAACAACGTTCAATGCCCAAATGTAGTACTACTAATAGTATTAATTATGATTACATTATTGATTTTATTTGTAACTGCTATATTGTTACTATCCACTATTTTACTATAATTATTTACTTTTAACTATAATTATATCGATATCTCTAAAAAGAAGACTGAATCATTAAAATTGTTATTTCAAGTATTATAAAAATGATTATTTTATTATGAAAAAATGATTGAATGATTTTGGAAGTTACTTCATTTCTAATTGCCATTTTAAATTTTCTAATTACCAGTTATTTCTAATAATTACCATTCGTCTTAAATATCATTACCGTTTTCAAAAAATCTTCTTTTGTCTATAACTTTTACATTATTAGTTTTATCATTGTCCCTTTCACATATATAACAATGTAATATAATAAACTATATAAAAAATCTATAAAGAACAATTTTGGTAACAATCTTTGATGCGTTCTTTGAAACAAGCGAATATGCTTATTTTCAAATATTCACCCAAATAGACCAGCGCGGTACAAACTGCACACTGGGTAAGATTTTACTCATACTTTTTATCTTCAGCAAGTACGTGTATTCTGTATTCATGACTGGGAAAGCTTTTGATTTAATAAGAATTTATTGCACAATTCATTTAATTTTCAATAAGGTTGGGCCAGTAATTAAACATTACTTTCATTTTCGGATTAATGCAACTTCGCTGGAATGTATGACATGATAATAATATGATATGAGTTATATATTATGTTTCTACCGCTCTAAAGGGTCACTGTCGGCGACCAACTTACGTAATTTGTAAATATTATCTCTAATTGAATAAATTGTAAACAAATTTATGTAAATGTAGACAGAGATGGAAAGCATAAAATAGTACAGAAATACGTCGCTTTCCATATAAGACTGAGATAGCGACATGTTGCCGCACTGTTCGTACAGCACCACATAATTCGTAATTGGTTTTATTGTTGAATTAAAGTAAATAGATTAATAAAAATGAATATAATTGAGTTAATATATATTTTCAAACAATAATTTACGTAAATAACATTGTAACATTAGTTTTGTGATAAAGATTTTATGAAGAATTATTACGTAAGTATTTCTACTATACATTTTTAAATTTTTTGGTCATAGTTTTTATAAATATTGAGTTATATTATGTTGTTACTATAGATGTTTGAGAGATTTATTCGTTGTATGTGTATAACTTTGGTGATAAGAAATAAATATTTACCACGATTAGGGAAGAAACATGGCAAAAAGAGGTCAGGTCCTAATGTAAAATTGTTAGTTTTTGTCGAATAAGTTTTTATATGATAATGTTATAACGATAGGTCTCGCTGAGACGATTGTAATGATATATGATACATATGGTTTTATTGATAAATAAAATTAATAAAGACTGACAATCAGATCGGGCGATAGTGACAATAGCTGCGCAAAATACATTGTGGCCGAAATAAAACGGCTTTCAGTATGGTATTGCTGGGCCGTGTATTACATACCAGAGGAAGCTAGGAGCGCGGTCGAAGATCATCGCAGTTTCCGGCTCCGGCTCCAGCTCAAGTGAATACGAAGATTCAAGAGAGGAACAGGAAGACCCCGTCGAGGTGAGTGTTTCTGCCGCTACTGCAACCGGTCAGGTAGGAGTAGTTGTAGGGCCCCGCGACGCGGATACAACCGTATCACCACCACTGGTACCGCCAACTCCCGTCAGAGTAGGGCTAGGGACAGTAGGGATTGGTAAAGAGAGTGAACGAAATGTAAACGTAAATACCGACAATAGGGCCGAGTTGCCCACCGCGAACAGAACAGTGGTCTCCTTCGCCGCCGCACTCGCGGCACCGGGACCATCCCGTACCGCTCCAACACCACCGGGTGCTTCGTCCGCCGCTACTAGCGCGCCGACGACCAGCACCCAAACTAGGTCTCAAGCAGCGGCTACATCTAAATATCCCCCCATTGTGGCTGAGCGTCTGCCGAACTGGACGCGCCACTTCCAGGCCTTGCGCGAAGTCTTAGGCCAAGCGCCGAATGCGCGTCCCTTCGGCAGAGGGGTGCGGTTCTTGCCGGAATCGGAGAGGGAATTCCGGGCCGTCCAGGCCTATATGGTCAGGCTGTCGGAGACAGACCCGGACGTATCGTGGTGGTGTTACACACCACAAGAGGAACGCCCCACCAAGGTGGCTATTTCTGGACTCCCACACGATACAGATCCGGGAATGATCACCGAAGCCTTGAAGGTCCTGGGCTTCCCGGCTCGTTATGCGAAATATATCCCTGGGAAGAGGGGGCGCCCCGGCTGCGTGTTTCACGTACAGCTGGACCGCCTGGACAAGGAGCAACTCGCTCGCTTATACGCGATAGACGAGCTGCTCTATATGCGGGGAGTAGTTGTTCAGGCGTGGACGACAGGCAGAGTGCTGGCACAGTGCCATCGCTGCCAGAAGTTCGGCCACGCCTCGACCAACTGCTTCAAGCCACCCAGGTGCGTCCGGTGTGCGGAGGGGCACGCGACCACGGACTGCCCCCATCCCAGAGGAACAACCGCCAAATGTGCTAATTGCTCAGGACCCCACACAGCAAACGACCAGCGGTGCGGGGTTCTGAGGAGAATAGCCAGACTCAGGGGAGTCAAGTTGAAACCCCCGACTCCCCAACTGCCCATGACCGCACCCCCACATCAACGTAGCACTCAAGCCACAGTGGGATCAATACCGACTCCTCGAGCCACAGTGGAGGAGTACGCCGACACCGAGGGGGCGTCACTTATGGCGCCGGCTAACCTTCCCAGAGCCGCCCAGGGGAAACCCACCGGCGGCAAAGGGAGGAAGCCTAAGAAAAAGAAGAGGGCCGCTCGACAGGAGACCCCTGCCGAAGCGGTACCGGTAATAACCACGGCGCAGCCGACAACAGCTGCAGTGGCGCCCCCCTCGCTGGCGGCGCCCCCCCAACCACAAAGGCCCAAAAAACCAAAAAAGGCCAAGAAGCCTATCGATACACCCGCCCCACCTACCCCACTCCCAGCAGCCGCTGAGGTGGTCGTAGGCAAGCAGATAGGGAGACAGGAAAAGGGGACACCGGCGGGCACAACACCTGCCCCAACCCCCGCACCAGGGTCTTCTGTGACACCCACACCGGCTCCTCGACCCCTACAGGCAATAGGGATTGATACGCCCGCGGATGAGCTAGTGGCCGCAATAGCGACCATAGCTGAGTCCCTCGCGGCGTACCCGGACCTGTTAGGGGTAATAAGGAAAGCCGTGGCCGACCTGTTCGGGTTCCAGTATGACAGTACAACTTAGAGTACTGTACTGGAACCCGGGAGGCGTGGCCAAGAAGACCCGGGAGTTGCACACGCTCGCCAGGGGGCAAGACATACACGTCATACTCCTTGGCGAGACTAAACTGCGGCCGGGTCAAAGGTTCCGTCTCCCTAATTACCATATGTACCGTCGTGACGAACTATCACCTTGCGGCTTGCCCTTCAGAGGTACGGCGGTGTTGGTTCGCCACGACGTTGTACATGTAGCGTTACCACTACCGGCCTTCACCTACACCCGGTCCATAGGGGTCGAGGTGAATATGGCCGGAGTGGACGTTAAATTATATGCTGCCTATCGACCACCAGGTCACCTTTTTACCATCCAGGACATCCGCACCATCTTTAGCGATGGTCCGACCCTCCTCGCTGGCGATCTCAACGCCAAGCATACAGCTTGGGGGTCCAGAATCGTCAACGCGGTGGGTCGAAAACTGTATGCCGACGCTGAGGGAGTAGGCTACGAGGTGTTGGGCCCAGATGCGCCCACCCACGTCCCCACGTCCGACAGCAGTTGCGCGGATGTCCTGGACATCGTACTCCACAAGGATCTGCCTTGTCCGGTCCATGTGGAGGTGCTGTACGACTTGGACTCACAGCACCTCCCCATTTTGGTCGTGTTCGGCCTGGGGGCAGAGTGTGTGACATTACCGCGAGTTAGGCGCAGGACGGATTGGGAAGGCTTCCAGCGCCGCATAAGCGAGATAAAATACAACAGCCCTTTAGGCACGCCCGAGGGGGTGGAGGCTGCCGCCCAGGTGTTTACCACCAAGGTGCAAGATGCACTGGCGGCATCCACCACCCAGAGCCGGGTAGAGACTAGTAAGCTGGAGGTCCTCCCAATTCGCCTGCGGGAAATGATTAAAGAGAAAAGAGAACTCAGAAAGACCTGGGCTCACACACGCTGTCCCCGGGTCAAGCGCGACCTAAACGCCATGGTCGAGAGGCTGACTGTAGAGATGAGGGAGTACCGAGGGACCACCTGGGAGACCCGCGTCGACCAGGCTGGTGAGTCGGCGACTTCACTCCACCATCTCGCCAGGCAGCTATCTCGTACCGGTGTACCCGTTTGTCCACTTCATAACCGGAGTGATGAACGGGTATACTCGGCGCAGGACAGAGCAGAGATCCTTGCTGAGTACATGGAGGGGCAATTTACGCCTCACCCCGCCGCGCCTGCCGTCCGCGAGCATCACGAGCTTGTCGAGAAGCGCGTACAGGAGTTCATCCAAGGCCCGATGCCGTCGCTCGAGGGTGTGTCTTTTATAGCCCCCTCTGAGACACGGTCGGCGGCTTTGCGACTACCAAAGCGCAAAGCCCCAGGCCTGGATGAAATTACCAACATGGCACTGGCCATGCTGCCCAGGAAAGCCGTGGTCGCTCTGACCCGGCTTTATAACGGCATCCTCCGCACGGGCCACTTCCCGGTTTTATGGAAGTTAGGGAAGGTCATCGTTCTCCCGAAGCCGGGTAAGGATCGTAGGTACCCGGCTAGCTACCGTCCCATTACCCTACTGCCTACACTGGCGAAGCTCTTCGAGCGGCTGGTGCTGAGACGCATAATGCCATCACTTAATATAAGGGATGAGCAGTATGGGTTTCGATCCGGCCGCTCGACTACGCTTCAGCTGACGCGGGTGATCCACCATATTTGTAACGAGCTCAACTACGGGCGACACACGGTCGGGGTCTTTCTCGACATCGAAAAGGCATTCGATCGCGTGTGGCATGTTGGGCTCGTATACAGGTTGTTGGACACGCCCGTGCCGGCTATGCTAGTTAGGCTCGTAGCGGACTTTCTGCAGGGACGGTCATTTGTCATCTCGGTTGAGAACATGACCTCAGACCCTCGCCCCATACGTGCGGGGGTGCCCCAGGGTAGCTGCCTTTCGCCAGCACTGTACGCGCTCTACACTAACGACATTCCCACTCTTGAGGGTCACCTGCAGGAGTGGGAACGAGACGCAGTTCTCGCGTTGTTTGCGGACGACAGCGCGTACTTCCTATCGTCAAGGAAAGCAGAGCTGGCTGCTAACAGGATGCAGCGCTTGCTTGACCTACTGCCAGACTGGTTGGACAAGTGGAGGATTACCGTCAATGTCGGTAAGACGGTCCCCATTCTGTTCACCAAGTCGCGTAAACAGCTGCCGCCGCTACGCCTCCGTGGCCGGGAGGTGGTGTGGCAGCCAACCGTGAAGTACCTGGGATGTACCATCGATAGCGAGCTGCGGATGAGCCAACACTGCGACCAAATGGTCCAGCAGGCTCGGGCCGCACGCGCTATACTCCGACCGATGTTTACATCCCGGCTTCCACTCCGTACTAAACGGACGGTGTACTACACCTACGTCCGGTCACGATTAGCCTATGCGGCGCCGGCTTGGTACGCATTGGCCAGTAGGTGGCAGCGCAAGCGTCTTCAGCAGCAGCAGAACCTGGCTCTACGAGCAATCGTGGGAGCCGGTCGCTTCGTGAGGAACGACGTGATTGCGCGCGACCTTAAAGTGCCGTCGGTCGCGGAGTACGTGTCCAGATTGGCAAAGGCGATGTTCGCCCGCGCCGATAATGGACCGTACGAGTCGCTGAGGGGGATCGCGCCCCTCCACGCTCGTCCTCCGGAGGGCTACCCGCTTCCGCGGGAGCTCTTAGAGTCAGACGCGGCCCCCGACCATCTGGGGGACGTCTGACTGCGACCCAGCTTTGCTACTTGACAAATGATAGGATCCCCCGCTCAACAGCGGGGCCCGCCCCTCCACCAGGAGACCCTAGTTCTCCTGAGACCGCCCGGGTAAAAAGGTGACCCTTGAGACCCGCATATCCCTCGCCATAGTCCCCGCAGTGAGCGCGGAGGCGAAGGAAGACCCTCTGTCTGTCTGTAGGAGCGCGGTATCGCGGGTCCTTGTGTCTGTGCTCGTTGGGTATTACGAGAGCGATTCGAGCGTCACAGGCCAAGGGCCGTCGAAGTAAAGCAACCGCTTCGACTTTCGACACACGATACTGCACCCCCTTTCATGGGAAAGGGCGCCCAGTAGTGGTTCCGCACACAGTACCAGCCGCCGTCGAGCAGGCGCCTCACCGGGTCTCCCACCAGCGGGAATCGCCCGGGGGGGATAGCCGCCGACGGCAAGAAAATCGTCATCGCCGACTGTTGCGCGGACCACCATGGACCGCCCACCCCCAGAGAAGGGGGAGGAGGAGCCGGGAAGAAGGGTCGTGGTAAGGGAGCTGTTTCAGCCTTCCTACCGCCCTGTCGACCCGGCGCTGCAGCAGCAGCTGAGAGGAATTGGCGCCGGACGGCGCGGCCGCGTACGCACTCGACGAGGGAAGGCCGCGCAGGAAGGCGCCATGGAGCAGATTTTGGAAGTGGAGGGTAGGCAAGAAGAGGAAGAAGAGAGACGGCATATCAGGCTGTCTCAAGTACCCTCCACTTCGAAAATAAAAATTATTGCCGGAACGGAGGGTAGGTCAACTACCCCAGAAAGCGAACACCAACATCAGGATTTCGAAGAGGAATGGGTACTCCCGAAGTACCCCCTGCGCCAGGAGATGATGCCGCGACTCGACTCGCCAAGGGGCATTAAGACCTTTAGACGCCCCTCGCCTACGGTCGAGGAGTCGCCGGCATAGATCATCTGCCTAAAGCCGCCGGCCTCGCCATCACCAACACCATCACCATCGACGTCTTCTGGGGAGTAAGAAGACTCCTTTGAAACCCAAGAAGGGGACAACTCAAGAGAGAGAGAACGAGACACACAAACTCACCACGAAGTCGGTTCGGGTGCCGAAGCGGATGCTGCTGTGTCTGCCCCGGGATCCGCCGCGTCATCGCCACCAGCGCCGCCATCGCCGCCGCTGATCCCCCCTACTCCGAGCAGGGGGAGGGAAGGGGTGAGTAAGCCAAATATATCAGAGTGTATATCCAATGCAAATTTCACCACACAGGGGGCCATATTGCCCAGTAATAATAATACCAATACTGTCACCTACGCTGCCGCGCTTTCCGCGCCGGGACCGTCCCGCGCCACTCAGGCGCCCACGAGGACCGCGCCTGCTGTCCACAGCGGCGCACCTGCGGCCAACCAAGGCGCAGCGGCGATAGCCAAGGGGTATCCCCCCATAATAGCCGAGCGCCTCCCAAACTGGACGCGCCACTTTGCGGCTATTAAAAACCAACTCGGCCGAGCGCCGAACGCGCGTCCCTTTGGGAAGGGGGTGCGCTTCATACCGGAGTCGGAGGAGGAATTTCGGGCGGTCCAGGCCTACATGGTGGGACTGTCGGAGACCGATCCGGACGTGTCGTGGTGGTGTTACACACCCAATGACGAGAGGCCCACGAAAGTGGGTATCACTGGTCTCCCCCACGACACAGACCCGGAAATGGTCACCGAGGCCCTACAGGGCCTGGGCTTCCCGGCAAGGTACGCCAAGTACATCCCGGGGAAACGTGGGCGTCCCGGCTGTGTGTTCCACGTACAGCTGGACCGATTGGACCAGGAGCAGCTCGCCCGTCTTTATAAGGTTGACGAACTGCTCCTGATGAGGGGGGTGGTGGTCCAGGCGTGGACCACTGGCAAAGTGCTGGCCCAGTGCCACAGGTGCCAGAGATTTGGCCACGCCTCCACTAACTGCCACCGCCCACCAAAATGTGTCCGCTGTGGGGAGGGACACATAGTCAGGGACTGCCCGCACCCCAGGGGTACGGCTACCAGGTGCGCAAATTGCTCCGGACCACACACCGCTAACGATCAGCGATGTGTGGTGCTGAGGAGGATTGCGCGCCAAAAGGGGGTTAAACTCAAACCCCCGATTCCTCATCTCCCGACGCAAGCCGCGCCCCCTAGGAGGAGCGCTCCGGCTGCGGCGGGTGTCAACGCCATGGCCACAGTGGAGGAGTACGCCGCCACTGAGGGTGCGTCATTGATGGCGCCGGCTAATCTTCCCCAAGCCGCGCAGGGGCAACCCACTGACGGCAAGGGGAAGAAAGCCAAGAAGAAGAAGAAAAAGAAGAAGGAAAAACGGGCCCCTCGGCAGGAGATTCCTACCGAGGCGGCACCCGAACCAACGGCGCACCCAAGTTCGTCAATGACGCACGAACCCTTAACGGCGGCGCCTCCCAAACCACAAAGGCCTCCAAAGGCCACGAAGGCCCCAAGCACCCGACCGCCCGCTATCGCCGCTGCACAGGCGGAGATAAGCGGCATACAGATCCAAGGCGCAGGGAGACAGGAGCCGGAGGCACCGGAGGGCACAAGACCCGCCCCAGCCACCCGCCCCAGGACCTCGCTTACTCCTACCCCGGCTCCTCGACCCCTACAGGCTCTAGGGATCGATACGCCCGCGGACGAGGTGGTGGCCGCTATTGCGACCATCGCCGAGACCCTAGCGGCGTACCCGGACCTGGTAGGGGCCATTAAAGGAGCCATAGCCCAGCTATTCGGGTTCCAGTATGACAGTACAACTTAGAGTACTGTACTGGAACCCGGGGGGTATAGCGACAAGGGCCCGGGAGCTGCGCACACTCGCCAGGGGGCAAGACATTCATGTCATCCTCCTCGGCGAGACCAAGCTGCGACCGGGCCAACGCTTCTGCCTCCCTAACTACCATACGTACCGTCGTGACGAAGTTTCACCGGCCGGCTATGCCTACAGTACGGCTGTGCTGGTGCGTCACGACGTGATACATACCGCCTTGCCCCCGCCGGCCTTCACAGTGACCCGGGCTTTAGGGGTCCAAGTGAGTATGGCCGGCGAGGAGCTTAAACTGTATGCCGCCTATCGTCCGCCTGGGAACCTTTTCAACCCCCAGGACATCCACACCATCCTCAGCGATGGGCCGACCCTCCTGGCTGGCGACCTGAACGCAAAGCATACTGCTTGGGGTTCTAGGATCGTCAACCCGGCGGGCCGGCAGCTGTACGCCGACTCGGAGGCGTTTGGGTACGAGGCGATCGGTCCCGATGCGCCCACCCACGTCCCCACGTCGGATAAACAGCACGCGGATGTCCTGGACATAGTGCTCCACAAGGACCTGCCGTGTCCGGTCCACGTGGAGGTGCTGTATGACCTGGATTCGCAGCACCTCCCCATTCTGGTCTCGTTTGGCCTGGGGGCAGAGTGTGTGTCATTACCGCGCGTAAAACGTAGGACGGACAGGGAAGGCTTCCAACAGCGCTTAAGCGCACTTAAATTTAACAGCCCCTTAGGCACGCCCGAGGGGGTGGAGGCAGCCGCCACGGTGTTTACCACCACTGTGCAAGATGCACTGGCGGCTTCCACCACCCAGAGCCGGGTCGAGACTAATAGGTTGGAGGTCCTCCCAGTTCGACTACGCAACATGATTTTAAAAAAACGCGAACTCCGCAAGACCTGGTCGCACACACGTTGCCCCCGGGTCAAAAGAGAACTGAACGCCATGGTAGAGAGACTGACCGAGGAGATGAAGGAGTACCGTGGAGCCTCCTGGGAGACACGGATCGAACAGGCGGGTGACTCTGCTACTTCCCTTCACCATCTCGCACGGCAGCTCTCTCGTGCCAAAGCACCCGTTTATCCGCTTCTGGATAGGAGCAGTAAACGGGTCTATTCGGCGCAGGACCGAGCGGATGTCCTTGCAGAGCACCTGGAGGGGCAATTCGCGCCGCAACCGGCCGCGCCTGCCGTCCGCGCGCACCACAGATGCGTCGAACAGCGCGTACGGGATTTCATGCATGGCCCGATGCCGTCGCTCGAGGGAGTTTCTTTTATAGCCCCCTCAGAGACACGGTCGGTGGCCTTGCGACTACCAAAGCGCAAGGCCCCAGGCATGGATGGAATTCCCAACATGGTCTTGGCAATGCTGCCCAAAAGAGCCATGGTCGCTTTGACCAGGCTCTTTAACGGTATACTCCGCACGGGGCACTTCCCGGATTTATGGAAGTTGGGGAAGGTCATCGTTCTCCCGAAGCCGGGTAAAGATAGGAGGGACCCGGCCAGCTACCGCCCCATAACGCTGCTGTCTACACTAGCGAAGCTCTTCGAGCGGCTGTTGCAGAGACGCATACTGCCATCACTTGATTTAAGGGATGAGCAGTATGGGTTTCGATCCAGCAGCTCGACTACGCTTCAGCTGACGCGGGTGATCCACCATATTTGTAACGAGCTCAACTACGGGCGACACACGGTCGGGGTCTTCCTCGATATCGAAAAGGCATTCGACCGTGTGTGGCATGTTGGGCTCGTCTACAAATTGTTGGAGACGCCCGTGCCGGCTATGCTAATTAGGCTTATAGCAGCGTTTCTAACGGGGCGGTCGTTCGTAGTATCGGTCGAGAACGTGACCTCAGACCCCCGCCCCATACGTGCGGGTGTACCGCAGGGCAGCTGTCTCTCGCCAATGTTGTACGCGCTGTACACCAACGACATCCCCACTCTTGAGGGACACCTCCAGGAGTGGAACCGTGACGCGGTGCTAGCGTTGTTCGCGGACGACAGCGCGTATTTCCTATCATCCCGTAAAGCAGAGCTGGCTGTCAGTCGCATGCAGCGCCTGCTGGACATATTACCGGACTGGTTGGACAAATGGAGGATTGCCGTCAATGTCGGAAAGACGGTCCCCATCTTGTTCACCAGAACACGTAAACTGCCGCCGCCGCTTCGCCTCCGTGATCGTGAGGTGGTGTGGCAGCCAACCGTTAAGTACCTGGGATGTACCATCGATAGCGCGATGCGGATGAGCCAACACTGTGACCAGATGGTCCAGCAGGCTCGAGCCGCACGCGCTATTCTCCGACCGGTGCTTACATCCCGGTTACCATACCGTACTAAACGGACGGTGTACTACACCTACGTCCGATCACGATTGGCCTATGCGGCGCCGGCATGGTACGCACTGGCCAGCAGGTGGCAGCGCAAGCGCCTGCAGCAGCAGCAGAACCTGACTCTGCGAGTTGCCGTAGGAGCGGGACGCTACGTCAGGAACGACGTGGTAGCGCGCGACCTGAAAGTCCCTACAGTAGAGGAGTATGTGGCCAGGCTGGCGCGGACGATGTTCGACCGCGCCGACCACGGGCCACATGTCTCGCTCAGAGGTGTCGCGCCGCACCACGCTCGTCCGCCTGAGGGCTACCCGCTTCCGCGGGAGCTCTTAGAGTCAGACTGAGCCCCCGCCCATCTGGGGGCCGCTGTCTGGCTGCGACACCAGCTAATGTTTTACGGTTGATGATAGGATCCCCCGCTCAACAGCGGGGCCCGCCCCTCCACCGGGAGACTCTTGTTCTCCCGAGTTTATGCCCGGGTAAAAAGGTTCGCCTTGAGGTCCGCAGACCCCTCGCATCGGTCCGCGCTAAAGGCGCGGCAGCGATAGGATGACAGTATAGAAGGAGCGCGGTGCACTGTACGCGCTCTACACTAACGACATTCCCACTCTTGAGGGTCACCTGCAGGAGTGGGAACGAGACGCAGTTCTCGCGTTGTTTGCGGACGACAGCGCGTACTTCCTATCGTCAAGGAAAGCAGAGCTGGCTGCTAACAGGATGCAGCGCTTGCTTGACCTACTGCCAGACTGGTTGGACAAGTGGAGGATTGCCGTCAATGTCGGCAAGACGGTCCCCATTCTGTTCACCAAGTCGCGTAAACAGCTGCCGCCGCTACGCCTCCGTGGCCGGGAGGTGGTGTGGCAGCCAACCGTGAAGTACCTGGGATGTACCATCGATAGCGCGCTGCGGATGAGCCAGCACTGCGACCAAATGGTAAAGCAAGCTCGAGCCGCACGCGCTATACTCCGACCGATGTTTACATCCCGGCTTCCATTCCGTACTAAACGGACGGTGTACTACACCTACGTCCGGTCACGATTAGCCTATGCGGCGCCAGCGTGGTACGCATTGGCCAGTAGGTGGCAGCGCAAGCGTCTTCAGCAGCAGCAAAACCTGGCTCTACGAGCAATCGTGGGAGCCGGTCGCTTCGTGAGGAACGACGTGATAGCGCGCGACCTAAAAGTGCCGTCGGTCGCGGAGTACGTGTCCAGATTGGCAAAGGCGATGTTCGCCCGTGCCGATCATGGACCGTACGAGTCGCTGAGGGGGATCGCGCCCCTCCACGCTCGTCCTCCGGAGGGCTACCCGCTTCCGCGGGAGCTCTTAGAGTCAGACGCGGCCCCCGACCATCTGGGGGACGTCTGACTGCGACCCAGCTTTGCTACTTGACAAATGATAGGATCCCCCGCTCAACAGCGGGGCCCGCCCCTCCACCAGGAGACCCTAGTTCTCCTGAGACCGCCCGGGTAAAAAGGTGACCCTTGAGACCCGCATATCCCTCGCCATAGTCCCCGCAGTGAGCGCGGAGGCGAAGGAAGACCCTCTGTCTGTCTATCTGTCAGGAGCGCGGTCCTCGACCCCTACAGGCTATAGGGATCGATGCGCCCGCGGACGTGGTAGTGGCCGCAATAGCGACCATTGCCGAGTCCCTCGCGGCGTACCCGGACCTGATAGGGGTTATTAGGAAAGCTGTGGCCGACCTGTTCGGGTTCCAGTATGACAGTACAACTTAGAGTACTGTACTGGAACCCGGGAGGTGTGGCTAAGAAGACCCGGGAGCTGCACACACTCGCCAGGGGGCAAGACATACATGTCATACTCCTTGGCGAGACCAAACTGCGGCCGGGTCAAAGGTTCCGTCTCCCTAATTACCACATGTCCCGTCGTGACGAACTATCACCGTGCGGGTTACCCTTTAGAGGTACGGCAGTGTTGGTTCGCCACGACGTCGTACACGTAGCGTTACCACTGCCGGCCTTCACCTACACCCGGTCCATAGGGGTCGAGGTGAATATGGCCGGCGTGGACGTTAAACTATACGCCGCCTACCGACCACCGGGTCATCTTTTTACCACCCAGGACATCCACACCATCTTTAACGATGGTCCGACCCTCCTCGCTGGCGATCTCAACGCCAAGCACTCTGCTTGGGGGTCCAGGATCGTCAACGCGGTGGGTCGAAAACTGTATGCGGACGCTGAGGGTGCAGGCTACGAGGTGTTGGGCCCAGATGCGCCCGCCCACGTCCCCACGTCCGACAGCAGTTGCGCGGATGTCCTGGATATTGTGCTCCACAAGGATCTGTCGTGTCCGGTCCATGTGGAGGTGCTGTACGATCTGGACTCACAGCACCTTCCCATTCTGGTCGTGTTCGGCCTGGGGGCAGAGTGTGTGACAATACCGCGAATTAGGCGCAGGACGGATTGGGAGGGATTCCAGCGCCGCTTAAGCGAGGTCAAGTTCACCAGCCCTTTAGGCACGCCCGAGGGGGTGGAGGCTGCCGCCCAGGTGTTTACCACCACGGTGCAAGATGCGCTGGCGGCATCCACCACCCAGAGCCGGGTAGAAACTAGGAAGCTGGAAGTCCTCCCAATTCGCCTGCAGAAAATGATTACCAAAAAACGCGAATTGCGAAAAACTTGGGTTCACACACGCTGTCCCCGGGTCAAGCGCGACCTAAACGCCATGGTCGAGAGGCTGACTGTAGAGATGAGGGAGTACCGAGGGACCACCTGGGAGACCCGCGTCGACCAGGCTGGTGAGTCGGCGACTTCACTCCATCATCTCGCCAGGCAGCTATCTCGTACCGGTGTACCCGTTTGTCCACTTCATAACCGGAGTGATGAACGGGTATATTCGGCGCAGGACAGAGCGGAGATCCTTGCGGAGTACATGGAGGGGCAATTTACGCCTCACCCCGCCGCGCCTGCCGTCCGCAAGCATCACGAACTTGTCGAGAAGCGCGTACAGGAGTTCATCCAAGGCCCGATGCCGTCGCTCGAGGGTGTGTCTTTTATAGCCCCCTCTGAGACACGGTCGGCGGCCTTGCGACTACCAAAGCGCAAAGCCCCAGGCCTGGATGAAATTACCAACATGGCACTGGCCATGCTGCCCAGGAAAGCCGTGGTCGCTCTGACCCGGCTTTATAACGGCATCCTCCGCACGGGCCACTTCCCGGTTTTATGGAAGTTAGGGAATGTCATCGTTCTCCCGAAGCCGGGTAAGGATCGTAGGTACCCGGCTAGCTACCGTCCCATTACCCTACTGCCTACACTGGCGAAGCTCTTCGAGCGGCTGGTGCTGAGACGCATAATGCCATCACTTAATATAAGGGATGAGCAGTATGGGTTTCGATCCGGCCGCTCGACTACACTTCAGCTGACGCGGGTGATCCACCATATTTGTAACGAGCTCAACTACGGGCGACACACGGTCGGGGTCTTTCTTGACATCGAAAAGGCATTCGATCGCGTGTGGCATGTTGGGCTCGTATACAAGTTGTTGGACACGCCCGTGCCGGCTATGCTAGTTAGGCTCGTAGCGGACTTTCTGCAGGGACGGTCATTTGTCATCTCGGTTGAGAACATGACCTCAGACCCTCGCCCCATACGTGCGGGGGTGCCCCAGGGTAGCTGCCTTTCGCCAGCACTGTACGCGCTCTACACTAACGACATTCCCACTCTTGAGGGTCACCTGCAGGAGTGGGAACGAGACGCAGTTCTCGCGTTGTTTGCGGACGACAGCGCGTACTTCCTATCGTCAAGGAAAGCAGAGCTGGCTGCTAACAGGATGCAGCGCTTGCTTGACCTACTGCCAGACTGGTTGGACAAGTGCAGGATTGCCGTCAATGTCGGTAAGACGGTCCCCATTCTGTTCACCAAGTCGCGTAAACAGCTGCCGCCGCCTCCGTGGCCGGGAGGTGGTGTGGCAGCCAACCGTGAAGTACCTGGGATGTACCATCGATAGCGCGCTGCGGATGAGCCAGCACTGCGACCAAATGGTCCAGCAGGCTCGAGCCGCACGCGCTATACTCCGACCGATGTTTACATCCCGGCTTCCACTCCGTACTAAACGGACGGTGTACTACACCTACGTCCGGTCACGATTAGCCTATGCGGCGCCAGCGTGGTACGCATTGGCCAGTAGGTGGCAGCGCAAGCGTCTTCAGCAGCAGCAGAACCTGGCTCTACGAGCAATCGTGGGAGCCGGTCGCTTCGTGAGGAACGACGTGATTGCGCGCGACCTAAAAGTGCCGTCGGTCGCGGAGTACGTGTCCAGATTGGCATAGGCGATGTTCGCCCGCGCCGATAATGGACCGTACGAGTCGCTGAGGGGGATCGCGCCCCTCCACGCTCGTCCTCCGGAGGGCTACCCGCTTCCGCGGGAGCTCTTAGAGTCAGACGCGACCCCCGACCATCTGGGGGACGTCTGACTGCGACCCAGCTTGCTTACTTGACGAATGGTAGGATCCCCCGCTCAACAACGGGGCCCGCCCCTCCACCAGGAGACCCTAGTTCTCCTGAGACCGCCCGGGTAAAAAGGTGACCCTTGAGACCCGCATATCCCTCGCCACAGTCCCCGCAGTGAGCGCGGAGGCGAAGGAAGACCCTCTGTCTGTCTGTAGGAGCGCGGTACGCTCTACACTAACGACATTCCCACTCTTGAGGGTCACCTGCAGGAGTGGGAACGAGACGCAGTTCTCGCGTTGTTTGCGGACGACAGCGCGTACTTCCTATCGTCAAGGAAAGCAGAGCTGGCTGCTAACAGGATGCAGCGCTTGCTTGACCTACTGCCAGACTGGTTGGACAAGTGGAGGATTGCCGTCAATGTCGGTAAGACGGTCCCCATTCTGTTCACCAAGTCGCGTAAACAGCTGCCGCTGCTACGCCTCCGTGGCCGGGAGGTGGTGTGGCAGCCAACCGTGAAGTACCTGGGATGTACCATCGATAGCGCGCTGCGGATGAGCCAGCACTGCGACCAAATGGTCCAGCAGGCTCGAGCCGCACGCGCTATACTCCGACCGATGTTTACATCCCGGCTTCCATTCCGTACTAAACGGACGGTGTACTACACCTACGTCCGGTCACGATTAGCCTATGCGGCGCCAGCGTGGTACGCATTGGCCAGTAGGTGGCACCGCAAGAGTCTTCAGCAGCAGCAAAACCTGGCTCTACGAGCAATCGTGGGAGCCGGTCGCTTCGTGAGGAACGACGTGATAGCGCGCGACCTAAAAGTGCCGTCGGTCGCGGAGTACGTGTCCAGATTGGCAAAGGCGATGTTCGCCCGCGCCGATCATGGACCGTACGAGTCGCTGAGGGGGATCGCGCCCCTCCACGCTCGTCCTCCGGAGGGCTACCCGCTTCCGCGGGAGCTCTTAGAGTCAGACGCGGCCCCCGACCATCTGGGGGACGTCTGTCTGCGACCCAGCTTTGCTACTTGACAAATGATAGGATCCCCCGCTCAACAGCGGAGCCCGCCCCTCCACCAGGAGACCCTAGTTCTCCTGAGACCGCCCGGGTAAAAAGGTGACCCTTGAGACCCGCATATCCCTTGCCACAGTCCCCGCAGTGAGCGCGGAGGCGAAGGAAGACCCTCTATCTGTCTGTCTGTCAGGAGCGCGGTGACCTCAGACCCCCGCCCCATACGTGCGGGTGTACCGCAGGGCAGCTGTCTCTCGCCAATGTTGTACGCGCTGTACACCATCGACATCCCCACTCTTGAGGGACACCTCCAGGAGTAGGAGCGCGACGCGGTGCTTGCACTGTTCGCGGACGACAGCGCGTATTTCCTATCTTCCCGTAAAGCAGAGCTGGCTGTCAGTCGCATGCAGCGCCTGCTGAAATATTACCAGACTGGTTGGACAAATGGAGGATTGCCGTCAATGTGGGTAAGACGGTCCCCATCTTGTTCACCAGAGCACAAAAACTGCCGCCGCCGCTTCGCCTCCGTGGTCGTGAGGTGGTGTGGCAACCTACCGTTAAGTACCTGGGATGTACCATCGATAGCGCGATGCGGATGAGTCAGCACTGTGACCAGATGGTCCAGCAGGCTCGAGCCGCACGCGCTTTTCTCCGACCGGTGTTTACATCCCGGTTACCATATCGTACTAAACGGACGGTGTACTACACCTACGTCCGATCACGATTAGCCTATGCGGCGCCGGCATGGTATGCATTGGCCAGCAGGTGGCAGCGCAAGCGCCTGCAGCAGCAGCAGAATCTGACTCTGCGAGTTGCCGTAGGAGCGGGACGCTACGTCAGGAACGACGTGGTAGCGCGCGACCTGAAAGTCCCAACAGTGGAGGAGCATGTGGTCAGGCTGGCGCGGACGATGTTCGACCGCGCCGACCACGGGCCACATGACTCACTCAGGGGTGTCGCGCCGCACCACGCTCGTCCGTCTGAGGGCTACCCGCTTCCGCGGGAGCTCTTGGAGTCAGACTGAGCCCCCGCCCATCTGGGGGCCGTTGTCTGGCTGCGACACCAGCTATGTCTTTACGGTTTTACGATAGGAACCCCCGCTCAACAGCGGGGCCCGCCCCTCCACCGGGAGACCCTTGTTCTCCCGAGCAGCGGTCGCCGGGTGCGGGTGCCGCTCCCGCGGCAGCGATAGGATAACAGTAGTGTGTAGGAGCGCAGCGTAAGTTACCACCGCTGACTAAACCACCGAAATAACGTCCTGTCGGAGTGGAATACGCCCGGGCACAGCCCGACGCCAACTACTATCCCTTTCCTGGGGAAAGGGCACCTAGTTAGCGGTTCCGTGCAGAGTACCACCCGCCGTCGTGCAGGCGCCTCACCGGGTCTCCCACCAGCGGGAATCGCCCGGGGGGGAAAGCCGCCGACGGCAAGAAGAAGGACCTCCAACTGCAGCGGACCGCTAACATGGACCAACCCCCAGGGGAAGGAACACCGCCGGGAAAACGGGTCGTGGCGCGGGAGCTATTCGCGCCCAGTTATCGCTCCGTCGACCCGGAGCTCCGTGAGCAGCTGCGGGGGATAGGCGCAGGCCGACGCGGGCGAGTACGTACACGCGGCGGAAAGTCCGACCTGGAGTGCCACCCCCGATCACCATCACCATCAACCGAAACCATTCTAGAAGAGGATGAAATACAAAAAAGAGGGTATTACCATCTACCCTCAAATCCCTCAATATCCGGGAAGAGTGAGAGAGAAGACAGGGTGTCCCTCTCTGATATTTTCAAGCCTACCCACACTTCCCAATCTACCCCCAATGTAGAATCTGAAGGGTGGATCACGCCACAGAAACCAATAAGGCACACGGAGGTGCCACGTTCACCGTCTCCTATGAGACGAAGATCCACAACTACAAGAAGACAACTATCACCATTAGATGAGGAAGAACAACAACCTACGAAGATCGTCGCAGTCTCCGGCTCCGGCTCCAGCTCCAGCGAGTACGAAGACTCGCGAGAAGAGCAAGACCAATGAAGAGAAGAAGGCCAAGAAGACCCCGTCGAGGTAAGCGTTTCTGCGGCTACTGCAACCGGTCAGGTAGGAGTAGTTGTAGGGCCCCGCGACGCGGATTTGACTACATCACCACCTTTGGTACCGCCAACTCCGATTAGAGTAGGCCCAGGGACCCTAGGGAGCAAACGGTATATAACCAATAATACCGAAGATAGGGCCGAGTTGCCCGTCGCGAACACAACAGCGGTCTCCTTCGCCGCCGCACTCGCGGCACCGGGACCGTCCCGCGCCGCTCCTGTACCATCGAGTGCTACGGCCACCACGGTAACAGCACCAGCGCGCCGACCAACAGCACCCAACCACGGTCTCAAGCAGCGGCAGTAATAATGAATAGATATCCTCCCATCGTGGCTGAGCGTCTGCCGAATTGGCCACTTCCAGGTCTTGCGCGAGGTTTTAGGCCAAGCGCCGAACGCGCGTCCTTTCGGCAGAAGGGTGCGGGTCATGCCTGAGTCGGAGAAGGAGTTCCGAGCAGTCCAGGCCTACATGGTCAACCTGTCGGAGACTGACCCGGACGTATCGTGGTGGTGTTATACACCACAAGAAGAACGCCCCACCAAGGTGGCGATCACAGGCCTCCCCCACGATACAGATCCGGGGATGGTCACCGAATCGTTGCAGGGCCTGGGCTTCCCGGCAAGATATGCCAAGTACATCCCTGGGAAGAGAGGGCGCCCCGGCTGCGTGTTTCACGTGCAGCTGGACCGCCTGGACAAGGAGCAGCTTGTTCGCTTATATGCGATTGACGAGCTGCTCTTTATGCGAGGAGTAGTTGTCCAGGCGTGGACGACGGGTAGAGTGCTGGCACAATGCCATCGCTGCCAGAAGTTCGGCCACGCATCGAGCAACTGCTTTAAGCCACCCAGGTGCGTCTGGTGTGCGGAGGGGCACGCCACTGCCCTCATCCCAGGGGTAAGGTCATAGAATGTGCTAACTGCTCAGGACTCCACACAGCAAATGACCAGCGGTGCGGGGTACTGAGGAGGATAGCCCGACTCAGGGGGGTCAAACTGAAGCCTCCGATTCCTCCACTACCAGCCGCACCCTCACAACAACGCAGCACTCAGGCCGCGGTGGAAACGACACCCATTCCAAGGGCTACGGTCGAGGAGTACGCCGACACCGAGGGGGCGTCACTCATGGCGCCGGCTAACCTTCCCAGAGCCGCCCAGGGGCAACCCAACGGCGGCAAAGGGAAGAAGCCTAAGAAGAAAAAGAAGAGGGCCGCTCGACAGGAAATTCCTGTCGACACGGTACCGACTAGTAGCACTGCGCAGCCGCTAACAGTTGCAGTGGCGCCTTTCTCGTTGGCGGCGCTTCCAAAACCACAGAGGCCCAAGAAGCCCAGTAAGGCTTAAAAGGCAGCTGATCCCACCATCCCACCTAACCCATCCCAAGCTGCCGCTGAGGTGGTCGTAGGTAAGGCCTTATTAGGGAGACAGGAAAAGGGGACACCGGCGGGCACAACATCTGCCCCAGCCCCCGCACCGAGGTCTTCTAGAACACCCACATCGGCTCCTCGACCCCTACAGGCTATAGGGATCGATCGATACGCCCGCGGATGAGCTAGTGGCCGCAATAGCGACCATAGCTGAGTCCCTCGCGGCGTACCCGGACCTGTTAGGTGTAATTAGGAAAGCCGTGGCCGACCTCTTCGGGTTCCAGTATGACAGTACAACTTAGAGTGCTGTACTGGAACCCGGGAGGCATGGCCAAGAAGACCCGGGAGCTGCACACGCTCGCCAGGGGGCAAGACATACATGTCATACTCCTTGGCGAGACAAAACTGCGGCCGGGTCAAAGGTTCCGTCTCCCTAACTACCATATGTACCGTCGTGACGAGCTAGCGCCGAGCGGTATGCTCTTTAGAGGTACGGCGGTGTTGGTTCGCCACGACGTCGTGCATGTAGCGTTGCCATTGCCGGCTTTCACCTACACCCGGTCCATAGGGGTCGAGGTGAATATGGCCGGCGTGGACGTAAAATTGTACGCCGCCTATCGACTACCGGGTTACCTATTTACCACCCAGGACATTCACACCATCTTTAATGATGGTCCGACCCTCTTCGCTGGCGATCTCAACGCCAAGCACACTGCTTGGGGGTCCAGGATCGTCAACGCGGTGGGTCGAAAACTGTATGCCGACGCTGAGGGAGTAGGCTACGAGGGGTTGGGCCCAGAGGCGCCCACCCACGTCCCCACGTCGGACAGCAGTTGCGCGGATGTCCTGGACATTGTACTCCACAAGGACCCACCCTGTTCGGTCCATGTGGAGGTGCTGTACGTCCTGGACTCACAGCACCTCCCCATTTTGGTCGTGTTCGGCCTGGGGGCAGAGTGTGTGACATTACCGCGAGTTAGGCGCAGAACGGATTGGGAAGGCTTCCAATGCCGCATGAGCGAGATTAAGTATAACAGCCCTTTAGGCACGCAGAAGGGGGTGGAGGCTGCCGCCCAGGTGTTTACCACCACGGTGCAAGATGCACTGGCGGCATCCACCACCCAGACCCGGGTAGAGACAAGAAGGTCCTCCCAATTCGCCTGCGGAAAATGACTGTAGAAAAAAGGGAACTAAAGAAAACTTGGGCTCACACACGCTGTCAGCTCATTGGCTACTTTCATGACATGAAAAAAAAGTATTGGATATATTTCATAATGGTTACAGATTGAATTTGATGGTTCGAGATCACTTTGTCATCCTTGTTGGCAACGAATCGATTACGCATTACGTCGTACGCAGCAACAAGAAGCCCAGCCTGCTCCACAGTCCAGACAATCCATGAATGCTTCTGGAGCACGTACGCCCAATTCTTCCAGTAGATGTATATTTGAAAACTGCAACAACCTTCAACTGCGTCAAGTACCCAACACATTAAAGGCATATCTTCTCAGTTATTATAACGTATATATGGCAGAGTGGGTATTCTACGCTATTGGTTATTCAATAATATTCCTTTTACTTTGCACCATGATATATTTCCAATTCTCCTAACGTTCACATCAATATTTCCAAGTACTTCAACACTACGTGATCATCTGTTCTATCTTATTGACAATTCCTTAATCTAAATATCACATGACATTTCTTATATGCCAACCTCTGCATCGGACAAGCGTTGTAGAATAAACAGGTCCGTCAATGGACCTTCTCTGGAGATTCGTGGCCTCACCGACATATACAGGGTGTCCCAGCGCCAAGTGACCGCCCGGCGTCTATTGATTATTTGGACAAAACTATAAACAAAATTCCAATAAAGTACAGGTCTAATCGGTTTAGTTTTTTTTTTATTAGCTTTTTAATTTTTTTGGAAAAAAACCTGACTTGCTGCACTATTTTCGACATATTTTTTTTGTTTTTACATTTATTTTCATTCTGTTTTTTTTTATTTACCAGTTGTTATCATAGTTTATCTATTCGAGGTATAAAATCTACCGAAAATTAAATAGGATATATATTTTTAAAGACATTAACTGAATTTAAAAAAAAAAATTACCCTTTTTTATTTAATTTCGCTAAAAAGTTGGAAAAATGCCCCATGAATATTATTATTTTATCAATTATTATTAAATTACATGATATTACCTACAAAATCTCAATAACATGTTTGTAGTTATCTAAATCATTTACAGAACTACAAACTCTTGAAATATGCACCCTATTTTCGATAATAAGAAGAGTAGACTTTTAAAACCAGGCTAGTGGAACATTTAAGTGTCTTACTATCAAAAATACCTTTTGCCTGTTGATAGAATAATTTTAAATGAAAGGAGATAATAAAAACAAGAGCAAAATTAAATCATCTATTAAAAAAACAGTAATTAATTCATAAAATTTTCGAAATGACCACTATTGGCATTAATACAGGCTAAGGCTCTAAATGACATACAATGATTTCGGTAGATTTTATACCTCGAATAGATAAACTATGATAACAACTGGTAAATAAAAAAAAACAGAATGAAAATAAATGTAAAAACAAAAAAAATATGTCGAAAATAGTGTAGCAAGTCAGGTTTCTTTCCGAAAAAATTAAAAAGCTAATAAAAAAAAAACCAAACCGATTAGACCTGTACTTTATTGGAATTTTGTTTATAGTTTTGTCCAAATAATCAATAGACGCCGGGCGGTCACTTGGCGCTGGAACACCCTGTATATACCTCCACTCTCTCGAATCTGCCAGAACCATTTAAGCAACACCACTTGGGAAGATTTTGCGACACAGATATCCCGTCCCTTAAATGACTTTAACGCTGAGTATATGAAGGACATCATTCAAATCTATACAAAAGCTCTTGAACAGAAATCGTCACTTAATTTCGAGAATTTGAATGAAATTGACGAAAACACCCTTCATTTTTGGACTGGCGTAAACCATACGGAATTTAACAGTATTCTCAACGAGGTTCCATCTCTTCATGAAATATCTAAAACACCCAACATCGACCTAGCAGCGTATTTAAGTAAAATACGGACAGCCAAGCCCGGTGTGCGACTAGTAACAGTTTTCGGTATGTCAAGACAGAATCTTGAGAGGAAAATACATTTGACAAGGGAATGCTTGGATCGAGATTTTGTAGCTGTTCATTTTGTAACATCTTATTTTCATCTTGTCGTGAATCTCCTGAGATCTTACCTTGAATAACATTCGTTTAGTATAACATTTAGCGAGAATTAGATTAACTTCCGTGTGATTGAACTATCTCTGTCCCAGTTTCACTCTAATAACTTAATTTCTTAATTATCTCCATTTGTTTAATAACTAAGTTTAGCGCTTTTGTAACTAAATTCAATATAATTTGTTTACAATGATTGACAAGCCGGGTGACGTTAATACTTGACAGTGACAATTAGAGACTGATGAAGTTTTGACGGACCGGCGGTTCGACAGCGCGACGCCGTCAGATGGATGAGCCAATCATCCGTCGCCATTCGGGTACCGAAAATATTAGTCGCGTTAGTTCTGTAGTCTGTGGCCTGTTCAGCCTCTTGTCTCTGTCAAATTGTAGTGCTTAATTATCTTTTGTTAGTTTGGGACTTCTGAAGCTTGTAAATTTTATAAAAAGGTTAGTGACTTGTTTATAGAATAAAATATTAAATCATTCCACCCCCTTGATTTTGAGTCTGTGGTTGAACCGTGGCTGGAGGCGATGTAGTCTGTGGCGTCTATGGTAGTGACTAGTGGTCCGTGTCTGTGGTTTTTCGGTCGGGGTTAACAGTGTAGGTTTTTTTCCAAATTTCGGGGTCTTGGATATTGGGCCGTTGGTTGGGCGTGTCTGTTGTTTTCGTTCCTTGAGCAAAATAAAGAAGTCAGAGGTCCTGGGACTAACTGGCCAACGGGAATTTAGACGTTTAAATTCGAAGTGTCGGATGGGTCGGCCCTCTGGAAGGGGAGAGGTCCAGGTGTGGGTGCAGGTTTGTGAATTGGTTTGCAACCGTGTCGAATTCGGTTATCGAAATTGGTTGGTTTGTGTGAGTTTATAGTAAATAAATTTAGAGGGAAGTGTGGGAGATTTGGGTCTTCGTGGGTTTTTGTGTCTGGCTATGGGGGAGAGGTATTTTTTTGAGTAGGGAACACCTGAATCGGCTTTTTGTTTTTGGCGCCTGGCGGTGGTTGATGACGCTCCTCAGAAGAGACGATAGAAAAGTGAACCTTAATCCGATTGTGATAGGGAGCATTGGCGTAGTTATCGTCTCCTCGTTCTAGAAACTTATCGAACTCTGAGGACCTTTTCCCGCGTAACGGAGTTGTTCGCTATTGGCGCGTTTGAGATGAACGCGTCACCGTATAAAACCGGCGCTGGAGTGCGGAGCGTCTGTCTGCCCAAGGATATTGTGAGGTGTTGTCTGTGCTGTTCCGTTCTGTGGTGAATCGTGGCGCACCTACCCACGTTGTGTCTTCTGGCTGTTTGGTGAGTCTGGGGGATTCCAATTGGGATTTTCTGACGGGGATTCGGAGTATTCTTGGAGAGTAATGTTCGAGCCCGAACCGCCTGCGCCAACCACCGAGAGGGTGGCGGGCGCGCGGGACGAGGCGCGCGGTGCCACACGACCACTTCGCCTCTAGCCATCGACGACACCACGCGCGTACCTCGTTCCGAGCTCTTACTTGTAACAGTTCTTCTCGCTATTATAATTACATTTTCTACAGTCCACGCTAGTTTTATTGAAGGACCCAAACATTAATGGTCCTATCGCCGTTCCTTAAGAACCAATTCCTAAAGAAAAATAACAAAGGATTGCTGTTACTACGCTGCCGGACCGCGGTCGTTGAACTTTAAATTTCAAACGCGTCCGCGTCGTGTCATCGCTTCAACGGCTGTCTACATTGAAGTCGCCTTAAACAAAGAAGATTATTGAAGATCTACTACTTCGGAGTCTTGATAACGACGATCGTGCCTTTTTCTAATATTGGATATTAAGATTACCACTACGTCATCGCTTCGAAGACTAATTTTGGCTGCCTTGTGGATAAGGATTGGGTATTTTGTGAGTTCGTTCCAATTTTTTTCCCTTCTTATCCTCTTCTAAAGGTCTTTAGCTACTTATTTTTCAATATTTCTATATCTTTTCCTTTTCACTGCCTCTAATAATTGAGTGATAGTAATAAAATCGTAATAAAGTGCACAATAGTTCATTCAACTCGCATCTGTTGCATTGCATTGTTTCTTATCGCATTTTTTATGATACTCGCAACATCTGTTCGCTTACGGTAGCTGCACCAGGTGCGCCTTGATCGTAACAAGTTCAAGGTCATGCGCATTCATTAGATCTGTCGTTCGCTATTTTCATTGAGAAAAAAATATCAACAAGCATTCTATCTCTTTCGTTTTTATTGCCCATTCATTAACGTATTTGCTTTCATTATGGCTGACTTAGACATTTTATTAAGAAAACGTAGTGCTATGAAAGCAAAGCTTACAAACTTCTGCAACTACCTTAGCATTCTCAGTAGTTCCCAATGCATTTCAGACCTACAACGCATCTAGTTGGAAGGTCGCTTGAGTAAATTTGATGCCTTATACGATACATTTGACGATTTACAGATGGAAATCGAGGTGGTTTCTGACGCGCCAGACGAGGCGTACGAGGAACGCACCAAGTTCGAAGAGCGGTACCACTCATTGGCTGCTCAGGCTCGCAACCTACTGGTCCGCACCAGCCCAGTCGCCGAGGCCGGGTCTGTAGCGGGCTCAACATGCACACACACAGGTGAATCGTTCCATCATGGTTTTATTCGCTTACCTAAAATTGATTTGCCTCATTTCAATGGTAGTTATCAATGCTGGCTTGAATACAGGGATACATTTTTATCACTAATCCATAGTAGTAAGTCTATCGATGACATTAGCAAGTTCCACTACTTACGTGCATCACTTACGGGGAATGCACTCGAAATTATAAAAAATATTGATTTCAAAGGTGACAATTATCAGTTGGCGTGGAATTTGCTGTGTGATCGGTATGACAATAGTCGGCTTCTAGTAGATAACCATGTGCAGGCACTATTCAATGTTGAGCCTATCCCATCTGAATCTAGTTGTTCGTTACGTCGGTTGATTGACGTGATAAACAAAAATATTCGTGCTCTAAAAACATTGAACGAGCCTACTGAGCATTGGGATACACTTGTAGTTCATATGATGGGAAACAAATTAGACGCTGTTACTAGTAGAAACTGGGAAGAATATCGTTGTAGCTTAACTAAATCCCCTACTTTATCGCAATTTTGTACATTCTTAATCAATAAGGCTGATTTATTAGAAACAGTAGAACATAAAGACAAAAACAATTTAATCAATATAAAAACTAAGCCTACTTTCTTAACAACTAATACAAATGAAAACTTAAATCTAGTAAAAACAAGTAAAAGATATAATACAAATAATAATAAAAGTAAAAATAAATGTCCTTTGTGTTCTGATGAACATCTTTTATACACTTGCGAATTGTTTCGTAATTTGTCCGTTGAGACAAGAAATACTAAGGCAAAAGAATTAAAAGTTTGCTTAAATTGTTTACGTCCTGGCCATGTTGCTAACAAATGTAAACTATCACATTGTAGATACTGCAAGGGTAAACACAACACGCTTTTACATATAGATCAATTCAAATCTAGTCCTTTACACGACCCTATGCCTAGTGTGTCCAATAACATGTCTAATAGTGTTGCCTTGCCTATTTCTATCCCTCCTACTTGTCCTTCAACTTATAAGTCAAAGAATGTCGCCCTTACAAGTGATAATTCTATACAATGTACTACTGCTTCGCAAATTTTGCTTTCCACAGCGTTGGTGAAAGTGGTGAGCGACAACGGGGAAAGGTTCGACGCCAGAGTCCTCCTGGATAATGGTAGTACGGCCAATTTTATTACCTATTCATTATGCGACAAGCTGGGATTGCCTCGACGTAACACGAGCTCTACGATAACAGGTATTAATAGCCAAACTTCGACTAGTACACAGT
The DNA here is from genome assembly GCA_951805285.1 of Thymelicus acteon. NCBI lineage: Eukaryota > Metazoa > Arthropoda > Insecta > Lepidoptera > Hesperiidae > Thymelicus > Thymelicus acteon. The sequence goes on along the minus strand of OX638214.1, from coordinate 23,545,933 downwards.
CTTGCAATTTAACAATTGAATCTCGCAACGGCGCCTACAAAGCAAATATAAATTGTTTTATCTTGCCCGAGATTACAAAAATATTACCATCTAGAATAATAGATATAAGTAACATTTTTATTCCGCATGGTATTCAATTAGCGGATCCTTCTTTCAATATACCATCAAGAATTGATATTCTTGTAGGTGCAGAGGTATTTTGGAATGTTCTAGGTACTGCATTTATCAACCTAGGCAAAAACCAGCCCAAATTAACTGAATCTAAATTCGGTTGGATTGTAACCGGCTCTATAGCTCTTCCATCACAACCAACCTCTTCAAATCACTCTCATCTTTGTAACATATCGTTAAATGACATAAACGATAATATTACTAAATTTTGGGAACTTGATTCAATTTCAACTAAACATTCTTTATCTCGTGAAGAACGTGCTTGCGAGGAAAGCTTTCAAAAAAATACTATTCGTGATAAAACCGGTAAATTCATTGTTACAATTCCATTAAAAAACGATCCAAGTTCTTTGGGTGAGTTTTACGCATCTGCTAAACGTCGGTTTTTATCTTTAGAACGTCGTTTCCTCCGTGATCCCTTATTTAAAGACCGTTACATCAATTTTATGGACGAGTATGAGCGTTTAGGTCACATGAGTGAGATAGCATATACACCTAAAACACATAATCCAGAGAACATTGAATATTTTTTACCACACCATGGAGTTGTAAGAGAGTCTAGTACAACTACGAAACTTCGCGTAGTATTTGATGCTTCCGCTGCTACTACGTCTGGACTATCCCTAAACGATATTCAAATGGTGGGTCTTACTGTCCAAGACGATCTTCTTTCGATTCTCATCAGATTTAGACAACATAAATATGTCATTTCAGCTGATATAGAGAAAATGTATCGAGCTATATCAGTAACACCTTCACAACATTGTTTACAGAAAATTATTTTCAGAAAAAATCCTTCTTTACCCCTTAAAACTTACAGTCTTAATACCGTGACTTACGGTACGTCATCTGCGCCGTATCTAGCTACAAAATGCCTTACGAGTCTTTCATCAGCTGCCACTAACAACGACGTAAAAACGTCAATTGAACGTGACTTCTACGTCGACGACTTTCTCAGTGGTAGTAATTCTTTTTCAAAGGTAGTAGAGCTAGGCAAAGAAGTCACTTATATATTAAGCTCAGCTAATTTTCATTTACGTAAGTGGCAGTCTAATAGCCCTCAAGTTTTAGCTGAAATCACAGGTACCTCTGAAAGTTCTAATACTTTAAATTTTTCTGAAAATCAAAACGTCTCTTCAAAAACTTTAGGTTTGCATTGGTTGTGTAACACAGACACATTATCCTTTTCTATCGGTATTCACAAAGCTACACAAGTGACAAAACGCTATATATTGTCGGTTATCAGTCAGATCTTTGACCCGCTAGGTCTAGTTGGTCCTTGTGTAGTTGAAGCTAAAAAGATATTACAACTTTTATGGTTAACTAAATGCGATTGGAATGAACAGGTACCACAGGAAATAGAAAACCTATGGCAATATTTTATGAACTCTCTTCCATTCCTTAATACATTGAGAGTGCCACGGTGGGTAATCTGCGATAAGGCAATAATAAATGAATTGCATATTTTTACAGACGCTTCAGAAAAGGCTTACGGTGCATGTATCTACGTCCGTTCGATAGACAGTAATGGTCATGTTACAGTAAATCTATTACTCTCCAAAAATCGGATTGCCCCAATTAAACCTACGACGATACCTCGTCTTGAGCTTTGTGGCGCGTTGCTAGGATCAAGACTGTTTATAAAAGTTCGAAGCTCTCTTACGTTGCCTATTAGTAATTGTCGTTTTTGGTGCGACTCAACAATTACATTAAGTTGGTTATCTATGGCGCCAAGTAATTTAAAACCTTTTGTACGTAATCGCGTAGACGAAATACAAGAGCTTACATCAGGCTATACGTGGAGCTACGTGTCGTCGAAGGACAATCCGGCAGATCTTGTTTCGCGCGGGCTGAAGGCTGATCTAATCAGCGAATGCTCTTTATGGTGGACTGGACCGCCCTTTCTCTTAAAAAATGAAAATTCATGGCCTGAGATGCCTAATTCAAATGTGAAACAGGATCTACCTGAAGTAATATCATCCCATTTTATTAATAATTCATCCAATCAATCATTATCACATAACAATCACGATCATTCATTATTCCAATCAGATAATAAATCTTTCATTCATCAAATCATTCATAAATATTCTAATTTTAATCGTTTACAGAGAATTGTTGCTTATATAAAAAGGTTTATTCATAATTTGAAACATAAAAATAAATTACAAGGCAATCTTTCATGTCAAGAGTTAAGTGATTCTTTTAATTTTATTATTTACAATGCTCAACTTTTAATGTTTCCCCAAGAACATGCTTTACTACAATCAGGGAAATCATTGCCAAGAAAAAATAGGCTCACTTCTTTAAGTCCCTTCATCGATAGCAGTGGTATCATCCGTGTGGGGGGAAGGCTTGACAATTCCATTTATGACTATAATGTCAAGCATCCGATTTTACTTTGCAGTAAACATCATCTGACAAAAATTATATTTCACAAATTTCATTTAGATTTACTTCATGTTGGTCCCCAAACTCTTTTAGCAAACATTCGACAAATGTATTGGCCTCTAGGTGGAAGAAACTTGTCAAAGGCCATTGTCAGACAATGCATTAAATGTTTCAAATATAAATCTACCGCTGTGCAGCCCATAATGGGTCAATTGCCAACATCTAGGACAAATTTAGAATTTCCTTTTTTAAATTGCAGTGTCGACTACGCCGGGCCAGTGTTGATAGCTGACCGAAAGGGAAGAGGGTGTAAGCTAATAAAATCATATATGTGTATTTTTGTTTGCCTCGCAGTAAAAGCTGTGCACATAGAGCTCGTTACAGACCTGACTAAGGAGGGGTATTTGGCTGCTTTAAACCGTTTTGTCGCTCGTCGCGGCAAGCCTCGGACCATCCTTTCCGATAACGGTACCAATTTCGTGGGCGCCTGTAATGAGTTGCAGCAGTTTTTGAACGACCTAAACATTTCTAATGAAATGGCACAACAAGGCGTCGAATTTTCTTTTGCACCTCCATACTCTCCTCATTTTAATGGCGTTGCTGAGGCTGCCGTTAAGTCGACGAAACATCATCTTAAAAGACTTCTTCAAACGACACATTTTACCTACGATGAACTGGTGACATGTCTAACTCAAATAGAGGCGGTATTAAATTCTCGTCCCCTCACTCCTCTATCTTCCGATCCTCTTGATTTCACCGCCCTCACGCCTGCTCATTTCCTTATTGGACGACCACTTATATCTGTTCCGTGTCCACAGGTAGCTGAAATTAATATTAATAGACTCGAACGCTACCAGAGAATAGAGCACGTTAGACAACACTTTTGGAAGCGATTTCATATTGAATACGTGTCTCTATTGCAACAAAAGGTTAAATGGACATCATCCTCAGGAGAGCTATCCATCGGGGCCCTAGTTCTCATTAAGGAGAAAGGTCAACCGCCTCTTCTGTGGCCCTTGGGACGGGTCATCAAGGTCTTCCCAGGCGTCGACGGGACTACAAGGGTGGCCGAGCTGAAGACCAAGGGAGGGACCATTCTACGAGCCTGCCACAACATCTGCCCACTTCCTCTTAGTTGAAGGCTTCAACGGGGGGAGGATGTTCGAGCCCGAACCGCCTGCGCCGACCACCGAGAGGGTGGCGGGCGCGCGGGACGAGGCGCGCGGTACGACACTAGCACTTCGCCTCTAGCCATCGACGACACCACGCGCGTACCTTGTTCCGAGCTCTTACTTGTAACAGTTCTTCTCGCTATTATAATTACATTTTCTACAGTCCACGCTAGTTTTATTGAAGGACCCAAACAGTAATGTGAGGAATCTTTCCAGGCTGTGTGCTGTGTGTCTGGGTGCTGGGGTCTGCGCCACGCGGTGTGGTGGCACGGCGTGTTTTATCGGTTCCTCGAGGGGCTTATAGCAAGCACTTCGGTAAGTAAATCTTTATCTTTTGCGGCTGAGCCGGTGTTGAGTGCTTTCGTGTTAATAACAGGATCCTTCATTCTTGTATACAGGATTGCATTTGGTGGGCGTCCCGCCCTGTGTGTTCGGTGGCTGTCTGTCCTCGCCGAGCGCTTGACACCTCCCTAAACAGGTATTCTGAACTCATTCTCTTTAACGCGGTGAATTAGTCAATTAGTAAACAGTGTAACCTAGTGTTGTTTTTTGAAAGGAGGCCACGATGGCTGTCCGTCGGCGTGACGCCGTGGTCGACGCCCAGTGCTTCGTGCACTGGCGTCGCCCGCCTCCAAGGGCCTTAGCATCTCGGTGGGTGTTTTGATGATATCTATATTTACCAAAGAGAATGTAGCGAGTGAACCCTGTGCCTTCATAATGATAACCCTTCATGTATTTTGTTGTACGGCTGAATTGTTCCGGCCCGTAAGGCTTAATATAAAATGAATAATATATGAATTGTTTCAAATAAGAAGGCGTTGAGCTGTGGTATTAGGTCTGTAACGATCTGTAATACAACTAAATGTATTTAGCCGAGTTACCGTTGTTCAACTAAGTCGATTAAATAACTAGACATCGTTGTAATTAATTAAATTGGATTCATGCTCGCCGAGTAGCCGGCATAGAACTGTATAGGCTGTTGTGTAAGACGTGGCTTTCTGTACTGATAGGAGGTGTTTTTCTGGGAGCCTGAGCTTTTTCTGGGAGCCCGAGCTGTTTCTGGGAGCCTGAACTGTTCTGAGAGGGAGTTCTGTATCCGGAGGGCTGTCTCTGGAGTGCTGTTTCCTGACTACTGTTCCGGGAGGGAGCTCAACGTGAACGGCTAATCCGTTTCCATACTTTTTACTTTCCATCCGTTTCCATACTTTTTATTTTTGAGAGGGTTGCTTAACTCTTTCCATTTGTTTCCATACTTTTTATTTTTGAGCGGGTTGCTTACCATCCCCGACGTGAAGGGCTAATACCTTCCATTTGTTTAAATACTTTTTATTTTTGAGTGGGTTGCTTACCATCCCTGACGTGAAGGGCTAATTCCTTCCATTTGTTTACATACCTTTAAACTCCTATGGACTATAACAACCTTATACGCCTTTGTCGGCTCTTATAAATTTAGTAGTTATTTTTCCTTTAGTAAATGGTTTTGTATGAACGTAGAGCGTTACGTTATAGTCATTAAGCTATTATAGTCAAAATTATCTAAGATGCCCATAATGATAGCTGCTATTTTTTAATATGAACTAACCTTGCATGGGTGTCTTTGAGCGAAATGGAATATCCATTTACTTGACATGAATAGTTGAATACTTACTGACATAGGATTTTGCCAAAATTTGTTAAAAAATCCCTACTCATATTCATTGGCGTTGATTATAAATCATATTATACGTTAAAATCTAGTAAAAATCCCATCACATCATATTAAATGCAAAATTTAATAAAAATATATGATGTCGAAACAATCTTATATGAAGAAGCCTAAATCTTATCTGACGTAGGGTGATGTGACGGCTTGAAACCGTTTATAAAACCAATCATAATCGATACATTACTATAATCGAATTAATCGAAATTTAAAAATGAAAATTGATTAATTTAATTACATTGTTAAAAATGATTTGCTTGCATTTGAATTTAAAATTAGGTACCCAATAATACCACGACGAATTGGATGCTAATAGAAAATTTTCCATTATGTATGGGCACTTCGCCATCCATGGACAGTAACTGCAGATAATATGTTATAGGTAATTATGTATTTAAGGTTGCGGTAAACATTTTTTTTTTCAACAAAATAATAATTATGTATACCTACATGAATGTGTCTTACGAAAGAAGCAAGAATTTATTCACTGCAGTTTTTTCCTGACGCTCATAATATAATATTATGTCAAAATATTATTATGAAACTGAGCGGGACTTTCATTCTATCATGATCTATCTTTCTTTCTTTTTCTTCTCTTTCTTGGCCGGCAACGCACCAGTGATGCTTTTGGTGTTGTTTATGTTCATGAGCGAATGGATAAAAGACTATTTTATTGAAGTCGTAAATAGGTACATATTAAGAATACGCGGTACGAGATAGCTCAATCGAGGTAGTAGGTAGGTAACTAGGTACCTAAATATTACGGTTTTTAGTTTAAAATTTAATTATCGAATCGATTAGAAGATCTTATAATTTTGAATCGATTTGTATTAAAAATTGGTTTCTTTCGTGAAACGATTTTTTTGTACATCTCTAATGTCACTGTGATGGCAGACGACAAATTGGGCTTCTTAGTTCGCGGTGACTATAGTTTGTACGATAGCCGAGCCTTAAGTTGTAGTTCTTAAGCTGATAATACTGTATGAACGCTGAGCGTTATTAATTAATTCTTAAGGTAATTATCAAGGTGGGTTCGGAATAAGCGCTGAACAATATTTCTTATCACCATCGGTGGTGACCGTTAGTACGGACCCTCTGAACTAAAGGGTGGATTGTAACAAGACCAGCCAATCGAACCAGCGGGGCCCTTTCTCTTTTTTTGATTGCTTACTTGTAAACCTTTCGTTTGTTAAATAAACGTTTTCGGACTTTAAAGCAGACTAATACTGGTATACATTTATTTCTTCTCCCCCCCCCCCCCCCACAAATCCAGTTACAATTTGGGGTTTGATCATATAACACAGGAAGAGGTTGTGAGAAGAAACAGACGCATACCAAACCATATTTTTGGTACGAATCCAAGGGCTAATGCGATAGTTATTATGTGATGGCACATAATGTACTATAACATAATAACATAATGTATAATAAGATAATAAATTTACAGAAGAGTGCTAACTTCTTGTTTCAAAGGGAGAGTTATAGTTTGCACAAATACAAAAACCTACTTAAAACTTTTCTGATCGTATGTGCAGACGGCTACATAATTTAAGTCACTGGACCATATGCGGCTACAAAGTCAGACGTTACAATAATGCAGAATGTATTAAACAATCACAATGGTTTATTAGAAGGAGAACCTATTCGGTGGTTTTTAAACGCAGGCGACGCACTTATTTTAGATCGAGGATTCCGAGACGCTATTCCTGATTTAGAAGAATGTGGTTTCGAACCGCACATGCCACCATCTAAGAGGCAACATGAAACCCAACTCAACACTGAGGATGCCAACAAATCCAGACTCATAACGATGGTCCGATGGGTAGTTGAGACGATTAACGGTCGCTTCAAAAGAGACTTCAAAATATTTTGAAATACTTATTTTAATAAATCAACGCCATTTGCAATGACCGATTTTAGAATTGCCGCAGCTCTCATAAATGCTTTCCAAGAAATATAATATGCTGACAGTTAATATTCTGACGCGTTCATTAACATAATAAATACTAACAAGTAACATGCATAAACCGAACCTGCTGGCAGATTATGTGGAACAAAATAATATGAATCGTCAAAGAGAAGCGTTTGAAAGATTACAAGTAAACTTCCCAAAGATTTTCCGAGATTACCATACAGTGAATTGATTTTGTTCGCTGTAGGCATCTATCATTTAATGCTATCTAGCACTGTCTTACTGTTGGAAGCATATTAGAGAGAACGGTACCTACGAAATAGAAGTGTTCAGACATCCTCATGTTATTAATATTGGTGGCTCAGCTGACAAAACTTTTTTGAGAGGTCGCATACAGTCGCGGCATGTTCGATCCAGAACATACTACACATACATCATGTATACACCGGGTCACAATAGCAGGGACGCAATTGTTGAACATGTTTGTTCATGCATTCATGGTCGTCGAACTTTAGGCAGTTGTGCACATATAATAAGCATGCTATATTACCTTGCATTTGCAAGACACGAAGGGCTTAGTCAATTCACAGTACACAGGAAGCATTACTACGGTAATGAACCCTCTGTACGCATATTACATAATATCGAACGCCGTAAACTTAGAAGATTACATCGACTTCGAAGATGGATCCAGCCGATCACCAGGAGCACCAACAAGACAGCAGCGACGACGAACCGATGAGTCTTTCACAACAATTTGAAGTGTTGATGACAGAGGAGCACCTAGAAGACAGCGAAAACGAGGAAGAAATCCAGAGCGAACAGGCGGACCCAGCGGAAGCGGAACCGATCACGACTACACCGAAACGCCTTGCGACTATAACGGGACTAGAGACAGCACCGAAAAAGAAGAAACTGTCATTGAACAAGGGGCTGTCGACGAACACCACCACACCAACAGCATCATCAATACCTCCGACTCCGACACAGGAGCCGACAGTGAGCTTTTCACATGCTCAATTGTTGAAAAAAGAAAATATCGACTATGCAGCACTGTACGATCACCTTGGAAAATCATCAGTAAGCATACGAACACAAGCAGAGACCACTACCATATCGTGTACATATCAACAAACAAAGCCTGGGGACATAACAGTAGACTTGGTAAAACTATTAGGGACAGCCAACATAAAATTACGAAAATTACATGTATTGTTTGTCTACTTGAGTATTTATCTCCCAATGATAATCGTGAAACACTTAGAAACATTCTCACCGAAGAAGATAAAAGAAATTTCAAATGCGTCTCTCATTCGTTGGGATATAACGTCAAAGCAAACAAAAACAAAGCAATCAACGTTAGTAATATACACTCCGAAAGGAGGGATTCAATATCTAGCGAACAAAGCACAGCATTGCGTGAAATTAACTCCGGAATGGTGGAAGACGCTAGTCAACCCGATGAAATTTTACCTAACATGGGAGAATGCGGACGAGTGGAGCTTGAACAAATACACACTGAGTCTAATGTACAACAAGGAAAATATAACGAGTACGGAGTGCCTAAAACGGGACGATTTAGAGAATATTGTGAAATTAATAACAAACTGGTTCTACAGCTATGTGAACAAAGAGCTTTTGACGAAGCCGAAGCTCAAAGAGTATTATGTGCAACGCCTGAAGGGATTGCCGTCCAATTTACAAAAAAGTTTGGAGAAAGGATACGAACAGCGATTTCAATATCCAGAATTCTGGTATTTCAAGAAAGACCCGAACAAAGGTTGGAAAGAGCAAAACAACTACAATTAAAAGAAAACATTGAATACGCCAACGAATTCAACATTAATAGAATATTAGATAAATTCGAATTAATGTTATTGTCGAACCGGATATATTTAAAAGAATTAGCTATCATTACGAAAAGACATTTTTATGGTATAACAAAAAAAAATAACCTATTTTTTATCGGTCCCCCTAGCACCGGAAAAACAATGATAATGGAATCATTAGTACAATTGCACTATAATTTTGAACGGTTAACAGGACTGACGCCCGGTTCTTCGTTTAACTTTTGCTCATTAATACATACCAATGCTTGTTTCATGGACGAGTGCTAGTTAACAGAAAACCAATTCGAACAGTGGAAGTTATTAGCGGCAGGACAACCAATGACAACCGACATAAAATATAAAAACCGACATACAGTTGTCAACTGTCGATTATATACAGCAAGTAATTATCCCATTGAGATGTATGTAAATGTACCAGATGCAAATGCTGCGATACAATCAAGAACATATACATTTGAATTTAGACATCACATTGAAGAGTATTTTTTCGTAAACGCATTCGTGTGGGAAAGATTCTGGAAAAAGCACAATGAAGAGGAAGATGAAGAATTAGCTGAAGCGTTAACAATATAAATTAAGTATACTATATACATATATATTATAAAAATGACGAGTGACCACTAAGCCTTTTAGTTAAGATAAATAGCCGTTATATGTACGTATAGAATAACGAAGTTAAGAATTACTAATACTTAGATATAATAAAACTAAACATAATATATAAATAACTAGTAAGCAACAAAAAGGAAAAAAAAAATTAACCAATAATATACGTTACTAACAGACATATGCGCATTTTTATTACACCCTCCACAAAAGCCCACAGGTAAATGTCACGACATTCCCACGACAACGTTCATAGTATTAAAACGAGACACACGGTTATAGTGAATATTAAAATGGGAGAAAGTTTACCTATTGCCAGTCCACCAGTAGTAACTACGGGTATTAGAAATAACCCTGATATAAAAGTGTACAAATTCGAAAAAGCATTTGCATTTAACTTTGAAGCACAAAAATTAGCTTTTCAAAAAAAAACTATACAAGATTACGAAGTAGCCGAAGTAAAAACATGGGTACATACACTACCATGGCAATATTTATATGTACTTCTATTTAACACCAAAGGAATTTCATGACATACAACAGTGCAACCATTCCGCGCGTGTACTGAAAATAAGGATTGAAATTAATAATCTAGGCAATAGAACGCTATTCATAACATCAACAAGAACAGTGAGTTATGCAAATGCTAATTCACAAACAACAATTGGAATATGGGAAAACCTAGAAGAATTGGGACCATTCGAGTGTGGAAACAATATCCAACACAGACAATTATACGGTGTAAGCTACCGATATAACGATAACTTCAAAGGGACGAATCAAATGAAAGTCATTCACTTTCACGACCATGGAGCAGCTCAACAGCCGGTAATGGTTGACAATAGAGGTAGCTATCTAATACACGTATCGCATAAAGAACAAGGAGCGTTTGTTCCAGTTCAGGAGGAGTTGTTGTTGAACATTCTTCTTGCCACCATTAATAGGACAAGCCAAAATTTTATATAACGCAACAAACAGTATAGGTAAAATATACGAAAAAGAATATACACCCAAAGATGGGACAATACATAAATTCAATAACGGAATTAATCACATTGGAACAGTGCCAAGAATACAAAATTCACTTGAACAAATTAATGTTGCAACGGGAAGAATAACACAAGCACCATTATCAAGAGTGGGAATCCAATCTCAATCTAAATATAGTACAACAACAATAGATAACTTGGAATTTTCACCAATTCAAGGACATCCCCAAGAAAAAGTATTACATAGTGTAGGAATAGGCGTAATCCCATTAATAAATCCCGATCGCAACATGGAAAAAGCAGTACTGGCAACAATTATAAAGACATACATAGAAATCGAAGCCGAATCTCATGGTACTAATGTACTAATGGACTATAACAATTATCCACAGCCTAACACCTACAAAATATCATATAAAACACAAGCTAATCAATTCACTAATAGATACGGAATGGCAGGCTTACCGATCGTTAATTTATACACACGAGGAATGGAAGCCGACGATGACGACAATCCAGGAATTATTCCCGAAAATGCTTATTCGCAAGTATGGGGTACCGGAGTAGTACATACTCTAAAACCATCCAGTATACCAGGTCAACGAAGAGTAACGGGAAGAATGTCATTCAAAGAAAGAATAGAAATTTTCAAATTAAACTTATTAACACGTACCATCTTCATACAAGACATGCAAATACAAGGCACTACTATAAACATTATTGAAAATGCGGAAAATGTACAATATGCATGTCCAAAAGGAAACGGTGTCAATGTACCCAACAATACTGATAAATTTTGGGAGAAACTATATCAAGTGGGTAATAAGGAAAATAAACTTACAGCACAATTACAAGCATTAATCCCACCAGCAACAAGTTTCCAAACAAGTAATTTTACAGGAACAACAGAAGGAACAACTATATCGGGTAACGATCCTCAACATCCACATGCAGTTTATCAATAAAACACATATACTATTTACTCAACTGTTTTATTTCAAAGCACATTATATTTAAATTTAACCGGTTAGGTTAGGTTTGGTTTGGTTTGTTATAATAGGTGTGGCCGCTAGGCCACGAAAGCGCCGCGCCGCCCGCGGGCTAGCGCCCGCACCAGTAACAAGTAAACGGTGGTGGTGGTTATCTACTAAGTTTTAATTAATTTTAGCTTTAATAAATTTGGCCCCATTGGGAAGGCGTCATCTCCTACAAAGACATATGGGAGATTTCGAGTACTATTGTTCACAACTGCAGGTCTTGGGATATTCAAATCATTGTTCCTTAATTTTTGTCCGAATTTGGTATTTTGTAACACACCTCCATCTGACACTCGACCATTCGTTCCAACATCGACCATAATAAATTCATAATTGGTATTTACAATAGCCATCAACACAATGCTGAATTGTTTTTTTTTTAATGTAGTAGTATGATCCCGAGCCAGGAGGTTTGTTTATTTCCACGTGCTTGCCGTCTATAGCACCAAGGATGTGAGGAGCATTCCACCTGATTTCAAACCCTTTGGCCACTTCTTCCCATTCTTCGTTTGTTTGTGGTAACTGGAAAGGAATATGTACACAGAATATATAAAATACTTAATAAACTTATTTTTTTTATTTCTAGGTTAGTCAAACTTCTACATTGGATGATAATGATGATTGCAAGAATGATAATGATAGCACGGCTCCACGGAAAATTTTAAAGAAGCATGCTTCTACAAAAGCCAAGAATGAGGAAGAACTTATGAATTTGGCATATGAGCATCTCAATGAAAAAAAAAAAGACGAATACACCTATTGGGCTCTGGCTTGCGCCGCAGATCTACGAAAAATGGATCGACCGCAACAAATTTATACTAAAAAAGCGATTGCTGAAATCCTAATGGAAGGTCAATTAGGACAGCTACACCGTAATTCTGTAAAAATTAACGAATTTATGCACAATATTCAATACAGCCAATCTCCAGTTCATATTTCCGCAAACTCAACTCCATCAACATCGTACGTTAACCAATCTCCAGTTCATATTTCCGCAAACTCAACTCCATTAACATCGTACGTTAACCAATCTCCAGTTCATATTTCCGCAAACTCAACTCCATCAAGATCGTACGTTAACCAATCTCCAGTTCATATTAGCGCAATGACTTTACCATCACCAACATATGTTGACCCATCTTCAGTACAAATTACAGCAAGACCATCGCATGTACCAAGATATGTTAACCAGCCATCAGTGCGAATCGACAATCAGCTACCTGCTATGGAACATAGCTCAGAGAATTTTGATGAGACTACTACGGTTGTTGTAAATCATACAGAAGGATATCAAAACTCTCTTTTATTGTAATATATATCTACATTTAAAGAATAGAGAAATATGTAGGTCTTTTGTAGTAGCACATATAGACACGGCCTATAAATAAATTAATTAATTACTAAATGTATTTATTTTCTTACCTTAATATAGTCCTTTAGAACTTGTATTATTGCTTCACAGGTTTCTATTACAATTTTGCCAAGTGATTGTGGTGAGATAGCAGTGCTGAATTTCAAATCTGTATTTCCAGTGGCCAGGTATCGTAATGTAAAGGCCAAACGTTGAAATGCTGAAATTGCTTCTCTCATTACAGTATTTGTTTTCTCTATTAAAGGTTTTACCAATTGAATCAATTGCCTAAATCTGATAGGATCCATTCTCATATAATTCTTGAAATCTTTCAATTCAGTTAATTCTAGATCCTTTAACAGGCGTTCGTTATTGTAGATTGGCCTTTTCATCAACCAGCCCTTAGTCCAGATTCGGCGTTTTCGTTTTTGCCGTTTCGCTACAATTAAACACACGATAGCTGCAGCCAAATATTTATCAGACATGTTGCGCTGAAGAAAGTAAAGACGAGAATGCTTGTTCAATTTTATTGTCTCAATTTAATTGTACCGTGTGGGTTTCGGAGCTCATCAATCATATTGTGCAATCATCAACATTGCGCAATATTATTGTAGGTGTATGGGTCCTTTAAAACCGCTCTAAATATCACGTGTATTGTGTAGACTCATCACTGAGATAGTTCACTAAGTTTAATGTAGCCGAATTTTCTGTTTCGTCTTGTATTGATTCTAGTCCATTTGTATACTGCCTCTCAATTTTCTGTCTTCCAGTTTCCTGAACATAATTTGATGTTTTTTTTTCAAATCAAATCAAAATCTTTTATTCATATAGGTATCACTGATACACTTATGCACGTCATTTTTTTAATCTACCAGCTTTTCGGAAGGGTGCTTTGTCATGGAGGAGAAGAAAAGCCGAAAGAAACTCCTCGCACATCTTTTAAAATCATGAGAGGTTACATAATATTATGTTATAACCTACGCGGAACTGGATGCGGCATTAGTTTCCAGGCGTCTTTGTCATTAATATATTCATTTATACTATAGTATCCTTTGCCTACTAGCTGAGATTTCACATATCTCTTAAACATTTGGATAGGTAAATCACGTATTGACCTATGTAATTTATTGAAAAAACGTACACCGAGCCCCATATAAGAACGTTGTACCCTACTTAGGCGAAAAGATGACGAAACCAAATTATGTCTGTTTCTAGTTAAATGATTATGCGTATCACTATTCTGCTTGAACATGCCTAAGTTGTTTTTTACGAATATAATATTGCTGTAAATAAATTGAGATGCTACTGCTAATATGCCTACTTCTTTAAATTTCTCACGCAGGGATTCGCGTGATTTTAATTTATAAATGGCTCTGATTGCCCTTTTCTGCAAAACAAATATAGCATCAACGTTAGCCGCTGAGCCCCACATCAATATACCATAGGACATGAGACTATGAAAGTATGCAAAATAAACAAGTTTAGCAGTTTCTACATCAGTAAACTGTCTTATCTGATGATGATGTTGATAATGGATGATAAGATGCTGTGTGATATCCATAGGTATTATATCGTCCAATTTTTTATTCATATTGTATATTATTAATAGTGTGTGTTGCTAGTGATGACATACGGATCCGAGACGTGGTGCTTTACTATTGGCCTGATCCACACGCTCAGAGTTGCGCAGCGGGCAATGGAGAGGGCTATGCTCGGTATTTCTCAACGTGATCGCATCAGAAATGAGGAGATCCGTAGACGAACAAGGGAAACCGACATAGCTCAAAGAATTAGCCGGCTGAAGTGGCAATGGGCTGGCCACATAGTGCGAAGGACCGATAACCGTTGGGGAAGAAAGGTCCTCGAATGGCGCCCACGTCTCGGAAAAAGGAGCATAGGACGCCCCCCGACCATGTGGACTGACAACCTGAAGAAGACAGCGGGCATCCGCTGGATTCAGAAGGCTCAGGACCGGTCAGAGTGGCGCAAGTTAAGGGAGGCCTGTGTCCAGCAGTGGACCTCCAAGAGCTGATGGATGGATGGTGTAGTGTATAAGCACAGCTGTCAGTCACGGACTGACTGCTAGTCAGTCAGGCAGCGAGGCTGCGTGCTAGGTGCGGTGTGGAGACGTGCGCTTGCGTATACCTACATCACCTATTACAGAGTAAAATGTGTGTATTATTGACCCTCTAAACACTACAAGTGGCGACGACGGTAAAAATAATAAGGAATTACCAAAAAATGTTGGAAGAAAAAGAAGGAGTAATGCCGCCCTTGCTTGCATTCGTTCGGGCAGGCAAATTCGTAACGAATATGTTCTGTTATATTCGCATTTAAGTAAGTAAAGTGTATTATTACATTACAACCACATAATTTATATGTGGGTATACCTAATTGCGTGCACTTAAGTAACAATTATTTGAGTGTTGACGTTTTAATAACTCGGCAACTTAATGTACAACTGCCATATTTGTACAGAAAATGGTTGTCTAAGCATCAAAACTAATTAAATACTTCGAAGGCCATGCAAATCATTTTGTTCACAAAGGGCCATGCCTCAAGTAACTATTTCAAATAGACCATAAATTTCCTATGATATTGCTGTAGGAAATTGTAGTATGTGAAAGAGTAATTTATTTCGTTTCTTATTTCAAATAAAGCTACCGCATCACAGTAACAATATCCTAAGTTTTGTTTGTATTTGGTGGGTATTTAATAAAAACGTGAAACTCCACGTTACCCTTACAATAACTTTGAAAGAAACGATTGAGAATCTACCCCACTTATTAATACAATGCTGTGGTTAATGTTTTCATAATTCAAATACCGTTCTACCATGAATTCAAAAGATTAAGATTATCTAAACAAGTTTTAGACGTAATTTTGCTAATTAATTAGCAGTTCAATATTATTATTATGGTCACGCCAATACAGTTCACTTAAAGATCATTGCCTATACAACCATATTAAGGAAGAACCTGTAAAGTAGCTACAAACAATGTGTTATGCATATGCACATAATATGTAAAAAGTTTATTATACCTTAAAATCCGTATCACGTAACAATATTGAAGCATTATATATGTTAATATTTTATCGCTAAAGCCAATATTAAATTAAATATATTGATAGTTGTAGCTACGTCAAGGTTCACGCAGGTTGTACGGGTCTATCCCACTTGTCCCGTTACAAGTATTAAGTCTGGATTGGGCACGCAAATTGAAACAAGACTCGTAAGGAGCTTGTTAATGTACCTTGAGTACAAAAAGGCCTGCAAGGGGCACGCAAATTGAAACAAGACTCGTAAGGAGCTTGTTACTGTACATTGAGTACAAAAAGGCCTGCAAGGGGCACGCAAATAGAAACAAGACTCGTAAGGAGCTTGTTAATGTACATTGAGTACAAAAAGGCCTGCAAGGGGCACGCAAATTGAAACAAGACTCGTAAGGAGCTTGTTAATGTACCTTGAGTACAAAAAGGCCTGCAAGGGCCACGCAATTTGAAACAAGACTCGTAAGGAGCTTGTTAATGTACCTTGAGTACAAAAAGGCCTACAAGAGGCACGCAAATTGAAACGAAGACTCGTATGGAGCTTGTTAATGTACCTTGAGTACAATAAGGCCTGCAAGGGGCACGCAAATTTAAACAAGACTCGTAAGGAGCTTGTTAATGTACCTCGAGTACAAAAAGGCCTGAAAGGGGCACGCAAAGGGCATCGAACCTAATTGGCACACCTACAAGTCCGCCATTTTGAAAAAACCTCGATTCGGCGGCCAGTGATGAAACATGTGTCAATCGATAGACTAAATGATTATGATCAAAAAGTATTCAGTGATGAAATGTCGTAAGTGATATACTTTCCGAGATAAATGAGTTCAAAACTAGAAAAATAAAGCAAAAAACTTCGTTTCGGCGGACATTGATAAATCATATGTCATTCGATAGGCTAAATAATTACGATTAAATAATATTCAGTGATGAAATGTTGTAAGTGATATAATTTCTGAGATATTTGAGTTCAAAACCGTAGAAATATAAAGCAAAAAAACTTCGTTACGGCGGACATTGATGAAACATATGTCAATCGATAGGCTAAATGATTACAATTAAATAGTATTCAGTGATGAAATGTTGTAAGTGATATACTTCCTGAGATATTTGAGTTCAAAGCCGTACAAAAAAAATACATTAAAAATTATCATTTACTTGTTTTGAATTTATTGGGTCAATAATGAAAAATAAGTATATTATGCCATATGTGTATGTGCTGCATAGGTACTTGATTTATTAATAACGGGTAGGTTTGAATTAAAAAAAAGCAAAGCAAAAGCAAACTACTAGGTTGTTTTATAAATTATTTATTTGCCACCAGCGGCTACAGCTTTGGCAATTACTCTAAACCAAAAGTTAAAATTCATTATTGGCTTAGTTTTCTATATCATGTCTGACAATCACTGAATCAAAAAATTCCGCTAGTGATAAAGGCAATGTTTCCTGATGTCGAGCCCATGCCAAGAACCATATAACACACAATATATGGGAACAACAGGACAAGGTTCTTTTTCCCACTATGCATGAGCAGTACCATCCCGCGATTTTATCTCTACCCTTAAGCTGTTTGTTTGACGAATTTGTTTAATTTTTATAATACATTTATAACGTAACTGAGGTAAGGGAAAAAGTGACCGGTACACTTCAATTGCTGTATCGCCATAAACACTTAACCATAAATACGCCATAAACGCTTTGGTTATCCCTCACCTTGATTATGCTGATGTGTGTTGTACAGATTTGTCAGAGGAACTTCTGAATAAATTGGATAACTTAATAACTGTATTAGATAATTATATCTTCGGCTTACGTAAGTATGACCACATTTCCCAGTTCCATTCCTAACTTAAATGGCTACCCATTCGATACAGGTGAAACTTTAGAATTCTCTCAACATTTTATGCTATTTTGAATTATGTGTCTTCTCCTGTTTATTTAAAGGAAACCCATAGTTCTGGAACTCCTTGCTTGTCGACATCAAAAAATCATAGACTACCAAAAGCTCCTTCAAGAAGTCCGGCAGCACTACCTGAAGCAATTAGAATTTTGTCGCCCGTGGTCTTCAGCCAGATGTTATATATGTATTTATGAATATTTATTTACTTAATATATAAGATGTTTATATGTAAATATGAATAAAACTGTATTTATTTAATTTTGTTTATGTATATTGTGATTTTATATGTATATAGTAATTATTCTAAATATTCATAATATTTCTTAACTGTCATTACACTGATACAGAACGTTACAGATCCACTAGAAATAAAAAGACAATTAATTACAAATGTTTTATTTTTGTACGGTTTTGAACTCAAATATCTCAGAAAGCATATCACTTACGACATTTTATCACCGAATACTTTTTGATTGTAATCACTTAGACTATCGACTGATACATGTTTTATCAATATCGGCCGAAACAATGTTTTTTGCTTTATTTTCCTACGGTTTTGAACTCAAATATCTCAGAAAGTATACCACTTACGACATTTCATCACTGAATACTTTTTGATCACAGTCATTTATTCTATCGATTGACACATGTTTCATTACTGGCCGCCGAATCGAGGTTTTTTCAAAATGGCGGACTTGTAGGTATGCCAGGCTCCATACAAAAATGTTGGAAGCCCTTTAAACAACTCTCGTAAGGAGAATGCTATACCTTGTGTACCAAAACGCATTTGCTCGAAAGAAGCAATTGTGATATACTTATCTTCTTGTTTGTATAAATAAAAATGAACTTTAGTATTTCTTGATAGCTTAACCGATTTCACTGTTTCATTCAAAAATTTTCGTAATGGCTCAAGGATGGCTCTTTCGAGAAGAAAAATCAAAGTTCTGGGTAAAGTGACGTGCAACATTTTTATGTTCAGCCAAATTATAAAAGACATTAAAATATAGTGTTTGCGGAAGTTATTCAACATAATGAGTATTTCCTAAAAGATATATTAAAATTTAAGGATGGATGAGTATGTGGAATACTAAAGTTCAGTCTAAAATGTCAGAGATATTGTAACGCTTTTATAGCTAAAAAAAATGGAAAAAAAAAGTTTTCAATTCATTGGGTATTTACCATAATTATCATAAAATAAATTAAGGTATGGAGTGGGTACTTGACTTGGAATTCTGAGGAAGAAGCCAAACTAATCGATGTATTGAATTACTGCTATGGCAAGTCATTCGAGATGATTGAGCATTATACATTATACTGTAATGTATTCTGTATACAAGTGGTATATAATATACCGTAATATATACTGTCAATTATAAATCAATGTTTTAAGGCTACGCAGTCATGTTACTGTTACATTAGTAAAAAGCCATGCATACACGGTGCCCGCAAATATTATAAATTAATGTTTTAAGGCTACGCAGTCATGTTACTGTTACATTAGTAAAAAGCCATGCGTACACGGTGCCCGCAAATATTATAAATCAATGTTTTTAGGCTACGCAGTCATGTTACTGTTACATTAGTAAAAAGCCATGCATACAAGGTGCCCGCAAATATTATAAATCAATGTTTAAGGCTACGCAATCATGTTACACTTGTAATAACGTTACATTTGTAAAAAGCCATGCATACACAGTGGCTGCAAATATTTACAAATTAATATTTTATGAATATGTCGTTATGAATATCATTGAAAGCCAAAGATGTCTGTTGGATATGATTCATAAGACACCCATTCGAGATGCCTGATGGAGATAATTCCCATCATAATCGGTCCCATTTCACTGATATTAAATCGTGGGATGAAATAACAAATTGCAGGTTTTCAGAAAGTTACCTCAATCAATACGAATTACAAATACCAAGTAAAGAGATGATGTGGCATCAGAATTCAAGTATTATGTAAGGAATAAAAGTAAGACAGTGATTATTGGTATGGTATATTTTATTCCATTCATGTGTTAACATTCCATAACTTCTTTTGAAGTAAATTTGAATCTGACCATGTATGAAATGTACAGTGACCTACTTCCGTCTTTGACGATTCATTATTTTATAATAATTCGTTACAGACGAGTATAATATGTAATATGTGAACATATCATATATGTGAGCAGATTATGACAAATTATGACAAACGACAGCAGTTATGAGCCCATGGTAATGGACTCGGCTTTTATGATAATTATATTAAATTTTTGCAATTCTTATATAATATAATCCACAATAATTTATTGGATATATTATTATTATTATTGAAAAAATAAAGATTCATCCATGTGGCAATGAGCAATTACAGACTCAGAAGATCGTAGTATTTCCATCTAATCTTTACTTGCAATGTAAATATTAATCTTTTTGAGCTGTCGCAAATAAAGGTAAATATTATATGTCAAAGTTATGATTTTGTCTCCATAGTAAAGAAACAATGAGACACTGAGAAATAAAATTTCAGTATATTGAGGTAGTCCAATAAAACACGACGTTGTAATCAACTATTTTACGTAGATACAACTTATTACTTATATTCATCCAACTTGAACTATCTGCAAAATGACAACACCTTAGGTGCTTCTCTGCGCTCTTTTCATGTAAAATTGACATAAATAGTTAACTAGCGTCATCAAGTGATGGCTAATGACCAAAAGGTTATTTTGTCAGTTTCCATACTTTTCACGACATTATACAAAAACAATACCTATCAAGGGCAAGGTTCATACTGTAATTATTGAATATGCGTTAACAAAGTGGTTCGATTTAATTATGTCGGACTTAGTCAAAATGTAACACTTTTTTTCCTGTCTTGTAGTGAATCTCCTGAGATCTTACCTTGAATAACATTCCTTTGGTATATCATTTGGCGAGAATTGGATTAACTTCCGTACAATTGAACTATCTCGGTCCCAATTTCACCTTAAACAGCTTAATTTCTTAATTATCTCCATTTAAATAACTTAAATTTGTTGCTTTCATAAATTCAATATGATTTGTTTACAAGTATTGACAAGCCGGTTGACAGTGACAATTGGAGATTGAGAGGATTTGACGGGCGGCAGTTGACGGCTGGTCTGTGGTAGTTGCCAAGGTCGCTGTCAGACGGATGGACCAATCCTCGGTCGCCATTTGAGTGATTTCAAAATCGCCGCGTCAGTGTTCGGTTCTGTAGTCTGTGGTCTGTTCAGCCTCTAGTCTCTGTCAATTTGTGGTGAGTATTTTTTTGTTAGATGGGACTTCTGAATTTGTAATTTCTTTATGAAGGTCTAGGACTTGTTTATAGAATAAAATATTAAATCATTCCACTCCCTTGATTCCGAGTCTGTGGTTGGACCATGGCCGGAGGCGATATAGTCTGTGGCAGTGGTCCGCGTCTGTGATTGATGGTTTCCGGTCGGGGTTAACAGCGTAGAAATTTTCCCAAATATCGGGGTCTGCTAAATTGGGAAATTGATTGGGCGTATATATTGTTTTTTTCGTTGGGCAGGATGGAGTAGTCGGAGGTCCTGGGACTAACTGGCCAACGGGAGTTTGGCCATTTCAATTCAAAAAATTGTAGGGGTCGGCCCTCTGGAAGGGGAGAGGTCAAGGTGTGCGTGCAGGTTTGTGAATTGGTTTGCAGCCTTGTTGAGTTCTGTTCTCGAAAATGGTTGTTTGTGTGAGTTTATAGTGAATAAATTTGAAGGGAGGACTGGGAGATTTGGATCTTAGTGGGTTGGTGTCTGGTTGTGGGGGAGGGATATTTTCTTGAGTAGGCCACACCTGAATTGGCTTTTTTGAATTTTGGCGCCTGGCGTTGGGTGATGACGCGCCTCAGGAGGGACGAGGGAAAAGTGAACCTTACCGCGATTGTGATAGGGAGCGTTGTTGTGGTTTTCGTCATCTTAGTCTGGAAGCTAATGGAAGAATGGAAATCTTTCCCGCGTATTGGAGCTGATCGTGATTGGCGGAATTGAGTTGGAAGCGTCGCGGTATAAAAGGGGCGCTGCGGGCTTGGCGTCTGTTTGCCCGGGTGTTATCGGCGCGAGTGGTCTGTCTGTTCGGGGTCGTGCGGTGACGCACCGGCCCAAGTGCTGTCGAGCGTTTCCTGGTGTTTTTTGGTGTTTCCTTGTTTGGTAAGTCTGGGGAGTCCAATGGGGATTTTCGGACGGGGATTCGAGTGTTCTTGGAGAATAACGTGAGGAATCTTTTCAGGCTGAGTGCGGGTGTCTGGGTACCGGTGTCTGCACCACGCGGTGGTGTGACACGGCGTGTTGATCGGTTCCGCGAGGCGGTTCATTACAAACGCAGTAAGTAAGTTTTTCTGTTTTGGCGGCTGAGCCGGTGTCGAGTGTTTTCCTATTTCTAACGGGGTTCTCCCTTCTCGTGCCCAGGTTTGCGCTTGGTGGGCGCTCCGCCCTGCGTGTGCGCCGGCCGTCTGTCCTCGCCGAGTGTTTGACACCTCCCTAAACAGGTATGTCGAACTCATTCTCTTCTGCGAGGGGAGTTACTTAAATATTTAACGGGGTGTTTCTTAGTTAATGTAATTTACCTAAAAGAATGTAGCGAGTGAACCATGTGCTTTCATAGGGAACAGTACCATCCTAGTATTTTGCTGTATGCTGAATTGTTGAAGCCCGTAAGGCTTTATATTATTATTTTAATTGTTTTAAATTCTTTTAATAAAGGCGTTGGGCTGTGGTAATGTAATGTATTTAGCCGAGTTACCGTTGCCAACTTAGTCGATTAAATAACTGGACCTTGTTGTGATTAATTAAACCGTATCCATGGATTCATGCTCGCCGAGTAGCCGGCATAGAACTGTATAGGCTGTTGTGTAAGACGTGGCTTTCTGTACTGATAGGAGGTGTTCTTCTGGGAGCCTGAGTTTTCTGGGAGCCTGAGCTGTTCCTGGGAGCTCGAGCTGTGTTCTGGGAGGGAGCGCTGTTCGGAGGGGAAGTCCAGCCCTGAAGGGGACCCCTCTCCGGTGGGGTGCGCAGCAGAAGGAGAGCGTCTGCGGGTGCTGCGGCGCGCGGCGTTGGCGTCGTGGTTAGGGGCTTCGGCGGGCCGTCCCCCATCCCCGACGTGAACGGCTCATGTTCTCTATCGGTCCCCATATTTTTCATTTTTGGAGAGGGTCGCTCAACCCTTTCCACTTGTTTAACTAATACTTTTCATTTTTGAGAGGGTCGCTTAACCCTCTCCATCGGTTTAAATAATACTTTCCATTTGCTTAAAAAATACTTTCCATTTTTGAGAGGGTCGCTTAACCCTTTCCATTGGTTTAAATAATACTTTGCATTTTTGAGAGGGTCGCTTCACCCTTTCCACTTGTTTAAATAATACTTTTCATTTTTGAGGGGGTCGCTTAACCCTTTCCACTTGTTTAAATATTACTTTTTATTTTTGAGGGGCTGCTTACCATCCCCAACGGAACGGTCTAATCCCTTCCATTTAATTAAATTAGTTAAATACTTTTTATTTTTGAGGGGCTGCTTACCATCCCCAACGGAACGGGCTAATCTCTTCCATTTAATTAAATTGGTTAAATTCTTGTTATTTTTTGAGGGGCTGCTTACCATCCCCAACGGAACGGGCTAATTCCTAAATAACCTCTAAATTGTCGATCAACGGTTAATAACGTAGAGTGTTCGGTTATAGTTATTAAGCTATTAGTTGTATGTACGCTGAGCGTTATAAATTAGTCCTTAAGGTAATTGTTAAGATAATTAAACGCATAGAATAATGTTTCTTAACACCATCGGTGGTGACCGTTAGAACGGACCCTCTGAACTGAAGGGTGGATTGTAACAAGACCAGCCAAACGAACCAGCGGGCCCCTATTTCTTCTTTTTCGCTTGCTCACTTGTAAACCCGTTTGTTAAATAAACGTTTTAAACGGTACTCATTTATTTCTTCCCCCCCCCCCCCCACAAAACAAGCTTTACAAAAAGAAAAAAAAAACTTATGTCTAGTTGAATGACAGTGCTAAGTAGCAACTTTAGAGATTTATCTCTAAAGCAGTACAGTCCGAGGCTCGTCGTCGGTCTTATATTTCTGTATTACAAATCTATCAAGTTTAAAGTGACGTTGATGTTGTGGAAGCTGAAAGCACTAGATTTCCATCTAGAAGATGGAGTGGCCACATTACTAAGCCGAATGTACATATGTGTAAGTGGGTGTAACCGTGCACGCAAGACCACCATCTCACAAAGCATCCTCACACAGAGTGCTTGTCAACGACTGAAACTCCCCTGGGAAGCAAACGCAAATTCCCAGAGAATCATAACTTAACTGACTAAACTGATAGTGAATCAAGAGTTAAGATAATGAAGAGAATACTCAAGTTAACACGATAATTAAAGAGACAATAAATTGGTCAGCTGTGATCGTAGTTTCACAAAGATTATTAGAGATTCTACTGGTACTATTCTTAATACCCTTGTGACTTTAACAGTGTAAATACTGGTAGAGCAAAATAGCTTAGCATTAAATGAATGGGTCGCCAATCAATGGTTTGAATTCCTTACTGACAATAAATGAAAATAATAATGTCACATAGGAAAATTGTTTAAAGTTGACCCTTATAATGTGTGGAGTGAGTTGTTTGAACTGTAGACAATTATACTGATATCATGAATTAAGTCTTGTTCAATGACTCAAATTCTCAAGAGTTACCTTATCTTACCATGAAATGAAGTACCCTCAAAAATGTGTCTGTGACTTTCACAGTATAAATGCTGGTGGTAGAATTAAATAGCTTGGCATTAAATGAATGGCCGGCAAATAGTTTGAATTTCTTAGTGACACGAGATGGAAATAACAATGTCACATAGGAAAATTGTTTAAAGTTGAGTTCTTATAATGCGCTGAGCGTGTTGTATGAACTGTAGATATTATATTGACATGAATTATGTCTAGTTGAATGACTCAAAATTCTTAAGATTAACGTTTGAAAATTTCAAATTACCTTCAAATTTTGTGACCTGCCCTCAATATAAATGAAGTACCCTCAAGAAAAAATTGGAAAGTAATATCACGATAGGTCAAAATAGCAAAAGTTAATTCTATAAATAATTTAAGAGTTTTGTTCTCACTTAGTCTTGAAGAAAACAAGATAGCGTTAGGGAAATACCTTTAAGTCATGTACCAGTCGAGTACCTATAAATAGGTAATCATGATAAATCATGACACTAAACAATACGAGATCAGTTTCCATCTCGAGAAAGAAAGTTGTGAAGTTGAAGAAGTGAAGTTTGGGGTGTGTATGGGTGATGCATATTGCACACATATGATGCACACATATGACACTAAATGGATAATATATGCATATCGGCTGGGTGAGCCTTGGCAATAGAGGGACTCAAGATTTTTCAGAAGTTATGTTGTTACTTTTGATAATTGAAGTAGACGACTGTGGTAAATGGCTTGGGTTAATCTACTTTCAATGCTACATTTGACGTTTGTTAAAAATATAATTATGATCTACAAGAGTTGTATTTAGTGAAATGCGAGATGAGATCTCCAAATTGACTTATGCGAATAAGATCAATTTTTTTTTATGAAGCTTCCAGTAAAATACCTTTCACTCTAACAATGACAGTAATGTGAGAGACAGAAATTGACAGGTCTATAATTCAATTAAAGAAAAGAGGGAAACCATATTATGTGGACAGTACTAAGGGAGCTACAAGATTCTAAATTAGCTACAGAAAAATATATCGATGAATAATAAGTAACTGAGGCTAACAGATTGACACCAAACTTTAACCCTGCACTCACATAGTGGTGTGAGTTTCTGATGGTGAAAACGATGTACAGTAATGGGAAATACATGTTGTACAACAATAATACCGAAACCATATTATGTGATCAGTACTAAGGGAGCTACAAGATTCTAAATTAGCTACAGAAAAATATATCGATGAATAATAAGTAACTGAGGCTAACAGATTGACACCAAACTTTAACCCTCCCTGCACTCACATAGTGGTGTGAGTTTCTGGTGGTGAAAACGATGTACAGAAATGGGAAATACATGTTGTACAACAATAATGATAATAAATAACACAAAGAAAATAAAAGTTGGATATTGAATATTTTATTATTGTCAGATCTATGTAAATGTTGCAATATATTATTTGCTAACGAACAGTTGTAATCAATTATTATTTATTATAAAATAAAGAAGGGATGTAGTGTATAAGCACAGCTGTCAGTCACGGACTGACTGCTAGTCAGTCAGGCAGCGAGGCTGCGTGCTAGGTGCGGTGTGGAGACGTGCGCTTGCGTATACCTACATCACCTATTACAGAGTAAAATGTGTGTATTATTGACCCTCTAAACACTACAGATGGATGGATTATTAATATGATACTGTGCCTGTGTTACGGCTTGGTCATCCTTATCAATTCTTGATTCAGCAGCAATATATTCACCATAAATATCAAATCAATCAATACAAGACGAAACAGAAAATTCGGCTACATTAAACTTAGTGAACTATCTCAGTGATGAGTCTACACAATAGCATCATCTTTTTTCTTTTTTTATATAATTAAAATACTTGATTGCACAAACATTGTTTTTGTACCTACCTTCACATATCCTGATAACGAGTTAATTAGTTCTTGACATACATGTGGTATGATTTTGCTGATCAATTGTTTTGATACTCTGAATGTTGTATGAAAGAGAACTGTATGAATCTCCAGTTGCATTGATGAACGTGACGAGACAATCGAATCAATCGCCAGAAAGGTACAACATGGTGGAGAAATGGGTGAGTCTGCACACTCTAAAATGCTAAGTGGACAACATGAAAATGCTGAAGTAGAGATTACACAAACCGAAATACCGCATGAAAACACAATATATCTCACAAGTAATACCTACATATTATATTAAATTTGATTGTTTAGTGCGATTGCCAAGTCAATCTATTTATTTAAAACATAAAACTTTTTAATATTGATAATATGGTCACTATAAGATGTTGTTACTTGTTAGGTTAGCTAATTACGTGATAACTTAAGACAGAAGGACCCTTAAGTAGGAACTGAATAAATTAACCGACTTGGTATTACATGGATCTCAAAACTTTTTACGGTAGAAGAACTGAGTTGCGAGACTTGGTTTTTTTACAAGTTTTGTTTTTGATGGCATCTCATTTCTTTTTGTAGATAGTTCTACTTTTTTTCCTTTTACAAGTTACCTTTGAACATAATTATATCTACACCTATCTACACCTATTATTCCATTATATTATATACAGGTACACTGATTCATTCACTGCAGATGTTACTTTGTTATACAGGTACAGTAATTCATTAACTGCAAATGTAACTTTGTAATCCTATATATTTATATGGGATTACAAAGTTATTTATGCAGTTGATGTATCTAGAAAACTAGACCGAAATTGCAAAATGTTTTAGTTTTTCCTTGATCTATACACTAAACACTAGTGTTCCAAATTTGAAGCTTCTATGTCTGCTAGAAGTGCCTTAGAGTTTTGATGATCGGTCAGTCAGTCAGTGAGTGACGAAATTAAGAAACTTTGACTAGTTATAATTCTTAAACTACTGGTTCAAATCGAATGAAATTTGAAATATAACGTGTTTATACAATGCCTGCTTGGTTACTAAAAATTCAGGCTTCTAGCTTTATCCACAACGAAGTTATAGGGGGTCAAAAATGGCCTGAATTGCTTCGAGAAAAGGATGGTACGGCCGTGCCGCTTTTTTGCTCGACTTGGCGGGGGCACTGCCGTGCCCCCAGATTAGTCCATTAAGTTTTTGTTTATTAAAAGGAAAGCTAAGGAGAAAGAAGAAAAACATCATAATGTAATAAAAGCACACGAAAAATATTGAGACTTTATTTTTAAAATTAAAAAGTGATGATTCTGAATATTCTAAGGCAATCTAAAGTGCGTCTGCTGCCGACCCTATTCCGCGAAATTCCTATTAGTTATAAACAACCACAAAATTTGTCCGTGCCTACGCCCCCTACTCCGCCAGCAGTAGAAGTTGTGAGGCGGTCGTAAAATTAACTGTTTATCGTGGATTGTGACTCAGTCAAGTGGGATATCAATAACGAAACACAAGAATATATTGCACTGAATGGCTTTAATTAAAATATAAACGCAGATTTTTCATTGAGAGAAAAGAAAGATAGCGTGCAGGAGTTCATTGTGCGGATAGAGGAGTTATGCAAGTCCCGGAACATCTCGAGGGAGAAATTATTTAATTCGGCAGCAGAGTTATTCGTTGGGGAGGCCCTGTACTGGTATCGTGGTATCTGCGATGAGGTGGAGAACTGGGAGGAATTAAAGACTGTTTTGCTGGAAAAATTTTACCCTTTAATTATGATCATAGGTTGCTACAGGAGATCCGTTCGAAGACTCAAGGCCCCGATGAGTCTCTTTCTGTGTATCTGAGTATTATGCGTAATTATTTCTCTAGGTTGCGTAAGCCTATGGACGAGGCTGAAAAATTAAGCATTGTTAGATTTAATATTAGGCCTTCCTATTCCATCCCCTTGGCCAACGTGAACATACAGTCGTGGGCGGACCTGAAAAGGCATGGTCGACAGCTGGAGGCGGCGCAGCAGATGGCGGATTGCTTTAACGAGCCCCCGAGAAATCTGCCAAATGCCGTAGCCCCTGACCTGTCTTATAAGGGTAAGTCGGGACGTCCACGCTGTGAACCGGTCACCAAGGCGGTAGAAAAGTTTTGCGTGAGGTGTCGTGTTAACGACCACACCCTTATAAAATGTACTGCGCCGCGTTGCGTCGTTTGTTTTCGATGTGGAGAGAAAGGCGTTACTGTTTTGACTTGTCCTAAGTGTACTCCTAAAAAGAACATCCCAACTGAGTCAAAAAATGCGTAAGTGGGGGCCGTCGTTTTATTGCTATAGCTGACCAAGAGTTTCGTGTTTGGTGTGAGTTCATACGGGTATTCTTTCAGAATAACCGCACTAAGGTATCTACGGTCGGCTCCCAGAGCGTACAGGACGCGCGTCCTTATTTGAAAGTTGAGATTGGTGGTTTTCCGTTTTATGGGTTTTATGGGATTCTGGGTCGGAAATCTCCATTATAGGCGGTTCCGCGGTAAATAAATTTTCTCATTTGGCTGACCTACATCAGTCAGGTCCAGTAGATTCAGTAGTGACGGCGAACGGTTCTACTTCTCCCGTTACCGGTTATATGTTTTTGCCTGTTGTTGTGAATGACGTTCTGCGCGTTATAAAGTTTTTTGTGATTCCTGCCGTGTTTATTGTTTGGTATCAACTTTTGGAAAGTGTTTCAGGTGGCGCCGGATCTCTTGCGACTTATTAATAGTAGTGACCTCGTAGATTTGCTTAAACCTACTGACGCGGTCGTGTCGCAAGTCAACCATTTACACCCTTTCGATGACTTGACGGAGGAGCAGAAGAAGTGCGCAATGGAGGTGTGTAAGATGTATGAGGACATTTCTGCTGAAAAGAAAGGCTTAGGTAGAACCCATCTGATCTCCCACAGTGACACGGGTGACGCTACTCCTATAAAGCAGCGCTATTACGTCATGTCGCCTGATAAGCTTCAAGAGTTGAACCGACATCTTGATGAGATGATCGCTATGGATGTAGTTGAGCCGAGCTGTAGTCCTTGGAACAATCCCATCACCATGGCCCCTAAGGCCGATGGGAAGATGCGCTTCTGTCTGGATGAACCATATATCAATAATATTTTAGATCAACTTCGAGATTCTCCTTTTCTTTCGTCTATTGATTTAAAGGCTGCCTTTTGGCAGATCTCGTTAACCCCTTCCTCTAAAGAAAAGACTGCGTTTATCGTCCCTTCGCGCGGTTTGTTCCAGTTTAAGGTGATGTGTTTTGGTCTCACGTCTGCGCCGGCAACGCAGGAGCGCCTGATGGATAAACTGTTTGGACCTGAGTTTGGTGGGCGCGTGTTTATCTATTTATGTTTATCTATTTATTTTACTTACTACTACGATGTCATATCGTAGTAGTGAGTAAAACTTTTGAGGAGCACATTGATCTGCTCAAACAGGTCTTTGAGCGCTTGCGGTCTGCAAACCTTACTGTTAGTCTGGGGAATTTAGAACATTTTTTTTTTCATTTTTTTTTAGAACAGAATTTAGACATGAAATAAACACAATCCAATAGCAAAACTTACGTTTTTCCTTTAATAAAAAAAAATACAGTCAAAGAACATCGGGTGGCAACTTTTGCGCCACCCTATATGATAATCTAGCTGAACCGTAGACACTTCGCTGGGCGTCAAACATTTTTACTTCTGATGAAGTAAGAAAAAACATATTACTAGTCACAGTAAAATATAGCCTATCTCACAAAGGAATAATGTATATTTTTACTGGTGTAAATTTTTTTGAAATTACTCCAATAGTTTTTGAGTATGTCCATTATAAAAAATAAATAAAATATCAAAATTTTCCTCTTAATAATATTAAGATGATTATCATTAGGTGCTACGGCTTTATTACGGCTCGCATTTGCGTTCCTATAATCCAAAAAAAAATATTACCTCAAAAGCAGTCTATATTGGAACGAGAAGTAAAAATTCTGATCACGTGATCAATCCGGTCGGATCCGGCCGGATTGGAGAAAATCCGGTAAAATCCGGCCGGACTGAAAATGACACCGGATTGCAATCCTTAATTACGATGAAGCAATAGACAAAGTTCTTCATGACGATAAAGAGATATATAGTTTGATGAAAAACCAAATTCAAGTGACTCAATCGGCAATCTCGAATTTTAATTCAACTATCAAAAAATTAACTCATAATGAGAAAATAATAAATAAAAACTTGCGAGGGTGCAGATCCTCGACAGTAGTAATTGTAGGTAGCTCAGGGCGGGGTAAGAGATTATTCAATTAGGAACAACTCAGATTCTTCAAGGTATAATTATTTTGCAAGGTATAAATATCCTATACAATCACTATCAAAATATTTACATAAATAGGCTATAAAACTTAAAAAGTATTCAAAATAAAATAAAATAAAGTTTTTACATGATTCCCAAAGGGAACCCAGCTGACAGATCCTTTTCATTTCTGAACCAAAATGTCAATATTTTAAAATTTAAAAGAAAAATGCATCTGCCAGCCAAGGAGTATTGAACGAGGTATTAGTACACCTCGTTACAATACCCCGGGCTCCCCTCAAAAAAAATCTTAATGATTTTTTTTTAAGTAAAAATAAAAGTATTAAAAAAGTAGAGTAGGTATAAAAAAAGTATAATACAAAGAAAGAAAAAAGTATGGTAGTAGGTATAAAGAAAGTATCTATTTACATACGTACAAACATACATAATTTACATATTTATAAGGTGTAGGCTTATTTAACGAGTCACGACCCGCTCGTACCTTAGGCTTATTTATAGAGTTGTAATCCGCTCTTGACAAATAACCCAGAAGGTCAGATGTAAGTAAGGTGTAGGCTTATTTAACGAGTCACGACCCGCTCGTACCTTAGGCTTATTTAAAGAGTTGTAATCCGCTCTGTAACTATAGTAAATAATATAGTATGTTTAGTAGATATACAATATTTACAGATTTACAGATTTATAGATTTAGATTTCGTTCCGTTCGACAGAATAATAATTGATACTGCGAACGTAACAATAAAATTAAAATATGATACAATAATTATCAATAATTCATTGACAATCAATAATTAATCGTCACTAAGCAACAACAACAAAATGCCATTTTTGTGACATAACAATAAAATTACAATAATTATAATTATAAGTATAAAAAATGACTCGAATAACTAATAAGGGCCGCTATGGGAAGGGGACGATAATGTCTTTTAGAATTTTGAAAAACTAAAACAAATACATTAATAATATGGTAACCTTTAATTTAATTTCTCTTCTTGTCTTCCAAAAAATTTTATGTAGTCATATACAGCACCTTTTCTGCCGTCCTCGAGGTCACATACATGTATTTTGTGATCTGCTTTAGAATGTTACAGACTGTTCACATCCACTGTTCTATGAAGGAGTTGCGAGACATAGGTATTACCTTAAACCTTATTGGGCGCCAGTGCGAGGGTGCAGATCCTCGACAGTAGTAATTGTAGGTAGCTCAGGGCGGGGTAAGAGATTATTCAATTAGGAACAACTCAGATTCTTCAAGGTATAATTATTTTGCAAGGTATAAATATCCTATACAATCACTATCAAAATATTTACATAAATAGGCTATAAAACTTAAAAAGTATTCAAAATAAAATAAAATAAAGTTTTTACATGATTCCCAAAGGGAACCCAGCTGACAGATCCTTTTCATTTCTGAACCAAAATGTCAATATTTTAAAATTTAAAAGAAAAATGCATCTGCCAGCCAAGGAGTATTGAACGAGGTATTAGTACACCTCGTTACAAACTTTGATACTATTCATAAATTTATGACAGTTGTCAATTCAAATATTACGCTTAATAATATAAAATCGACGTTAAATACTCATTTTAATATATTGAATACACTAAGCGAAACTCTCTATGATGACTTAGACATGTTATTAAATTCAATATTATTCGCAAAACAAAATGTGCTGCATCCTTATATTATCACTCCAAATCAAGTTTATAAAGATTGGCAGATAATCTTCATTATCTCAAAAGAAATAAGGAATTACCAATACCTTTAAATCTTGAAGATATACACATATTAATTGATATTTCGTCTTTAAATGTGTTTTACATAAATTATAAATTAATTTTTATACTACATATACCTTTAGTGAACCCAAATGATGTTGAATTATATCATGTATTGCCATTACCAACACCACATAATCAAAATAATGACGTATTCGCGCTTGCCAACCAAACAGAAAATTTACAGGAATAACTACTAATAAACAATCTTACGTACAGTTTGATAATTTAAGTAATTGCAAAACAATTACTAATGAACATTTTATATGTAAAGAGCTAAATGAATATTCAACTATTTCTAATCCATCATGTTAATCAGAACTATTAACAAAAGTTATAAGAACTTTGCCAACAGACTGTCATACTAAATTGTTATATGGAAATTTTGAAATTTGGCAAAAACTGATTAATAATAAATGGATTTACATATATTCAAAACCTACAAATAATACAATACAGGCATTATAGAATTGGATAAAGGCTGTATAGCTTATGCAAATCTCATACAGTTAACAGCAACAAATAATCTAGCAACCAATTGGTCAGCGCCAGATATTACTTTCGACTTGTCAAACGATGATTGCTGTATAAATAAATAGTAATAATAAGGAAGAATTAATTCCCTTACAATATCCAACTCGATGACTTGAATTTAGCATCCGTAAAATTAAATGATTTGAATCACACTTGTCACAATGTCCCTTTGTCCCTAAGGGACATTTCGTGGATAGTATATATTATATCCACAATCATTATTTATTTTGTACTTTATAAATTGTGTACCTATTGCAAATTATTTAAACTATTTGACAAATGTTTTAAAACAAATGATTCTGGAAATAATAGTGAATGTTGTATACAAATATATAATCAATGTCACACAAGAAAACGAAATATTGTAGAACCGACAGTAAGAATGTCCTTAAGAGAATACAATGAAGAAAGAGACGATGATTTAGAAATGTCTCCTTGACGAAGGACCCCAAGTTCTGAATCAGGAAATAAATATAGATATAATTTGAATAATTAAAATATTATTAATAATAAAATATAACAAACGAAAATGTAATTGAAATAAAATAAAACAAATAAAATGTAAGAATATTTCATAAGAAATTTATAACCGCATTTATCATATTATAAATAAGGAATGCTTAAAATAAGATATATATCATTTTTAATGATTACACAGGTCTGCGACTAAAAAACTGCATAGGATTTTTTAACATTTTGTTATAGATTTTGACCTCCCAAAAACAGGAAAATATTCAAAACGTTCTATCACATAGGTTTTTATAGATATTAGTAACAATATAAGAAAAATATTAAAAATATATAAAAAAAATATGTTCAAAATAATAAACCTGTGTTTTTTTATTTAATATAGTTGACAATAAAATTAAAATTAAAAAATTAACATTGTTAACTATTTGTTACCACTTCCTAGAAGGCGGGGGGATACGGTACAATAGATTTTGTGTTAAGTTCAGAGATCGTGTTCATTCACGTTGAAGCGGTTTTAATTGATAAATGGGGAAGTTCGCTGGTGGGACTGAGCTGAGCCTGTTGTAACGTGAACTTCCGGGCGTTAGAAGCAAATGCAAGATGAAGCAAATGGGATAGTAGAGCCAGAGAACAGCACTGGACTAAAAGTGATTGGCCACTCCAAGAAACTTTAAAACCTGGAGACAAAAATGTTATCGATATTACTTTGGTGCCAACAGAAAAAGTTTTTTTGCCACCTCTCCATGTCAAATTGGGGTTGATGAAACAATTTGTGAAATCACTGCAAAAGGATGGAGACTGTTTTAAATATCTATGTACAAAATTCCCGAAGCTGTCAGAAGCAAAGTTGAAAGAGGAAGTTTTCACTGGCCCCGACATAAGAAAGCTTTTAACCGACACCCTCATGGTGGAAAGTATGAATGAGAAGGAAAAAGAAGCTTGGGTATCGTTCAAGGATGTAGTGCGAAAGTTTTTGGGAAATACTAAGGATCCTGACTACAAAACCATTGTTCAACGGATGCTAGTAGCATACAAAGCTCAAGGCTGCAGGATGAGCTTGAAGGTCCATTTTTTTACACTCCCACACAGACTATTTTCTTGAAAACCTGGGAGCTTACAGTGAAGAACAGGGGGAGCAGTTTCACCAGGATGTCCGCGATATCGAGAGACGGTACCAAGGAAGATGGGATGTCACTATGCTTGCAGACTACTGTTGGATGCTTAAGCGGGAAACTAACGAAGGAAATCGGAAAAGGACACGGCGAAATATCAAGGAAAAGAAGAAAAGGTTTAAAAAAAGATGAATAAGTATATTTATATTATTCATGGGTTGTAAAAAGTATTATAGAAAATATTTTTCAAAATTATAATTTTTAATAAACGAGTGCTTTTACCAATTTCTGTGTTTGAATTTGCAAAAAACCCTTACGTGATAGAAAAAAATGGCCATCACTTCTGAAATCAGCGCACTCTAAAACATATAATTTAGTAAAAATATCTCATGCAGCTGCCAAAAATTTTTTTTTGCACACCTGTGTTATTGTCATATGTATAACTTTTAATGATTATTGTCATATGTATAACTTTTAATGATTATTTTCAAATGTATAACTTTTAATGATTATTTTAGAAACAATTCATACCTCATTGTTTCTTTTAATAGGGGAGGTGTTATATACCAATCATAATTTGCGATATACCGGCCTACGTGACTTAATTCGTGTAATTAAGGACCATTAAATATCTATTATTAGAAACATTGATAATTTTGCCAAAGAACAAAGAGGTCCCTTGTTCTAATTTCATGGAAAACATCCCTGTCGTGGATCACGCACTCACGTACGCAATCCACGTGCAGATTGATATAAAAGCATGCCCTGCGAGGCAGAGCCACATTCTGAATCGTCTTCTTATCTTGCGAACACCTCATCAATTAAATGGTGTCCTCGTAACACCCTCCTTCTCAATAAATTAAGGTGTCTAATTTAAGCCAGATTGGCACCTGAATAAAAGTATTTAAGTAAATCAATTGGGTATTAATTCGACGCCTGCTACCAGCCACAACCCGGAACATAACAATAGGTCTAGTAGATGTAGACAACAACAATATTTTTCTAAAATTGTTTTATCAATATTATCATTTTTCTTGTTTCTGGGTTGTTACTCTTTGTATAAACTTTGATTACTGATCCGATAAACCGACCATTATGGAGTATGTACTATTTCTAACATTAGCTGTCCTGCTTAATTGTGGACCAATTCAGTCAATGATTGCATATGACTGTGCTGGAAAGGAGTTAAATATAACATCCATCTCTTTAATAGAAACAGCACCATGTCCTGACTAAAAAACAGAAAGTACCCACGATGATCTTCAAATACAAGTTTTGCAAGAACGTGAAGCTTATGATCTTCATATGTACCAGTGCTTAATTAAGAACTTGATTATCATGTCACTTATTGCGGAATACATTCCCAGGCATCCGAAGTGAAGAATGGATGGTGTGTGTGATACAAGACATGACTTCTTACGCGTGTAAACAGATACACAAAGATCGGAAAGCAACTATTTACAGGCATCTAATACAAGGTTTAAAATTAAATTCAACTCTTGTGACTACCATAAATCTGGCCGGATGGACAAATAGTGAAGGAAAATGCGGAGGTGGTGATTTAAATCTAGGACCTTATCATTGGAACAATGTGGTTGGTGTTGCCAAAGTAACTATACGACTAAGTGATTCTATTGGTACCTACAGGGTAGTTGACGACATGGCTATTACTAAGTCTGGATTGTCATGTAAATATAGTGCAGGTGCATGCATGGATGCATACGAGGGTATGGTAACTTGGGATATATTAACAGAAGATCCATGTTCGATGAGCTCATATCTTGTGTTTTACAGAGGACCAGTCTCGAAAGTGACTGTTAAATCAACTGACAGTAATCAAGACGCTTATGTCATTTATTCCATTAAGGACGGTAAGTTTCTGGCTACTTTGATTGACAAGGGATACAAGACTATATGTGGTATAACTGTCATTATAACAGATCATCCTAAGTTATTAATACAAGAAGTTAGAAATGGATTGTATTATTTCGAACAGGACGGAATTACAGCAAAGAATATGGACATTTTTCTATACATCAACGCGAAATTTACACATATAGAAAACTACATGCGAAGGGAGATGAGCACGATGTATGAAACCTTGATTAAGAATCAATGCGAAACAAGACGTTCATTATTACAGACGCAATTATCAATTGCTACAATTGAACCAGTGGAATTCGCATATACCTACAAACAGGAGCCGGGTTACTCTGCAGTAGTAATGGGAGAACAAGTCCATCTTATAAAATGTAGGGCAGTCTATGTTTCATCTAGGAAGACGGAAGGCTGTTTCAACGAACTTCCTATCAATTATACTAATAAATTTATAATAATTATGCCAAAATGTCGTGATTACGTATGTTGTTACTTAGTTTATTATGTTTACCAATCATTTGCTGTAAAGATTACTGTAATTATTTTGCGTAACATTAAAATGAAAATATACCTAACTAAAATCGAGCTTAGGAATTCGGTCAATGAAAAGGAATGTGTGTGGAATGTGGCTTGAACCGCCATTTTGGCGGTCTTGCTCGCGATGTGCGGAATATTGCGGACTAGGCTTCCGTGGATTCAAATTTCGATTATTTTGGTAAGATCTCAATTTTTTTTTTATTTGAATTTTTTTATGAGTTTTATATTTTATGGGTTCCGTGGATTTGAATTTCTATTTTGGTGATGGATTAATATTTTTTTAATTGTTTAATTTTGTGAAATTTTGCTGAGATGACTGATTAGTGCGGATTAGGGTTCCGTGGATTCAAATTTCGATTAATTTGGTAAAATCTCAAATTTTTTTGATTTCAATTTTTTAATGAGTTTTATATTTTATGGGTTCCGTGGATTTGAATTTCTATTTTGGTGATGGATTTAATTTTTTTTTTTAATTATTCTTAGGGTTCCGTGGATTTGAATTTCTATTTTGGTGATGGATTTAATTTTTTTTTAATTATTCTTAGGGTTCCGTGGATTTGAATTTCTATTTTGGTGATGGATTTAATTTTTTTTTTAAATTATTCTTAGGGTTCCGTGGATTTGAATTTCTATTTTGGTGATGGATTTCAAATTTTTTTTAAATTATTCTTAGGGTTCCGTGGATTTGAATTTCTATTTTAATGATGGACTTAATTTTTTTTTTAATTATTCTTAGGGTTCCGTGGATTTGAATTTCTATTTTGGTGATGGATTTAATTTTTTTTTTTTAATTATTCTTAGGGTTCCGTGGATTTGAATTTCTATTTTGGTGATGGATTTAATTTTTTTTAAATTATTCTTAGGGTTCCGTGGATTTGAATTTCTATTTTAATGATGGACTTAATTTTTTTTTTAATTATTCTTAGGGTTCCGTGGATTTGAATTTCTATTTTGGTGATGGATTTAATTTTTTTTAAATTATTCTTAGGGTTCCGTGGATTTGAATTTCTATTTTGGTGATGGATTTCATTTTTTTTTAATTATTCTTAGGGTTCCGTGGATTTGAATTTCTATTTTGGTGATGGATTTCAAAAATTTTTTACTGTCTTGTATATAATATTTTTGGTGCATTTTAGTGAGACAAGCCGCCGTGGTGGTCGTCGTGGTAGGGGGGCACGTGTGCGAGGTGGACGAGGTGGTCCAGGTGGACCATCCTCGGTGGCGGATGAGGTGGTGGTTCCACAACGCGGTGTTCTCGGTGGCAGGCGTGGAGGTCGCCCCAGAATGCGCGGAGGTCGCCGCAGTAATGTGCGGAGCGAGAGACCAGGACCCGCTTCTGTTGACGAGTAAGCTTTTTTGCATAAGCCTTAAACACCTGGTACAGTCACCTGCAGAAAAAAGTAACCCATCTGTTTGCAACGCAACAGGCAACGGAAACATTGCTGTTCGTATATTTATAAATAGATGGGTTACTTTTCTCTGCAGGTGAATGTACTTATTTTTTAAAACTTCGTTTTGAATTTTAGAATTGTAATCCGCGACATCTGCGACCTGCCCGAGGGAATGGGACTGGAGACGGCCTTGCACCCAAAAAGGATGCGCGTGTGGCTACCGTAAGTAAATGTTTGAAAATGTTTTTAACCGACTTTATTTTGTATTTTTTTTTTTGTTTGTTACCTCAGAACTTTAGACTGGGTGAACCGATTTTGATGATTCTTTTTTTAATCGAAAGCTGGTGCTTGTCATGCGGTCCCACTTAAATTTTATTATATGACAAGTAGTTTTTGAGTAATTTTGAAGTCGGTTATTTTTTGTTAGTAAAATTTAGATTATTTGTAGATAATCTGCTTTGTAAGTTTTTACTTTTATTTTAAAATGTCTTTTTAGATCTAATCCTGCGCCACCAGCGCCACCACCAACATCCTCATCGTTGGTTGCACCGCCGTCTCCTGCACCGCAAGGAACCTCAACACCGCCACCGCCATCACCTGGACCATCAGCACCTGCACCTCTATCGCAATACGCCGTGCCTTCACCATCATTGTAAGTCACTTTAAAGAGTTTTTAAACAGTTTTATTTAGCTTGCCCTGTTTGTTTGGGTCAAATTTCGCAAGCTGAATTAGAACTACTTCCTTTCTTAGGGTTGGCTCCAGACGAGGGAACTCTTTTAACGGTTAATAGCATGGTCACAATTTTTTTTTACTTCCTGTTATGACACTGTAAAACCGTTCTTTAATTTTTGTTAGGCATGTGGTATGGTATGGTACTATGGATATGGATAGATAATACTACAACACTGCACACAAATGTTCCAGATTTTTGGAATGTGGGTCTTCAGCATCGCCTCCTGCTCCTCCATCTTGTCGTCCTGCGCGTCGTTGCCTGGGAGATGAGGATATTTCGTTCCTCATCAATCACGGTATGTACCTGCTGATTTTTAACCAACTTCAAAAATGATTGAATTATTTTTCACTTTGTAAGGTTTCGAAGGTATTTTAATTAAAGTCATTTTGTTTTAATTTTGAAAGCAGTTCGACTTTTTATTTAAAGGTTTTTTTTTGTTTGGGGCAATGGGCAGTGATCAAATCTGTTCCCCACTTGATTTCAAACCAATCATTTGTTACAGGCAGCGACGACGACTCTGACTAAGATGAGGATGCAGAGGCTCCAGTGGCTCCCGTCATTCCAAGGGTGTTCCAGAGCACCATGGAGACACCCTTTGACGACGAAGCCACGGAGACAGATGCTGAAGACCCAGAGCCAGCCGAGATGATGACCACGGAGCAGCCGTGGGCTGCTAATGTTTTTGATTGGAGAGAATTCCCGAACCCTCGAATTCAACCTGAATCGAGGCGGGAAGTTTTCTCCCACAGTAATGTTGGTCCAACAACTCCATGTGTCGACCCATATGACATTTTCATTGAAATATGGGATAGGCAAATTATGGAGCACATTGCCTCGGAGACAAACAAATATGCTCAGCAGGTGGCATCCGGAATGCTCATGAGCCACAATCTCCATCCCAGTAGCCGCATCAGCCGTTGGTTTGATACCACGGCTGATGAATTGTATAGATTCTTTGCTATTATATTAGCGATGGGGATTGTGGTTAAGTCGAGAGTCGACGAGTACTGGAGTGCCACCGCTGACATATTTGCTACTCCAGGATTTAGGGTACACATGGGCATCGATCGTTTTTTGTTACTATGTAAGTGCCTTCACTTCAACGATAACGA
Source organism: Thymelicus acteon (assembly GCA_951805285.1). Classification (NCBI taxonomy): domain Eukaryota; kingdom Metazoa; phylum Arthropoda; class Insecta; order Lepidoptera; family Hesperiidae; genus Thymelicus; species Thymelicus acteon. The sequence continues at coordinate 23,505,309 of OX638214.1, read as the reverse complement.
TGCCATGTGTGCTCTAGAACTGGACGTCTCCGAGGCCCGGTTATATAAAATACAGCCAATATTGTCACACCTGAACAGTAAATTTCAGACCATGTATGTAATGAACCAGAACGTGTCCCTAGATGAGAGTTTATTGATGTGGAAAGGTTGGTTGGATATCTGCCAGCTTATCCCAAATAAAGCTGCTAATCGGGGCATAAAAACTTATTTATTTATTTATTTATTTATTTATTTATTTATTTATATTTATATTTATAATAAACTTAACAAACATTACAGACTAATCCAAAGCATTTGCCAAGTTTTCTAAGTATTCACCTGCCATCCTGCGTAATGCAGCAGGTGGTGTACAAAATATGTCGACATTATCATTCCAAGTTACTAATCCGTTGAGTAAAGTCAAAGCTCTTATTAGAGGAGACTCTTTTACGAGGGTGAGTCTACACGTAGGTATTGTAAACAATTTCCGACGTCGCGCCCTGACATGCCTGCCCGGGACATTAAGCCCTATCAGCTCTAGTACTGTTGGGTTACATGTTCGTCCTCTTAGTAACTGTACAAAATACTCAATAAGGTACATATTACGACGGACTTCCAATGTATTGTATCCAAGCATTCCCAGTAGGAAAAGGCTGGGATAGACATGAGGGTACCCCACAAAATAGCCGTACTGTCGAAAGTACAGCAGCCTCATAAATTTCTTTTGGAGTTTTTCCAGCATGAGCTTGTATTTTGCTTCATGAACTTATGCTTATGAACTTTGTGAATCTCAAACCGGCTACCTATGGCGGTTTGAGGTTCACGTTCATAAGAAATCTGTCCCGCAGCAAATTAATGATCCCCTAGAGGCCTCGACACCTTCAATAGTTTTGAGGTTGGTCCGAGGTCTGGAACACCAGGGGTACACTTTATGGATGGACAACTATTACCAGTCGCCCATGCTGGCTCGGCGTCTTAAGTCATTAGGGTTTGACTGTGTAGGGACCCTGCGGACAGACCGTAAGTTTGTTCCGCAGGCCCTACACAGTCTTACCAAACAGAGCATGCGCCGGGGGCAGATCACCGGTCTTACCTCCGGAGACATCGACGTCATGGTATGGAGAGATGTTAACAGGGTCGCTACCATCTCTACATACCATGGCGACGGCCAACAGACCGTCCGGGGATCCACCAAACCCATCCTGATATTGGATTACAATATCATGATGGGTGGGGTGGATAAGAAGGATCAGCTCCTGGCCATGTATCCTGTCGAAAGGAAGCGGACGAGGGTGTGGTATAAGAAACTTTTCCGTAGGTTAATAAATATATCTGTCCTAAATTCCTATATCATTCATAGTCGTAACTCTTCATCATCGCAAACTCTTGTGAAACATAGAAACTTCCGCATTTCCCTCATAAATTCACTTCTACAGAGACATTCCTCTTCCTCTGTCTCCCGTCTTCCTCCCGTCGCAACAGCACAGTTGCGTGCAACCGTCGCACACCGCCTGGCCCAGTATGAAATGAGAGGCCATCAACGGTTAAGGCGGTTGTGCACGGTCTGCAAAGCAAAAGTCCATACGTACTGTGCTGGTTGCGACAAAACTGTATGCATCAGTCCTTGCTTTGATCGTATTCACCCTTCGTAATATTTATATTCATCTCATCTCATCTATCTATCTATCTATCTATCTATCTATATATGTATATATATCATCATAGTAACTTACGGAAGGTTATTATACCACACCTCGTCCAGCTTCCTGTTATCTATGTGAATAAATGATTTTGATTTTTTTTTTAATTTTTGAAAAATATTTTTTTAATGTTTTGATTTTTTTTTTCAAATTTTTGAAAAATATTTTTTTAATGTGTTGAATAAGTGTATCAATGATACCTATATGAATAAATGATTTTGATTGTTTTTTCAAATTTTTGAAAAATGTTTTTATTAATTTATTGAATTTTTTTTTTCAAATTTTTGAAAAATATTTATTTTAATGTGTTGAATAAGTGTATCAATGATACCTATATGAATAAATGATTTTGATTTTTTTTTCAAATTTTTGAAAAATATTTTTTTTTATGTGTTGAATTTTTTTCATTTTAGTATGTATTTTTTACATTGTTAATAAACTCTCATCTAGTTTTCAATTTTCATATTTCAAGTTCAGGTATGACAATATTTGCTGTATTTGCTGTAGCCGTATCCATGTATAGTTAGCATGTACTTTTTTTTTTGTTGACCGGTCTCTAGTAGACCGATTTTGTAGTAAAATTGATAACTTTGGTTGTTGATTTTACAAATATATTTGTAAGGCAGCATACCTTTTGATTATTATGATCAGTTAGTAAATTTATTGAAATTGTAGAATGTTAATTTGTATTCAGAATAAATCCATTTGAATTTACTCTGTGTTCCGAAGTTTGAGCGGACCTTTTCAGTACTTATTTTCAAGTGCTTGGTTCATTGTTTGATTTCTAATAAACTAAACACTTGTAACCACTTAAACTCTGTGTGTAATACGTATGTCGACCATACTAAAGTATAAGTTAAAAACCTAAGCCACTTGACTCACACTATACTTGGAATTGACGTAATAACTTACCCTTTTTTTTTGTCTCAGCGTCCGGGTTGCCTGAATGAGGCGTTCTTGTAAAGCTTGTGTGGGGTAAAAAATTGTATGACAAGGTGGGTTTTTTTTATTAATCCATGTAAAATGATGTTTATTTGTGTGAATAAAACAAAAACATTTGGAAATAATGGTTGTTTCTTTTATTTATGACGACTTTTGTACAGTAAAGATGAAAAAAAACCCTCATCCGAAATGCAACTTAAAATTACTAATACATTAAAAGGCAAAACAGGACAAATATGTTAATTTATGTTTAGCTTCTTTCATAACGCTTCCAATGACATAAGCATTGTATATAGCTCTCGTGCAATAATTTTGTAATATAGTCATTTTAACAAACGCGCGCGCGTACTGGCCCACACCCCAGTGCTGGCCCCACAGATGCGAATAAATGCCGCGTGGCGGCGCCACAGATGAGAGGTTGTACTCCAATGTTTATGGCACCACGATCGCATATTATACAGAAGACAGGGACACCCGTAACCTGTTCAATACTTATGCTGCTAGCATACAAGCTTTCTGAGTCATGGTTTGTTTCCCAAAACGGGCTAACAAAAACATCTGAACCTTCTAATCTTATCTAATCTGAACCTTGCAATAAAAATTATGAATTATGAATTATGAATTTTCTCTACTATCGCCTGTTATAGAAACCAAGTGGGTGTATACTGATGCAGGCGAGTTAGCGACCCAGGGAATCTATTCATATAAGGATTTAGATATATTAAGATCTCAATTGATGTATCCTTCTGAAAGAAAAGTAATCACACAGACCGTATCAGCTATGATCAACCAAGATTCCTATATCTCAGATACTTCAATGTTTAACAAACTCAAACAACAAACAGAAACTTCTTTTAAAGGGTTCATGAATAACACGTGGAACCAATTTATATCATTCGGGAGTTTCTTCTATGGATTGTTCGGGTTGATGCTATTGGCTAAGATAGTAAAGTGGATGTTTGATACTCTTGTACACTCCCGTGGACTATATGAAGTATACGGATGCAGTTGGCACATAATCGCATCTATCTGGGATGCTGCAACTACCTACCTATTATCTCCATTGCGTGTCTCAATTCAAAGATGAATGAACAAGAAACAACAGAAACTATTGCTCTTCAAAAACCTGAATCATTGTACCCTAGGCTTGCCCGATCAAGCCTATATCTGGAGCTATATCTGGAGCTGACGCTTGTACCCGACAAGCGTCAGCTCCAGATATAGATCAAATTAAAGTTGATATGCAAGCTTCAGGTGACAGAAGTTCTCCAACTTTGATAAGATTTTCACAAGCAATGAAAAGTCATTTGACAAAATGAAGAGGCAATTCAGTGATGCCAGTTATTGTACATTGTTACCTTTATAAGTATTAATAATGTCTAGATTATGTCATTAACATAAATTTATTTATGTAAGAATAAGACATAAATGAAGAAATGAAGATCTAATTAAATGGTGGACCTTAGAGGAGAACTGTATTACGAACAGGACGTAGGTACATATAAAAATATTTGTAAAAAGGATAAATTTCCGAAATGATTGCTCCAAATGTGATGTCACAGGGTGTAGTGTATGTGCGATAGCATACATACACTTTCTCGTGTGTCTCTGTATTAAATGGCAAATGTCACTGTCACTTACGTAGTGGTTACGTACTCAGAGTTGTGCGCTGGTGTCGCTAGATGACGCCTCGCTTGATGATCGAATGGACGAGTCCATTCGATCATCTATTCGATTATTGTATTATTTAATTACTCGATAACATGACCCAACTCGGTACAAGAGGGCAGTCCCTGCTGAGATCGCGGAGTGGACGGTTGTGCTCCGATAGTGACAGTGGCGTGCCATAGTAAAATACGTAGGCATTGTCGAGCCAGTAAACAGTGATTATATTAATACACATCGGATCTCCTACACAGGGAGTAAAGTAAAACATTTGAAACTGAGAGACGTCAACAATTGCTAAAAGCTCATTACGGTGAGAATTGGCTTAATCTAGATAGTTTGGAATATTTTGCGCGATTGGTGCCAGAATATACACTCATTCTTTATAAGTTCCTAAATTTTATTTTATTTTTTTCTAAATTGTTATTTTTACTAAAACTTTTGTTAGTTACTCTATTGTCAGTTTTTTTTTATAGTTCTATAAATAGTAACTTAATTATTATTAGTAGTATAGTATTGGGCATTCTGCCCCACTTGTTCGCTCAGGCATCCGCCTTCGCGTCGTGGGGCAGAATGCCCAATAAGATTTCTGGTAATTAGGGCTTATACATTTTGTTCCACTGTTTCACTCTTCTATACGCCTCCTCCACGTGGAACAGAATGCCCAACACTGTTTCGGGTAATAAAGCGTTATACCGCGTTGTCGATGAATGAGATCTTCAGTGTACTTACTAAATACGATAATAAATGTTAATGTGATGAGTCTAATTACTCATTATCAATCAGACTACTGCACACTCAAATCATGAAATTTGTAAAACAACCACAATCGCTGAGTTTTAACACAATCTGTGAAGAAGTTTGTAAGGCTGATTCTCGTCATGGCGAATTATTGCCTAATTCAATACGATGCATCATATGCGGGCCTTCCAACTGTGGAAAAACAAATTTGTTAATTGGTCTCCTTTTACATGAAAATGGCTTGAGATTTCAAAATGTTTATATTTATTCGAAAACTCTACAACAACCGAAGTACATATTTTTAGAAAATGTTTTAAATCTTATACCTGTTATTTCACTTCATAAATATCAGGGAAATGAGGAAGTATTAAGGGTTCAGGACGCAAAACCAAATTCTATTATTGTTTTTGATGATGTCGCTTGTGAAAATCAAAATAATATGCGTGATTACTTTGCGATGGGAAGACACAAAAATATTGATGCTTTTTATCTGAACCAAACGTATAGTAAAATTCCTAAACAGTTAGTTAGAGATAATGCGAACTTGATTATACTTTTTAAGCAAGACGATATAAATTTAAAACACGTTTATGAGGAGCATGTTAACACAGATATGACATGGACTGAATTCCGCGAAATGTGTTCGGAAATTTGGAAAGAACCCTTTAATTATGTTGTAATTAATAAAGATTGTTCTAAAAATAAAGGATGTTACAGAAATAAATTTGACACTTTTGTGGTATTTGATTAAAACAAAAAATATTTAAATCAATTACTTTTATGAAATCGTTATTCTTTATACGACGGTCAATCGATCACTATCTTGCTATCATTATGGAACAATCAATGAAAAGAAAAATTGTGAAGGCTGCAGCAGCTGTAAAGAAAAAAGTAAAAATTATGAGGAATATTGACATCGATAATAAGCAAGCATTGGAGACAGTTTTCAAGCCTGTGACTAAACCTCTCAACTTAATTGCAAACTCAAATAATCATTCTCTCCTTCCTACTGTAGACGACGAAGAAACTAAAACACCATTCGTAAAAAGCATTATTCAAAAAAATGTTACCCCTAAAATTAACACTGCAAAAGTCATCGATCCAGACGAATCTCAATCTGACATCGAAAGTGAATCTTCATATCAATCAATAGAAGAAAGCAAACCAGATCACGATACATCATCCTGGTCAGTATCATCAGAAGCATTAGAAGATATTCCATTTGGCGTCAGAATAGAAAACGGAAAATTAATGTTAGGTTCAGCTTGCGTAACAATTGGTGATGATTATATCACAGTAGCTGGACGCAAATATCATAGTACACCTGGTATAAAACAGTTGCTGCTAAAAAAAGACGTTGATTTAAGTTTAGTCACAGACAATGATATGCAAAATTATAAATCAATGTTACTTGACACCAATGCACATCGACGGGACTGTGATCCAAGTAAACCAATAAAGAGTAATAAAGGACAAAAATATTTACAAATTGTAAAACCCCTATTTAAACTTCAAACACAACACAAAGGAAAAGGTCTACCTTTAATGAAAACATGGAAAACAAACATAGATTATGTGTATTGGGACGATCCAAATGAATTGGTGGAGAGGTTGAAATTATTAATTGCGTCTCGAGATGCTGGCAATACTGGATTAGACAATGAAATTATATCAATTATTGAAGAATTGCGTGAAAGTAAAATTATAAATAATTGAATAAATGTTTGCTAATGATGGATGTTTTTCATTACACTACTGACCTTCGAATAAAGTACACTTTCAACATGAACGTGGATAAATTCGGGCACTATATTCATAAAAGAATGCGTCTGTCTGAACTATTTGACGTTTATGATAACGCTTTAACAAAAACAGAAAACGGAGAGTTTGATTTAAAATCGTCAAGACTTAGAGGAATTAAATTACCCATAGAAGCAGACGATGCTGTGAATAAGGATTATGTTGATAATTTTCAGGATAATTTGATAAAAGAATTACATAAACTGAATGAGACATTGCGTTCACAAACCATGACACATATTCAAAATTTTGTTGAAGCTACTATAAAAACAAAGATATCAGACGTTTTGGCTCATTTGGAAGATAAGTTTTATACCAAATCAGAAATTGATAATTTACTTAAGAAATCTTCGTAATGATGAAACAACAAATAGTTAACGAAATACACAAACAAGCACGAAGAAATTTTCTTCGAAGACCTGTTATTCTAAAGGGAATAGATGACTTATGGCAAGCCGATCTGATAGACATGCAAAATTTAACAAAGTTTAATAAAGGTTTCAAGTACATTTTAATTGTGATTGACTGCTTTTCTAAATATGCTTGGGTGGTGCCAATCAAATCAAAAAATAAAATTTGTGTTACCAATGCATTCAAATCTATATTATACAATAGTCATCGAAAACCGATTAATTTGCAAACTGATCTAGGGACAGAATTTTATAATAACATATTTCGGAATCTCATGAAGACAAACAATATAAACCATTATTCAACGTTTTCTACCAAAAAAGCTTCGATTGTCGAACGATTAATTAAAACTATCAAAAATAAATTATATAAATATTTTAGTTTAAATGGAAGTTATCGGTGGTTAGGATTACTAGAAGTTGTCATAAAAACATACAATAATACGAAACATCGTACTATCAATTGTAAACCAATCGATGTAGATAAATCTAACGAACCTTTAATTAAACAAAATATAAAAAAATCCCATAAATATATATCACTAAGGAGTGGACTAAAGTTTAAAGTCGGTGACTATGTTCGAATAAGTAAATACAAACAGCATTTTGAGAAAGGGTATACTCCTAATTGGTCAACTGAATTATTTACGATAAAAAATATTAATAACACAGTTCCAGTTACGTATCACCTACAAGATCAACGTAAGCAAACTATATTGGGAACATTTTACGAACACGAGTTGCAAAAGACTAAATATCCTGATGTTTATTTGATTGAAAAAGTTATAAAAAAGAAAGGAAATAAGCTGTTTGTGAAATGGTTAGGTTTAAGCAATGATGAAAATAGTTGGATTGAGAAAACTGCAATTCAAGGCTAAAATTGTTATTAAATAAGAAGTTTAGTCATATTTGTTTCATTGCAACTTTGACGATGCAAGGAGGTGGGCTAGTTAATAGTATCATTAATAATTTACCGTTTGAACTTCATTTGCCTGGTTACAATTACTGTGGACCTGGAACAAAACTTCAGAAACGTTTACTACGGGGTGATCGAGGGGTGAATAAGCTAGACGACGCTTGTATGCAACACGACATAGCATATGCAAAACATACAGACCTACCTAATCGTCATAAAGCTGATTTACAACTTCTAAATATGGCAAAACAACGCCTTAAGTCAAAAGATGCTTGCAAAGGCGAAAAACTAAGTTCATGGTTAGTGAGTAAAGTTATGAAAGCCAAACTTAAAACCGGTGCTGGCGTCAAAACGTTTAAAAATTTTGTATCTAAAATAAGATCAAAAATCAAGAAATTTAAACACAACGATAGTAAATCTTTAATCGACGCTGCTTATTCAGCAGCTAAGAAAGTATTTCCAAATAAAAAGAAAATTCGAATACCACGTGTAATACCCATACCAAAAACTGGAGGCATTCTACCTTTGATTCCAATTTTTGCTGGTTTATCGGCATTAGGGACCTTAGCTGGAGGTGCAGCTGGCATTGCGAAAACCATTAATGATTACAAATCCGCTCAGAAAAATTTGCAAGAAACACAACGACATAACAAAGCTATGGAGGGTGTAGTATTAGGCAAGGGTCTATACATTAAACCGCACAGAAATGGTCACGGATTATTTATAAAACCCTCAAAAAACTGAAATGTAAGCTACCTAATCGTCCTCTAAGTAATATAGATATAATAGAGTACGCATGTGACATCCCTCACTTCAGAGGAGTTTTTATGCGAGATCAATTACCAAGATCACCAAAGGAGATCGAATGTGGTATTGTTAATTTGGACGAGTCTAAGAACAAGGGGACGCATTGGGTGGCTTATGTTAAAATATATGACTATTGTGAATATTTTGATAGTTTTGGCGATCTGAAACCGCCTAAAGAAATAATTCGTTATTTTAAGAATTGTAATGTTTGTTATAACTACACAAGATATCAGTCATTTAATACAGTTAATTGTGGTCATTTATGCTTAAAATATCTATGGCAATTTTGGAATAAAAATGTATAAAATATGTATCATTCTTTTATTTTCACCATTTGCAACATGTCACTCACTTTGTCGATAACAGGAAATTCATCAAGTTTATCCACGTACTATCCAAACACTCTGCAATTAGATGGAGAGTATGAATGTGCTTTATTGCATATCTCAACATTTAATTCCATTCCGAATATTGATAAAACTAATAATAAGTTATTCTATGGATCTAATGACGTTATTGAAATCCCTGAAGGGACTTATGAATTACAAGATATCAATGATTATTTAAAATCTGAAATAAAGGATGCATCAATCAATCTACAGTGTAATAACAACACATTGAAAGCAACTTTGTACTGTACAAAAGATATTAATTTTTCTAAGGAAAATACCTTTAGAAACTTGTTAGGGTTTAAAAAACAAATATTGAAAGCAAATAAATGGCATGTGTCACAGTTTCCAGTAAACATTTTACCAACAACCGTGATCAGGGTTGAATGTGATATCGTAAGCGGCTCATACATAAACGGCGAATCAAGTCATATTATTCATGAATTTGCATTAAACGTACCACCTGGATATAGGATTATAGAAATACCTAAAAACGCAATTTACTTCCCCATTAACCAGAGCAACATAAGCTGCATTAATATTAGACTTTTAGATATAAATAATCATTTAATCAATTTACGTGGTGAAGAGGTACAGTTGTATTTACATCTTAGAAGAAGAAATGATTGACTATAATAAATATACGCATCAACCAACTACACGTATCAGTTTGAATCAAGAAATCAATCATACAAGAGCTCGTAATAAAAAGAAAATAAAATTAACGAAAAGCAATACGGCATTCTTAAAAGCGATCGGCTTATTAAAATGAATATTTTAGACGTTTTATCGACTCCATCTTACGACAATAGTGTAGAAGGAATTGAATATCATTCTTACAAACCCTACGTAACTAGTTTTAATAGAAATGATGAAATCCGCATACCAATCAATCAACAGGATCTATATGTACTACCATCAGCAAGCACCTTGTATTTGGAAGGGAATGTTATCGTTAGAAAACGAGATTCTAAGGATCCTGTCACCAGTGTTCAATTTACAAATAACGCTTTATTGTACTTATTTCAAGATATACGGTATGAGCTAAACGGAGTGGAGATTGATAAAATAAAGAATGCTGGCGTTACGACCACCATGAAATCTTTAATATCAATGAACGAAAGTGAATCTAAGATAGCTTATTCTTGGGGGTGGAATATTGATGGTATAAAAAATGGAGGTAAATTTTCTGCTTCTATACCACTTTGTAACATAATGGGCTTTGCAGAAGATTTTAAAAAAGTTGTGATAAATAGTAGACACGAACTAATATTACTAAGAAGTAACACAAACTTGAATGCTGTGAAACTCAATACCGGTGAAATTGTAGAAGACGTTCAAATAAATAAAATTATTTGGCGTGTACCACATATCAAAATATCTGACAAAGAAAAGCTTAATTTTTTGAAACTGTTAGAACGAGATAAACCGCTTCAAATGATATTTAGAAATTGGGATCTGTATGAATATCCAGCTTTACCTAAAACTACAAAACATACTTGGGCAATTAAAACTTCGTCACAAATAGAAAAACCAAGATATATTATTATTGGTCTACAAACAAATAGAAAAAATAATGCAAGTTCTGACATGTCTCAGTTCGATCACTGTCTTCTTCGCAGCGTTAGAGTCTATCTCAATTCAACATACTTCCCTTATGAGAACCTAAACGTTAACTTCGCAAACAACAACATTGCCTTATTATACGAACAATATGTTAGATTTCAACAGTCATATTATGGTCGTCGTCCAGAGCCCTTGTTGAGTGAGAAACAATTTAAAAATTTAGCGCCGTTATTTGTTATCGACTGCTCTAGACAAGTAGATAATTTGAAGACAGGTCCGGTTGTGGACGTTAGAGTGGAAATTGAAAGTGATTCTGATATACCAGATCAAACCGCCGCGTACTGTCTTATATTAAACGACTGCATAATTGAATATAAGCCACTGAGTAATACTGTAAAAAAATTATCATGAATCAGGATACCATCATAGTGGATATTCAAGGATTTAAAGATCAGTACAATAATTTTATAGTAAAAGAATTAGCATTCGCAACACGTGATTATACACAGTTATTCTTAATAAAACCCCCATATTTATTCAAATATTTAACAACTGATGAAAAAAGACAAGTAAAGTGGTTGGAAAACAATAGAGGTATTCATTGGAACGAAGGACACATTGACTATAGAGAATTTCATCGTATAATCGTTCCCTATCTAGAAAACAAAAATATCTTAGTAAAAGGTTTGGAAAAGGTTAAGTGGATAAAAAACATTTGCGAAAATTGTAAAGTGTCCGATCTTGGTGAAGACCAGTGTCCTAACATGTTTGAATTGCATAAGAAATTCTGTGATAACAATTTAAATTGTAATGTACACACAAATCATTGTGCTTTAAAAAATGTGTTATGTATAAAAAAACATTTGGGGTGGCACTAAAGTGATATGTTTTGGTTTTATAAATAAAAATAATTTCTTCAGTAAAAATGCATTTTTATTTTTTAAACATCTTATACATCTAAGAAATAGAAGAACGCAGGTGAATCAATATAAAATAATAACTTACAATAACAGTAGTATCTTTATTAAAAATCATTGTCTATTAAAGATTTCGATATTTTCTTAACTAACGATTCTGTATCGTCCATAACACTATCCATAGCATCCTTAACAATGTACTGCGCACTTATCACAACGTTCTCACTTTCACTATCGCTGCCGTTTGTTTGAGAATTGTTGTTGCAGAGATCAATAACAGAAATTTTTATTAACCTAATGCCTCGTCGTTGTAATCGGCTCATAACAAAAGATTGTGTAGCGTTATGTTTTTTCAAAGTGTCTCGGCGACGTTGCTTGGACTTTTTCTCTTTCGATAGTTTGCATTGCTCGGGTTCACAGTGATAGAGCTCGGAAAATCCTTCGTAAGGATCCTGAGCATACTGGCTAAACACAATCTCTGAATCAGATACCTGAAACAAACATTATCCATTTTCAAATCTGATGTACACACACTAATATTATATCACATTCAAATAACTACTTTACTTACCGTGGACATAATTATTATAATAACACAAGTACTAGGTATAATAATGTAAAAACAACTTCTCAATTCTATTAATATTCCGCAAATAATAAAAAATAAACTAACTATCAACTTTATATATTCAAATCAATCTAAAATTGTTAAGTTAGCATTCAATCAAGGCTATAAATTAGTTGTTTGAAAATTACTCTTTCGGATATAGTTTTATAGTTCAATTTATTAAAAGAATTTAGTATAAATTATAAACTGCAAGTTTGCATAAATATATCATACCTTCCCATATAGTGCGATGAACTGTAACATGTCATAACATGTTCCGTGTATCAATAATACATACCATTCTGGAGCATTATTATTATTACGTTATAACCTACAAATAATTATCATGAATTGTGAAAGCTAATTTATGTATTGAGAATAAAATACAATATAAATATCAAGGAAATCCTTCTAAAGGCATAGGTAGAAGCCACCTTCGGTAAAAAAAAAACTACATATATTAATAGTTTAAATAGATCAATAAAACAAAATTTATATTTAACAAAGGTTGTTTATTTATAAGTATACAATATTACATAAAAACTTACTAATTACTTCTATAATTTACAATCTTATTTATGTACATTTAAGTTGTAATGTAACTTGGACATTGACTGAATACAAATTATAGGTTACTTATACTCGTAGTTATTGCAAAATCAATTACAGAAATGTTTATTAACTTTATTATTCTTCATATACTTACCTAAGTACATATTTTACTAAGAACATTTACATAATCTCTACATAATATTATAATAATAAAAAAGAGATGATATTTACATGCTCACTAAAACCAATTGCGAATATCAATATTTAGAGGTAATCTAATGACCTTTTAAAATTGAAGAATGTCCCCACGCTCGGGTTGCAACATTGCAATTTGATATAGCACGTTTATCATCATTACTTGATAGTGCTATTTTATTCACACTTTGTGTAAATATTTCATGCTTAATTGATTTGAAGTCGTCATCGTTTTGAATATTCAAACACGCTTTCTTACTCTTTATAAATTTCGGTAAATCTATAAATCGTGATCCACTAAGAGGTTGATATTTGTTAATATTAATTTCTAAATGTGAATTATTTAAAAACGTCCATCCACTATCTCTTTCTTGAAACTCTTCAATTTTTTTTAATAATATTGTTATAACTTTTTCATAGGTGGACTTGAAACTGTAATTTAAATGAATGATAAAATTTTTTGTCGCAAAAGATTTCAACTCTTGTAGATCATTCTTTAGCATTAAAAAGACTCCGAAATATTCAAAATTTATTTTAACAGATAAATGTTTTTGAAGCGAGCTATCTATTAAAGATTTAACTTGATCATGAATATTTTTTAAGAAACATTCTGGGTAAATATTTGCTTCGGGTTTAGATGTAGTAATCCGATAACTTGTAATACGTCCTTTGAAACAGGAATGTATAATTTCAACGTTGTCATTGATACGAATAGTACTATTATTTTTATGTCTGTTACTTCGCAAATGACTAATCCAACAGCGTGAATTCACATCAATGTTGCAAACCGAACAGAATGGCATTTTTAGAATCACAATATCTAACAATAAAATAATTATTCAGAAATATTGAGTTAACTGCTAAGTATTTATTACCAAGTAAGACTTTATTACCAGTTACTGCAGTAGGTCTTCAAAACTTCACATCGTCAATTGCATCTCTCAATCTCTGATCAAAGTGATGTGCTCTGGAATAAGATACGAACATAATTTAATAACACATACTAATAATACCTAATTTTAATACACTTTTAATTAGTTTGTTACGGTAATAAATCTTAAACAACAGATACAAATAATAATCACTAAGACACAGCTACAATTGATTTTGTAATAGAATAGATGTCAGAACATTAATATTATTTTAATGTGGAGATCGAACCCACAAATTAATACTTAGCCCACGAGCAGGGCGAGGAGATAATATTATAAGCCACTTTTTCATTCATCATACTTAGAATTAATTCTTTTAGGAACCGCGAAAGTACTCAATCAGATAAAAATAATGAAAACTATCATGGTAATATGAATTAACAACTAATTACATACCCAATATTCACAATATAATAATGTCGTCTTTGTTAATTATGTCTCAAGTATTAGCATTCCCTCGTTAAGTAGGTATTTCTGTATCTGCAAATGTAGTCAACAAATAAAATATTTGCTTCAAACCAGCACCTCCGCTGCCTCACAGTTCATAATAAGTGATGGTCTGAAATAAAAAACACTTATTATAATTATACTGATAACGACAACAAAATTTAATGAAATGAATATTACTATTTAATAGAATATAATATTTAACATAATAATTACCTTATAAAAATTTTGCGACCGATTTTACCATTATTATAAATACTTATAACTTGTACTCACAATCAGTAATCGAATTAAATTTAAATTAAAATACACATTTTGCGTGCAAATAGTACCAATACCTATTGTGTTTTGTCAAAACAAAAGTGTCGTGTTCCATCCGGTTGCAGTACCTAACGATATTTTGCAAGATTTTTCATTTCAATCAGGGTTGACATCCAAATGCAAATAATTATGTATTATTATTACCCATTTACTTAAACAAAATGTTGTATTTATTTCTTAATTATTATATACAAAGTTTATCTACGTTAAAAATAGGTATAGATTATGTATTTAAGAGTGCTAATGGTCTGTTAATTTACCGGATTATTCAATATTTTCTCGATATGTAATTACCTACACAAAAATATAAAAGACTCAATGAAACGTAAATAACAAGTCCTTTTAATCATATATTTTGATTTTTACAATTTAAGTTGCGATGTTTTAAATTTATATCGTTTGTCAACCCTAACAAAATATCATATTTTTCAACACAATACTTGTGATTATTGCACACCTATTTAAAAGTGTTATTCAGCAATACGAATTTTTATTATTACGCTGCTAATTTGGTTATGGATGTCACTTCCACATATTTTAGTGTAAAAATGGGATCATCAGTTCATACATAGTACGTAGCATGTATGATAATTATTTTGGTAGCCCTAAGTCTTTGTGTTGCGTTAGCAAATAATGATTCTAGAAAATTCTTAGTTATAATTTTTTTACAAATGTAATACGTACAAATAAGAAATGTCTCAAATTGTGTATTATTTTGATTAAACACACTTACATTTCATTTAACAAATTTACATGTCTTTTCTGACTTATAAGCTAACGTTTTCGGAGCTCGGTACATCAAATTCGAGCCTCGGCTAGGAACAAAGTACTCCTACAACGACTACAGTGCGACCAGCGCCGAGTGCCTCCACTCTGCAGTTCAGTCCATAGAACAGTGGTTGTACTGGTAATTATACTTCAAGTGGCTGCCATTTAAAATGTAAGTCTTTATCATTTTTATTAATTTTCATATTTTACTCCAACCAATTTATATTTCAGATACAACATGTAGCCAAATACTTTGACATTTTTTTCACTAACTTTATTTACTCATAATTATTATAATCGTCAATAGATTAATTACAAGTGCGAGTAAATAGTTTTATTATTACTAGTTCAGTCCAAGTAGATAAACATTAACTTAACATTTTATCCTTTTTCAGCATAATAATATTTCAAGTAATAATAACTAATTAAAATTTAACAATTTACAGGTCGGACTCTGAGTGCGATCAACGCAGCAATTCTACAGATTTTGAACACAGTGCCGAGCTCCGGCGAAAACATTCTACTCCTACAAGCAAGCGTAAATCTACGAAGAAATCGCCTGCCATTATAAGGTAATCATACTAAATTTACATCTACTCGTTATATTTAAATTATAATATTTCAAATTTTGTACTTACGTTCGATATATTTATGTGGCGTTGCGGTCAGTGGTTGATTTTTTATTATACATTCATTTTCGTGTCAGTGTTCGCATAATAATATGTAATCCATAGTAACACTACACTTTTATAACTTAATATTTTTTTACCAACTACTAAGAATTTATGTGGTCTATATAAAAATGTAAAGTTACAGGAGATAAAAAAATACATTTTTACTGTTCAATGATACTCATACGGTTACTGAAATAGTATGATATATAAATATGGGAGATATTTTTTTTATTTATTTTCAAATAACCAGTGCCTATGCGCTATTACTACAAATGTCGATCAAGTTTATGTTTATTCTTGTTCAGGATTTATTTTAATATCTAATCTTATGATTGCACAGAAAAAAATTTTCTTTCGCCTTCGGTAAACTTGACTTTTGAGGTAGATTAAATTGATTCTTAATATTATTTAATTGTTACTTTCACTTACAAGTAACAACAATTTATTTACATGACCATCACTACAATTTTTGTATTAATTTACATACTGCAATGAGCCTGTATGTATTCATTGTGTTATTTTTCGCAATGATTTTGAAAACCGACACCATGTAATATCAGTAAGTTATTGTATACTTATACGGATTATTTGTGTTTGTTACAGAAAAAAGGGGAAGACTGTGGACATATTCAATCTTAGTCGTGATGGCGGCAAATCCAAAGATCCTCCATCGCGCGTGCTGTCCACGTACTTCGTCAACAGGGTTGCAAACGGCAACGAACGTCGGGCGATTAACACAACGGGGGACTACCTTATCGATTTAAAAGTATATCAAACCAACGATGCGCGCAATACTGATGCACAAGAGCTCTGGAAGAAAGCGCTAGTACGGATAAAATTCCAGACACAAGACGATACACCGCAATGGCGAAAACTTCAATCTTTGGTGCACTCGGTGGATGAACTGTGTGAGGACCATCCTACATTTATATCAAATGAAATCTGTAATTAACGTTAATGTTATAACTATGAATAAATAATTTTTACATATTGTTTTGTTTCCTTTCTCAGCTGAACCCGCGTTATTTACAACAACAAACAGTTATTTTGCATTTCTAATTATGAAATTTTAATGAAGCATTCTGTCCCACGTTACCAGAAATCTTATTGGGCATTCTGCCCCACGACGCGAAGGCGGACGCCTGAGCGAACAAGTGGGGCAGAATGCCCAATACTATACTACTATTATTAATTTATTTCTCTATCGTTCTAAGCGCAATAACATGTTGTCCAGAATATGAGAATGTTGTGCAAGCCTGTTATTGGCATATATACCTGGAAATGTAATTAGATTACAATTATTACCCCTAAGTTGAATGTATGTATATTATGCTGTTGGCGTGCCTAATAAAGAAAATAAATAAATAAAGATACTTTGGTTGAACGACGACATGATGATAACACTAACGAGATGATGTGTGAAGAGCAAGAAGAGCTACCATTATTAATAATTTAGTATATTTTTTTATGTAAGGTACTTGCGGGTAGGAAGAGCCGGTGTCTATCAAGGTCCATTACTACAAAAACACATTTCTAATACATTTATTTAGATTCCATTCACGCACACATCTAAAGGACCACTGGGAAGGCTAATATTCGAACTTGGTACTAGCCACGACACTGTCCGACGAGTAGGTTTACGCTACTCATTAATAAAAATTTTCGCGAAGAATAAAGAATTTTTATCCTAAAAATATAAAAAAAATCTATAAAAATATAATTAAGGACTTAAAAAAAATATTATCACGGAAAATCAAGGTAAGTCTACCATTAATTTTACTTTTTACGTACATTTTACATTTGATTTTATAAAACTAATCTAAGAGTCTGAGCCATATTCCGGGCGGATAAAGCCGGCCCTTTTTTAGACTTAAGAATCTTGTAACACTTTTAGATCATGCATTTCGTTTTTAAAATTAAGAATGGATATGTAGTATCTATTAATAACGTGAATATAAACGCCTTTTGCCAGCTTTCAGGACACCAGCAATGGAACCTGTTGCTCGTCGTGGAAGTTGGGAGTTTTACTGTTCTGATATTTTTTTATCTTGTTTAGACTACTAAAAGCGATTTTCTATAATATTATTGTTATGTTTCTACGATTTACTGATATATCTGTTATTTAATATTTACTATGTTCAATAAGGGCCATCATTTTTTGTAATTTTATTAGATTCCATTTGTACTTCCTTTCTAAAATTGTGAAAGAGTAAATAATTATTTATTGAAAAACATAGTATTTTACTGGAGATTTCATCCACCAAAAACATTTTTATTGTTATATGTTTGTTACGTAAGTTTAATAAGGTCCACGATCGTTTTTTTCATATAATTAGTTAAATTGTGATTCAATGTCAAAAAGATAATGTAAGATAAAATAAACTAGAAGACTGAGGGACAATTAACTTAACTCTTTTAAATATTATAATAATCTATGGTTTTAAAAACCTAATTATTGATGAAACTTGTGATAAAACACCTTTTTTTGTACTGCTTTAGACAAATAAAACTTTAAATATTTCTCTTGTGATTAATATTTTGTTTTATTTTTTAATTTATACCATTTCATCAGCGTTTAATTAACACCCTCAGCGCCAGACCCTAAGTGACCGTTTTAAAAAAAATTAAAATTTTTTTTTTGTTCGAAAGTGTTTAAAACTACATAATAATCCCATATTGCTTTTCACCCCCCTTTTTTTCCCCGTTTTTTCTTGGATTTTTATCCGTGTGACATTTAGATACACGTGGCCTGGGAAATAGTTCGTTTGAAATTCATACCTCCCAGGCCATGTGTATGCGAAAAGATACACAGGTAAAAACCTTTTTTTTTTGTTTCAGGACTCAAGAACGCGTTTTGGAAGAAAATATAAGAAAAGACATGAATTCTGATTCATGTTTTTTCTTATATTTTTTATCTATTGTTGCAGTATAAGTGTTGAAACGTTTACATAAATGATTTGCTATGGAGTATTCAAGTGATGATTCCGTTCAGGACCCCAATTTTATGCCCGATGAAGACTTCAGTTACACAAGTACAAGTGACGACAGTGACAGTCAGATTTGGAACCCTCCTAGGTTTTCAAGGCGTTTGTCAACATTTTCGGATAGTGATATACCTCCATTGCCTGAAATAGAACGGCGTAGATCATCAAGGACAGCTCCTGTCGATTTAGAACTCCAGCCACTAAACGAGCCAAGTACTTCTGGTACTACTGATGCGCAAATTTCTGAACAAGAGTGGATGGAAGAAAAACTGTCCAACATACAATGGGAAATGCCAAGTCATGATGATCCTCCTGCCATAGATTATACTGTACCAAGTTCTGGTATGAAGGATATTTATGTCGGATTATTAGCTAATGCGAATCCAATAGACTACTATGACTTGTTTCTAACTCCTAACATTCTAGAATATATCACAGAACAAACCAACTTATACGCAACACAGTGTCTATTATCTTTAGATTCTTCTGCTGGATCAAGAAACCACCTATGGACTCCAGTAACCAGAGATGATATGTTGAAATTTTTGGCTCTAGTTGGATGGATGGGTTTGGTGAAATTACCAAGTATCAAAGATTACTGGAGAAACCACAAACTCTATGGTATACCCCTAGCTCGTACTGTTATGCCTCGGAATCGATTCGAGCTGATTCTGAAATTCGTTCATTTCGCCAACAACCAAACTGCTGATACTGATGACAGACTGTATAAAATAAAAGACGTACTCAATATGTTTATAAAAAACTATCAAAATGTCTACACACCAGGACAAAAAGTTTGTGTCGATGAGTCATTGGTCGCTTGGCGCGGCAGACTTATTTTCCGCCAATATATTCCAAACAAAAGAGCCAAATATGGAATAAAAGTGTTCAAATTGTGTACTGAGAAGGGATATACATGGAACCTGATTGTATATTGTGGTAAATCGAAGGACCCTAACACAGAAGTCTCAGAAAAGGTAGTACTATCTTTGGCAGAGGGTCTTTTCAACGAGGGCAGGACCATGTACACAGATAACTATTACACAAGTGTTCCACTTGCACTGCGACTGCGTAAAAGAAAGACACATTTAGTAGGGACATTGAGAAGTAACAGAAAATACTTGCCTAAGGAAATTACCAACACAAAACTAAAAAAAGGCGAAATAGCAGCTAAGCAATCAAGTGAAGGCTATGAAATGGCGTGACAAGCGAGATGTGCTTATACTTTCTACAAAGCAATCTGGTCTAAAAACGGTCACCAAAACGAACAGAAGAGGTGAAAGCATAAGAAAACCTGCATGTATTGAAGATTATAATCTGGGTAAATCATCAATAGATGTGAGTGACCAGATGGCGACTTATGGGTCAGCCTTACGTAGATGCACCAAATGGTATCGAAAACTGATGTTTGAAATTATATGGGGCACCAGCTTGGTGAACGCCCATTTCTTGTATAACCAGTATACCTATAAAAAGAAACTAACAATCACAGAGTTTCGTGAACAAGTTATTACAGGTATGCTCGAAAGATCCAATCACACCTCAGTGACTGCTACACCTAGCTCGGCCAGTGCTAAACATTACCTGGTCCCGAATATGAAAGATGGAGTGAAAAAGAAAGCTCGTTGTTCTGAATGTTATAAGAAATACGGTCGACAAGGAAAAACCATCGAGGGAAAACTACGAAAAGCTTCCCAAGTTGTAACAAAATGTTCTATTTGTGAAGTGACCTTTTGTAAAAGTTGTTACAATGATTGTCACTAATTTTTAAAATAAATAAATAAATAAATATTAACCTAAAATTAAAAAGTCTATATTTTTTTTGTAAAATCACCGATTCCCAGACCAATTACATCGAAAAAATGCCACAGGCCAGGACTTTTATTCTTGTGTACTAGATGTATAGAAAACGTGTTCCAAAAGGATACACGGCGCGTTTACTAAATAGAAAGATGTGTATACTTTTGAATACACAGTGTTACAGACACTGTGTGACAAAAAGATACACATGGCGCCTAAGGTGTTAAGGTGGCCCATGTTTACCGCACGTACCTTGCGCACGTTTAAAATTAAAATAATAAGTAATAAACAAGCGAAATCTAGCAAAAAAATCACTATAATCAAAATCTACAAAATAATCTACACGGATATTAAATAGACGAATTGTGTTCTTCGTGCAAATTTTTCGAAATCGTCTATTTGATGATCGAAAAATGAAATATATAAAAATGTGCGAAGTAGGGCTTCCATCGAATATTCGAATTCGAATAATAAATTGGTTGGAATATTCGAATACAAGAACTGCAATATTCGAATATTCGATCTATTTCTACAAAACCTAACTCAACACTAAATTCGGATTCCAATGTGCACAAAATAGTCAAAATACAATTTTAAAGTTAGTGCCGTGGTGCGTGACCTTCAGAATCATAGATTATACACTATATATAATTCTAATAATTGTATCCTTTCCTGGAGGTGGAAAGACGTTTGAAGGTGGCTCTGAGTAAAATATGGGATTATGTAGACATTTCAATATACTGACAAGGTCTGATAGACGTCTCTGAGCAATCTGCTTTTTCTCATCCAATTCCGATATACATGACATATTAGTAAAAGTATAAAGCAGATTACCAAAAAATTCTATGGAGGCTTCCATTAAAGGATTTCAGCCATAATTGTGAAATAAAAGTTAACCTGTGAATAACAGAGTTCTTTAAAATTCAAGTTATGACTCTGATTCTAATTCCGGTGGCGGAATCTCGGTGGCTCCGGTGGCAAATCAAAGCGTATAGGGAAGTATAGGCCACAGAAACACAATTCAAAATGTATCTTTAAAGTATTAAATGATCTTGCCTTTATTATTTCTCATTGGCATAAATCAATTTCGGTGGATCCGATTCTAATTCCAGTGGTCCTCATTTCGGCGGCATTTGATAGTGTAATTTGAAAATATCTCCGAAAAAAAAAATAGAGAAGAATTGGAAACCTCAATCCGAATGCAAATGGCGCTGTTTGATAGAGGAGGTCCTAGACAAGTATCATTGAGTCAAGTATAAAACTTTCTGCTGAGTATATCACCTACAAGTGTAGTGTGAAAGGGTGTTTTCCTTCACCAAATATATCTGCAGTCATTTGAGAAGTTCGTTGAAGGATGATTCTATCAACACACTAAGCTTCCTTAGAACACACTTCCAAGGAAGACGCTGATGAGCAAGCCAAGGTTTTTTAAATATTAGAAATAAGTTTTTTTTAGTAAGGTGCAATAATGTTTTATTTGCTGATATAAGCTATATTGATGGAAGAACTAAGACTGTTAATTTTTTTTTAATTATTTTATTAGATGATATATATTACTTAGGCGTCGATGGTATGATGACTTTGTTGTGGTGTGTAGATTTGTAGTTTATGGATATTATGTGTGTTTATTGATAATTTTAGATATTTTATTTGATTTAAAGCCTGAATTTTCCTTAAATTTCATTTAACACGAACAAAATCAAAATATTGTACTTGCAAATTACTCTTAAGTTTAATAAAGACGTGATTATTAGTTGTTTTCTTTTTTGATATTCGAATAATATTCGAATAGTTCCCAAAAAAATCGATTACTCGAATATAAATTTTATCGAATATTTGGAAGCCCTAGTGCGAAGTAAGTTACTGGCTACTTTATTCGTCGGGTAGCGCTATTCGGTGATTGTGAAATGCTTGTGCTTAGTTACTCGTCTCTTTAATCGGCAATTAGCCTACACTACTCGTTATTTTATTACTAAAGAGTAACCGCCCTCGTTTTGCTTCGGTTTTCTTATTTTTTTACACCTTGGGTTACATTACTGGAGTTTTATTGAGGATCCTTAATTTTTTGAAAATATAATATAGCCTATGTCAACCGGCGATAGTGTAGCTTCCTAACAGTGAAAGAATTTTTCAAATCGGTTCAGTAGTTTCGGAGCCTATTCAATGCAAACAAACAATAAAATATTTCCTCTTTATAAAATTTTGTATAAAAGACTATTCATTGACTTGACCGAAATTGTCTATGAAACAAAACCTGGATAAAAGAAAATTGAGTTGAATTTTTTTGAGTTTTTTTTTCGACAAGGGTTTTGCTTCCATTCACACGCTGTTGTATCATAACAATTTGGGTCAGTAACATGAGTGATAAGGTTAACTTGCAGATAATGCTTTTAGCATTAAGTCCGCCTTCTGTTCCATTACTTGTGTTCAGTAAAAAATGAATAAATAAATAAATAAATAAAATAAAATTTTCATACATTTTTCTATAAAACTACTCAAAGTATCCAAACTTATCAAGCATAGTACGTAGAAATAGTATGTTTCAAAATAATCAATGTCCATCAAACATGGACCTAAATAATATAGACACGCTGTTCAGTACTTACATTTTGTTCACCTGTGTTGACCCCAACTGGGGCCAACTCAGTTTAGTCTGTTGTGAGCAAGCTACACAAGTAAATGTCACGTTAGAAAAACTCCGACTGTTCAAAAACACTTAATAACGTATTATTGTTTATTGAGCACAGTTAAAACGTTCTCATTATTTACGTTTGAACTTTATTTCACTTTATTTAATCATAATTGGTAAGTAACTATATTTTTATTTACAGTCCTAAAAATTATTTAGTGTCAAATATTTAATACCGACATCTTGAACCAAACTTGACAGAATGAACACAGAGTACTTAATCACTACGGAACAGGGTTACCAGACGTCGCGGAGTGAGAGATCGTACGGTGGGTAAATAAAAGTCGTATTTCGATGGCTCCAGAAAAAAAATAGTACGATTCATTTAATGTAGGTACTAAAACTTTAATTAGTTTTAGATGGCGGTCTACAAAACGAAATTGAAAGAAAAGTAATAAGTAAAACTATAAATTAAAATAAAATCTTCTTATCTTTATATATATAAATTACGTGTCACGTTGTTTGTCCGCGATAGACTCCTAAACTACTTAACCGATTTTAATCAAAGGGCTTCCAACATTTTTGTATGGAACCTGGCATACCTACAAGTCCGCCATTTTGAAAAAACCTCGATTCGGCGGCCAGTGATGAAACATGTGTCAATCGATAGAGTAAATGATTACGATCAAAAAGTATACAGTGATGAAATGTCGTAAGTGGTATACTTTCTGAGATATTTTAGTTCAAACCCGTAGAAAAATAAAGTAAAAAACTTTGTTTCGGCGGATATTGATAAAATATGTGTCAATCGATAGACTAAGTGATTACGATCAAAAAGTATTAACCCGTTAGGATCCGCGTGATCGCGGTACCTTTGAGTTCTAACGTTCTGGAACGTTCTTGGTAACCGACGGGTTAAGTGATACAATGTCGTAAGTTATATACTTTCTGAGATATTTGATTTCAAAACCGTAGGAAAATAAAGTGAAAAAACTTCGATATACCTATCTCCAGCTTACGTAAGTATGACCACATTTCCCAGTTTGATTCCTAACTTAAATGGCTACCAATTAGACACAGGTGAAACTTCAGAATTCTCTCAACATTTTATGCTATTTTGAATAATGTGTCTTCTCCTGTTTATTTAAAGGAAACCCATAGCACTGCTTATTTCGGGAATTCCTTTGCAATACTGTTCTGGAACTCCTTGCTTGTAGACATCAAAAGACTACCAAAAGTTCCTTCAAGAATCACGTCCGGCAGCACTACCTGAAGCAATTAGAATGTCCTCGCCCGTGGTCTTCAACCACATGTTATATACGTAGTTATAAATATTTATGTACTTAATATATAATATAATATGTATATATGTAAATATGAATAAATATGTATTTATTTAGTTTTGTTAATGATATTGTGATATTTTATATGTATATAGTTATAGTGTTGATCCACTAATAAATAAAAAAGACAATTAATTACCAATGTTTTATTTTTCTACGGGTTTGAACTCAAATATCTCAGAAAGTATATCACTTACGACATTTTATAACTTAATACTTTTTGATCGTAATCACTTAGTCTATCGATTGACACATGTTTTATCAATATCCGCCGAAACAAAGTTTTTTACTTCATTTTTCTACGGGTTTGAACTCAAATTTCTCAGAAAGTATACCACTTACGACATTTCATCACTGAATACTTTTTGATCATAATCATTTATTCTATCGATTGACATATTTTACATCACTGGCCGCCGAATCGAGGTTTTTTCAAAATTGCGGACTTGTAGGTATGCCAACTAGGTTCATTGCCCTTTGCACACCGTGTGCAGTTTGATCCAACTTGAAAGATAGGATAGCTTACATCTCAATGTATAGTCGCAATATTATTTTATTGCAATTTTTTTTTGATAGAACGAAGTCTGTCCGGGCAGCTAGTTATAATATAAATTTACATAATAACATACAAAATTATAAATGTAGAAATATCGGGACATAGGTAATTATAATGTGCGCCATCTATTGATAAATCTATGAACCTATAATAATTATATCATGAACCTATTATACTCGTACATAATTTTCTAACAATGCATACAAATACATATTTAAATTATTAATGTTTACTTACGATGTTAAAAAAATATATAGTAGTCACTCCGAGATGAACTGGAAAAAAGCATAAATCGTATGATTGTCGCCATGGATATAATTATAACTTTTAACTGGATACATAACTTCGAGGTACTTGAAGACAGATGACGTCACAACGGAATGACTATTTGACCAATCGCAGACCGGATTGAGATTATCCTTCATAATTGTGGGGTGTTATGTTCTATTTTCCAAATGTTTTCTAATAATTTTTCTGCTGGTAAAAAAATATATTATTGTATTAACACATTTTATTATAATTTCTTCAAAATTGTCCTTACGTCATGAAAACGGATGTTGAAGGTGATAATGAAATGAAACAATGTAATTTATTACGGTACATTTCTTTTATTTTAAGTGCACAACACTTATAAAAAAAATTTAACACAGCTGAATGATATATCCTGGGATTACAGATGCACAATGAATGGATGAACACAATGGTCATTCCGTTATGACGTAATTAATCCTCAGGTACCTCTACAAAGTAATCCAGACAGAGTAATATATCCATGGTATAGTCCAGTTATAGTAATGTATCCATGATCTCTTTCGGAGTAGGGTGTTGGCAACACTGGGCGCATATTGACTCTGTGATTGAGTACTCTGTGGCACGAAAGCGTGACACGAAATTTGTTAAGAATAGCGTGTCTATATATTTAAGTCTATGCCATCAAATGCATGCAACAAAAAACAGCGAAGTCCAGACCAGACCTCTGTTGTATCGAATTTAAGTAATTTTATTTATATGGCATCATTAGATAACTTACCCCCTTTTATTATCTAATACTGCTTAGTTACCACAGAACGTGAATAGTCCATAATTATAAAAAATATGTATTGTGGCCAGAACACAAAAGTGGCATTGTTGTTTTTATTTCTAACAGATTCAATTGTGTTCGTGGCCTTAGAAATACAAAATATTCTGTTCTATTCTTCATCATCCTCAAGTACACTGTTAGGATTTAATAAAATTTCACATTTTTCGAACCTATTGGCAATGTAAGGGGCATATCCTCAGCCCTCATAAGCCTCTCCATTGAATCCAACGCTGACAGGTGGCATTTGGCAGCACCAGCCCAAATGTGACAGCCATACTCCAAACAAGGCCAAACCTGTGCTTTATACAAGGTTAAAATTGTATTGTGATGTTTTTTTAAACCCTGAAGGGTTGACGTAAAAGCAGAGGGGCCAACTGATGGTAAGTGGTCACCATCGCCTATCGACATGAGCAACACCAGAGGAAAATGGAATGTAAAGACGGCCCTGAAAAGAACTCTTTTTACACCGTTTTTGTGTACCATAGTTGATAAATAAATATTAACCAAACAATATATATTACAAAGGACAATGGTAAATTATTTACCACCGAAAAAACATCCTCATCCCTTTATATTTTATTTTCATGTAAAAAATTAAATCAGCCATTTTCATTCAACTTAAAACCACTGCTTTGTTCTTAATAACTTATACAGAAGTTCATGTTTGTTTAAAGGTTAAATAATAACATTTATGTAAATTATTTTATTCATAAAAAAATGCTGAAAACCTCGAACAGATTTATTCATTAGTTTATTTTTCTGTTACACTTTATATGTCAGATGCAATGCAACAGCAAATTTATTGGATATGTGTTTAATTTTTTAAATATACCATACAAAAATAAAAGAAAACGCAGTTTGAATGTGCAGAGGAACTATGGACAAATTTTGAACAATTAATATTTCTTTATTATAGGATTTATAGTGCAGTATTAGTATGATATAATGACATTCCGTCAGATCACAAGAATCATCAGTACCCAAACTGAAAATATATGTCAATAGGTAGTAAATTTAAAAGTATAACAAAAAAATGCATCAATTAATTGTAAAAAAAACTATCAATGACAGAACTACCCAAATATAAGTGAATTTGAAATAATAAGCTAGTGCTTATATAATCTGAATTTTACCAAGAAAAAATAACCGACTTCAAAATAACTCAAAAACTATTTGTCCGATCTAGCTCTAATTTAAGTAGGACTACATGACAAGTACCAGCTTTTGATTAAAAAAAGAATCATCAAAATCAGTTCAACCAGTCGCAAATTCTGAGGTAACAACCATAAAAAAAACAGTTGAATGGAATTTCCTGTTTTAAAGTTGGTTAAAAACAAACACAGTTCACAGAGATTTACCAATGAGGAAAGTAATAAGCAGTAGCTTTGAAGGAAAAGAATATATGTATTATCTATTGATATGCAAAAACTTATTAAAATGCCAAGCCAAGTCCTATACTAAAGTACAAAATATTATAATTTTTTAGGGAATTTATTTTATTATAATTCAATGCATTTGTGCCACCTAGTAAACATAAATTGCTGATTACATCTTGCAGGATAATGGTGAAAATGGCAAGAAGCTTATAACATAGCCACCACAACTGTATATTTAGTGACTAGGAACCCAATCTGCAGTCAAAAATCAATTTTTCAATGTGTCAAAGGGCCACATTAACATTTTGAAATGTCCTATTTTTTTAAATATATCTGTAACACAATATTATTTATAAAAATTATCTCACCATTTCTGCTTTCAGACATCTATGTGCAATGTCCATGTATTATTCCTAAAAAGGGGTACTAGTTATCCCTTCACATATTAATAAATAGATATTGGTAGATAAAGTTTATATAATATTGTGTATGTGTATTTTTAGAGAAAATATTGTTCCATACACACCTGACTGAGAATATAAATTCAAAGTAATAGTTCTTTCTACCTCTAGTGAGGTCTTGGTTTATATTCCTAGTGGAATATAAACCAAGACCCTTCTAATGGACCATTATGGTAACCATTACGGCACAAGTCATCAAATATTATGAAGAGCACATGGCTGCTGAAGACTGAACGAACCACTGCTTCCAACTAAAGTGTTAGCTACAATGTTGACAACAGTTCAATGACTACAGTCCGGTTAACAAATATTAAGTAGATAACTATAAATTAATATGAGTAAAGAGACTATTTAGTGACTTTTTAGTTAAAATTTAGTTATCTACTTAACTACTTAGTACGTGTGAGCCGAACATTACATAAAGGAAGACATGAAAACCAAAATCATATATCATGGAAAGAAAATTAAATGTGGTTTCTAAAAGTCAATTGATTAGGGTGATTTTCTAATGCACTTTTGAACTGGCAATGGAATTAAAAAAAAACACTGTAAGAAAGGTTCTGGAGGTAGTTCCAATTGAAAGTATGTTATCTGCCATGCCATATGAACATTTATAGCAATAATTTTAGTCACCACAGACACGATTCATTTCAAGTACATACAGGACTGCGGGTGCGGCGTACCATTTATGAACCCAAAGGCTTACATAATAAACTATAACTACGAATATGCGATAGTACCCTGGAGAATTTTAGATTAGATTGTTTCTTTTACAACCCTCTTTTTTTACTGTTCACAACTTGACATCTTATTGTTTACAACTTACGAGTTTTGATCACAGATGATGAGTAATGCCTCATATCTTAAAATATTGTTATGTATGATATGATATTTGATTAGAAAAATAGGAATGCAAGATTCGAAAAAGACGTATTTTTCAATGATGTGACACTACGTGGACGCCACTTTAAAATTTTACCCAGTAAAGAAAGACAAGACTACACAGACTATGAGACTACCATAACCATTAACCACAGACTACACAGACAGAGTACTAAACTTATCCCTCTGCTACTGAGATGCCATAATAATTTTACATATAATGTATAGGTGTACCAGAAACTCATGGCATTCTTGACAAGCAGAAAAATAGTTTTTTTATAAGGCAACGAGTAACCGCCCTCGCTTTGCTTCGGTTTTCTTATTTTTTTACAACTTATTGGAGTTTTATTAAGGATCCCTAATTTTTTTGAAAATATAATATAGCCTATGTTACTCGGGGATAGTGTAGCTTCCCAACAGTGCAAGAATTTTTGAAATCGGTTCAGCAGTTTTGGAGCCTATTCAATGCAAACAAAAAATCAAATCCTCTTTCCAATTTCCTCTTTATATATTAGTATCGATGAAATTTTTTAAAACTATAACAATTGTCAAGTCAAAAAAAGAGTTGTATGGAATTTTTTCTTTTTCTAAAATTATGATTATTTTCGATTGAATACCGACAATACCTTTACCAAAATATTATTTTCAAAGTTTATTGAAAAACATATGAGAAAAAAGGTGTATTTAAAAGAAAATCTACAATATTAATATTATCCATCTCGTAGGATTGACTCGTTTTGATACTTATTTTTCAAGAAAAATATTTAATATATTTTCTTAGTAATTAATCTAATTATGATTTCTTTATATGTAAATAGATTTGCAAATGGTATTAAAATAAATGAAATTAAGAATATTGTTACAAATTCGAGCTTGCAAACATGTTGTAAATATGAAATGAAAAGTTACATCATGCAAAGTCACATAACTGAAATGTTAGAGAAGCAACTCATTATTATTAGCTATTTATTCTCTTCATCGAATGAATTAAAAATACCTATACAGATAGAAATTTTTAAATTGTAATTGCATAAAATAAAATTACCTAGTCACTCTTATAATTAATTATAATATAAAAATATGTGCATAATATAACATTGTTCTTTATATAGTTTCATCTAAAAATAATAAACCAGACATTTATTGTGAATTATGAAACTAACACTATGATAAAAATATCAACGATCAACAAGTTTTATTCCAATTTCTCCAATGCTTGCGAGTGTTGCGTCTCCAATTTTAATTACCCCATTTTGCCATCAGATCCTATAGTGTATGAGATTAGGTTTTGTCCAACCAAAATCAGATTTTTATGTGGGTCAAAAATTAAATAGTTGAAATTCAAGTTTTTGATTTTGAGGTGTCTGATAAATTAGAAGTCTGCTAGACTAGATGTCAATCAATCGCAGTAAATACTTGGTACAGTGCGACCAACTTATCTGTGAACTGAGGGAGGGCGCTGTCGAACGCATTGGACCAATCACTGGGATGCAATTCGAGACGTAGTAAATGTCAATGTCATTCATTGACATTAACACAAAGAACTTAAGAATGGGGCAGCATTAGTTCCAATTTTCGCCATTTCACAGATAAGTTGGGCGCACTGTACAAAACATTTCAGAAAACAAAAACAAGGAGCATAAATTCTGCTGGAGACCAAGTTTTGAAGAGGCAAGGATAGGATATTGACTTGACCTTTTTATGATTTGTATTAGGGTCTTCATAAATTACTTCGATCAAAAAATAAAGTTCTGATTTGAATGAATTGATAAGTTCTTCAAAATATTAACTAAGCAGTGGCGATTACACAAGGAACTGTTTGCGGTAAGTAGTTCTGTTAGGGGCCATCCATAAATTACGTCACAATTAGGGGGGAAGGGGGGAGGGGAGGTCGATGTAGTGTGACATTGTGTGACAAGGGGTGGGAGGTGGTCCTAAATTTTGTGACGTCATATTTCAAAATCGAATAAGTGGTATATATAGGTAAATATTAAAAAAAAAAACAATTAATGAAAATAAAACTTATTTCGGAACTGCTGTTCTAATTTATTTCTAGGTGTAAAATTTCATAATATGTGACGTCACACTAGGAGAGTGGTCTCACAAATGTGACCTGCTGTGACAAGAAGGGAGGGGGGGAGTCAAAAAGTCACGAAATTAGTGTGACGTAATTTATGGATGGCTCCTTAGGTATTGTATGACACCAGAAAATTACCTATTCATAACTTCATAAAGAGTAAAGGACTCTGAATGCTATGCGTCTTTTGAACTCATTATCTCTACCAAAATTAAAATGTGTGCAATTCACACGTGGTAGAAGTGAAACCTTCAAAAATTAAGGTATTAATTTAATAACGTGTATCAGTTTTAATTGTCTTACAAAAACTATTTTGTACTAAATAAAAATAAAACAGTGGTAACTAACGCCATCTCTTAACATAATATAAAGAGCAAAATGAGCAGCTAGCGCCATCTATCCAGCATTAAAACTAATCTTCTATCTTGTTCCTCGCGCCATCTATGAATACAACTTAGCACTATTTAAAGTAATACAAAAAGAACCACGATAATAAGAAACACTGTATAATGCTTCCTAACTGTATAACGTAGTTTCTTTTAAAAAACTACAAAGAGAACACTATCTTCTTTCCTAATTATTGTCATACTCCTTTCCTTTTTCCTTTTCTTGTCTATACATTATCTTTCGTCACTGCTCTTTTATTAGTATGTTTTGTCATTTGGAAATACTTTCTTTTCTCTGTATCTTTCTTCTTTGCTATTTTTTTCATAATATTAATGTTTTACTTCATGTAGTACGCCTGTATCCACTTTCTTTTCTTGCTGTTTTCAATCTATGGGTTGCCTGGAAGAAATCGCTTTAAAGAGATAAGGTCGCCCATTGTTTTGTGTTTCATCCTTGTGCTCTTTATGTATATAATATGACGTACAAACAATAAAGTTTAGTGATAAATAAATAATAAAATAAAATACTAATGAAATTAAATACTTTTCATTTTCATTCATTCATTTTCCTAAGTATTTGGATCAAATGATTTCATTAACATTATTTCATTTATTTAATATTGGTTTTGCTGACTGTACTGTTTTTAGTTTCATGTGACATTACGCAGTTCTTATTGCGACAAGGTTTCAGGGCATTATCAAAACGTGAAGATTATATATATATATTATAATATTATTTCTAGTGATAAAAAATAAAATATTGATATAATACATTTATAATTATTACAGTTATTATAATACATTGAATACATAATCGAATTTTCATTTCATTTCATTGAAATAAAATTACACATCTAGTCATTCATTTATGGAATTTAATGGATAATATTAAGTGTAAATAGTGTAATATTCCACCACATAAAAAATAATCATTCAATGTCACGTGATGTCTACAGGTACCTCTTCGAAGATTGGCGTCCAGTGTAAAAGTTCTTGGTGCAGGCAGACTGCAGAAGTAAGAGAATGTTTCGCACCCTTAAAATAAAAGTGACCTAACTCAAAATTCCTGTAATTTCTGTTTTTGCTATAAACTTACCTTAAAATGCGTACCCTAAAACCCTGTGATGAAAAAGAACTCGAATTATGAGTAAGAAAAGGACACTCTAATAATCGGTCACTTTCATTGATCGCTCTATTCATCGATATATACTTTTTTGAAAACTTTTTTTCTCATTTCCTACAAATTCCAATTTTTGAGTTAGGTCACTCTCATTCTAAGGGTGCGGTTTAACCCTGCTCTATGGAGTGAAATCTACCATTTCTACCTAATCTGTACATCAACCAAAAAAGCGCCGAAGAACAGCCAAGAACAGCTCTCATAACAGATGTCAAGAATGACAAGTTAACAAGATTGACAACCAGTGTTGCCAAATTAGTAGAATATCCACTAGATCTGGTGATTTCAACACACCTTTTAGTGGGGATATATTGGTTTTAGTGGTTTTAGTAGTACTTGTGGATTTTCTGGTGGATAAGATTTTTTAGTTCGTGGTGGGGCACGGCGTTCAACCACTAAAATGATTTAACAAAATTACTCTTGCCAGAAAGAACGTTTGATAATTTTAAACAAGCGCGCTCTTAGTCTTATTGGTTGCGAAGGCAACATTATAGTTACTACAGAACTTAGGTAGTGAACAGAAAATATTTCCGGGGCTTCTCCAGTTATACTATTTAGATATAGTTAGACTACTTACGAATTACTTTGATTATTAACCTTACATGTATAAAAATTGAGTTAAGTTTGATTTGATTTGGAACATGTGTTTATGATTATTACTTATGCGCGAATAACCAAACTTACTACTGATTGTGAATAATTGTAATAGCACCGCTCAGGTCAAAAGTTTTAATTCTCTAAAATAAAGCGAAAACGAATATCAGTGACATCACTCGTCTAATAGACCAAAATCATTGTACACCCTAAAGTTCCGTGGCTGTTGGTTAAGTGACTAGAACTATAAGACTGGCTCCAAAGTCGTGGAAAGCACTGCTGGTCCAGTGGCCAAGTGCAAATTATGTGGTTTAACCAATAATGTGGCTTAAAGAAATATGGATCATTAAAAAAGCGCTTGCAACATGCAAAACCTACATAGGTAACTGATTAAAATTTATATCCATACTACATTAGATAATTCATTTTATTTTCTTTATTTGGGAAACATACATACTACAATTTCTAAGTTATTTTAAACATTATCAAATAGTAAATACCTATTGTAGTAAAAAAATAAACTAAGGGAATTTATTCTACCCAAACTGAAATCATACATTGTAGAATATGAAGGCGATTCTTCGGAAGATGATCAAATTTATTTATGAAGGTATCACTGATACACTTATGTACGCGTTTTTTTTTAATTTTAATTATTATTATCATAATATTATTACACATTCATTTATTTTTTTAGTAGTTTTCAGGTGGTCCCAAGGGCCGCATTTAAAATGTGGGATTGTAAAAATATAATTGGCAGCACTGTTGAGTGTTGATAACTGACAAGTCAGTAGTAACAAGTGAAGTGTCAAGTGAGAGCAGAACTCATGCCACGGCATTTTATATTTTGTTTAGGCCGCTGATAATTTGGCGGGACTTTAGTGTTAAATGTGATAATATTGCTTTTTTTTACTTTAAGTACTTAATATCGATGTGGGCAACGCAGCGAGTATTTCTGGCGTAAAGTTTGGTATGGCGGGGCCAAAGTTTTTCGTATGGGGCGGCGGGCGTTGGCGCGAAGTGTCGCCAAGCGGTCGCGTTTCGGGCTGGGGTCGCGCGCGGTTCGTGGCGGCGTCGGGCGGGCGGCTGGCGCGCTGCCGTCGCAGCGCCGTGCTGCGGGGGCTCCAGGCGCTCGCCGCCGGCAGGCCCACCACTGTACACGATGGACCTCCGTTGCCGCAAATCAGGTACCGGATAAAGGCTAATTTCTCAAGTGCCCAGATGTAGTACTACGCTTGCAAGGCGTCACTATGAATATCTAGCAAGTGTCGTCTACAATAAAGTAAATAAATTGTTAAATATCTATCCACTGTCATACTTTGAATGCAAAAACAAATTGATTAAATTCTTGCAGAATCTATCATACGAAGAGACTGAGTCACTTATTTCTAGCATATCATGAGGCTTCAACACACACACACACACACACATACATACATTTTGTAATCATTCAACATAATATTAACAATTAATAATTAAGTTACAGTGTAAACTCTTTATAACGTTATCCTTTATAACAATAAACTCCCTGTAACGTTGAAGTGAGCACAACTTGGTTGGTTTGCGTTAAAACCCACATAATGAAACACTCTTTATAGCGATATGCCATTCTCTATTACGAAGAAATGTGTTCATATTTGTAGACAGTAAATATTTATTATCGGTATTATTGTTTATGTTATGTTATCAGGTAAAGACTTTAAAGCTCCGAAACATCCGAGGTCGGTCTAGCTTTTGTTATCCTTAATTGCCTTGAAAACGTGCAGTATGACGCATTGTTTTCTCGGAAGTGATGGTCTTCGACCAAGCATACTGAGTACCTATCGTATGATCAGTCGTAAACCTACTTTGAAACTGTTAACATGGCCAGTAAATGGAAAGCGATTAGTGTTGACGAAAAATTATAAACTATATGTGTAAACAATAATTTATAAGCATTTATTATCTAAGACATACATATTAAAAATTCTTGTTAATTTGGTTGTTTTTTTGTTCACTCCATATAACGATAACTCTCTATAACGACAAAAAATGCTCTGTCCCTTGAGTTTCGTTATAAAGAGTTTACACTGTATTTTAATTTATTCAAATTAGTAATAATGAAACTTTGTACTCCGAGGTTGACGTAAACAGTGGCAACACAGTTAATTAAGTAAAATCGGTGTTTTAAATAAATTAAATAGATTTGTGAGTAATTGTGAGCAATATGGAGTCTTGTGATGTTAGTAAAGACTCTGTGTGTTTAGTGAATTTACGTGATAAGTACATTTTCAAAAGCGTCTTATGAATTTATGATGATATAATATATATAGCCAGCGTTTACGAACATATAATTTGTAAAATTGTTTTTGTTCATAATAAATTGTAACGTGCTAATTGGTTACACTTAGCTCGTTACCAAATTTAATTCGAAATTTAGTTTATTTCAGACAACATTGTCCATGGAACACTGATATCCATTCACAATCTGTGGCCAATGTTACATCAACGACAATATTTTATCGATCTGTCGATCTGTGACACAGATTGATAATCCACTTCATTAATCTATGGTCAAGAGTAAATTGGATGAAACAAAATTTAATAAATAATAACACATATTCAAATTAAATAAATAATTTATTCGAAAGTGGTGTATTTGAATTAAAACCATTAGTTTTACTTAGTTTCCTTTTATTTTAAAAATAGATTTCGAGTATTTGACATTAGATGTTGTGATTGACAATCTATGAATTCATTTCTTTAATAGCGTATTTCCGAACGCAGCCACTGTCTTCGGAAACTCTTTGTCTTATCTGTCAAGGCTGTCAGATCGCTTTTCGTTTCTCGTTCTTCAGAATGGCGGTCACTGAACCCCAATTTATTTGTTAGTAAATATATATCCAAGGCCATCTGGCCTGAAAACTTAATTATAATGCCCCAAAGGGTTAATTGATGTTTACTAAATAATAAAATCCCGCGGATACCTTTTATTTTCGGTAAGTGTTGAATATTTTGAAACCACGCCATCACAAGTTGATTGCGCCATTTAACATAACTCATAAAACTTTGAATTTCTCTTAGATTAACTTCTACGCGGCTTAGCGGGATGCTGCCGACTTTATTTTATATACGGAGAGCGCGATAATTCGCGGTAAGTTCTATAAACCGTATATTTTCCAAAAAGAACTTAGTAAATTTTGACAATGTGCTGACGAAGGTTATTTTATTGTTCCAGCTCTCCTTCCGGAGTATATCTCTCCTTCCGGAGTACATTCTCCCTACAGATTAAATTCTCCTTTTATAATACATCCTCCTCTTAGATTGCCTTTTAAATTCTAATCTACTCCTCCGCGTTACTTTGGAATCATGGGTCCTTTTTAACCTGGAACTTTACGAGTACATTTCTCTGAGCTGACTGCAGGAGTCTTGAGGCTGACGGTATGTTTTCATAGATGGTCGACCTCCATTGAGAAGACAACCTGTAAGTTAAATTTAGATTAATTTAAATTATAGATATAATACTTAAGCGAGTCATAAACTTAATTGAGGTACATCCATTTAGATTGTAATACTTGGAAAGTCTATTATTTGGCGTTTCTCTTTTCTGTTGTATGGTGTACCAAAACTTAATAAACAAATATTGTTCACTAAACTAATTTTCTTATTTATCACTCGACTCAAACGCACATACACAAGTCAAAAACCTACCTTGCGATTAAAGGTCCTGATATCCGTTGGCTACTGACTGCTCGAGTTATACCAGCTCATCACTATGACCAGTGGCGCCCGATTTGTTTGATTTGTCTGATTATTTTACTTTGGATTTAGAATTCTTTTCTGGTCATAGCGCCCTCAACACCCGGCATACTTACGGTAAGCTCCGAGTAAAAACTTTCTTTGTTCTTCTACTACATTTGGCGACGAACAGGCGTTACAACTTTGTTTCTATTACAATTGGCACTTAGCCAATTATTAGCCTATTATTTTTAATATTTTTTTATTACAAAATCTTTAATCTTAAATGTGGAATGAACTTCCTGCAGCGGTGTTTACACTAAGCTATGACATGGGGCCCTTAAAGAAGCGGGTCTATCATTTCCTTCTAGGCCGGCAAACCATTGGTGATGCTTCCAGTGTTGCTAATGTCAAAGGGGCGACACACACTTGACTGTTGTCACTCATGTTGGAAACTGAAAGCTGGTAATTTGATTTGGTTTTGGTAGCTGGTGCACGTTGCAGGCAACACAGCAGAAACCACTATTGACATCCCCTGTGGACTTTCTATTGAAGTGCTATACTGGGAACATCCAGTAATAGTAGTGGATATGGGGTCCAATATTATTGGACTGAAATTCTACTAGTGGTAGAGAAATGAAACAATTGGTTCTTCTGTGTACGCTTGATATGCTGATTAGAATATATTATTGTCAGCTCTGCTTATATTTATACCTCAATGAGACTTCTGGCTACATAGTGCAATTACCAATTAATGAGTACAATTTCATTACATCACTCATTTTATAAAATTATTCAACATTTTAATTCTGATAAAAACTGGCCAAGTCAAATCTAACCTACTTTAAGATTTCACATTTTTAAATAACAGCAATTGTTATAGGTATCCAATAAAGCAAAGAAATAGAGTTTAATACTTGTTCATAATGTTATTTTGTTCCTATAAATACACATTTCGATTTTGCCTATGCAAAATTGAAATGTGTTTAACTTGGCACTCATTTAGATCTCCATTCTTTTTGCGGCGAAGCCCACAGCCAAGCATAATTTTTGTATTGAACTTGGCTCTCCTTTTTTACAATTATGTTTTTGGTGGGATTTACTTTACTTCGTTATAGACTACTGGCCCACCCACAAAAATCCAGGGTCATATGAACCACCTGGTGACCTATATAGGACGATAGAAGAGCATAAAATAATAAGATTCAGCACTATGCCGTCACTTGTAAGCTGTCCAACTGAGTGCTGGTGAGAATTCAAAAGTGCAAGTTGGGTGAGTAAATTTTGGTCATTTGATTCTGTACGGCATTTTTAACCATCGATAGGGCCATGAAAAATAATAAGAAAGCGCGCAGTGCCGTACAAAAAAGGTGGTCCACAAAGTCGGTAAATGATTTTGAATTCGTGACAATTTCGAGGGTAAATTTGGTCATTTGATACAGTACGGCATCAGTTTCATACTGTTGCAATACAGCTTCTAATCCATTATTCCGCAACGCCGTACAAAAAATCGTGCGACAAGGGGAAGAAATCGAGGGTTGAAACCCCCTCTTTTGCAGTGGTCCGGGGGGTCATTTGATACAACATAAAATTAATTTATTTTGAAAGTATTTTATGCATAGATAATATTTTTTTACATGCCGTACATTTTCGTTGGTCCAAAGGTTTGTAGTAAAATTAATTTAGTAATAAATAAAGTCATCGTAGTAAAAATTTGGCAAGAATTGCGGAATTTGAGATACCCAGCTGAATTTTTGTATAAACTTGCATTTTGGCATTCTAAAAGTTGTCTCAAAACCTACGTATGGTAGGGTGACCGCGTCTATTAAAAATTTGAGGACAAAGGTCACAAAAATCGTTTTTTTGCAAATATCTCATTTCTTATGAGTTTTTTGCTATTTGTATCTAATCAAT